>OY728120.1:1998273317-1999491623 GCA_963277665.1 Viscum album | reverse complement strand
TACCTTGCCTTGGAAAGGATCAAAGTCCACATAGTTTAGGATGAGGACATAGAATTGGGGTGTAAACAGTGGATAGCGACCCGACAACATACCGAGGCTTATGCATGGTTAACAGCCCAGGTTGGTCTGATGCCACAGGGGCGAACCAGAGATGTGGGGCCCAACAAAGGGGACTACGACAGCTTATCGTCGATCGCTGACTACAACAAATTACCGCTGATTGGGTGAAAACACCGGCTTACCGCTGAATGGGGTTCACAATTGCTTACCGCTGATTGGAGTACAATGGATTACTGCTGATTGGGATTGAACCTCAAGAAGGCTTCCTACGTACCCTTCCTAGGAGACAAGGATCAAACTGATGTAGTTCAAATGGGTACAATTTAGCATCATGCAGGACAAAAAGGGGCGTACAGTTTAATGTCATACGGGATGAGGGTGGACCGACATAGAGTGGTTGGAACCGATGGGTGTTGGGATTGAACCTCAGGGAGGATTCCTATGTACCTTTCCTTAGCAAGGATCAAAGTCCGCATAGTTCGGAATGGTTAATATAGTTTAATATCATACAGGACAAAGGTGAACTGACGTTAAGGGATTGGGACAAGTAGGTGTTGGGATTGAACCTCAGGGAGGCTTCCTACGTACATTGACTTGGAAATGATCAAAGTCCACGTAGTTAAGAATGGAGGATTGGGGCTTACGCTCTAGGGTGGCCTAGAGATGATTTCATAGTTGATTCTTACTTTAACCCCACATGAGTCATGATCAGTGTGAGAAACAATATGCAACAAAGACCTAACGATCACGTTATGAAAGGTGCGTCTGTGGGAAATGGAATGGGGCTTACATGTGGTTAGCAGCCCAAAGAGGAAACAGGGGATTATGCGTGATTAATAACCCAAAGAGGAAATAGGGGCTTACACATGATTAGCTGCCTAAAGAGGAAACAATGGCTTACACATGATTAGCGTCCTATGGAGATGGAGATTGGGACTTACTCTAGGATGGATGCCTAATGATGTCAAAGACCAGAGGGAGAGGGGCAGGATAACAAAGGTCCCTGTTCCCATCTCTCCCCTAGTCTTTGTCAAGGAAGAAGATAGGAGGAGCAAGGGTGATGCCTCCTGCAAGAAAGGCTATGGATTACACCAAGGTGGTTTCCCTTTCTCGCAGACAGACGATGCTCCAACAAAGAGGATCTCATTCCATGTGAGTAAGATCTCACTCCCATGGAGATGAGCGAGCATGGAGAATGTCTGAGGCGAGGTACCCCACATGCGATGCATGGGGTGAGACCACAGTTTAACATCATGTGCCGAGGAAGATGGTGCTTGGTAGTTTAACGTCCCACAGCTCGGATGCGGTGAGTTCACTCCTCACCCCAAGGACTTACATAACCGACATCTTTAACCCTTGGTGAAGGGAAGGCACCGACAATGCCGTAGTGAGGGGGTGTCGTGGAGTGATCTGCTGAAGGGTCCATGTTAGCATGACTATGCGAAGAAGCAATAGATGTTATCGTACCTATGAGAAGAAGTATAAGGCTGAGCAACACAATGTGAAGTACCACCCAAGGGACCTTAAAATCACTTCGTACAAACCTGGAGGGTCATACGAGAAAAGGGTGGGTGGAGCAAATGGGTTCACAGGAAGAGGCCTCATGAAGCTATGGTGTTCCACATAAGAGAGGGGCTTTGCAAAAAGGCATTCTTCATGAAGTGTGGTGCTCTAGACTAGGCATGGGGCATAGGTGCACATCGATGGTGCTTCATGAAGCAGAAAGGCTCTCGCGAAGTTGGGATTCACGAAGCAAGGGTGCCTTGCAAAGCATAGCACTGCGAAGCAGTATACCCCATAAAGCACAGTGAACCTACCTTAGCATGTGGTTCACATGTGCATGGAGGGTAATTCACAAAGCATGAGTGCTTTGTGAAGACCTGAGTCCCCTTAGGGATCTCCTTCCTTTGCGAAGGCCCATGGGATCTGCGAAGGGCATCCCTACTGGAAGAGGAGTTGTGTTTAAGCCAAGGTAGGGGAACTTCACAATGCTAAATTACCCTGAAGAGCTCATTTTTTTCAGAGAAAAAGGTGCTTCATGATTTGAGAGCTAAGAAGGTGAAAGGTCAGAGTATCCATCCTTTGGGATCAGGGGAATCTCGGTATTTATAGGCAAGAGGCAGTGCGAAGAAGAGATCGCTCGATGCAAATCCACATGGTGATTTGTCATAATCATGGAGCCTCCCACCTCCTCTCTATGTGGAGGCTTCACAGACATTAGGAAGATCGCGGAGCCTCTTTCAACTTTGCTCCGTGTCAGCTTTGAAAATGTCAGGAAGATCACGGAGCCTCCTGCCTCTTTGCTCCACAGCAGCTTCGCAAATGTCAGGCAGATCGTGGAGCCTCCTGCCTCTTTTCTCCACAGTAGCTTCGAAAATGTCAGGTGGATCACAGATCCTCCCGCCTCTTTACTCCGCGGTGCCCGTGAAGGGGGGATGCTTTGCACCGGCCACGGTGTGGTGGGGCTCCGCGAATGGCGCAATGTTCAGGGGCTCCGTGAATTGGCTTCGCGAGGAAACCTTTCTGGAACTGATTTCTTCTTTTCATTTGCTTTTCCTCCACACATATTTTGGTTCCAACAAATTCCCCCCCACTCAAACTTGAAGCCGAGAATAAAACGAGGGTCTAAGTCTGAGGGTCAATCACCAAAATCTTTCTAGGCCCATTGCAAATCAAGATCATGAAGGAGGGTCGCGGTGTGGAGTAGCGACGTGTGGGTTGAGAGCGCCACGAACCTCATCATGGACAGATGCGCCGTGAAGCACAAGGGGTCTTCACCTATAAATAGGGGAGGCTGACCGCTCTTTTTTCCTTTCTCACCTTCACGTTTTCTTGATAGTGCTCTTTATTTTCAAAGCTCTGCGCACTATGCGACTGCTCTTCAAAAATCGGGCCTTTTTGCTCGCGGCGCATAACGAGTCATTTAACTCTATGAGGGTGCACTCGACATCTTGTGTCTACTAGGTTAGGTAAAGGCTATGTAATTTCTAGTTGGGACCAAGCTCCGTAAATGAGCTCTGCGAACGAGCTCCACGAACGATCTCCGTGAATGAGCTCGGTGAACGAGCTTTGCAAACCAGAAAAAGGTCCAAATTATGAAAACTAAATGGCTCACCCAGAAGCTTCTAGGGGGGTCCTTGTAGATGCTTCCCAGAGGGAAGAGATGGAGAATAGCTCAGGTATTAGGGAATTCATTCAAATCCATTTGGATCATGATTTGCTGGTAGAGATGTTGTCAGAGAGCCAGAAGAACTCCCCACTTTGCAAAAGACTGCCTTTGTACGACTTTGGTATGAGGGATGACATCCTCATTCTTGAAGCAAGCAGTGATAAACCATCTTATTGGTTCAGGAGCATGCCGTTCCAGCGCTAGTGGTTCAGGGCGGCTGACGGCTACACTTGGGAGGATTTCACACCTGTCAATACTGATTGCCTTTACAACCACATGAATAATGTTGACGGGAAAGAATTTTATCTAGATACATATCCTCCACTGTACCACAATATTTTGAAGGTGGCCCTGGGGAACCTGAAGAAGGGTTGGACCGACGAGTGGGATCTGCGCCAGGGTGGCAAGTTTACGGACGATTGGGCCTGGACCTACTGGGTAGGTGCCTCGTGCGAGGATTTTAGGGCAGAGATGAGGAGAGTGTGCCTGTATAAGGCGGCTTGGGCCTCTAAATTCCATATCTATCAGCTAAAGTAGCTGATGTTGGAGTTGCTGAGCAGATGGTTTTAGAGGACCAACACCTTCCATTTTCACCATGGAGAGGTTGGAATCAGCCTATGGGACTTGTACAAGATTTCGGGGGTCCCAATACTGGGCACAATGTGCAATGAGTTCCTCCTTTTTGCGAGTGCATGGGAGGATCCAGAGATTATTCCACCAGTGGTGAGGGCATTGATGAACCTGGTGCTGGGAGAGGAAAAGCAGTCAGTGAGAGACGTCCATTTCAAGCGATGGTTTAAGCAGTTTATGAACTTCCCAGAAGATGGGCAGTTCCCTGTGAGGCCTTAGACCTTCCTAAAGGGGGTTCAATGAGGCAAATAGAACTCATACTGGATACTCTTGGAGGATAGCTAGTGGAAAACCTAGGGGTTCAGTGTCTGTATCGAGCAGTAAATGGTGGTTAGGTTGGCTGCATTCATTGTAGCACTTATTTGCGGTTGGATCCTGCCAGTGAGAGACACGAACATGGGCATGTGATTAAGAACGTTTATTATGATGTCCATGCTGGCGATAGGGGGACAGGTCAACCTTAGGATCCTGATGCTCGCCAAGTTGTATAAGATGCTGCGATACATTAGCAAGGGGAAGAAGCTACAGAGGATATTCCGGTCATTCCACCTTCTGTACATGTGGATAGTGGTGCATATTAGGGGTATCTAAGAATATCCAAACCACATATCCCCTACAGGATCAAATTTTTTTCCTACCATTCTGAATGTGGCAGGGAACTTTTTGACTAAGCTGACCCCGCAGTTGGTGCTGAACCAGGTTTGGAAGGCAGCCGAGTTCAACTTCCACCCATTCCCATTGACAATAGGTATATTCACTAATGACGGTTAGAGAACGGAAGAGAATCAGTCCTACCTCATGGCCTTTCGGTGTGGAGTCCTAGTGGAACAGGTTGACTGCGAGTCCCTCTGTGAGCCATACACCCCACACCGTTTTGTGAAGAAGTTTCAGTGCATGCAGCAACTGACCCCATAGGTCTATTTGGAGGTGTGCCACGAGGATCACCCATGTGTGATGAGGCAGTTGTGGCTCATGTTAACGCAGGAGGGTGGGAAGATGCAGAACGAGCTGCCTCCACCCACAACCGTCTTTGGTATGGTGAAGGAGTACGTCAATAGATGGGAGGTGGCCTACCCGGGGAGATGCTGAAGCAGCAAATCATTTGGGTCAGTGACGGGGTGTCTCTCCAACCTTGAGGCTAGGGCCGAAAGGTGGTGAGGACATCTCGTGGTGGTGGGGCTGCAGTGGCGACGAGGCCCACACTAATCGAGAGGGATGTGGTAGCAGCGGACCTAGAGGGGAGGCTGCCCAGGGGGTTCCACAGGATATCCACCCGGGCTCCAGGGAAGCGGCTGTTCCATATAGACATGCTGGAGAATAATGTCTTCCCGGAGGCCTGGGACATCTGGGATGTCAACAGTAGATTCCTCAACCCATCCAAGATGTGGAAACACCTAAATAATATCGGGATGGATTTTCTGGGAATTGGTCCTATCAGGGCCCACTTCACGGTGTCCCAAACAGAGTGGGAGAAATACCTAGCCGAGATGAAGGACTTTGTGCACTCCCGGAGTGCTCCACGTCGAATGACGGATCGGGTAAATGTGTTGCTGGATCGAACGACCCCTCTGTAATTTTTGGCCTCAAAATTAAGAGAGCACTTACCTCTACTGGAAGAATCAGATGAGTCCTTCTGGGGGGAGGAGGCTGGTAGAGGGGGTCCTCTAAAGGAGGGTGAGGCCAATGATTCAGACCCGGAGCTTGAAGAGTTTGTAGAGGCTCTTGAGGTAAATCCCTAGACCACTTCCCTAGAGTCTTCATCTATGTCATTTAGGACTCCTTACTAACATTTGAACTGTGCAGGAGGGCCTTATATGTAAAATCCACTCCCACCCAATAGTAGATGCAACTACGGGAACTTTGAGATCTGAGCCTGAGACTACGACCATTACCGCACTTAACGGGGCTGTGACACCCAGGGAAGTTCTTCCGGAATTTTTAGACCTCCCAATAGTATACGAAGGTCCACGCCTTGGGGTCCCAATGGAAACAATCCAGGAGCAAGATCGACTATTCGATCTCTATAAGTCTCCTTTATGGAATTTGTAACCGTCATCCACTGATCAGGTCAACTAAAGTATATTCACTTTCTGTATGCACATTTCTTCAAATGGCATGGGCTGCCTTGGCGAGGTTGGCTGGAGTTCCTGGCAGTGCCTTTCCCAGGGGAATGCCAGTGACCATGGAAGTAGATGTTCGAACCAACCAAGTTGTAGTACTTTCAATCACCAGTGGTACCGTTAGTAGGACAGAGCCTGAGATCATTGAGGTGTGATCTGATGATGAGGATCAATTGGACAACATGGGTCCCGACATACCTGACCAGACACTAAATACAGACCCTGCTGACGAGTTCCTAGGGGAGTTCCCTACATATGAACCTGTCAACCCCACAGATCAGGACGAGACGACCTCTGATGAGGAGGATATCAAAATCGTCCGTTGCCGGTCATAGAAGTTGACCAAGAGATTCATCTATGAGACCCCTCAAGAACAATGGATAGACCAGATGGGGAGGCTTTGGTCCTAGATGTATGAACTATGCACTGGGGGAGTGGATGCCCAACTTCCTCACATGCTCATCTGAGATCTCATGGCAGAGATGATTCAAGAATATAATTGTGGCCTTGACGTGAGTTGGTAGCGAAGAAAAGTGGTGAACATCAAGAGGATCCAGGAGGATGGAAGTGAGATTCAATGGATTTAGGTCTGGGAAGTTGAGCATTCCTATTTCCCCAATCCATAATCATAGCTTATATCACAACTAAAGGTCCAACTGGAAAAGGCTGAAGAACGGATGAAGCAAGCCTCCAAGGATATGGCTATCGTCCAAAGCAACGAGGAGTGAGATCAGATTGCAGCTGATGAACTATGTACCATTGCTATCGAGGAGGAGCAGTAACTAAATAGGAGACAATGAATCCTGGATGCCACAAGCTAGATAGTGG
Organism: Viscum album; assembly: GCA_963277665.1. Classification (NCBI taxonomy): domain Eukaryota; kingdom Viridiplantae; phylum Streptophyta; class Magnoliopsida; order Santalales; family Viscaceae; genus Viscum; species Viscum album. The sequence continues at coordinate 1,999,484,816 of OY728120.1, read as the reverse complement.
TGGAGCTGTAACGATCTTTTGACGGGGTCAACCCCTCTATGGGAGGGGTTGATCCTAGGGTGCTGTAATGCATGTAACTTTTGAATGTACTTTCATGCTTTGATTATTTATGTTGGATTCATGCATGATTTTTGTTATTTGTTTTGGCCTACCGCATGTCTGTCACATTCATGAAACATTCTACGATCAATCCCTAAGCTCACATGGGTCGGGCCCGATGTGAGAAACAAGGGATTATCACCTCATTATGCCACCTGAATGTGAGAGTTCTGACCAAGATTCGGTCATCCAGGGTTTGAACAACTATTCTAGATTTCCGGGAAGAAAGAGGGAGGCCTAATTGAAGGAAAAAGGTCTCAGAACAATCAGATTTCCATTTTTCCATTGTTCTCTAATGCACAAGTGAGGAAATGCCAAGGGAGTCAGAATCAATCCGAACATAGGGGAGTGGAAAGTGTGAATCATGATACCCAAAATTCAGAGCACTGTGGGGGTGGCGTGATAATGAAGGATAACTGTTTACTATGTTCAAAACACAACATCCCTATTGCATTAGCCTGGTGTGGGGACAAAAAATGAGGGCCGACCGCTGACCATGTTCGCAACATGGGGCCTAACTCAAAATGTCCTTCTTGGTTTTCCAGAACGTTAGCCCAAGACAGTAGGTGATCCATGGTCCAAGCATCCATATTGTTAGGGGGTTCCCTCAAACATGAAAGAGGACAAGGGTCCAAATAAAGGGGCATGCAAAGTGTGTGTGTGTGTGGGGGGGGGGTAGAGTGATGAGTTTTTTCTAATGGAGTCCAACACTCTTTGAAATTACTCCACCGTAGTGAAAACACGTTAGGTGGGTGAATCAATCTAATCAGAGATCAAACTTACTTCCAGACAGGACCTCTCTAGAAAGGAAGATGACATATCCCATAATTTTCATGGGGTATCCTGGAATTGTTCAGGGTATAGCTGCAATTACATGGTTACCCAGAATGGGAAAGTGTGGTGTGATACATATCCCGACGTGGATGAGGACAAGAGCCCACACCATATGTTCCTGAAAGAGTTCAGGACAAGGGGACGAGAAAGATGGGGCATGATTTAAGATTCTTAGGACTGGACTCGTGGATAGAATGTCTAGGTGTTTCTATGTATCCCATGAGGATGGGAATCAAGCCATATATAGTTCTGGGAATTTCATCTTTACACCTTGTAGATAGGATGTAAAAAGAGATCTTAGTTTAAGGTCTTAGAGCTCAGACTAGATATGGAAATGAATGAGGGAGACACATGGCGTGATAATTATAAAACCCAATGTGAATGAGTACATGGAGTCCATATCACACCATGCACTTCCTGGGGAGGTTTTAGTTCGAGGGACCAAAAATGAAAGTTAGGAGGGGCCCGAGGCAAAGTGCGTGGTCATTCCTACATACCCCATGAAAATTGGAATCAATCTATACGTAGTTCTAGATATGGAATGGTAAGGTACCAGTGCCAGGGATAATAAGGTCGTGCAGGTCTGGTCCACACACCAAAAGAAGCGACATTTGATAGATCATGTTTGTCCTTTAGAATAGATGTGTGTTTTTTTGTGAAGCGATAAACCTAGGAAGAGAATCTTGGTGTAGCTACAAGAATAAAGCCACATGTAGGCATTGAAAAATGGTATGGTGGATGACCAATAACCAACATGATGTCCCCTTGAGTGAGGACATCACAATGTAGTGCTATTTTTTTCGTCGTGTGACCATGATGATAATGTCACAGTTTAGGGTCATGTGATAGGACCTACCAATGAATTTTAATGCCGTTCAATAAAGACACAACCGTTTAAAGTCATGTGGGACCAGGCGGTATAGTTTAATGTCATATGGGTTGGACACATATAGAAGAAATGAGGTTTTAGGGGGAATGAACATGGCGTGATGAAGCATACCCGACGTGAGTGAGGACGAGATCCACACCACTCCACGTGCAATTCCATAGAAGGAACCTCGGGCTGAGGGGCCAGAAAAGGTAAAAAAATATGGGGCTGGACCTGTGGATGAAAAGTCCAGGCGTTCCTACATATCCCATGAGGATGGGAATCAATCCATACATAGTTCTGAGAGTGCAGTTTAATGTCTTGAGGGATTAGGGGCATGAGAGACTAGATCATAGAAGGGAAGTACATGGTTCATCTACTACAAACCCGATGTGAATGAGGATGTAAGTCCTATGACACACCATGCAATTCCGTGAAATCTAGGGCCACAAGGCCAAACAGAAGAGGCAATTAGCAGAACCTGAGCTGGACCCAAAGACGAGATGTCTAGACGTTCCTAAGTATCCCATGAGCATGGGAATCAAGCTATACATAGTTCTAGAGTTTTGATTCTTATGACTTACGGAAAGGACATAGAAGGAGATCTTAGTTTAAGGTCTTAGGGATCAGACCCTGGAGAAGCGAAACTCTTCCAAGCGAGCAAAGAACTCAATCCGATCCCAAAGCCCATATGAGTTAAACTCGGTGTGGGAAACAAGGGCAGAAAAGGTCTTTGCAACACATGGAATACATGTGAAGGGGAAATCGGTGCAGAGCCCCGAATGATACCTTACCACATCTTTATCCTCCCAACGTGCAAATGCGCACTGAGAGATAGTACCAAGAGTTTCAAAATTCCACTTGGAAATAATGGGGTGGAAGGTGATGTAAATCATGCAGTTGACATTTAGGGATTGATGGGGTTGGCGTGATGATGGAGGATAACTGTTGACCATGTTTGAAACACAGTATCCATATCGTGTGACCTAGAATGGGAATGAAAAATGAGAGTCGAATGCTGACCATATTCACAAAATGGGACTCGTATCAATTTGGAAATCGAAATCCTCGAGGAAATTGGCCTGAAATGGTAGGATAGCCCTTAGGCCGAGCATCCATGCCATTTGGGGGTCCTTTTGGATGTGAAAGATAATGGAAACCCAAATGAAGGGGAACACGAAGCCTGAAAAATGGGTGAGAGCATGTCTAGTTAGAGTTCGACACTATAGGTCCTGAACCAGAGTGCTCCTGGGCACATTGGTGTATTGCCAAATAGGGTTGAGGGGCCCAAATTAAGATAAGTTGACTCAAAAAGATGAGAATAGGACAAGGGGATGAAGATCTCTTAGGAGAAATATCTACGTGGTGTGGCTGTTACAAACTCAATGTTAATGAGGACATAAGCCCATACCACACCATATATCCCTCTCCTAGAAAGATCCAGGCCAAGGGGTTAGGATGATAAGTAGGTTTCTAAGAGATGGGGTTGGACCCAAAGACTAAATATTCGGGTAGTCCTACGTATCCCATAAGGATGGGAATCAAGACACATGTAGTTATGGAGGATGCTTTGTAGTTTCACATCATGCGGAAAGGACATAGATAGGGGCAAGGTATCTCAACGGGAGATGAGTACGACACAATGGGTAACCTGACGTGAATGAGAACATAATCCCATAATTTATCATACAATCATGAATGAGAAGTTGGGTCAGGGGGCCGAAAAGGCATAGGGATCTACGACAGGAAGTCCCAACCAGTTCGTAGTTTAACGTCTTACAGTGAGGATGATGGTGGTAGTAGTTTAATGTCATAGATCTTGGACCGTAGATTCCTAGTTTAATGTCATATGCATGGGTCAGGTGAGTGGAGAGGGCAAATCATCATGCCTATAGAAAACCACAAAATGACAACAATGATAGAGGATAACTATTGACCATGTTTGCAACATAGTATCCATATTTGTGTGACTGGGGTTTGGGGGAAAACAATTGAGTGTCGACCATTGATTGAATTCTCAATACGAGACTTATATAAACTTGTCTCTCAAAATCCTTGGGGATGTTAGACCAAAATGGTAGGAGATTCCTAGGGCATAGCATCCATGCTGTTCGGGGGTCCTTTTGGATGTTAATGATGATGGAAGCCCAAATGACAGGACGCACGAAGCATGGAGAGACCTGTGCTTGCGAAATGACAATAGATGAAGAAAGGATGTCTTGAGGGGATATGTGTGGCATGTAAAAAATAGCCCGTTGTAAATGAGGATGTAAGTCCATACCACACCGCACAATCCTAGATGATAACTTGGGCTAGGGGGACGAAAGGGTGTGAGGGAACTGAGACAGGAAGTCCTGGACAGTTTGCAGTTTAACGTATTGCAATGAGGATGATTGAGATCTTAGTTTAAGGTCATAGAGCTTGGACCATAGACACATGAACCTTAATGTGTGTATTTCCTTCCAAAATTACTAATCCCACATGAGCAATGCTCGGTGCGGGAAACAAGGAATAAGACCCAACTCTCCCCAACATATAAGGGTATGACAACTGGACTTACACTCCTACCCAAAGAAGACTGACATTTGAAGAGATAGCGGGATAGAATGAACCACTACACCCAATATTTGGGACATATAGGGGTGGTGAAAACGATGAAAGATATCTTTTTACCATGTTCGAAACACAACATCCATATCGTGTAACTCTAAATGGGAATAACAAGTGAGTATCGACCGCTGACCATATTTTCAACGCGGGACTTGTATCAATTTTTCATTCGAGGTACTCAAGGGAGTTGGCCTGAAATGATAGGAGAGACCTTAGGATAACTACCCATACCATTTGGGGGCCCTTTTGGATGTGAAATATGATGGATTCCCAAGTAAAGGGAGTGTGTGAAGCACAAATGTGCCTGTGTAATTTAACATCAAGCAGGATAGTGAAAGAGGTGAAGATCTCTAGGGAGAGGGATGTATGTTGCGATCATGATGAACCTGACGTAAAGGAGGGAAAAATCTAGCACCACACCATGTTTTTAAACACAAGCGGAGATCTTGAAGTCGGGTCTAGGCCTACAGATGAAATTTTTGGGCATTCCTATGTATCCCATAAGGATGTGAATCAAGCCTTACGTAGTTCTGAAAGGGCCATGCAGTTTAGTATATTGTGGTGAGGAAGTGGGAGAATAGAAGAATGAGTAAGGGAACATGGTGTGATCATCATAACCCTAACATGAGTGGGGTCCAAATAAGCCTACACTACACTATGCGAGATCCCCTAAGAGAACTACACCCAGGTGGAGTAGTGAAAGAAAAGAGTTTGGGGGCTGGACTCAAGACAAGGCGTCCAAGAATTCCTACGTATCCCATGAGGATAGGAATCAAGCCATACGTAGTTCTTGAAATGCAGTTTAACATCTTGTAGGATCACATACATTTTAATGTCATGCGGGACATAACATTTTAAGGTCACGTAGGACAAACCGATTTAAGGTCATGTAGGACCGTAATGGTATATCTTCCACTCGCAGTTTAACGTCACGCATGAAAAATTCTGAATAGTTTTACGTCCTTTAGTTTGGAAAAATCACACATTTTAACGTGTTATGGTATGGAAGGAATAGTTTAAGGTCATGTGGGACCACATAAATCTTAGTTTATGGTCATAGAGCTCGGACCGTTTTGCAGTTTATCATCATGTGGGGTGACAAAGTAGTTTAACATCATGCAGGATGTGACAGTTTAAGGTCATGTGGGACCACATACCGTTTGACATCCTGTGGGACGACATACAATTTAATGTCATGCAGGACATAACAGTTTAAGGTCATATAGGACCCAATACAGTTTAACGTCCTGTGGGACGACATACAGTTTAATGTCGTGCAGGACATAACAGTTTAAGGTCATGTAGGACTGGGTTACTCAGGAAAAGTATTGCTTGAGGAATTTGGCATTGGTGGGAGGGGTTATATGATCGCCGTCCTTGGTAACTAGGGAGTACATGCCATTGGGGTAAACCTTGTGAATGATGTAAGGTCCTTCCCATTTGGGCTCCAACTTGGGTGGTTTCCTACCAAGTATCATTGGTGTTCTCAGGGACAACACCATGTTACCTTGTAAAAAAGAGCAGAGGTGAAATTTCTTGTTAAAAGCTCTAGATATCTTGTTCTGATGCATTTCCAGATTGTGTAGGTAACAAATCCTGTTCTCATCGAGTGCTTCCAATTCAGCCAGATGGATTTCATCTACTTTATCTGGTGCTTTATAATCACAAACAACTGTGTGTAATGAAGGAAACTGAATCTTGATGGGAAGGACGACCTCTATTCCATACACCATGGATTATGGGGTCACCTGTGTGGAATTGAGAGTCATCGTCTGATAATCCCAGAGGGCATTGGGGAGCTTGTCCAACCAACTCTTTTTGTTCTGAACAACTATCTTCTGCAGAATGTTGGAGAGAGTTTTGTTGAATGCCTCGATTTGTCCATTTTCTTGCGCGTGATAGCAGGAGGTATGGTTAGAACGGATGTTGTACTTGGCATACAATTTCTTTAAATCATCTACCTAAAAGTTCATGCCATTATCGGTGAGGATGGTGTGAGGGACTCCAAATCGATAGATGATGTTGGATCTTACAAAGTTAACGATATAACAGGCCTTGAACTCCTTGAGTGGAACTGCCTCTACCCACTTGGAAAAGAAATCTGTAGTGGTCAGAATGAAATTGCACTGGGGAGTTGTCGCCAGTGGATATGGTCCCATGACATCGAGTCCCAAAACCACAAAGGGAAAAGAGTACTTGGTAGTGTAGAGAGGCTCCGGTGGCTGATGCACAAAATTGGCATGAATTTGGCATGCATGGAACCTCTTGGAAAACTCGATGCTGTCACAAATCATGGAGGGAAAAAAATACCCCTGTCTTCGGATCTAGTGAGATAACTTTGGCCCGGTTTGATGAGCCCTGCAGGAACCGACATGAACCTCCTGCATGACTTGAGAAATCTCAACTCCTTGAATACAGCAGAGGAGAACCCCATCAAACATGAACTTGTAGAGGATCTACTCAAGACTAGGACCACTCTGGAGGGTAAACTGCAGCGCGCGACATTGGATTCGCTCTCTCTTGGCTTGATATTCTAGGAGATTACCATTTTGGAGGTACTCGACAAAGGAGGTTCTCCAGTCAGGAGTCACTTTAATCACTACATCCGGGGGACCTGGAGGTCCTGCTATGGAGGCGCCAGCGGTAAGGTGTCCTACCTACAGGCTGTCCTCATCGTCTGGAGTGGAGTGGGCGATGAATCTCCGGTGTGCGACGTGGATAATCAAATCATCCTATTCAGGATCTGTGAGTGATGCAGCTAGGCTGTCCAAGGCATCGACTCGACCGTTCTGGGATCAAGGAACATGAATAACTTCTAGCTGAGATGGGAACTAGGACATCAGCTAGAGGGTGAATTCCAACAGTGGTACAAGCTTTGTATTTTTGATGACATAGTTGCCTTTGATATGATTGATGACTAGTTTGGATTCCCCTTTCACATGAAAGTGGGGAACATTAATATCGAGGGCCAACTCAAGGCCAATGATGAGAGCCTGGTATTCTGCCTCATTGTTGGTACAACCTTCTGACAACATGAATGAATATGGAAAAACATCTTGTACTGGAGTGATGAATATGATACTCAGGCCTACTCTGTTGAGTCTGGGGTCATTGAGCCTTCTGCTGGTAGGGATCCAGGAAGCACCATCAAAGTACATTTTCCAACACAGAATGGCTTGGTCCATCGAGAGGATTGCCTCACCAGGAAAATCAAGGTCTGAGGACTGGTTTACGGGAGATGGGTGGGAGGTAAGGAAATATGCCAATTATTTCCCCTTAATAGCCTTTTGGGGAACAAAAATTATGTCAAACTATTGATGGATTACTATCCACCAATCTAGATAGCCTTTCAATATGGGGTTGTTCAAGATATACTTCAGCAGATCCACTTGGGACACCAGCTGTACCTCATGGTGCTGCAAGTAATGTCGTAATTTCTATACTTAAAATACCAGTGCATGGAATATCTTCTTGATAGGGGAGTATCGGGTCTCTGAATCTAGGAGCATGCTACTGAGGTATTAAAGACTATTTTCAGTTCCCTCATTGTTCTTCTGGTAAAGAAGGGCGCCGAGAGATCACTCCAGGGCAGTCACATAAAGGACCAGTGACTTTCTGGAAATGAGTGGCATTAGAACCAGAGGCTATAATAGATACTTATTGATTTCATCAAATGTAGTATGACATTCTTCGTCCCACTGATAGATAGTTCCTTTCTTCATGATCCGAGAAAATGGATTACACTTATTCACAATTAATCGGCATATGTAGGCTAAGTGGCCTTTAAAGCCTCGAAGCTCCCTATTTTTTTTCGGGGGAGACATCTTAATAATGGAATTGATCTTATATGGGTCGATATCGACGCCCCTGTATCTGACAACGAAGCTAAGAAACTTTCTAGAGGTGACCCTGAAGGCACACTTCAATGGGTTCATCTTTAGGTGGTGAGAAAGGAGGAAGTCAAACACTTTCTCAAGGTCCTTGAGATGGTCCTGATGTTGAAAATATTTGACCACCAGATCATCCATGTAGAATTCCACCAATGTCTCAAGGATCGGCTTAAATATGCAATGCATAGCCTGTTGATAGGTGGCACCTGCATTCTTTAGACCGAATGGAATTACCTGGTAACAGAAAGTACCTTGAAGTGCCCTGAAGGATGTAGACTCTTCATCCTTAGGGGCCATTCGAATCTGGTTATACCCAGAGTACCCATCCATGAAGGAGAGGTCTTGGAACCCAGATGTAGCATCGATCAACAATTCTGTCATAGGAAGGGGAAAATCATCCTTCGGACAATGATGGTCGAGATCCCAGAAGTCGATGAAGACTCCGATCTGTCCGTTCTTATTCCTAAAGGGCACAATGTTGGACAACCATCTAGGGTACTGGACCTCCTTAACAAAATTGGCTCTGATGAGCTTATCAACCTCGGCCTTGACCATGGCACCGTGAGAAGGGTGTATATTTCTGAGAGGTTGCTTAAACCCGCGGTGATTTTATGGGAGACCGAGGTGGTGGAAGACTACCTGGGGATCTAGTCCTAGAATTTCATCATAACTCCAAGAAAATACATCACTATGTTGCTTCAGGAAGTCCACGTACTGCTGTTTCTCTTTGACAGGCATAACGGCACTGATCAATGTAGGTTTCAGATCTGTCTCGCTACTGAGGTTCACCTGTACTAGTTCATCAACCGTGGTGGAGACACCCTCTTCAAAGGTGGGGGGATCATCCTCTAAATCCTCGTATTCACTTATGAAGGACAGATCCTCAGTGGGAGGAGTTTCCTATGAGTCAACAGATCCCGATGGGAGACTGGTACCTGCCTGAGCGGTGGTAGACACTGCATCGAGGGAATCCTGTGCTACCGAAACCATGGAAATGAAAGATGTCGATCCGATTCCATCTGGTCTTCAGCCTAAGGGACCACGATTGATGATATCTAAGCAATAGTGATGCATTATCTTGAGCTAGTTTATCCTAGCCTAGCAGAACAAGCAAGTATGGCGTATTTCTGTTGCCATGGGGTGGACATCCTGATATCTTATGGGCGTAGGGGGATTTGGGATCACCTAATCCTAATTCATGTAGGAGTATGAGGTGATCTTCCAGTATCACTTAGACTTGGGAATGTTCTCCCCCTAGTTCCAGAAATAATGAAGCATTGTCCCATATCTGGGGTTGCAGCCTCCAATTGGTGGATTGGAAAGATGTAGGCATCATCCAAATCTTTCCATGGGTCGGTCACATCCATAGAGTGCTCAAATTCATTATCCTGGATCTTCTTATCCTTGCTCTTGTAATAGTCAACATCTAGATAGAAGGATTCACAAGAGTAAAAGGGAGATGCATCACCTTAGAGTATTCCCACTCGACCATTAAGGAATTACTTAAGGAATTGATGATATGATGAAGGGACCGCCACATGCAGGTGGAGCTATGTCCTGCCCATCAACGCATTATAGGCAGTGTCTTAAGATACAACCATGAACTCAGTGCTGACAACTAGACCACTGAACTGGGTCTTTAGGTGGATCTTATCGACTGATGTTTGTTCCATCCTATCATAACCTTGAATTTTCAGGTCAGAGGGACTTAGATCATCCTTGGACTAACCCAGTTTTCGCAGTGTCTGAGTCGGGATTAGGTTGATCCCAGATCCTCTGTCGACAAGACAAGAATGAACCTCTATTACCTTAAAATGGATGGTAATGTATAGTGGGAGGATGTTCCCCTGTATGGTAGAGCCTTCATCTTCTCCATAGAATGAGATAATGTCCTGGAATTCAACATGCTCAATTGCCTCAGCATGGAAGGCTTATGTAGCTGCTACCTCCGTCTCAAACTGAAGGGGGATTCTTAAAGCCTTGGAAAGGGCTTTACACATATCCATAGATAGGAAAAGAGCCTCAAGGATATAGAGCCTTTCCAGAATGCTAGAAAGATGCTTGAGGACATCATACTTCTGTGACATGCATGAACTTATGCTTATAGGAGGCCACTCTATGACAGGAGGTATGGAGGGCCTTTCCGGCTAGACCAGTGGTTGACAGGTGCTGGGAATGTCCTGCTGCTCACTAGGCAAAGCCTATGGAGTGACTAACGAATGAGGGAAAATGTCTAATCACGACACGGTTGGGATGGATCTTCCTAATCCATCAACACAAATGATGGTGAAGGCGGACCTGATGACACTGGATGAGAAGGCTGCACATGATGAGCTCTGTGTTGGGCCTGCTATCTGGTTTCGGTAGCATGCAAAACCTGGCTGGAAGTACTAACCGAGGCACTCTGATGAACCCTATATCCATGGCTCCACCGATGCTGGTGATGGTTGGGGACATTGGGAGGGTCCTCCTGACACTCATCATCGTTAGGAATCATGTATTACCAGATCTATAGTGTTAACCGAGATGTACCCTTGACCATCACTTAAAGAATACTTCACCAATGGAAGGATTCTGGGGGGAGTCACCATCTCTAGGGGCATGAAGTCATCGAGAGTATGGGATGACGACGACATCGATGGGGGACTTTGTTTTCCCTTGCGCCGCTGATGCTTTATATTCTTGGAAGATGATAGCTAAGCCGTTGATGAAGAGGTACTGGATACGGGTGACGTGGCGTCTTCTGAAGGTTTAGGTTGATTCATACATGCATGGATAATACCATGGGCACAGGAGACTATTTTACAAGCCATCTAGTCTTTTTTACTTCTGGGATCCATGGTTAAAAACCTGATGCCACTCACCTTCGCTGTCACTATTGCTGTCTGGATTCACGAAGACACATGAAAACTATGCCAGAGCTGGGCCTAACCTGAATATGTTGTTATCAACCTGGTCTTGAAGCCAGTCTTTAAACAAATAGCACTATTTGAGGGTGTTCCCCAAGATCTGGTGATAGGGGCAGTAGTTGGGGCGATCAGTAAGGTCCGCCTCTTCTGGTCTCCTACATTCAGGCAAGCGTAGAAGTCTCTGTTCCAATGCACTGTAGAAATAGTCGGGAACCTAGGCATCATTAAATGAGTAGGTTCTTTTTCTCCTATCCAGGAAGGGGGATATGGTAGACTGACCCTGAAGAGGGGCTGGAGGAGCATGTCGAGGAGGTGGAGCCTGGTTATCTCACCTGGGTGGTTGCGGCGCGTTACGTGGAGGCACCTATCAATTCTGAGGTGGGAGATACTAGACCGGAGGCTACACATAAGGTGGAGGGCCTCTACAAGGCTGTGGAGGTGGATCCACTGGTAAAAACTCTAGTTTCCTGGGGGCCTCTATCTGCACCACCATGATGGGCTCAGCCTTAGCGGCCCTTCTTGTGGTAATTGCAGGAGGCAACGACCGTGCCTACTTGTCCTGCTGCAAGGATTACTCTAGATGCTAGTCCTTATCAGAGAAGTCTTGGAATCCCCGAGGGTAATTCTGGGTAATGAGAGAGGGGACCAGTTTGGTCTTGAAATTCCTGACAGACATTGTCACCAGTTGTTCCTAAGTCAGCGACATATCCAAGGAGTAGGTAAGGACTTTTCACCAAGTGACAAAGTCTACGACGCGCCCGTCTGGCCTCTGCATTCACTTAAAGAGGTCTGTAATACTCTTCTTTTGGGTGGTAGAGCTGAACTGGTAGATAAACTGCCAACAGAGATCTTCCCAGCCGGCGACTGACCTGATGGGTAGCTGGCTGTACCAAACAAACAGAGGTCCTTCCAATGTATGTACAAAAAATCGGAGTTTAGTGGCATCTTGCTGCGCTGGAGTTCCTAACATGGGTCCACACCTTGAGATGAAGTGGCCCGAATGCTGCAGCGGGTCACCCATCCCGTTAAAGGGTTAAAAGGTGGGATTTTCGAAACCCAGGGGTTCTGGTATATCATCCACCCACATCGGATACGGATTTCCATCAGGTAGGATTTCCACCTGTCAAGTTTCTAAAGCTTTGAGGTGGATAATAAGCTCTTCCATTGGATCATCCAGGTATGGGTTTCTGTCTTGATGAGAATCCATGACCACCAGCACATTGGTAGGTTCTTCAACACGATAATCAGGCTTAGAGGCTCATGGAGCGGCTGGTGGGATGACCTGTGGAGTGGCTGGAGGAACCTGAGCTGGGTCCTGGGGATTATCACACCGCTCAGGTGGATTTGGTGACACGTAAAACACCCTCTTTCCATAAGTTCTGGCCTCTATCCTGTCTACGTGGGAAGGATGGTCAAGGTCACCTGGAGGAAATTCACCAGGGGCTGTTGTACCTCCCCCTGGTGCCCCAACTGAGGATCACCATAGTCTGGTCATTGCTCCGCAGCACGCTCAGCAAGGAGGTCATCGACCATCTTCTTGTGCTCTACAAGCTGTTGACGCAATGCATTTTTTTTGGGATCATCCTCCATATTATGCACCGATCCAAATGGGTCAAAGGGTTTGGTAGCTCTGAGGTGCTCTTTTCCCTTATTGGGATTCTGGCTGAGGACCAATGCCTCAGTGGGAACGGGAAGACCCAATAGGTTTCTCTATTGGTGAGTAACCCTTCCCAATGGGTCCAATAGTTATGGCACTCCCTCGGGGGGTAAGTCCCCATCAAGGAGCTCCATATCATTCTCTCCCTCTAATAGATCAACCACGTTAACCGCGACTCTTCCTAGAGGCATATCCTCAATGTTGCCTGGAAAGTCGGGCTGGCGCCAGATAGAACTGAAATGGAGGGCCGCATACTGCCCCCAACCACAGACCTAGATGTGGGGGAAGCCTCATTGATTATCCTGTAGTGCACTTTAAAGATTTGAATGCATCGTTGTTGGAGGGTCCTATGGAGGCCTGGTGACTCAGGGCATTGGGCCATGGGGAGTGCGGCCAAATCAACCAAACGACATTGTTGACAAAGGTCTTTGAAGTGTGCCTGACTCTTGGGGTAATACACTCACCGATGATGAAGACAAAAGTGCGTCGCCCAGAGGGTCTGGTGAAAGAACCCAACTTACTCCTGGGTGAGAAATTCCGGTGCACTGAAGTTTGGTGCTAGGATTGGACAAAACATCTTTGGGAAATGGTATGCCGCAAGAATATCCCACAAGCTCCTCATCTCAGACTTGGGTTCTGGCCCTTGGTTGCCCCACTCATCAACTGGAGGTGACTGGGAAACTAATAGCGGTACTGAAGTAGACCACTGAGACGGTAGGCTGGCCGGTGGAGAATACGGTGAGCAGGCTGACAAGCCACCACATCTTGGGCTATCCTTCGAAGAGTTCAGTGACTTAGCCACCACATCGTGATAATACAGGCTGGAGACCATGGTTTCTGGCATAGATACTACATCTGTTGGAGGTGGACCGTGCTATTTCTCATCCTCCATCAATCCCCAAAATAACTCTCCATGATCTCTGGTTGAGGTAGAGAGTGCTTCTGGTAATGATGGTGGCGATTGCACGATCGTACCCTGGGGGGATGCTAAATCTTCGTCCTCCTGGATGTATCTGTGGAGGGAGGCAAGAATATGGTGGACCTTGCATTCTAGAAGGATGAGGCTAATGCACCTCGTTCCTACCCCAGCCCTAGACATAGAGGATCGAGGCAAGGGCTCCATTGCTGAGTTGTATTCCACCTCAGAATCTAAGAATAAGACAGGTTTAATTGCAGTCTGAATCTTCTCAGTATTCTTTTTATGGAGGTGACGACTCGCCCTCCTACCCTAGGATGGCTCTTCAGGACAAGGTAGATTTCTGGCACAAGGAACTTCAACCACAGTGGTGCGGGGGCAGAGAGGATTTCCACCTGGGTGATCTAGGGTGCGAAGAGCACCTGGATAGATGTCGAAGGGAACACGGGTAGGACCTCCATATACACTAGTTTACGTGTGGAGGGAGTCTCTGCGAGAAGTGATGGTGTGGGTAGGACCTCCGCTGGAGCTGATGAGAGCATGGGTAGGACCTCCATGCTCGTGTCCCCTAACAACATCGGTACAAGGAGGGTCCTCATACTGGTCAAGCAGAACGGGTAGGACCTCCGTGCTAGGTATTTATAAAGCGAGGAAAACCTCCGCTTCTCTAGTTTTTGGGATTAGGAGAACCTTCTTTGGTAGCTATAAGGTCACGGGGAAGACCCCCCATGCTAAGGTTGACCAGATTTTTAGCATCTTCACACCAGAGACTTGTGACAAGGGGAACGACTCCATACTTTAGGTTGTGGGTGCGAAGGAGGCTCCCGTACTAAGCATAACTATAGTGGGGAAGACCCTCATCTGGATTGAAGGTGGCTTGGGGAGGACCTCCATGCTGAACTTGGGAGTGGGACGGACCTACACTCTCATTGGTGATAGTATGGGGAGGACCTCCGTACAAGTTATCATTGCCAAAGGTCGGCCTATGGAGGGCGACTCCTATGTCAACGACCACGAGAGCTGAACCAGCCTTCCCATGGGGCAGTTGGGGCCTCAATCCAAGCTAGGTGTTTGTATGATCCTGCCCAACATAGACAAAGAACTGATGGTATATGTCAGTGGTGGCATGGGCCACGATAGTCGTTGAAGTTGACGACCCTCGGTGGGCATCCTCCTCAGCCTATGCCCGATGCTGGCTTCGGGTTAGCCGGACCAGGGCTGGTGGTGCAGGCACATAGCTTACCTGCTCTTCATCCCATGGGGCTGGGTGGCAGCGTTGATGCAGCCTAGTGGGAGCCCTCCTTGGGAGACCTTGGAACAGGATCCTAGTCGGGTTGTCCCAGACATCCCTCACTTCATTGGCATAGGGGAGGGAGTCATTGAAGCATTCTGGGGAGAGGCTCCCGAAGCAGTTATGCATCAGAGTGGGGAGTAGTGGCTCTATACATGAACCTTGGGGGCGGCAGTGGCGACAAGGCACCGAATCCTCTAAGTCTTGATGGGCCATATTCTGGGTTGGGATAATCCCTTCCTCCTCATATCGCCGAATGATGTCATTTATCACCCTTCTTTGAACTATTTTATAAGGGGAGATGGGGCATGGGCACCCAGAAGCTGTGGGTGTGGTAGCTGTCGCAGAAGCGATGGAGCCACATGGGATTTTTGCGTTGACATTTCCCTTTCCCATGCGTCAGTGGGTGGGTGGTGATAGGTTTCCTATTATGGCAGTTTGGGTCCTAGAAAGAAGGGAGATTTAACCACTAGTGCTGAAGGAAGGAAACGTGACATCTAGTTCCCCAGTGCCATTCTATCTTCCATGGTTGGTAAGAAGGATTCACGCTAACAACGTTGCAGACCGGGATGTCCAACATTCAACTGCCCCACTTTTCGGTGAGTTTCACGCCAGGCCTGCTATTTACTTAGTGAGACATGGCAACAGATACATGGATCCAGTGACACTCTAGTCCATTGATGTCTCAAATTCTTCTAATATTCATATTAAGAAGAAGAATTTCACATCGGGTTCACCATTTTTGTTTCCGATGCTTTTTCCTGGGCATGCATCCATCCCTTTTGGAGGAGTATGCGTAGCTGTTGTCCCACATTCCCGCTTTCCAAAGGTGGGCGACATCCGTCACTTATTCAGGGATGTTTGATCCTTGATCAAAATGAGATGATGGGATGTTGGTCCCTTCTTCTGTGGATTCCTCCTCAGAGCTCGCTACCCAGTCCGGGTCTCCCTCATAGAGTTAAGACATTGTTCGTGAAACTATTACCAGTGCCATGTCTTCATGGATTCCAGTTAATTATGCTGCTTCTATCAGGACATTCCAAGGGGTCCGGTCAAGGTAGCAACCTTTGGTCGGGGGAGTAGTCACGTTGGACACCACTGGCATGTCTGGACGCTGGAACAATGGTGTGTCTGGGTTTCTTCCACTTATGATAGGGCTTCTCAAGGGTACGGAAGCCCGAGGCGTTCCACGTTGAGTGCGGGGAATTATATGCCATGGGCATGTCTCTGAGGTTTTCCTTAGCTTCCCATGTTTAACACAGGGTATGCCATAAGTTTAACGTCTAGTAGAGACAGATCAGACTGATCATAACACTGACAGGAGTGGATCAGATGGGTGAAACCCGTGGAGGGAACACTGATACTAGGGCTAAAACATGGCTGGTAGCCCGATTGCTACTAGGAGCAACATAAAAGTGGGAGACATGATCTCACTAGGATGTGGCGGCCCAGATAAGAATCAGGATGGATAGGGATTGTTAAGGGTGGATAGGGAGTGAGATAGAGCCGATGCGAGGGTGAGGGTAATGTTGGGCTTGATCCTCGAAGAGACCTCCTACGTATCCCTATGGAAGGGAATCAAAGTCCGCATAGTTTGGTGTGGAGATGGGACACCTGAGGAGGTGGCCCATGAGGATGGACACATGGATTGGTCCCAGAGGAAATAGAACCTTCAGGTTGGGGCATGATCTTCTCAGGACACATAGGCTCGAGGGATAGACCAGGATAAGACATGGGTGATGGGCTTGAACCTCAGGGAGGCTTCCTATGTACCTTGCCTTGACAATGATCAAAGTCCACATAGTTCAAGATGGGGGCATAGAATCAGGGTGTACACAGAGGACAACGACCCAATGACATGTCGGGGCTTACCCATGGTTAACAGCCCAGGTTGGTCTGACGTCACAGGGGCAGACCAAAGATGTGGGTCCAAACAAAGGGGACTACGATGGTTACCATCGATCACTGACTACAACGGCTTACCGCTGGTTGGGTGAAAACAATAGCTTACTGCTGAATGGGGTTCACAACTAATTACCGCTAATTGGGGTACAACAAATTACCACTGATTGGGATTGAACCTCAGGATGGCTTCCTACGCACCCTACCTAGGAGACAGGGATCAAACTAAAATAGTTTGAAAGGGTACAATTTAGCATCATGTAGGGTGAAAATGGATGTACAGTTTAACGTCATGCGGGATGAGGGTGGATCGACATAGAGTGGTCAGATCAGATGGGTGTTGGCCTTAAACCTCAGGGAGGTTTCCTACGTACCTTTCCTTGGAAAGGATCAAAGTCTACGTAGTTCAGAATGGTTGATATAGTTTAACATCATGCAGAAAGAAGGTGAACCGACGTAAAGGGATCAAGACAATTAGGTGTTGGGCTTGAACCTCAGTGAGGCTTCCTACGTACCTTTCCTCATCAAGGATCAAAGTCCACATAGTTTGTAATGGAGGATTTGGGCTTACGCTCTAGGGTGGCCTAGATAGGATGTCATGGTCAATGATTAATCTAAGCCCACATGAGTCATGATCGGTGTGAGAAACAAGAGGCAACAAATACCTAACAATCACATTCTGAAATGTGCGTTCGTGGGAAATGGAATGGGTTTTACACATGGTTAGCAGCCCAAAGAAGAAATAGGGGCTTACGCGTGATTATCATCCCAAAGAAGAAATAGAGGCTTACGCGTGATTAGTGTCCCAAAGAGGAAACAATGGCTTATGCGTGATTAGAGGCCCAGGTAGATGGATATTGGGACTTACTCCAGGATGGAGGCCCAGTGGAGAAAAATCCCAGAGGGAGAGGGATGAGATAACGAAGGTCCCTGTGCCCATATCTCCCCTGGTCTTTGGCAAGGAAGGAGATAGGAGGAGTAGGGGTGCTGCCTCCTGCAAGAAAGGCTAGGGGATTACACCAAGGTGGTTTCCCTTCCCCGCAAACATACGCCACTCCAACAAAGAGGATATCATTCCATGAGAAGAAGATCTAACTCTCGTGGAGACGAGCGAGTGTGGAGAATGTCTGAGGCGGGGTACCCTATGTGTGATGCACAGGGAGAGACCGCAGTTTAATGTCATGTGCTGAGGACGATGGTGCTTGGAAGTTTAACATCCAACAGATCAGGCGAGGTGGGTTAACTCCACACCCATAGGAATTAAATAACTGCCATGATTTAACCCTCAGTGAATAGAAGGCACCGACAATGCCGTAGTGAGGGGGTGTCGTGGAGTGATCCGCTGAGGGGTCCACGTTAGTGTTGCTATGCGAAGAAGCAATAACCGTTATCATGCCTATACGAAGAAAAATAAGGCCGAGAAATGCAATGTGAATAAAAACCTAAGGGACCTTGAAATCACTTCGTACAAACCTGGATGGTCATACAGGAAAAGGGGTTTCGGAGCAAAGGGGTTCATAGGAAGAGGCCTTGTGAATCTCTGGTGTTCCACATAAGAGAGGGGCTTCAAGAAGGGGTATGATTTACAAAGTGGGGTGGCCTAGCCTAGGCATAGGTAATAGGTTCACATGAAGGGTTATTCACGAAGATTAAAGTCTCTCACGAAGTAGGTCTTCACAAAGCAAGGGTGCCTTGCGAAGCAGTATACCTCACGAAGCATAGTGACCCTGCCTTAGCACGTGGTTCACATGTTCATGGAGGGTACTTCTCGAATCATGGGTGCTTTTCAAATACCCAAGTCCCCTTAGGGATCTCCTTCCTTTATGAAGGCCCATGGGATCCACAAAGGGCATCCCTAATGGAAGAGGGGTTGTGTTTAATCCAAGGGAGGGGCACTTCGCAATTCTAAAGTACCTTGAAGAGCTCATTTTTCTCAGAGAAAAAGGTGATTTTCCATTTAAGACCTGAGAAGGAGAAAGGTTTGAGTATAATTCATTTGGGATTGGAGGAAGCCTAATATTTATAGGCAAGAGGAGGTGCGAATTAGGGATCTCTTGATGCGAATCCATGTGGCACTTTGTCGTAACCGTGGAGCCTCCCGCCTCCTCGCTCCGCGGCAATTTCGCTAACGTCAGTAGGATTGCAGAGCCTCCCGCCTCTTTGCTCCACGGTAGCTTCAAAAACATCAGGTGGATCATGGAGCCTCCTACATCTTTTTTACAAAGTGTCTTTGAAAACGTCAGGCAGATCACAGAGCCTCCGGCCTCTTTGCTCCGTGACGGCTTCACAAATGTCAGGTGGATCGTGGAGCCTCCCGCCTCTTTGTTCTGCAGTGGCTTCACAAATGTAAGGTGAATCGTGGAGCCTCCCGAATCTTTTCTCTATAGCACCTATAAAGGGGGGATGCTTTGCACTAGGTGCAGTGCTACGGGGCTCTACAAATGGTGCAGTGTTCAGGGGCTCCACGAATTGGATTTGTGAGACAACCTCTTTGGAACTAATTTCTTATTTGCATTTGCTTTTCCTTCGATCATATTTTGGCACCAATAATATTATTTTATATTTAAATAATGATAAAAATATCATATATATAATATTAATAATTTAAATAAACTTATATATATCATCCATGTGATGTGGTGATGAAAAACGAATCACATCGCTTTGTGGAGGTGGTAATCTACACGTATAGATGGATGACATTATCATTTTTCTGTGAATGGAAAGGTAAGGAGGTAAATGATATATTATCATTTTATAATGATAAATATTTAATGAATATAATATATAAATATTAATCCCATCATTATAATCTATTCATGAGAGATGATGATGGAAAAAAATTACTGCGGTTTGCGAGGCGGTAAGAATAAACAAAACAAAACAAAAATTCTCAATTAAAAGCGATACCTCTTCTTTGAACAATATACTTTGATTAACACCTTAAGACCACCAAGGATAGTGTTATGTCCAAAATAAGACCTATATAATTAGTTTAGGGATTATAATAAAGTATTTGGGTAGATATTGGCTGAACCAAAATGGTTTTTAAGTGTGAATAAATGAGAAGTGGTGCCCTTTTATCAGAGAGAGGAGGGCACTCTTGGTACATCTCAAAATAATAAAATAATATTTAATAACAAATGGATTCAAAATTATTAATTTAGAATATAATATAGGTATGGGTAGAAATACCATCATAAAATAAAAATAATATAATATTTTACTATATTTCTACCCTTATATTTTTGGTTTTAACCTTTATTTAACCCCTTTAACTCTTACCATGACAACATGGATTTTTACACTTAGAGGGTTAATATAGTTACTATAAAATGAAAAAATACAATAAATGGATCATGGGTGATAATTTAAACCTTATAATAATCACTTGGATGAATTTAATATTTTTAGTAATTTTATATCATTTAATAAAATATTATTTATTATAAAATATAAATAATGTCAATTTTTAGAACTATTCATTACTTTGACTTTAATAATATCAATATAATAGTTATAATTATAAAAAAAATATTTTATTATATCCCTAACATGTCAATATCATATATAAAATTCATTTATCATATTAATTATCTCAAATTATATTTATTTTAATATTTTTAATATCATTTATTTGATTTTTCCATTAATTAAACACTACTAGAAAATAGCCCTATACCCAAGGTTTTTGAAAATCATGGGTATAGGGGTAGTATGTGAACTTATACCCACAGTTTTTCAAAACCATGGGTATATGTCACCTATAGCCACAGTTTTGAGCAAAACCATGGGTATAGGTTTTTTTTGAAGACCTATTCCCACAATTTTCTATAAATGTAGGAAAAAAATCACCTATACCAATGGTTTTGACCAAAACCGTGGGTATAAGTGTTTTTTTGAAGGCCTATACCCACGGTTTTGGAAAAACCATGGGTATAGGGTTTTTTTTGAAGACCTATACCTACAGTTTTGTAAAACCGTGGGTATAGCTTTCCCACATTATGGCGGGAAAAAAATTTCCGCAGGACATAAAAAATATTTGGTAGGAAAACCTATACCCACAGTTTTCCCTCTTATACCCCATGGTTTTGATTAATATATTTATGTAGATACAAATATATAAACATAAAAACTTTGTAGGTTGGTTGGTGAGGTGGTGTTTGAATACCGTGCGGCCGCATGATCAAATCACGTTGAGTGTTTTTTTATAATATAGGATTAAATATTAATATATTAGGATAAATGTTGATATATTTACATGTAAACGAGTTTACTGGGTTGGTTTGGCATTGGAAGCATTAAGGGAATGACGTGGGATCAAAACCCACTACATGTATTTTTTCTCATATGACATTGATTAATATATTTTGAGAAATATATATATATATACACTATAAATTAATGTAGCTTGATTGGTAAGGCACCCCAAATGAGACATTCAGGTCATGGGTTCAATATTGTGCGCTCTGATTTTTTATTCTTTATACTCACGGTTTTAAAACCGTGGGTATAAGGCTTTGACAACGTGGCAATTGGGTATGAGACTTTGACATGGTGAAAAAAAATCTATACCCACAGTTTCAAACCACGGGTATAGGTTGAGGACCTATCCTGACACTTAAGTTTCCCACAGTTCCCAAAACAATGGGTATAGGCTATACCCACGGTTTTGAACCGCGGGTATAGGTCATTTTTCCATTAGTGAAATAATTACTGTATCAGCGTTGTGAAAGCATTTAAGGTAATTATTTACTTACTAAAAATTAAAAATAAATTACCATGATGAAGATAAATATATTATATTTCAAAATAATATTTATATTCAAACATATCATCTGGATAAAACCTTATTAAAAATATTATATTTATTAAAAACAAGAGTGTGACATGTTTGACTTTTCTTTAAATAAAATACTATAAAGGTCATAATCTTATCCAAGTGGCCCCCAAAGACAATAAATTAATTTATATCATGAAAATAAGTTTATTATGATCAAAATATACATTTATATTTGTTAAATATTTATTTTAACACACATATATATCATGAAAACACATTTAATGTGTTATTTTGACTTCGCTGACCTTGTATAAGCATTGCACAAACATTTGGATAATACACTTGTTATATAACTCTAAAATTCTTGTATAACTATAAAAATAATAAATAATACATAATATTTAATAAAAAATTCAAGAAAGGACTTATTTAATCCTAATTATTTTTTTTAGGATACCAAATTTGACTTTTCTAGTGTTGCGTAGGCTCTATGTTAGCACTGAAAATGAATTTCCTATTTATTATGGAATAAATTATAATCTATATGTTTTCAATTATTTTTTAATGATATTTATATTAATTTATCATACTTGAATTATTACATAAGTTTCATAATTTTTTATATTATTTCTATTTCTTGGTAATATTATAACAAATACTGTATTTCATAAAAATATTATTTTTTTACTAAAAATTTTACTTCTTCAGAAAAATGTAAAAAAAACTCATAATAGGATAAATTTGGATTTATGAATCCAAAAATAAATTCCATTTTATGTAATGAAATTACAATAAGTTATAGAAATTAATTTTAAAATAAGTGAACAAAACGGGATGAAAACTTTTTTTAGAAAAAATAAAGTTTTTCATCAAAATGCCTATTTATGTTTAAAAATGCCTCTTTATGTTTCATAAGAATGCCTATTTTATACCAAATTCAATTATAAAATTTATTCCAATGAACCTAATTTAATTATTCATAATATAAAAGAACTAATTTTTCATTTAAACTATTTTAAAATAAAATGAAACTTTATAAATGGTTGAAACAAAAATAAAATTTTCAATAAAAATCAGTATTTTTCACTATTCACTGGAAAATAAATATTCTCAAAAAATTGTAAAAAATCCATTTTAATATAATATTGACATGATGAATTCAAAAATTAAATTCATTTTTTAAATAATTTTTCTACAACTTTTTAAAATTATAATATTCACTCATAAAAAGATGAAAAACTCATTTTTGAAGAAAACTTATTTTTGAAGAATAAGATAACTTTACTAAAAATCTATTACTTATTTAAAAAGAGTTAATTAATACATTATAAATTATTAGTACCATTATATATATCATAATGTGGTTAATACTATTCATTTCTGCCAATTTAATGCTTAAAAAATAATGGTCACATTTAAATAATAGAATTTCATTTTTTGTTTAAGGTCGATGTTGCGTATCTTATATATAGTATTTTTTTAAAATATTAGGATGTTACATTGACAAGTTAATGGATAGATGCACATAAAATCATTTTTCCTTTCTACCATATTGTTATCTTGCTCCATCATTACTTCATTTACTTCATCCACCCTTTCAAGACTAATATTTTCAATATCACGATGGACAAATAATTTCGTTTCTTGCTATTGATAAGATTCAATGTGAGAGATCAAATATTACACTTCATCACTAATATCGTACAAGTCTATTTTTTTATGTAAACAACTACACTCCACCCTTCATCCATGATATCTTCCAAATAATATACCATTTTCTCTTATGATGAGAAGATATATGGATCATGTAATTCATGATCACCAACATCTATTAAGTGAGTGAATTTCATAGAAGTAAATTTAAAGGAATCTATTTTAATACCCTTGGTAATATCGACCCACTTTTATTTGAATAAAACAATTGAAAATTTACCATGGTAGTTTAATTTGATAATATCAGTCAACTTTCCATAGTATCCCAATTCGAAAACTATAAATATACCACTATTGTTTGTTTTTAAACCCTCTTCCCAATCGAATGTATGAAATTTAATGCCATTAAAATTATAAAAATCGAACTTTCTAGCTTGTTTTAGAGGACCTTGAGCCAAAAACTTCAAATATTCTGACAACTCATCCAGAGTATTAGTATTCATGATCTAAAAAAATTAATATTCATTATTAGATTTACAAAATATATTTTTCAACCTAATATCTATATTGATTGCAATATTTATGAACTTACATGACATGAAAACTATTCTACAAGCTCTTTATTAACATCTTTTGTTATATCTTTCTCATTTTTTTTAATTCTCATTTCCCTTTGTTTTCATCCTGATATCTTCAATAAATGGATCTTCAATTTCACTATTCAGTAACACATATCTATGTGCCTCTAATAATTACATTTATATCAGTGTAATATTGGAGATCCTCCCAACTGATCGACCAATAGTAGGAAATACTTTTGATTTCCTGTATAGTTTAGATTCATTCAATATGTCATAAACACATCTAAATCAATTAAATATTATCTCAATTTCATCCAATTATCAAGAACAAAAGGTAATACACTCCTTTTTTAAATAGCCTTCATAAATAGAGCCTTCAGGTTGAGCTTTATTTTTCACATATGATCTCAAATGACCAAGGTATCTATGAACTAAAATAAATAAAACATAATTGCATATTAAATGAAGTACCAAGAAATTTTTACTTAATATTAAAAACATATAAACAAAGTAACTTTAAAATGGATATATTGATTAATAATGTATGAGACCTCCTAATTTAGTTTCCTCGACCAAATGCATAGTTAAATGCATCATGAAAGTAAAAAATGGAGGAAAGATCAACTCCAATGAAAAAAGTGTCAGTACAAATCTATCTTGAAGATTTTTAAACTTATATAGTTGTAGATATTTCTCACATATTTTTCTATAGGATTTGAAAAATTGGAGTAAAACCACAGTAACCTTTTTAGGTAATAATTTACGCAATTCCAATGGTAATAAATTCCATAAAAAACACGTGAATCATGAATTTTCAATCCATTTAACCTACAATTATTTAATTTGACACACCTTGATATGTTACTTGAATAATCATCAGATACCTTCACATGTTTTAAAACTCAATGTAATGTATCTTTATCTATATTTTTCATTGAAATTTTTTTCAGATCATACTTTCCATTCTCATTTGGCCGTAGATCACACTTTATATTCATTGTTTTAAAGTACTTCTGAGTATTGAGATGATCCTTCAATTTTATATTCTTATTAAGTAATATGAAGATCAAATTATCAAAAACATTCTTCTCAATATACATAACATCAAGATTATGATGCATAAAATTAAATTAGCAATACAAAAGTTTTAAAAATATAATTTTTTTCTTCCATTGTTGCATTATGATTTCAATTGATGATGCACTTAGAACTCGTTTCCCACTACCATTCAAATGATGCACCTTCCCAAATTCTATTTCAACATTTACAAGTTTTTTTGATATTTTAGAACCCATCAAAAACTTTGAACGTGGTCTATGATCAATATACCCATTGAATTTTGAATTGTTCAACTGAAATCTATAAGATGCATTGAGAAATCTATGATGACACAAGAAGAAACATTTCTAATTGTGAGGTAGTCGTTTAGGCTCAAAATCAAAGTTACAAATAGGAAAATACAAACTTGTGTAAGTGTTCTAACCAGATAAGTTCCCAAGTCTAGGGAATTTGCTAATGGTCCACATTAGAGTAGTATGCATTTTGAACATTGTTCTAGAAGATGCATCATAAGCCTCAAAACTATTGCTCCATAACTCCTATAAATTCTCAATTAGAGACTACAAGTATACATCAATACCATTTCCAGAAAGTTTTTCCCAAGAATAATCATCGAAATGATAAAAGATGTTTGTTTCATACACATCCATAGAGGTAGATTATAAGGGATCAAAACAATTGTCCAAATGCTATAACTGGTACTAAAAGTACCAAATTGGATGAATCCATCAACATCTAATCCCAACAACACATTCCTAGGATCATATTAGGAATTTGGATGTAATGAATCAAATGTATTCCATGATTTTAAATATCTTGGATGTCACATTAACCCATAATTGTTATTATCTATAGAATTCCAATTCATGCAGTCAACAATTTTTAATGACATGAATTATCTTTGCAATCAAAGTTTTAAAGGGAAGTAACATAAAACCTTTACAGGTGTGTTTTTTCTTATTCATAGTAGTATATTGATTCAAACTTCCAACGTCACCCATTGACTGAAATCTAGAAGACAATTTTTTTTTACAATCCTGTCTACTTGAATCCTCTCCCCAATAAAGTATACAATTATTGGGACAAACATGTATTTTTGTATAATTCAGACCAATTTTGTTATTTTTTTTTTCATACCATAAAAGTTTCAGGGATCTTAGCTTCAGGAAATGAATCATGAAACAATTATAATACCATGTACATCACCTTATTTTGTAATTCTGTATAAGAATTTGATATGGTACAACTTTAGTAGAAAATAATGTTTTTAATATTTCATAAATCCACCATACAACTTTTTATTTCCATCGTCAACTAAATCATTAAATTCATTTGTATGATTAGTGAAGTCCTATCTTAAATTAGTCTTTATATCATTAATAGGAGGATCCAATGACATGTTAAATTCTTGATCTGGTTGTCCTATAGTCCCAAAAATATCATTTTTCAAGTTACTATTTGTAGCACCCTTAATTGGTTGTTTTGATATGTTTTGATATTGATGTTTTTTCCTTTCAATGCTGAAATAATCATTTATAAGGTTTTTCATTTCATTATCCATTGTTGATAAAGTTGGGAGCTCATTCTATTGACTGAAATCAATTATTAGACTTTCTGTAATGTTCGATTCTCCATGCCAAATCCATCACAAATATTGAGCATGGAATTGCTTCAATATCAAGTGTTCCTAAACTCAATGTCCCTTCAAACATCTTCTAAATTTACATTTAGGGCATGTTAATATTATTATCCCATCAAAAGATTGATTGGAAATTGTAAAATCTAAAAAATACTCCAAACCCTTAGCATACTGAGGTGTATTCCTTGGTAATGTGATCCATCTTTTATCTATATATTAAAAAGTTCCTACACTTTGTTAAAGAAAATTAAAACACATAAAAAATATTATGTTATTTAAAAAATAATTACTAATTTATTCAAAATCAACAATATAAAAAAATATTTATGCCTTTTAATTTTATTACATTTTTGAAAAAAATCATTTTTCTTATATTTTAATTCTATTTTAAATAATCCATCACAAAATTACAGCTTGTCTATAAGTATATTCAATGAACTAAAAATGTAAAATGAATGTCATAGTATAACATTAAAAAAATATCAAATAAATCAATAACCTTATAAAGGGGGTTGATGAAGTAGTGCACCGACAAGGGATAAAGGATGTGAATGGGAAAAGGGAATCAAGGGAGACCACAAGGTCAAGAATGAGGGCTCAGGAGCAGTGAAAAGGGATCAGTGTCTTGACAGTGAGAGCTCAGTGGCTAGGTAGAAATGGGGAAAATGGAAAGGGGAGAAGCGAAAAGGTCTAAAGGAGGGGTGGAGCGGGCTTAGAGAAGGAATTTTAGGGGCTTTAGGGATTGGGTAATGATGACTCGGGGAAGATGGACAAGGGATTGGGGAGAAGCTGTGGCAAGGGAATGAGGAGCGGCTGTGAGGGCCTGGTCTGGAGTAGTGATAAGAGGGAAAGGGAGAGGTGGTGAGCTCTTTAGGGAGGGTGAGATGAGGGTTAAAGGAGAGCATCAAGGGGGATCAAGGAGTGGTGGGAGGATTAGGGAGTAGAGAGGGGGAAAGAGGGGCTCAGTCAGTGACAAGGGGGATCCATGAGGGGGAATGGGGTGCTCAGTCGACGCCCAAGAGGATCGGTGAGGGGGAACAAGTGGATCAGTCAGCGTCAAGGGGGATCAGGGAGTAGTGGGGAAGTAGTGGAAATGGGTATTAGGGAGCGTTGGGGTGATGGTGTAAAGGGGGATTGGGGAGCGGTAGGGTGACAAGGGGGAAATGGTGTCGATGAGGGTTCAGGTGGTAGTGGGATTAGGCTTCAGGGAGAGAGGGGGTGTCTTTTTTTAAGAAATTAATAAATATTTAGTGATTATTTAAGAAACTACCTCTAATAAACCACAATTAAATTCTGAATTTAGTGCAGTGACATAACATTATGACCATGAATTTATTCAGGTTTCTCCATTCTCATCAAAGGTCCTGAGATATTTACTTTCATTAAATAACATAAGGGGGAAATAATTTTTAATATTATTCATTAATATAATATTTAACACCCATATATTTTATAATACATCCCTATTTAAATAAATTCTATTTTTTGATAGCTTGTAATACACACAACACCGAGTTTAAACAAACCACAATATACTATTAAAATATTATTATTTAATATAAAAGTTATCACATAGCCGTTGGATTGGAAGGTATAAATAGGAATGAATAAATTCTAAAAAACATATGTTATACACATGTATAAAATAAATTCATTGCTTGTTAATTGATTATAAATGAAAATAAAAATCATTTGAAAGTAAAATAAATATTTTTCTGAAAAACAATTTTTATGCACGCAATGTGTTTTTATATTAATAAATTAAATTGGTAAATATTGTTGAATGATTTTAATGAAATTTATATATTATATATTCATTCAAATTTTTTATCATTCATCTCATATTTTTTAGGCATGTGATAATAATAAATCTAGTTTTATACTTAAAAATGTTTTTTTTTCTAAAAAGTGCTTTCATCACATTTTCAGTAATTATTTTAAAAATAATATTTTCCCAATTTTAGAAAATTTATTTTAAAAATGAAATTTATTTTTTTAATCAACATGTCAAAATTATCTCAAACTAAATTTTTTATAATTTTATGGAAAGATTAATTTTTTGATGAATAGTGAAAAATACTGATTTTTATTAAAAATTGTATTTTCATTTAAAACATTTTCAAAGTACCATTTTTTTAAAATGATTTTAAAAGAAAATTATTTCAAATTATATTATTATTAATAAATTTTATTTTATTGAAATCAATTTTATATTGAGTTTTTATATAAAAACCTTTTATACTTAAGAAAATTTTTTCTTTGGGAAACCACTTCTTATCACCTTGTAGGTTTTATTTTAAATTAAATTCCGCCACTTATGTGAATTGAATTTGAAAAAATGGATTAAATATTTTTAATTATAATAATTAATATTATTTAATAAGGTTTACTTTTTTTATCATAATGAATCATAAAAATAGTAAAAATTATTTATCGCAGTTAAGGTTAAAACGAGTTTATTGGGGGGTTAAACCAAAATATAAGGGTATTTTTGTTAATTAAAATTTTATAAATACTATTTTTTGGAAATATTTATAACTTATGCTACCTAAAATTTGAATCTATTTCCATTTTGAATCATTTTTCTTGAGAATTACTTTATCATTTTTTATTCTTTTAGGAAAATTTTAAGAGAGTCCCCTCCCCCACTTATAAAGGACATCTACTCTCCTATTCTATACACAATTCAAGAGATTTTTTTTAGAAAATAATTTCCCAAATACTTTAATTAAATCCCTACCCATGACCTAGAGTTCCTGGTTTGATCATAATACCATCATTGGAAGGCTTTAGGTATAAACCTAAAGAGGTTATTTGAAGAAGAGATATTGTTCTTAACTGAGATTTTTTATTTAATTTATTCTCCCACCTCCTTAAAATATTATTAAACCATGATGATATAATAACATAAGTATATACCATATACTAATATGTTTTTATGTTAATTTAATACCCTATATCCATCTCCTCCTCCATCAAATGGGAAACAAAACCATCGTTCGTGTGTACAACAGACTGCCATCTCGCGAACCGATGTGATTCTTTTTCCATCACTACCACTCACTGCTAGTTTTAATTATGGATATAAAATATATATATATATATATATATATAGTATATTCATTAAATATTTATCATTATTTAAATATATAATATTGCATAATTTCTTACATTACCATTTATTTAAAAATGATAACGTTGTTCGTGCGTTCATGTGGATTACCACCTTAATGAAATGATGTGATTCATTTTTCATAACCACATTAAATGAATACTATATATAAGTATATTTAAATAAATAATATTATATTTATGATATAATTATCATTATGTAATTATAAAATAACACTTACCTTCTTTTCATCATGATTGTTTAAAAAAGGAAATGGTACTCAAGTGTACGTATGACCTATCATGTCCATGATTGTAACATAGTTCATTTTTCATAACCATATTTCATTATTAGTTTTAAAATTATAATTTATGTATATAAATTATAATTATTTCATTATTATTATTCTAGATATAATGCAACAATGATCTCTTTTACCATAGTCAACCTACCGAAGTCATTTTTGACATATGAACTGAATATCGTCAAAACATCAAATGTGAACTTAATTAATTAAATAATTAAATATAGAATGGTAATAAATAAAATAAAATTAATAATAAAATTTAAAAATGTTCTTAATAAATTAAATAATTAATATAAGTTAATTATTTAGGAAGATAAAGAACATATGCGACGAGTCAGACCTGAGGTATGGGATTCTGTCTTAATTTCCTTTCATTGATGCTTATTTTAATATTATGCATATAATTTCTTTTATAAGGTCTATATAATTCCCCTTTTACATATTATATCATTAATCCTTCATAATTCATGGTATTTTATGTTTTAATCTATTTTACTTCATCCAAAGGGATTTGATTTGAAAGCTATTGAGTGGTAAGGGGTTTAATAACTGAAATTATTTTCATTAGGTTATATTACTTATTAATTGTATTTTATATTATAATATAATATATTAAACGGGTTTTTGGATGGGGATAAATAAAAAAAATACACTAAATGCGCATGGGGAGGCTTGAATCCGATACCTACCAAACACCGCCACAAGGACACAACCACTAGGCTGTGCCGTGTATGGAATTTGATATTTTAAGATTATGTGTGTAATGACTTTTGATTTTTTTATGTTGTATTTCCACTTGTTTTTATGAATATTTAAATTTGTTACACAAAATAAATTCAATTATTAATTCTTACTTCAATGGTGTGATCTTTGTTATACACTACTAGAAAAAAGTCCTATACCAATGGTTTGGAACTGTTGGTATAGGCCTCCAAACCGTTGGTATAGACTATACCAATAGTTTGAAGGGGCGTTGTCTATTTTGGTGTTGGTATAGACCTATACCAATAGTTTTGGTAAAACCATTTGTTTAAGTTATATGAAAAACCTATACCAAAAGTTTTGAAAAACTATTGGTATAGGTAATGTAAAAATAAAATCAAGCTTGGTTTTGATCCCGATACCTCCCATTTATATTCCAACTACCTAACCACTAAGCTAATATGACTTTTGTGAACATAATTTGATAAATAAATATATGAATATTTATAATTAATTTAACTTATGATGCATTTAATGTTATTTTAAAAATTAATACATAAAAAATATGGGTACCTATACCAATGGTTTTGAGAACTGTTTGTATAGGTAACCTAGTTTTTGCGACCTATACCAACAGTTTTGTAGAAATCATTGGTATAAGGTATCTACAAGGGACATATACTAATGGTTTTGGCCAAAACTGTGGGTATATGTCTCTTAAAAGGACCTATAACAACAGTTGTGGAAAAAACCTTTGGTATAGGGTCTCTCCATGGAACCTATACCAATAGTTTTTCTAAAAACATTGGTATAGGGTCTCTATAAGGTACCTATACCAATATTTTTTTCCAAACCATTGGTATGTGGTACCTATAACAAAATTTTTACAAACCATTGGTATAGGTCCGTTGGTATAACTCCAATTTCTAGTAGTGATATATTTCATCTCAATTTCTAATCCATTGGGACATAATTGATATTATACACCTATTTATTTTTATGAGGTGTATCTACTACCCATTTGATATGTTATATCATGAATCTATTTATATTCATGGTATTTAATATTTCTTTTAAAGTTATTTCTTATATAGGGGTAATGATTCAAAGGTTACCAAAGTGGTGAGAGTTTATTTCACATTCTCATCATTATCTGAGATTGTTTATGTTCAAGTATTTTTTAGGGTAATTATATGATATTTATATATCAAAAACAAAATATTTTCTTCTCATATAGTTATTTTTGAAAATTATAAATTTTCCTTTTATTTTCATCTTTTATGTACACAAAAGATCAATTAAAAAACACATTTTATCTCCTCTTTAGTAGAGAATATTTTCTTCAATATCCATGTTCTATAAATTTTTTTTCAAGAATGTTTTTAATATTATTCAATGATTTATTAAATACATTTTTAACCATGTTTTAATTTTATAAAATGGTTCAAAAGGAATCTTCATGTCATTTTCTAAATGAGGTACTTTTTTGACTTTTCTTATAAAAATGTAAAAGGAATATTTTCTATAATATACCCAGCATGAGAAAAAATTAACACAATCATGACCACCCAAATGATTTGATTACTCCTTTACAATTTTAAATGGTTCTTTTCAAACAATTTTTTTCCTAATATTCTAGAATTGTTTAGTTTTTAAAAGTAATTTTAACAGTGAAAAGGGTATTTTCCTCAAGAATGATTTTAATAATAATTTTATGGAATTTATATTCATCAATGAAAACAGAAATTTATTTTAATTATGCTCCACTAAAGTTATGTTATAATGATTACATACTTATTCTTTCTCTGAATGGTTTATGATAAGTTTTATTTGGGGAAATATTAACATTTCATATTATGGTTTTTTCAATATGAATGCTTATGTTGATCATGTATTGAATTGTTATTCACCAATTTCATATAATGAATGCATTAAACATATTAAGTGATGGGAGGATCCCACTATATCTCATCGATCTATCAATAGGTCTTATGAGACAAACTAGTTTGG
This sequence comes from Viscum album, assembly GCA_963277665.1. Lineage (NCBI taxonomy): Eukaryota > Viridiplantae > Streptophyta > Magnoliopsida > Santalales > Viscaceae > Viscum > Viscum album. Next base: position 1,999,451,994 of record OY728120.1, on the reverse strand, counting down.
GTATTTGGCCAAGGCTTTACCCATTTATGTAAGATGTCTTGGCATGAGGCTTTGACGCTATGTTTATGATGTTCGACATTATGAATTACATCATTATAATATTATTTATTGATTTTCATGTGATTATTTGAATAGTTATTATACCCATGGATAAGTTTCAACCTTATGGGATTAGTTATATGTAGTTATTTAATCATCATTTATTCTTACCATATTATTTTTCATGCTCAAGTTATTGATTAAATGGAATGTTTTTCAGTTATCTATATTACCATATTGATTATTCTATATTTACTCATGATAGATTCCATTTTATGTAACCCTTACTAATAATTTGAGATCACCCCTTGTTTCTTTTCTTTCCCCAAGATATGAAGAAGGAATCTTTGAATGAGTTTAAGGATGTAGAATATTTACTTTCACAATGTTTTATTTTTTTATTTTCAAATATAATGTGAGATTCAAGTATGTATCTAGTTTACCAAGACTAATAAACTATTTAGTACTTTAGGATATGATCACTTGTATATTATGACAAAGTGATAAAGTAACCACCAAATCTAGGTTACTGGGGCCAGGGTATTTATAGTTGGTATCCGAGAAAGTTTAATAGAAACCTTGAGAACTAGATTTAAAGAAACATAGATTAGGGAATAGAACCCTATGAATTAATTTAAGTATAATTCTATGTATAGAAAAACATCCTAAAATTTTGATAAGGTAGATATTTTTTGGGTTTTACTAGTGATACATCCATGTATGGATACTAAAAGTGGACATGGTTTTGGTACAAATGCATATAGGGGTAATAACCCTAAAAAGAGCTGGTCTAGTATATCTTGGGAATCATTCTAGTGCATGATGAGTGTAAACTTATTGAACACCTAGTTTTACATTCTTGGAGGATATTCTTGGGTTAATTCACATTTTATTTAAGAAATATTATGATGAATGAGATAATAAAACATATGGAAACCTATGACATGCTAGAGTGATATGGGATAAACTTAAAGTTTATTGGGTTGATAAGTCTAAAGTTGATCATAAGTTTAAAGGCATATATACACCTTTTTATGTTTTAAGTGATGTAATTCTAAGATGTTTAAGATTATTTTAGGAGAAATTTATGGTAATATAACCCTTGGGTTCAGTATGGGTTTTAGTGAAAAAGATATTTGAGGAAGAATGCCTTTAAATTTTTTGTACATAAGTTTAAAGGTATTGGTAACCTTTAGGGTTTATTTTATCTTTGATGTTGAGGTAATTATTGGTTATTACAATTTGGGAACATTTGATTTATCATATATATAAACATGGATTGAAAAGTGATTTGATGATTCAAATTATTTTTTAGGATGTTCATCATATTTTTTAAAATGTTATAGGAATTATATTAATATTGTTTTAGAAAAATGACAACCTGCATGTTGAGCGACAACTCATCGCATCGAGCAAGGCTGTAAGGCTTGAAACTATAACCAAAGCATGATAAGGGTGTAGTGAATAACACTATCATATGTGATTCCTGATTAGTATGATATTTTTTTACTTAAAAGGTTTAATAGATAAATATTAAGTTGATTTTAGGAAAATATTATAGGATCATTTTTTTTGAATTTTTATGATTTTGAGGCGATTAATGATATTTTGGAGAAATTTTATTAGGTTGAGGTATATATAACCTTTAGTTTTAACATAAATGATTATATGGGGAGAATTATATTATGTTTTTGGAGATTTAAGATGAAGGGTTTGGGATAACATTTAAGGTTAAAACCTTATTTCATGTTGAGGTTATTGAGGTTATTTAGGATATAGGGAATTATCTATGTTAAAAATTTGATTTTATTATTGAATTTTAGATATTAATTTATTATTTATTTATATGAAGGTTTATTTATTTTGGGTATTATATTAAATTGTTCTAGTCATTTTGGTTTTATTAAAGATATGAGGAATAGATTATTATAATTTTTTGGATTTTTTGATCCATTATAAGTCGATTTTAGTGCTTCTGGAATTTTTTTTATCTTGAATACTCATTGCTTGGATCAAAATATAAGATTGTGATGGGAATTAATTAAAGGATGAAATTGAACTTGTAAAGTATATTTATTTTTTAAATAGTCTTGATGGTAAAGGAATTATCCAAATCTAGGAAAAGGGTCTTGAGACAAAAATGTTACCCTATTACTTTCATTTTCTATGAAAAAATAGTCATTTAACCCATTATAGATTTATGGTTTGTGGTTGTTAAATTTCTCTTGATCATTCACTTTCTTGTGATCAATGATATTTGTCACTCACCATAATTATTTTGACATTATGTTTCTCCTCTATATCCATATTTTCACTTCCCACTAATGTCCTCCTATTTGGAAATATAGTTATGTGTTATTATAGATGACCTTAATATCTTCCTTTCCCTCCTTTTAAGAGAACGTTTTATTAACCCTTTTTAAGATGTGGGTTTTCAATAAAGGTTAGAACTTTGATGAAAAAAATAGAATTGGAAGATTTCAATTTATTTAAGGGGTTAGAATGTAACACCTCAATATTTTATAATATATCCATCTTAAAATAAATTTTATTTCTTTGATATATTGCGTTACACGAAACATTGAGTTTAAAAGAACCACAATATACTCTTAAAATATTATTATTTAATATGATAGTTATTGCCTAGCTGTTGGATTGGTGGGTATGAATAAGACTAAATAAATTATGAAAAAATATACTGTAAACATGTATAAAATAAATTCATATTTTATCAATTTATTATAAATGAAAATAAAAATCATTTGAAAATAAAAGAAATATTTTAATGAAAAAGCGTTTTTATACGCACAATATATTTTTATATTAATAAATTAAATTGGTCACTATTGATGAATTATTTTAATGAAATTTATATATTATATATTCAATTAAATATTTTACCATTAATCTAATATTTTTTAGGCATGAGATAATAATAAATCCAATTTTATACTTAAAAATGTTTTTTTTCTTCTAAAAAGAGGTTTCAATGCGTTTTGCGAAATTATTTTAAAATTAATTATTTTCAATTTTAGAAAATATATTTGAAAAATTAAATTTATTTTTGAAATAAACATTTCAAAAATTTCTTAGAGTGAATTTTTGATAATTTTATAAAAAGATTAAAATTTCGATGAATAGTAAAAAATAGTGATTTTTATTAAAAATTGTATTTTTGTTTAAAGAATTTCCAAAGTACCATTTTGTTTTAAAATGGATTTAAAATAAAAATTAGTTCAATTATATTATTATTAATCCAATTTTTTCTATTGGAATCAATTTTATGTTTATTTTTGATATAAAAACTTTTTATACTTAAGAAAACGTTTTCTTTGGAAAACAACTTTTCATCGCGCTTGTGAGTTTATTTTAAATTAAATTATTCCACTTATGTGAATTGAATTTAATAAAATGGATTAATTTTTTTAATTATAATAATTAATATTAGTTAATAAGGAAAACTTAATTTTTGGTTATAATGAGTAATAAAAACAGTAAAAATTAATTATCGTGATTAAGGTTAAAATAGGTTTACTGGGAGATTAAACTAGAAGATAAGGGTAAGTTTTCCAATTAAACTTGTATAAATAATATTATATGGAAATATTTATACCTTATAATATTAAAATTTCTAATCTATTTTAATTTGGAAGCATTTATATTGAGAATGACTTCATCATTTTGTATTCTTTTAGAAAATTTCCAAGAGGGTCCCCTCCCCCAGTTATAAAAGGACATATCCTCTCCTCTCCTATCCACACTTAAAGATCCTTTTGGTTTGTAAAATAATTGAAAAAATATATTACTTAAATACATCCCCAAAACCTATAGTCCCTATTTTGATCATAATTCCATCCTAGGAATGCTTTTGATATAAACCTAAAGAGGTTCTCCGAAGAAGAGATATCGTTCTTAACCTACCATTTTTATTTTATTTATTCTTTCACATCCTTAAAATATTATTAAACCATAATGATATAATAAAATAAATATCTCCAATATACTGATATGTTGTTATTTTCATGTCATACCCTATATTCATCTCCTGCTAAATGAAATGGGAAAAAACCGTCGTTCGTGTGTATGGCGGACTACCACCTCACGAGCTAATGTAATTCATTTTCTATAACCACCACTAATGGATGGTTTTAATGATGTATAATATATATATATATATATGATATTCATGAAATATTCATTATTCATTAAATATAATATATTAAATAATTTCTTACCTTTCTATTCATTTAAAAATGATAACGTCGTTCGTGTGTACGTGTGGATTACCACCTCCATGAAGTGATGTGATTATATTTTAATAAACACATCAAATAACTACTATATATGAGTATATTTAATTTAATAATATTATATTCATTATATAATTATCATTCTATAAAAATAAAATAACACTTACCTTCTTTTCGTCATGATCATTGAAAAATGAAAACGTTACTCATGCGTAGGTATGACGTATCGTCTCCATGATTGTAACATAATTAATTTTTCAAAACCATATTTCACGATTGGTTTTAAAATTATAATTTATTTATAAAATTGATAATTATTTCATGATTATTATTCTGTATATGATATAATAATGACCTATTTTACCATATTTAACCTACCAAAGTCATTTTTGACATATGAATCAAATATCATCAAAATGTCCGACATGAAATTAATTAAATAAATAATTAAATATAATATAGTAATAAAAAATAAAATGAAAAATAAAATTTAAAAATGTTATTATGAAATTAAATAATTAATATTAGTTTATTATTCATGAAAATAAAGAACGTAGGTGATGAGTCAGACCTAAGGTAAGAGATTTTGTCTCAATTTTCTTTCATTGAGGAATATTTTAATTTTTTGCACCCAATTTATTTTATATGGTATATATAATGAACCATTTACATATTATATCATTAATAATTAATACTTAATATTATTTTATGCTTCAATTCATTTTACTTCATCCAAGGGGATTTTATTTGAATGTTACCAAGAAGTAAGAGGCTTCATAACTCAAATTATTTTCATTGGGTTATATTAATTCTTCATTGTCTTTGATATTATAAGATTATGCATATAATTACTTTTGATTGTTTTATAATTCATTTACAATTCTTTAATGTGTATTTAAATTTGATACAAATAATCAATTCAACGATTAATTCTCACTTTAATAGTATGGTCTTTGTAAGATATTTTGTCTCAATTTTTACTCTATTGAGACATAATTAGTAATATTAACCTATTTATTTTTATGATGTGTACATACTACCACTTAGATATGTTATATCTTGAATTTATTTATATTTTTGAATTTAATTTTTTTGAGTTATTTCTTCCATGGATGTTATGATTCAAAGGTTACCAAAGTGGTAAGGGTTAATTTCACAATCTCATCATTATTCAGGATTATTTATGTTTAAGTATATCCTAGGGGAAATATATGATCTTTATATATTAAACCCAATATATTTTCTTCTCCTATGGTTATTTTTAAAAATTATGAGTTTTAATTTCATTTTCTTCTTTTATGTATACAAAATATCAAAAAAAGATAAAAAATAGACTTTATATCCTCTTTAGTCGTGGATATTTTCTTCCATGTCTATGTTTGTAACAACCCAAAACTCGTAAAATAGAAATCCTATCCTTTTACACATAACATTACATGATTTTAAGCATAATTATCCATTTAATACAAACCAAGGATCAAAAATTATAACATACATGAAAGAATAGATATATAATTTGAAAACATGAAACTAGAATAAAACATATTTTATCAATCACCATAATGAGCTCCTAACTTCCTTTGATCTCCTACAACTGCATAGGATAACCTAGGAAATACATAGAAAAAAGGGATGAGATAAAAATCCTAGTAAGGGAATAAAAATGTGAATGAAATCATAAACAATGAGTTAGAAGACATAAAATGATAACATCAAAGGCATGTATCATGAATAAACATATGAAATAATAACATGTAGAACATATAATATTATGATTATGGAAATACTGGAATGTGGTGGAAACATATAACATGACATAAACACAAGTAATGGATAACTACCAAGACCATACACATGGTGGAAAAAGTCCCATCATGGATTTGGTTTACTCCATAATCCCATAATTACCATCTCATTAGATAAAACATTACCCAATGCATTAGAGCTGTCATAAACTAACCCAAGTTGACCCCAAACCAATCACTTGAGTCGGTACACAACAAGGATTAAGAGGAATTCCCAATCCTCTGAGGCTAGCGAAAAGCGCCAAGGGCATCAATGAGAACCAAAGGGAACGATTTATACCAAAAAATAAAATAAACTGAAGTAATGGAAATAAACATAACAACCTAATATAATTAATATAGAAATTGAAAAACATATTTAAATAAATTAAAAATACAATTAATCCAAACATAAATACCCAAAATGAACTTTATGAACACTAAGTCTCCATGTGACCCCGAGGGTCACTCTCCAATCCCAAAACCCAAAATCTCTCACGATGATCAATACTAAGATGAAATTTACACCAGAAGCTAAAAATAAGAAGAAACTATAGGCCTAAGTATTAAAACTTAGTAGGTGTTTCTGAAAAATCTATTCTCAAGGAATTTCATTTAAACAAAAAGAAAAATCAATTTCTGGTTTGAATTACAATATGTATAATATAGTTTTTTACACATTTTCTCTTTAAAGTAAAACATGATCCATTTCCCTTTTCATTTAAAACTAGTTTCCTTTCCAAGATGGTAGCTTTCACATTTTAACGAAAGAGATAAAAGAAAAAGGGATAATGTTTTTAATTAAAAAGTATAATAGGGTGTAAAAAATTTCTAAATTTTTTTCATGAAACCTTTTTAAAAACATTTTTCACTATTTAATAAGGAATAACACCATAAAATTGAGCAGGAGTAATAATCACACAATAAGGAAAATGGAAGATATCATGTAAGAGTAACTGAGAAACATGGAATCTAAATCATTCGTCGTAGAAAACTAAGTACCAAAGAACATGAGAGAACCTAGGAGATCAGTGGATAATCTAAAATATACTAACACCTGACTCATACCATAGGCATGCCTCACCCGATGACATCAATTCTCCCACACACTCATTCTTACCATACTTGGACTAATCGAGGGACACAATCCCAAAGTAGGGAAAGGTCCATACTAAGGGCCACTAGCCAGAGAAAAATACTAAGCTAGTGAAACAACCATTCCTGGAATATACACTAGCTATTCTAGGTTCCCATGTAAACTCTAAATTGAGTGTGTTAAAAAAACCAAACAAGCAACCAACCATGCATACACATAACTATTGCACAAGCACACACATAAGCACAAAACCCCAAATCACCCCAAGGATGGATCCCTTTCCTTTCAACCATTTATCCAAAATGGATTCCCTTACCAAGGACCTACCATATAGTTCAACATAACTAAGGCAAGAGAATCTCCTAAGGAGAGTTTTCATGGGAACCAATTTTACAAAAGTTCCAAATGGGCCTTAAAAAACCTTTGACCAATAAGATATTTTCAAAGAACCAAACCCACACTTTTCAAGAAGACTAAAACCCACCATTTATAAGTCCAAAACCATTTAAAATCCATTTAAGCAACCAAAACACATTTACCAAGTCAAAACCATGCCTTAAAAATTAAAAATTATTTACAACATCCAACTGAGTATCTTATCAAACACTTGGTGTGAAATACTTAACAAAGAAAGTCCATACACTTTAAAAAAGAAGGAAACCACATCATTTCATATCAAAAAATTATTCTAAAAATCATACATTACAAATTAACAACCAAAGAAGGTGAAAAAATTAAGAAATATATGTATTCTTAAATTTAAATGGAAAATTCAAAGAGAATCCTACCTCAAACCAAAAGCGCTTCAACAATTCGAACCCAAAACAACTCCACGAGGTTTCCAAGAAGCCAGAAGATCCACAAGGAACCCTAAGTAGACAAAAACACCAATTTAAAACGAGGGAAACAAGAAAAATAGACCCAAAAGACCAAGAGAGAAGAGGAACCATAAAGAAAATGGAACAAGAAGGAAGAGGAAGAAGAAAGGAGGATATTACCTTGAATATTTATCCCCAAATCTTGAAGAAATCAAATTAAAATCACTATGGAAGGAGGGGGAGGAGTGAGAAAGAGGGGAGGAGCCTCATAGGGCTGTACGAACCAAATGAGGGAGGAATAAGGTGTTTTAGGGTTAAAATATGAATAGGTTATAAAGGACAATTCACATTTTTAAGACACCTAGTCATTGTGTATGGTTAGGCCGCATGGTTTCCCAAATCGTGCACCAACCATGCACCCCTTACTGGACACATTGGGCACTAGAATGGTTTGGGAAACCGTGTGGAAAACATGAAATATGGTTTTTTCAAAATTTTTAGAACCATACACATTCCTTCTATATAGTTTGTCTAACCATGATCATGTCATGCACCCTTGACTGGAAACACCCAAGGAACCACACAGTTTCCCTTAGGACCCTCAAAATTTTGATAAAACCTTGATCAAGACATGTAACTCAAACCATGTAAGTTCAAAATTAACTGAACATAGACTCATCCTCAAGATTCTGTATGGTTACCCTTTAACAGTGCACCTAAACTGTGCAATAGAAGAAAAAAAAACCCAAAACTCAAAATTTAAACCTGGATCACCCAAAACTCGGGAGAGAAACCAGGGAAAACAAGATAACCCGAGATAAAATAAGAAAATAAAAAACCATGGTGTGACAATTATCCCCACCATTATGCTTTATAACCCCATAAATCCTCAAAATTTCTAGTTAATCGATTTAAAAGGACAAGGTTCAAAAACTTGCATGGTCCGATTTCTCAAATCAGAAGCACCTCAACCACCAAAAAGATGAAAACTCACACTTACACCAGAAATAAAACAATGAACACAAACCACTTCTTGAATAACGGTGAACAACTCAAACTACAAAACCCATAACCTCACCACAATCAAAACTACCGAGATTACTCCAAGGTCCCAAACTTTTCCAAGGAAAGGAGAAAGTAAGAATGACATGAATGGAAATAAAGACTAACTATATTAAACATGGAAGTCCAAAAGGACTCCACAACATTTTAAAATTCCAACCGGATGCCCAAACAATATCACCCACCAAACACCAACACTCTAGACCAGAACGATCACACACAAGATCCAAAAAGAACCCAATGAACATGACACACCAAAGTACTCACTTCACTCTAATAAGGAACTCTTTCTGAAATAGGGGTTTAGAAGATACACACACATCATCCTTTCCCACCTCAAACATGAAGCAGTAGAAACAAGACACACGATGAGATACACCTCCACTCAAAATGGATAAATTAAAAATTCCCAAAATATATGCTTATATTAAAACAGAGGTTATCCAAAATATTACAACATCCTTCATCAGTACAAGGAAATTAAAACACTACTAGACATAATCACTTAAACAGAAGGAACACTCAAATGGAAAGGGCCTTCAAACTGAACTTGAAACAACATCTTACTCTTAAAAATGGGATGGGGGTGTCTTATGAAGGGGTGGAATTGGATCCACATAATTTCATGGAAACACCTTGATAGAACCATTTAAAGTACCTAAGTGTCCACAAGTATGAAGGATCTTTGGATCACTTGGACATGAAGACTTATTATGATCTGGATTGCCGCATTGATGACACACCAAGGTCCTATTCCCAAAATAACTAATGAAAGATCTAAATGCCTCTTGATTCAATGACCAGCACCACTAACTTCAGATGTCTTACTGATCTTCTTACTGGGGTTACCTTAACTTATTTTAGATACTATAGGAAAGTTGGATACCTCAAGAACTCCTGCTAACACGACTTCAACCTAAATGACTTGCCTCACCACATTGGAAAAGAAGGTTAGAATGAACTCTAACACCTTCAATTGTAGATCTGGATGAAGGGCATTCTAAATATAGATCCTTCAGGGAATCATCCTCATCCCACTCCATAAGATAATGAACTAGATTAAAAAAATGACGAATGAACTCCAAAACCAATTCACCATCTTACTGAAGGCATCACATCTCCATCACCTTCCTCACCTTCACAGGCTTAGATAATTACCACCATAAAAATGAAGCCTTGAATAATTCCTAGGTAAGAAATTCTCGACGATTGGCCTGAATAAATAACTTCCACCACTTACAACTCATACCTTCAAGCATAAAAGTAGAAAAATTTACCTTTATATACTTAGGAAACTCGAGGAAACCAAATATCCTTTCAATTAATCATATCTAATCTTTTTTCTTAAAAAGGTTCAGCCTGACCACAAAAGAGAGGAGGGTTCAGCTTCTGAAACTCAAGAAATAATTCCTTAGGTTGATCAACTAGAGGGCCCACTAATGGTAAACCGCCCATATATGAAACTGGAATATCCATTGAATCTTTGGTGGGGGTGTACACTAAACAACAAGGAAACCAAGAACTCAATCAAAACCAATTCACCAACAAGAAGTAAAACTCAAAACATAACTTATACAACATTACCAAATCACAAGGAAATGTTCTACACAACCATCAGTTATCAAAACATCACATTTTTATCCTTTTTTTTGAAAATAGAAAAAACTTGGTAAGTTGCACCCTCACCAATTGTATTCCATGGGGCCTCACACACATATATTCCCATTCCAATTCAGGTACCCATATTCCAATTACATCAATCACCCAGTTCCTCATAAAAATCCATGCATGTGAGCACTCACAAGAATACTAAAGGTCAAAATAATAAATTTCCACTTTTGAAACAAAACATCAATTCAAAGTTTCAAATTATCAACCTACTTCCCATTTAAAATTTCAAAAAACTTTCAGAAATCCCTCATTTTTTTCCAAAATAACTCCATTTCAAAATAAATTTTTACTTTTCAAAATAACCAATTTTCAATAAACCCCCAAGTTTTGATTATAAAAATCTAATTTTTGATAAAACAATTCCTGTTTTACGAAAATTCATCTTATTAAAAATTAATTTTCTATGACATTATTTAAAAGAACTTTGAAAAATCATTTTCAATCTCCCAATAAACTAAAAATTACTTCTTAAAATATGGTTTTCACAATCCAAAAAAAGGTTTTAAAAACAACTTCAAAACCAATAATATCCAAAATGAGACCACAAATGGGGAAACTAGTGTTGATGGGTGACTTGGTTATATGGTTCGTGTCCATATGCTAATCACACCATCATCATAGAGAATATTTTAGCACCATATCCTTGGATAGACATGACATACTAGGCCTTGTGAGATCACTGATATCATTGTCCCAAATCTCATTTCATTTCCCAAACACAAAGCATCCCATAAGAACCAACCAAACCAAACAAAACCCAACTTCCCATGATAACTCAAGGTTAGGTCTAGAAAGTGTTATCCAAACACTCCCTCATACCTACACCCCAAGATCCAATATTCCTAATCCATATACCTTGACATCCCAAATAACAAAGGTCACTCTGAAAGCTAGGTCCTCTAAAGAACCTATGCTCGGATACCATTTTTTCACAAACCAACCTGGGTTGACCCCAAACCAGTCACCTAAGTCAGCCCAAAACAAGGCCCAAGAGGTGTTCCTAATCCTCCTGGGATAGTGAAAAGTGTTAAGGGAATTAACAAGAACTAAAAGGAATAATTTCACCCAAAAATAAAATAAACTGAAGTAGTGAAAATAAACAGAACAACCCGATATAACAAACAGAGAAACTGAACAAAAAATTTACATAAAATAAAAATACAATTAAGCCAGACATTAATACCCAAACTGAACCTAAAAACCACTAAGTCTCCATGTGACCCTAAGGGTCACTCTTAAATCTCAAAACCCAACATCATCCATGATGATCAATACCAAGCTGGAACCATCACCAAAAGCTAAAAACAAGAAGAAACTATAAGCGTGAGTATTAAAACTCAAAAAGAGTGCCTGGAAAATCTATTCCCAATGATTTTATTTAAACAAAAAGAAACATAAATTTTAGTTTTGAATTACAATATATATAATATAGTTTTTCACACATTTTCCCTTTAAATAAAAACACAGTTTGTTACCCATTTCATTTAAAACTAGATTCCTTTCTAAGATGGGTGCTTTCACATTTTAAATAAAGTGATAAAAGAAAAAGGGATGATGTTTTTAATTAAAAAGGAAAAGTGGGTGTAAAAAAATTCCAAAAATTTTGCATGAAACCTTTTTAAAACCATTTTAAATATTTAACAAGGAATAACGCCATACAATAGAGTAGGAGAAGTTATCTCACAATAAGGGTGATGGAAGATAACATGTAAGAGTAACCAAGCAACATGGAATCTAAATCATTCACTGTATACAACTAAGTGGTGAAGAAAATGGGAGAACCTATGAGCTTAGTGGATAATCTAAAACATATTAACACCTAGCTCATCCCATAGGCATGCCTCACCCGATGAAATCAATTCTCCCACATGCTCTGTCTTACCCTACCTGGCCTAACTGAGGGGAAAAATCCCAAAGCAGAGCAAGGTCTATACTAAGGGACAATAGCTAGAGTGAAATCCTAAGCTAGTGTAGAAACTATTCCTAGAATATCCGCTAGCTATTCTAGGTTACCATGTCAATTCTAAAGCATGGGTGTGAAAAAAACCAAACAAGCAACCAACCGTGCATACACATATCTATTTCACAAGAACACACACCAGAACAAACCTCCAAATAACCCCAAGGAATGATCCCTTGCCTTTCAACCATTTATACACAAAGGAGTACCTTAACAAGAACCTCCCATATTATTCCACAAAAAAAGCCAACAGGATCACCCTAGGAGAGTTTTCAATAGAACTAATTTTACAAAAGTTCCAAATGGCCCCCAAACAACTTATGAACAATAATCTATTTTCAAAGAACCAAACCCAACCTTTTCAAGAAGAGGAAAAACCACAATTTATAAATCCATAACCATTTATAAATCAATTTAAGTAACTAAAACACATTTAACAAGTCAAAACCATTCCTTATAAATGAAAAATCACTTACAAAATCCAACCAAACATTTTATCAAACACTTGGTGTGCAATACTTAACATAGAAATCCAATACACTTTAAAAAAAGAAGGAAACCAACTAATTTAATAGAAAAAAATTATTATAAAAATAATACATCACTAATTAATAGCCAAGGAAGGTTCTAAAATATAAATTTCAATTTATTATTAAATTTAAAGGGATAATGAAAAGGTAAACCTACCTCAAACCACAAGCGCTTCAACAATGCTAACCCAAAAAAACTTCGTGAGGGTCCCAAGAAGAAAGTACATCCACAAAGAACCCTATGAAGAAAAAACCCTCAATTTAAACCAAGAAAAACAAGAACCTAGACCCAAAAGACCAATATAGAAAAGGAACCACAAATAAAATGGAAGAAGAAGAAAGAGGAAGAATAAAGGAGGTTATTACCTTGAAGATTTAGCCCAAAATCTTGAAGAAATAACCTTAGAATCACCATGGAAGAAGGTGGGAGGTGTGAGGAATAGGGGAGGAGCCTAATAGGGTTGTATGAACCGAATAGGGTAGGAATATGGTGTTTTGGGGTTAAATTATGAAGAGGATAGAAAGGTCAATTCATATTTTTAAGACACCCAGGAACTGTGCACAGTTAGGCCACAAGGTTTCCCAAACTGTGCCCTAACTGTGTATCCCTTAATGGACACACTGGGCACCCACATGGTTTGGGAAACTATGAAAAAACTATGTGACATGGTTCTGTCAAAAATTGTAGAACCATGCGTATGACTTCTACATTTTTTGTCTAGCCATGCTCAGGCCATGCACCCTCGACCATAAACACCCAAGGAACGACACTATTTCCCAGAGGAGTCGCACAGTTTCGATCAAACTATTCTAAATCCATGAAACTAAAACTGTGAAAGTTTAAAATGAACTGAAAATAGACTTAACCTCAAGAGGCGATATAGTTACCCCTTAACTATGCACCTAAACTGTGAAACAAAATAAAAATATCGTGAAACTCAAAATTTAAATCCAGAACACCAAAAACATGAGAGAGAAACAAATGAAAACAAGATAACCCAATATAAAAGAAGAAAATGAAAAATTGGGGCATGAAAGGAGTTTTATCTGGGAAAACTCTCCTAACATATACATGCATATGTATTCCACCTAAATAAATCAAACATAAGGAATAATCGTAAGGGTTACCCATGGAAAGAAATGAGTTTCGTAATCATGTCATAAGGCATAACCAAAGGGTGTATCAAAATGGTATATATAAAATAAGGGATTAAATAATTTTTGAAAAATAATAAATAAAATGATAATATACTATGAATAATGATGTCCAATTGAAGTCATTACATGAAAAATAATGTTTAATAAACTTTATAAATGAGCTGATTTAGTGCGGTTTAAGGGAAAATATTAAAGATACTTTAAAGAGGAAAAATGAATAGTTGTTTGTATAAAACCATAAATTAAATAAAATAGTTTTTCATCATCAAATGAGAGATTTTTGAAAAATATTAGTGGATTAAAATATTTTATGGAGTGTACTTTAAAATGGGTAAGAAGCGAAGAAGTTCCCTTTAATTAGGCTTGCTTAACGAGAGGAATTGAGAAGGGATCTATTAAAACTTGTATTTCCCCATCAAATAAAGATTAATTGAGATATATAAACATGTTTGGAACATATAAACATAATATAGGATAAATATAGAATAATAACGAATAAATAAATTGGGGTAAAGAGAGAGAAAGTGCAACCCAAAGGAAAAATTGGAGGTTTAGAGAGATCCCTTAACTTATGTCCGAATGCTTTCTGTACTTGAACTTAATGTACTAGATAATAAATTTAGATTAATTAATTAATTAATTCATAACCTATTATACATTTATTTGATTTATTATAATAATATTAAGTTCATTTATGGCCATTTTTATGAGTTATAAAGTATAATTTCATCATTCTAGGAGCATTCACTTCACGGTTTCATGGTCGGTTAACTTGTGTATATTTAGGGATGTTCTTATTAAATGATAATATTAATAAAAAAGTGAAATTATGTGGTATTAATGCACATTAATAATTTTAAATGGTAACATATATCATTTTTATTTCTGGTATGAGGATGATTCATTTGATAACACATTAATAAAAAATGTTTAGTTTATTTAGGCAATTTTTACGGCCATTACAAACTAGTATAATTTTATTTAATATTATGTTTATATATTGGTTCAATAACATGAAATAAGTTATAAGATAAATTTTATAATCTTATTTAACCATAATAATGGTTTTATGACTATACATTAAGAGGTGGTATTAGAAAAAAAATCATTATCCATGGAGACGGTAAACCGCCATAATTTGGACAACAGGTTCGTTTCTTTGAATAAGAGAAGATGAGAGAAGAGGTGGATAGAATATATTACATTATAAATATAAAATTATGATATATACATGATATTGGAGTTATTATTATTTTATGGATTAATTAGGTTAGGATAAGGTACAATAATAAATGAAATTAAAAGAGATGGTTTGAGAAAGTTACCTCTTGAATATCACCTCCTTGAAGGACCCATTAAGGAAATTGGAATTGATTTTTTGTTGATAAAAATAGAACTTGGATGTGAATAAGAGCCTTTAGAAGGTAATTGGGTAGAATATTGACAAGATAAAGGGCTTATAATGTGTGAGAAGAAATGTTGGTGAGGGGCGATATTTATAGGGGGAGAAGAGGGGTGTTTTTGATTATTATATTCATTAGTTTATTATTTTGGATCAAGAATATCGATATTATTGATTATTATGAATAAATATAGTAAATGGTTTATTATATTTTGGACTAATTAGTTATTACATTAAGCATGACTCAAAAATTCATGTATTTGGATTATAATGTTAAATACAGTAAATTACCATATTTCATTATTCACCAAAAATTAAACTATTTTAGAAAAATAAAAACAATTCACCATAATCATTTTTTGATGTGTATATTTAAAAAATGGAATCCATTTTATGAAAATAATTTTCTAAATATGAGAAATTTAATTTTTAAATAAAATCATTATTTATTTGAAAAATACCAATTTTAATATTATAATAGATTTTTTGACCCTTTGAATAAATTAATTAAGGTCATATAAAATTATATTGTAATTATAATAAAAAATAATATTAATGAATAAATTTTCTTTTAAATCATTATATTAATTATAAAATTTTAAATAAACATTTACATTTTATAAAAATACCAACACCTAATTTATCATTTTTAAAACATTTATTTACTTATACCATGATATAAATATATCATTTTTTTATTTATAAGATACCTAAGTTTTATTTTATACTTTCATAGGTGAGTTTACTATTATAATGGCCAAATTACTATTCCTAATAGTCATATTTATAATAGTCATATAGGTTCTTTAATTTATATAAATACCACTTATTTTGTTCATTATTTATTAACTTCTATTTTATCTTAAGGTTATAAATATATACTTTCATATTCAAAATGAATATTTTATTATTAATGTTATTTTTTATTTATACATTTTTTTCCTGAGTGTAGTTATTCTAGTAGATCAAACAGATACAAACTTTCCCATTCTTATTATCTTATTTTCTATTTATTATCCCACTCTAATATTTTGAATTCAAATTGGTTTATTTGATGAATAATGTATCATTCTTCATTTATGATAATAATGTTTTTATTAGGTTCTCTACGTGATTTATTTGTTTTATGACATACTTATAAGAAGGAAATTATACTAATAAAATTATGGGTTGTTACATTCTTCTCCCCTTTTGAAATTTCACCATCAAAATTTTGTTTTACATGCTAAGGTGAAAACATGTGAGGGTATTTATCCTTCATTACTTCCTTTGGTTCCCATGTCAACTCTTTATAATAATGGTTTCTCCATAGTTCTTTGACCATGTGAGTGGTCTTTTTGCGTAGAACCTTGTCTCTATGGTCCACAATCTTCACCGTCTTCTCCTTATAATAGAGACCATTTTCTATATGTACCATCTCTGAGTGATGTATGTGTTCTATGATATAGTTATAAGAATGAAATTCCATTGATAAAATTTTGGGTCATTACATGTACTCTTAGATCTAGTACTAAAAAAATAAATTTTCTATTTTTGGATTTAATACTGATAAATGTGACTAAATTTTCCCCATCCAATACATACAACATCAAAAGGATATATTAGATCACTTACATACCCAAGGACCATTTTATGTTTAGAGTTTTAGAGAATCGGGAAAAACTCTTACGTAAACAATACCCATGACTTCAAGAGAGTATATTTCCCAATATACCTATATTTTCATATTCCATATTAAGTCTTTAACATATCCCATAAAATTATTCACATATGAAACCTTTCTAGAAAAAAATAATTTATTATAGTTGTTTATAACCTGAGAAATTGGAAGCATATGAAGGGTGATCTCAAATGATTAATAAGGGTATACATAAGCATTAAAAATTGAATACCATCAGAGAGAGTAAGATGAGAATAATGGAATAATGACCTAATCATAGTTCATGATCATAACATAAGGTAATTAATACCAATCAACACCTAAATAATCAATCATGAAACATGAAATAAAGCTATTACAAAGGTAAGAGTCACTGGAATCAATAATCATGAGCCATGTGATTTCAATATTGATTAAAGTAATCATTAAAACCCACAAAATTTTACCCATAAAAAGGAAAAAATATATAAAATCACTATCTTACCTTGAAAAATCATAATATTTCCATAAAAACCCATATCAATCATAGATAAATCATATAGGTAACTTGAGGCATCTTTTTCATATCACTCTTACATATGTAATAACCATAAAGATTATAAATGGAATAGATTTCACGGTTCACATGGAATAACCATTATGATTATACTTGGATTAACCATCATAGTTACACTTGAAATAACCATCATGGTTATACTTGGAATAACCATCATGGTCAACTTCCAAATATAAGTATTACCCAATGCATTAGAGGGATATTATAGGCCCACCCATCCTTGGTTTATAATGAAACCACCCATCACTATAAAAAAATACCAATAACTATAACATGAATAAATTATATAGAGCTTCAATATCATCATAAAACTAATAGAAACATACATTATTACTTTCATAACTTTATTAATCCATCGAAAAGAAACGGGTTCCATGACAATCTATTTGAAATAATAATAATGCATCCATATAAAGAATGATGATGGAATCATTACAAAATATCCTCAATGTATCATAAGTAACATAAAATATTGTTGTATTTGATGAATGTAAATACTATTAAAATATCATTACAAAAATTCTTGAATAAAATACCTTTTTTTACTTTAGAAATAAAATTTAAAAACCAAAAATTCAAAAAAATATTTTGAAAATTATTTTCATTGAAAATAAACTTTGAAAATTATAAAGGAAGATTAAAATAAAATAATGGTCATGATGGTGGGAAAATTTGTTCATGTTTTAAATTTAAAAAATAAACATTATTTTTAAACATTTTGTAAAGGGAGTAAAAAGTGAACCATTTTTAAATGATAAGAAATTTCCTATCATTTTTTAAAAGAATGTCAAATATAATGTAAAATAACTTTAGGAAATCATTTATTTTTATAAAAGAACATTTTTTGAAAAGATTTTATAAAACATGGACATGGAAGAGAAATAATCCTGATCTAAAAGAAGATACAAGATCAGTATAACTTACGAACAACTTCCTTTATGTTTATTTAATCAATTAGGGAGTAAATGGAAACAAAAAATGAAAACAAAATTCTTAACTAGAGGTTAATAAAATATATTTGGTTTAATAAAATAATAGCATATGATTTATCCCCAAGGAACCTTGAATATAAGCAATCCTGAAAAGAAAAGAGATTGTAATATAAATCCTTTTCAACTTTGGTAACTTTTCAATTGTATGCCCCAAGAAATAATAACATCAAATGAAACTTTAAATATCATGAAAATAAGTATATTCATGATATATCATGTCAAATGGGAAGTATATACTCATAATAAAATAACATAGGTGCATATTATAAACATATGTCCTAAGGAAAGGGAATTTGAGATGAATAACCCTTATAAAGATCATATCAGTGAATTTTGAATTAATGAATGGAGATATTATGTGTAAAAAATATAAATCCACAAAAAATAAGGGTAAATAAAAAATAAAAAAATTTAGATATTTATTCACACATAATCACGACATAAAAAAGTCAATGAAGAATATTTATAACCCAATGAAAGGAAATTGAGTTAAGAAACCCTTTACCACTTGGTAACTTTCAACTCAAATCAACTTGGATAAAATAATTTAAATTTAAACATAAAATACCATGAATTATGAATTATTCATGATATAACATGTAAAATTTTCATTATATACATCAAATAAAATAAATTAGGTGCATAACAATAAAATATGCCTCAATGAAAGGAAATTGAGACAAAATCCCTCACCTCAAGTCTAGACTTGCTATATATTCCATTTAATACCTGTATGATAAAATTATATCAATTATTTTATTTCATATTTTTTATAGGTTTAATGACTTATACTTAAACCATTTAATTCATTCATTTTAATGACATATTTAATTACTAAATTAGTTAAGTCAACATCAGGTATTTTGAGAGCATTCAGTTCATAATTTTAGAAAAAATTCAGTATGTTGACCATGGTCAAATGGGTCATTATTACATAATAATAATAATAATAATAATTAAATAAATATAATTTTTACACATCAATCATACTTTTAATACCAATCATGAAATATGGTTATGAAAAATGAACTGCATTACAATCATGGAGACGGTAGGCCGTACGTATGCACGAGCAACGTTTCCATTTTTGAATGATAATTATGGAAAGAAGGTAAGTAATATTTTATATTTAAATAATGATAATTATATCATAAATAAAATATTATTTCTTTAAACATACTTATATATATCATCCATGTGATGTGGTGATGAAAAACGAATCACATTGCTTCGTGGAAGTGATAGTCCACATGTACGCACGAACAACGTTATCATTTTTCAGTGAATGGAAAGGTAAGAAATTAAATGATATTTTATCTTTTAATAATGATAAATATGTCATTAATATTATATATAAACATTAATTACATCATTATAACTATCCTTGAGAGATGGTGATAGAAAATGATTTACATCGGTTCGTGAGGCGGTAGTCCGCCGTACCCACGAATGAAAGTTTCATTTCCCATTTGATGGAAGATAGGATAGATATAGGTTGTATCATTAAAATAAAAAAATATCAGTATATGTAATATAATTTTGATATTATTTCATCATGGTTGAATAATATTTTAATGATGTGGAATAAGAAGTAAAATAAAAATGCTTGGTTAAAAACTATACGTCTTCTTCGAACAACATCATTTTCTTTACACCTTAAGAACTATAATATTAGTATTCTACCATAAATAAGGCCTCTAAAATGAGGGGATGGATATACAGAAGGTATTTGGGAAGGTATTGGATAAAAAAAGATTTTTATGTGTGGATAAATGATAATAAGATGTTCCCTTTTATAAGAGAGGTGAGAGACACTCTTGGAATTTATTAAAATATTAAATTAATATAAATTAATTTTGATGTTAAAATGTCTCCAAATTGATAATAATTAAATATAAGATGATGATGAGTCAAAATAATCTCATAAAATAAAATTTTTATAAGTTTTCATTACATTTTTACCCTTATATTTTTATTTTAACCCTTCATTAACCTTTTTGACAATTACGGTACTATCAATGTTCTTTACTTTTAAGGGTTCAATATAGTTACTATAAAAGGAAAAAAACCCATAAATAGACCATTATTGATGTAATAAACCATATACCATTTACTTGTTCGATGATAATATTTTTAAAATTTTTAAATTATTTAATAAAATATTATTTATTATAAAATATCATTAATTTCAATTTTAGAACTATTCATTTACCTTGACTTTAATAACATTAATAAAAAAAGGAATTAGAATAAAATTAATCAAAACATTTATAATATGTAATTTTTATCTAAAAAAATCTTGAAACAGAAATATTCATTCATATAATATTATTTTTAACATTTTAAAAATCATTTATTTTATTTTTCTATTAATTGAATAAATACTACATCTGAGTTGCATAAGCTTTTAAGGTAATTATTTCATCACTAAAAATTAAAAATAAATTACCATTATAAAAAAAATCATTTAAATTTTAAATTGATATTTATAATTGAAAAAATCCTCTATTTATCCCTATATTAAAAATATTATAGTTATTAAAAGCAAGAGTGTCACATTTTTGGATTTATATTCACTTAAATATTATAATGGTCAAAATCATGTCTAAATGACAAAAAAATGCCATATATTTAACTTTTGAATAATTATGGGCATGATATACTCATACAATAAAATTAATTCAAGTGTTAGGGTCATTTTTTTAGTCTTTATCATTTTATTTTTAACTTTAATCACCCGATTTACCCTTTATCGTATAAAATTGTGAATTCTTGAAGCAAT
Organism: Viscum album; assembly: GCA_963277665.1. Taxonomy (NCBI): domain Eukaryota; kingdom Viridiplantae; phylum Streptophyta; class Magnoliopsida; order Santalales; family Viscaceae; genus Viscum; species Viscum album. The sequence continues at coordinate 1,999,430,234 of OY728120.1, read as the reverse complement.
AACATAGTTTTCAATAAAAATCAGTATTTTCACTATTCATTGGAAAATCAAAATTTTTAGAAAAATATCAAAATTTCACAATAGGATAATTTTGATATTCTTATTTAAAAAATTATATTTATTTTATCAAATAAAACTTATAAAAGTTTTAGAAATTAATTATATTATTTGCTCACAAAAATAAATAAAAATCATTTTTGAAGAAAACATATTTTTGAAGAATAAAATGGCTTTACTAAAAATTGAGTTCTTATTTCCTAAAAATTAATAAATACATTTTTATTGATTAGAACCATTATATATATTTTAAAAATTAGTTAATCCTATTGATACCCTCCAATTTAATGACTAGGTTATAACATACATATTTAAATAATAATATTTTGGGGTTTGTTTAAGATTAGTGTTGCATATCTTGTACGCTATCAAACATATTAATTCTTTTTTTTTAATTTCAAGATATTAAATTTTCCCCATTTAATAAATTTCATCCTCAAAATTTGAACTTGGGATTGATAATTAAAGGTTTAACATTTAAAAATACCTTTATTGATATCACACATTGTAAAAAGGGTTAATAAAACTTTCTCTTAAAAAGAGGGAAAGATAAGTATGAAGTCCATCTGGAATAACACATAAATAGGTTTAAAAATAGGAGAAAATTAGTGAGAAGTGAAAATATGGATATGTAAGAGAAAACTAACACCCAAGGACTGATAGAGAGTGATAGAGAACATGGTCAAGAGAAAGTTAACAACCACAAAATCATTAATCTGTGATGGGTGAATAGACCATCGATTCATTGAAAATAAAGGTAATAGGATAATTTTTTTGTTTCAAGATCCTTTTATCTAGATTTTAGGCATTATTTTACTTTCTAAACTAAGTAAATATACTTACTTGATAAGAATAATTTCATCCTTTAATCAATTTCCACAATAATATCATCTTTTTCTCCAAACGATGTGTATTCAAGATGATTTTTTATGCATGAAGTACTAGAATAAAATTTTTATGGATCACATAATCCAAATAATGATAATAATATATTCCTCCTATATTTATAAATTAACCAAAACTAAAGTGGTTATCAAAAGGTAAGATAATTCCCAAAATGAATAAACCTTCAAAAGAAGAAATAATATCTCAATCTATGAAATTCAATAGTAATACCCAAATATTAGAACGATTGATCACATATTATTCCAAGATAAATTTATTATTTATCAGAAAATAAAATCAATCACTATTAAAGTCTCATACTAAAAATGTATATCACATAATCTCCAAGATATGATAATCATTTTCATAAATAGCCTAAATCACCATAAATTCACATGTCAACCTTGAATCCTCAAATGAAATACCATAATATCACATAATGTTCCCCAAAATTATAGTGATATTCTTCCAAAATAACATTAATCACTTAATCATGAAATAACTCTTTAATCCCATGGTTATCAATATGATAAAAAATATGTTCCCAAAATTCTAATAACCTATAATTACCTCAATAACATAGATCATATAAACCGTAAAGGTTACAAATAACTTTAAAACTCATGTCCATAAAATATAAATGTATTCTTACTTAAATAATAATTCATGTTAAAACTAATGGTTACATATACCTCAACCCAATAAAATATCTCCCAAAATATAATTAATCACCTCAAAATTCCATCACTTAAAACCTAAAAGGGTCATATATGATTTTTAACTTATGATGAACCTTAAACTAATAAACCCATGATGGTATCTATAAATATTAAAAATAAATTATAATGAAAACTTATTAATCTTCAATTTTTTCTAAAACCTACTATGATACCAACTGTAATAGTTCGAAACCCTCACTCCTAGATCTAGTGATAAAAACATAAACTTCACATTTCTAGATTTGATACTGATAATTGTACCCAATTTTTACCATCCAAAACTTACAAAATAAAAAGGACATATTGTATCACTTACATACACAATGAACTTTTTTAGTTTAGAGTTTTCAAGAATTGTAAAAAACTCTTACATAAACAATACCCATGACTTCAAGAGAGTATCTTTCCCTATACATCTACATTTTCATATTCTATATTAATTCTTAAATATATCCCATAGAATTATCTACATATGAAACATTTCTAGACGCAAATAATTTATCATCATTCTTCATAACCTGGGGAATATGAAGCATAAAAATGGTGAGATCAAATGCTTAGTAAGGGTATACAAAAGCATTAACAATTGAATGTCATCAATGAGAGTAAGATGAGCACAAGGGTATGATGAAATAATCATAGTGCATGAGCATAACTTAATGGAATTCATACCCATAAATACCTAGATCATAAATCATGAAACATGGCATAAAGATTTTAAAAATCCAAGAGTCATTGGAATCAATAATCATGATCCACATGATGTCGATTGTAATGTCCCAACCTGACTTACCACTAAACCAGTAGCCGAACTGGTCACCACATGGAATCAAGAACACCTCCCCATATTCTAGAGGCTACTGACTAGCAGTGAGGGTATAAATATGGTGTGGTGGGGAGATTAAACCCTCATGTTTAGAGTTTTAGAATATTATAATAGGTATAAATCAATAGAAAACAATAGTAGATATAGTAACAAAAAAAATCATTGGAAGAAAAATATAATAACTAAATTTAAATGTGGCCAAGGCCAACCATACAAAGATTCATGTATGTAAGATGATTCTACAAGTACAAGTTGAAAAAAAACAATAGGCATTCACAATACAATAAGAGAACAAAAGCCCAAAGGCTAGCTCCATGAGCATCCCAAGTACTAGCTTGGTCCTATGATCGTACTCCTAGGTATAAGTATCACAATATAATAAAATAACCAAGGATCCTAATTTTTCATCCAAGGAGGTATGTTCAGTTACCCCAGTGCAATGGCAGCTCGAATAGGGTGTGAGATATAATCTCAGTAGGCTAGCACCCACAGTGTCTAGGCTAAATAATTTAATGCAATATAAAATAAATCACATGCCATAATAATTTAAATACAAAATAGAAATAAATAACCAAAAGAATTATACTGGGTTCCACTTGGACACCCATCCAATCTTCCCACTTCAGCCTAAGACGGTGAGTCTGAATTGAGAGTTCCTGAAATGGTAAAGTGAGTAGAGTAAAAATTCCATAGGATAAACTGTCCCCAAGATTGTGATTGGTTTTAGAGGACACATCCCTATGTTTCCTAAACCGACTGACCAATTCCCATTTAAAACATTTATTTACTCTTGAAATCATTTGAAATATACCTTTATAAAATGTGTAACGACACCTTGAGCCCATACATGGCATTCTGGAGAGACTTTCCAAGTATCTCTTGAAGGGTAAATAAAAGTCCAATGCTAAGGAGTCTATCCAAGGTAACACAAGGATGAAGTCCCATGTATCACTCATGGAATAGTATATCAAAAGTCAAAGACTAACTGACCTTTTAGTCCATTCCTAGTATCATACATAGGGGCTCGAGTCTCTTGTGGCATGGTACAACTAATCGTGCCATCGAGACCATACAAGGTGTCTCCCCTAGGTAACTAGTGTTACTCATTAGGAGGTATAAATAGATAACACACCGCAAGCCCATCTTAGGAATATATGATATCACTCCTGATGCATTTACCAAACATTAATAATTCTAAAAAATGGAACGAGAGCCCTTCTAAGGGGTACTGAAGTCGAAACACCTTGTATCACCCTTGACACTAAATCAAATGTATTAAACAAGCAATGAATATTTAAAAAAAGTTTAATTGAAAGGGGCATTCCATTTAATTCAAGCATTTGATCATATGAGGCACAATGGTCAAAGCATGTAAATTTTAAAATTTCATTTAAGTCACAAGTCATAAATGGAAATTGATGCTTTAAGATAATAACTATAGGCATTTGACCAATGTGAATAAACCATTATATAAGGCTAAGGTTAAGCATCAAGCAACACATAAATATAACATGTCTATCAAGAGGCCATTTCATTAATTTAAGCATTCATATTACTTTAGGTATATTGGTCAAGGAAATAACAATGGGAAATTACATTTAATTCTTAAGGAATATGGAATTAAGCACTTGAAAACTTCACTTAAATAAACCACTTCATTTATCACATGGTTATAAGGATTATCACATGGTTCATCACCCAATTCAAACCAATTTAAAAATTCAAGGCATTGATTATAAGGCAATACCCCTTAAGGGGTTTTAATAAAGAAAAGGAAAAAAATGGAAATTAGGCCCATAAAGAATAACATACCCATTAGGGTGTCTTTAGTTAAGGAGACCAACCCAAGGGGTTGATTCACCACAAGCTCGGGTATCCAATGGCATGGAAAAGCTATGAATTTAACTAAATTAAACATTTATAGGTGAATAAGAAAAGGTCTGGTCCATGGAATGATGACACATAATTTAGAATGAAATGAAATGAATGGAAAAATACTAGACCACCTTTTTTGTGCTTAGGAAGACCCACATGTCTAATATCAAAGCTTGATTTGGTCCAGTTTAAGAGAAATCAAAGAAATAGACCAATGCCCTGAAAATAGGGAGAATTATCTCACACCAAAATAAAGAAGTTATAGGGATGATAAATGAAAAACAAAGTAAATAGGAATGGGGATCTTACTAAGAAGAATCCATAGGGGATGATGACACTCAAATATGATAATGGACATAGGAGATATCACCATCCCTAGGTTAGAGAGGAGAAGCCCACAAAAGAGGGAGCTGTGCATGATGGAGAGGAAGAAGAAGGAAAAAAGATAAAATGAGTTTTAAATCTCATTAAGGGAAAAAAAGTAAATTAACCTTCAAAATTGGGTCACATTATTTTGACGCACGATTTGGCCAAACTGTGCACCAACCGTGCGACACCCACTTCCTAGGAAACCCACCTCGAACGGTTGTGACACAAAGTTTTCCCAAACCATGTGCCAACCATGTGATGAATAGTATGAGGTTACTTACTAAGTGTTACTAACCATGCAGTCTAGGTTCATGGTTTTGGTAAACCTTGCATGAACCATGCGATAACTACTGCACCACTGATTTAGGCCCCACAGTTTTCCACTGGGGACTACACGGTTTCAAACAAACCGTGTGCCCTTTTTAGACCACCCAAACTTGTCAGTTCCAGGCCTCAGTTCTATTGAAACTCTATGAGATACCCGAGGGACCCCTCATGACTTTAAAAACGTCTAAAAATAACATGTTGGAGTGTTCCAAATCGCGTAATTAAAATCCAATGCTTGGTTTACAAAACAGACCATCCACCGAATGAAAAAATTCAAATTCCTTTGTAATTTCATATTGGCCAAAAAATAGGACACTAAAATCTCCCCACCTTAGAACTTCTCATACCTAAGAATACTTGTGAAAATAAAAAGAACATCACTCAAATTACTCAGGTTATTAAGTATCATTCAAACGGTCGTGTTGTGCTTCCAAATTCCCCACACACCTTCAAGCATCACCTTAACACAGGGCACATAAACTTTAGAAACTCTAGACAACACTCATTTTCAACTAAAACACAAAAATAGATCTTACTTGAGACCATTTAGCTAAATACATGATCATTTCATCATCTCTTTAAACATCTAACCGATGGTTCTCCCCACCATAGGTTTTAACTTGAAAAAGGGGTCAATTCCAAGTCACGATACCCCCACCATCAGAATTTTCTTTCAACACATGACCATAGTGTTCCAAAGATTCTTAGAACATGATAAATGAAGCACAATTCACTCAAAGGGTCAATTCCTAACTGACCTTATTTAAAAACCCAGATAAAGAAAAGGTCAAACCACCACTGACTGACCAATCTCAAAACACTAGGCTTATGCGATTGACGTTTTCAAAGGCTAAACTCGAAGAATTTAAATGAAGGAAACCCAAGAATTTCTTAGAGCACACTCATCAAATTCCATAATCAGATTATAGTGATAAATATATATAAAAATACCACTTAAACAATCATGCCTCAACATGATCATAGAAATATTTCTTGATTCAACACATTTGGATCGTAATAGTAGAAACACCCATTCCGAGCTTAACAGAAGTTTGAGGTATCCTCAGAATCATCAATTGGAGTTCAAGGAGCTCATCCAAGGGGAAACACATCTAGAATTTATGAGAGGTATGATGGTACAAGGCTTAATATCCTACATCAAGAACATTGGATGAAACCAAAGAGAAAACCACATAGTATTCAAGTTAAGAGGACAATAGTTGGAGTCCCGGAGTCCTTACATAGATTTCTTACTTGGGAACCCAAGTATCACTCAGGACTAACCAAACCTCATAAATCAAACATGATTTTGAATCTCACTCTGATATAAGCCACTCGAAAAAAACCAACAATGTTTTAAAACCTTAGTATGGCATAAGACCAACACTCTCTTAGTATACTCAGACAATACCAGGATAGGGGACATGGTCTCCTTAAAGACAAGAGTACAATAAGAGGTTTTAACGATCTCCAAAAAGGATCCAATACATGTTTTGTAAATTAAAGATGAATGCTTGGTAAGGATCTAAACCTTTTATAACCAAAAATTAAAAGATAAGTTCAATCAAACCATCATAGGTTGAATTACTTATAATAGTTCGACTACTTCTGTCGATGCATCACCATCACCCGACCACAATGCCTTTACCACACAAGGAATTATGGAATGATTAATCACAAATTCCAAAGTCCATCCATAACCAACAGTGTTTACAAAAGTTTCATACTCAGGTAACAATCCATCATTGTGGTGCCTCATAAGTACTAACATGATTGGAGACTCACCGACCCCAAGTGTATCCAAAGTAGATCTGATCATTCAAAAAGGTCCTTATTGGTTGTGTTCCTCCTACCTAGAAGGACACATTTAACCAGAATTTACATGATTCTCCCTCCCTTAGGTTTTTTCCTTAGTATTTGGATCCACTAAAGAGGGGACTCATTACACGACACATGCCCCATTGACTACAGATTGTGAGCCATGGACGTGGCTAACATGCCTTCACCAAGCATTAATTGAAAAGGCTGAGACAAATAGCCACTCAAGAGTTCTATATTAGATTCACACCAATATGGACATATGATACTTCTCTGATTCACATTTACACACATAAAGGCATTAGGCATAAAATCCAAAAAAACTAACTAGCATGTCAAACACCTGATTCTACTTAAAACATAATCCCGAACATTGGGATGCAACATGACCTTAATCAACACACATGCCACTCTACTACGGAGATTAATGACACTCAAAGTGTAAGAACTCAAGGATTAAGAAAGTACTACTAAATTTAAATGGTTCATAGTATGATTAACAAGAAGACGTGTACCATGTATATTGATGTATAGTATTTTGTGATTTCACGAGCCAATGGAAAATCCTTGATACTATCCATAGGATTTTCAACCTATCAATTCCGATATCTAATGTCCCATGTGAAGAACTAACTCTGATCCGCATTACTCTGTATGACCATAAAATAGGATGATGACCCCCTGAGTCATCCAACACTAAAAGGGAAAGAAAGAAGGGTCACACAACCTACCAAGAAGCCAACCATGCCCTTGGAATGTCTAGCCCACTTGAACTGATCATTTTAAAATGATCACACTGAGAGAAAGGGTCAAACAACACATGATCACCCATAAAAAAGGGTTTCATTTTAGAAACTAAGAGCCCTACATGGGACTAAGTCACTTGAACAATACCACTTAATAAGAAATTATCTCAAGAGACAGGAAAGGGTTCTAAAGATCTGAGGGAACTACCGAAAATTCTAGCCCCTTACCAAAGTTGAAAGCATTGAACCAAAATGAGGTCACACCTAAGAAAGGTCACTAGGATTAAAGGCCTATCATTTATATTCAGTCTTAGGAAGAAATAATCCTATGGAAACAATCATGTTCCATTTCACGAAAAATCTCAAAAAAGATTAAAACTACCCTTACATAGGGGTTAAGGCTAAGAACCCAACTTAAGTATCCATTTAAATGGAATTAAACCAAATCGCATTTAATTATTTAACCATTTCAAGGTATAGTTTTAAAGAAATAATAACACCAGTCATAAGGAAACCAAATCTAATTACGACCACAAGAAAAAATAGGTAAGTTATATTAAACTTCCTTTTTAAAAATTATTATTTAATGAAATATCATTATAATTAGGCCATTTTATCATGAAACCCCATTTTAAACACCATTTATTTAATTATAATGCCTCACAAAAAAACAACTCAAACAAGATTAAAAGGTATTTTATTAATTAAATAGGTACTAGTCAAAACTAAACCACCCTATGTTTACATGTGAAGCCATATAGAAGGATGTTATCACATTTAAAAGTACCTCCACACAAAGCATAAGCACATCCCTGAGAGGTTAAGTACTAAGGAATACCATAAGAAAAAGGTGACCTATGAGGGTCCCATTCATCCTTTTTGGGTTAAAAAAAAGCAACTAGAACATTTTAAACACTAATATTTTAATATACACCCCTGGTGGTTTCACTTTATTAACAACATGCCCCAATTGACCTACTTGGGTTAGTTGTGCATTTTGAAACTCAGTGATATGGGTCATTATGCCCAAATAAAAGAGATTCATCCCTTATAAAAGAAACCAATACATTTAAGGTCAATATTGAACTAAATTTATATTTATATAAATTTTTAAATAAAATTATCATAGTATATGGTTCGGTTTTATGGGTGACCACCCTTCAAATTATAAAGTGCCCATACACTTTATAAGTTGTAGGTATCACCTATCTAACCATAACCACTTTCATCTAGAATAAAATAAAATTCAATGGCCTTAACATTTATGAAATATAATTTAGGTATATAAAGTTCATCTATACTGGTTTGATTATATGGGTCACCCTATTCCAATTTATAAAGTACCCATACACTTCCCAAGTTGGAATTTGGTTCCCATTTAACAACAACCATCTTATTTAGGATAAAGAAAGAACTTAACAAATTAAAAATTTATACAATAGTCCTCAAGTATATAAAGAATTTAAATAATGGTTTTGTTATATGGGTCATAACTTTCTAATTTATAAGTTTCCCATACACCTTACAAATTGCAAGTTATCTTCCATTTAATCACAACCAGTATGTTCAGCCCACACTGAACAAGAATAGAAGCATGAAAAATAAAAAACAAGAACACTAATAAGTTACCTAAACATGATAAGAAATCATATATTCTAAAATAATTATAGATAATAATAATTAAGCATTTCTAGCAACAACATAAGCAAGAAAACACAAAAAAAATCTAATAAAACATACAAGGCACATTAAAAGATTTCAAACAACCTATCGATGCAATCTACATGGAATGGAATATGCATGGCATGTGAATTACTATGTGCCTATAATGATGCATGTAATTCTACTCCCTTTCTATACCAGGACAAGGGTAATTTCTAAATCTCATAAATTAGTAAGTAGTGGAAAGTATTCCAATCACTCAAGGTGAAATCATAATCAACTATAATAAAAACAACTTAAACACCAAACCCAACCTTGGAAACTTAGACTTTTCCCCATATGTGGTTTTTTCACACCCATCTGAGGATATTTACCAAGTTCCAACACATTCTTATTATCTTTTCTACCAGCCCCATATAGTAAGATAAGGGAAAAAACCTCTGAAACCACTTTGTAACATCCCGACCCGACTGACCACTAAACTGGTAGCCGAGATGGTTGCCGCATGGAATCAAGTATACCTTCTCATATTCTAGAGGTTACCGACTAGAAATGAGGGTCTAAATATGGTGTGGTTGGGAGACTATACCCTCATGGTTAGAGTCGTACAATGGTATAACAGGTGTAAATAAATAGACAACAGTAGCAGAAGCACTAATAAAGAAATGAAAAAGAAGAAAAATAAAAATATAATAACTGAATGTAAATGTGTACAAGTCCAACCATACAAAGATTCATGCATGTAAAATGATACTAAAAGTATAATAAGAAGGAAAAAAATTGGTAGGTACAGTATAATAAGAGAATGAAAGCCCAAAGGCTAGCTCTATGAGCATCCCAATTTCCATCTTGGTCCTGTTCTCCTACTCCTAGTTACAAGCATGACAACATAAGAAAATAACCAAGAATCCTAATACTATAAACAAGGAGGTCTGTTTGGGTACCCCAGTGAAATGGAAGCCTGAACAGGGTGTGAGATATAATCTCAATAGTTTATCAACCATAGTGTCTAGGATAAACCATTTCATGTAATATAAAATGAACCACGTGCCATAATAATTTAAATAAAAAATAAAAATAAATAACCAAAAGCATTAGATTGGTTTCCACTTGGGCACCTATCCAATCTACCTGCTTCATCCTAAGCCAGTGTGTCTGAATGAAGAGTTCCTGAAATGAAAAACTGAGTAGATTAAAAATTCCATAGGCTAGACTATCCCTAAGATTATGATTGTGATTGGAGGAAATATCCTTATGTTTTATAAACCAAATGAAAATTTCCCATTTAAAATATTTATTTACTCTTGAAATCATTTTAAATATCCCTTTATAAAATGTATTGAGACACCTTTATCCCATCTATGGAATTTTGGAGATACTTTACAACTATCACTCTAAGGGATCGGTAAAATTCTAATTCTAAGGAGTTCATCCAAGGAGACCTGAGGATAAAGTCCCTTGTATCACTACTGGCTTTTTGGATTAAAATTCAAAGACTAAATAACCTCATAATCCATACCTAGTATCGCACGCAGTGTCCTAAGTATCTCTCATGGCATGATACAACCAATCATGCCATAAAGACTATCCAAGGGGGATCCTTTAGGGAACTAGTGTAACTCGTCTGGAGGTATAAATAGATAACACATAATGATCCTATCTCAAGAATAGCTGATATCACCCCAAGTGCATTTAACAAACATTAATAATTCTAATAGATGGAATAAGATCCCGTCCAAGGGGTCCTTAAGTCAGAACCCCTTGTACCACACTCTACACTAAAGCGAATGCATTAAAAAAGCAATGCATATTTATAAACAGTTTATTTGAAAGGGTCATTAAATTTAATTCAATCATTTGATCATATGAGGAACAATGGTCAAAGCATGTCATTGGTCAAATTACATTTAAGTCATAAGTCATAAATGGAAAGCGATTCATTAAAGAAATAACCATAGGCATCCAACCAGTGTGCATAAACCATTAATCATAGACAAGGAAAAACATCAAGCAACACATAAATCTAACATGTCTATCAAGATACCTTTTCATTAATTTAAGAATTCATATTACATTAGGTATATTGGTCAAGGAAATACCAATGGGAAATTCCATTTAAGTCTCAAGGAATATATAATTAAGAACTTGACCACTTCACTTAAATAAACCAATTCCCTTATGGCATGGGTATAAGGAATATCACATGGCTCATCGCCCAATTCAAACCAATTTAACAATTCAAGGTATTGATTATGAGGCAATACCCCTTAAGGGGTTTTAGGTAAGAAAATGAACAAAAGGAAAATTAGGCCCATAAAGTAAAGAACACCCATTGGGGTGGATTTAGTCAAGGTGACCAACCCAAGGGGTTGATTTTCCACAATCTTGGGTCACCAATGGCATGTAAAATCTTTCAATTTAACTAAATTAAACATTTAGAGGTGAAATCAGAAAGGTCCAGGACACATCATGATGACACAAAATTTAGAATGCAATGAAATGAAGGTAAAGAGACTAAACTACCTACCTATTTCTTAGGATGAACCACACATCCAATATCAAAGATTTATTTGGTCTGGTTTGAGAGAAATTGAAGAAACAGGACAATGCCCTAAAAATAGGTAGAATTAGATCACACAAAAATAGAACAACAAGAGGGATGATAAAAAAAGAACGAAGGCAAGAGGAATAAGGAGATTATCAAGAGGAATACATAGGTACCAAAAATGCTAGAATTTGACAACAGATGAAGAATATATAACCATACCTAGGTTTGAGAGAAGAATCCCATGGGAGAGGGAGCTATGCATGCTAGAGAGGAAGAAGAAAGAAAAAAGAGAAAATGAGTTTTAAAAATCATTAAGGGAAAAAAATTAAATTCACCTTCAAAACCGGGCTGCATGGTTTGGCTACATGGTTTGGGAAAACCATGAGCCAAATGTGTGACACCCACTACCTAGGAAACCCACCTCACATGATTGTGACACACAATTTTCCCAAACTGTGCAATTAATAGTGTAGGGTTACTACCTAAGTGGCACTAACTGTGAGGGATAAGTGCATGGTTTAGTAAACCGTACGTAGTATATGTGACACCTTCTGCACCACTGATTCAGGCCTCATGGTTTTCTAATAGGTCCACACGGTTTCAGACAAATTGTGCACCTATTTTAAACCACCCAAACTTGTGAGTTCCGGACCCCAGCACTCCCAAAACTCTATGAGACACCTAAGGTACCCCTTGAGACTTTACAAAATTCTAAAATAAACACATTGGATTGTTATAAATCTTGGAATTCAAATCATAATCTTGTTTTACAAAATGGACCATCCACCAAATGACAAAATTCAAATTCCTTTGTAATTTCATCCGATCAAAAAAACATGGGATGATACATCAATCTTGATCAAAGGAATCATTAAAACCCATATATTTATACCCATAAGAAGTCATTAATATATAAAACCATTATCTTACCTTTAAAAATCATAATATTTCCATAAAAACCCATATCAAGAGTAGATAAACCTTACAGATAACTCGAGGCATCATTTTAATATCACTATTACATATGGAATAACCATCACTGTTATAAATGGAATAACCCTCATGGTTCACATAGAATAGAAATAACAATTATACTTGGAGTAACCATCATATTTAAAATTTAAATAACCATCATAATTATACTTGGAATAACCATTATAGTCAAATTCCAAACATAGATCTCACATAATTAATTGGAGTGGTATTATGGTATAACAACCCCGAACCCACACTTCTGAATTCAGTGCTAAAAAATAAATTTTACATTTACAATTTTGATACTAATTAAGGTGAGCCAATTTTACTCATCCAAAACTTACAACATCAAAAGGAAAATATTGGATCACTTAAATTCTCAATAACCTTTTAGGTTTAGAGTTTTAGAGAATTAGGACAAACTCTTACATAAACAATACCCATGTAATTAAATGATCAATTCTAATACTTAACCTAGATTTTATTTCTTTCAAATTTGGTCATAATAATAATCCATATTAAACACTTCAAGACATAATTGATTCATCATAATTCTTGATAACCTGGGGAAAAATCAAACATAAGAAGGGTGAGCTCAATTTCTCAGTATGGATAAAAATAATAATTAACAATTGAATGTAATTAGTGAGAATAATATGAGTATAATATTATGATTACATAATCAAAGTGCATGATCATAACATAATAGAAATAATACAAATAAATACCTAGATCATCAAACATGAACACATGGAATAATGATTTAGTGAATTCAAGAGTCATTCAAATCAATAATCATTCTCCATGTGATATCAATATTGATCAAATGAAACATTTATTACCCATACCAAGAATAATGAAAATGTGTTATTATTTTGGGAAAACATCATAATATAACCCTTATAGAAACATTACAATTTTAATAACCATAAAACCAACTTATAATATAATTACCTAAAGAAAATAATCATTACCCAATGCATTAGATCACTATTTAGGTGCACCCGTCATATAAGCTATAATAGGATCACCCAAAGCTATCTGGGTACACCCATCATATAAGATATAACGATATCACCTAATGATATCTAAGAACACCCATCATATAATCTATAATAGTCTCACCAATTATATTTTGGAACAACCATTATCATCAATAATATCCAAGTACCATTCATGAATAAAGTATATATAGCATTCATTTCATCATAAACTTATAGAAACAATCTTTATTCTTTTCATAAATTGATTAACTCATGAAAAAGAAATGGGTTCTATAATAATATCTTTGAAAAATTATTAACCCATGAAAAATAAATTATTTCCATAATAATCTCTTTGAAACATGATTAACCTATGGAAAATAAGTAGGTTCCATAACAATCTATTGAAACATGATTAACCCATGGAAAAGAAATTGGTTCCATGAAAATTTCCTTGAAACAATCATAATCCATCCAGATAAAGAATGAGGATGGTATCATTACAAAATATCCCCATTTTATAATATGTAACAATAAGTTTTTTTGATGTTTATGAATGGAAATACCATTAAAATACCATTAATTTTTTTGAGAAAAATATCATTTTCATTTTGAAAATCATTTTTAAAAACTAAAAATTCACAAAATATTGTGAAAATAATTTTATTTTAAAAAAAATTTGGAAACATATAAAGGAAAATTCAAGGAAAATAAAGGACATGATAGTGGGAAAATCTGTTCATCTCATAAGTGTTAAAAATAAACATTCTTTTCAAAACATTTTGAAAAAGGGAGTCAAAAGTGACCCATTTAGAAAATGTTAAGAAATTTACTTTTAAAAACTTTTAAAAAAGGTAAAAGATCATGTAAAATTGATTTAGGAAATAATTTTTTTTAGAAAAAACATTTATGAATTTTTTTTAGAAAAATTGGATATGGAAGAGAAAGATACTCGATCTAAAAGAAAAATACAAGATCGTTATTACTTACAAACAACTTTCTTGATGTTTATTCAATCAATAAGATTGGAAATGGAAATTAAACATATGAAACACATTCATAACCATAGTATAATAAAATATATGTAGTTCAATAAAATAATATCACATTATTTTCTCTAAAATAACCATGAACATAAAAAATCCTGAAATAAAGGAGATTGCAACATAAATCCTTTTCCACTTTGGTAACTCTTCAATCGTAAGCACCATGAAAGAATAACTCTAAATGATAATTTAAATATACTGAACATAAATAGGATCATGATATTACATGTAAAATGTCAGTATATACACCTCAAAAATTAATATAGGTTAATATCATAAACATATGTCTTAAATAAAGAGAATTTAAAATGAATAACTGTTACAAAAATCATACCATTGAATTTGAGAATTAATTAATGAGTCAATTATGTGTATAAAATTTAAATACACATAAAAAAAGTGTAAATACAAAATAATATAATAAAAAATAATTACACATAAAATCATATAATATCAAATACAATGAATAAATAATATAACCCAATGAAATGAAATTGAGTTATGAAATTATTTACTACTTGAAAAATTTCTAGTCAAATACCCTTGGATGAAATAATTCAAAATGAAACTTAAAATACCATTATGTATTATTGATTCCTTATATTACATGTAAAAGGGTAATTATATACACCAAAAAATATAAATAAGTGTTAAATATAGCATATGTCCCATAGAAGTAAAAGAGAGACGAGAAAACCCTTACATCGAGTCCAGAATTTCCATGCGTGTCCTTTGAATCCTGTATAATAAGGTTATATAAATTAATTTATTTATTAATAAATTTTTTGAAGTTTAATAAATTTTACTTAAAATAATTTAATTTCTTTCTTTTTAACAACATATTCAAATACTTAATTAGTTAAGTCCATGTCGAGTGTTTTGAGGATGTTCGATTCATTATTTCAAAACAACTTCAGCGTGTTGATCATGGTAAAAGAGGTAATTATTAAAAAAAATCCAGAATAATAATCACGAAATATTTATCATATTTTTACATCAATTATACTTTTAATTTTTTTTATTAATTATGGTTATAAGAAATGAACAATGTTGCAGTCATGAAGATTGTAGGCCGTACATAAGTAACGCTTCCATTTTTCAAAAATCATTATGGAAAGAAGGTAAGTAATATTTTATCTTTAAATAATTATAATCTATAATAAATAACATATTATTTCTTTAAATATAATTATATATATAATCCATGTGTTTTTGTGATGAAAAAATAATCACATCGCTTTGTAGAGGCAACATTCCACACGTGCGCACGAACAACGTTATAATTTTTTAGTGTAAAAAAGAAAATGATATTATATTTTAATAATGATAAATATATCATGAATATTATAATTATTTAATTTATATCATACATATTCATTAACATTATTCTTATTACCTTCCATGTAAAGCATTAGTGAAACATGAATCACATCACATCGTGAGGCGGTAGTTTGCAATACACACAAGCGACATTATCGTATCCCCCATGGAATGGAAAGTAAAAATGTATATGTGATATAATATTTTCATAAGTATAAATATTTTAAAAATATCATATATATAATTTTAATCCATAATTATATCAATATATGAGAGACGATGATGGAAAATGAATGACGTCAGTTCGCGAGGTGGTAGTCCACCGCACACACGAATGATGATTTTGTATCCCATTTGATGAAAGAGGAGATGTATTTAGGTTATGAAATTAACATAATAAAATTATAGTATATGTTATATAATAGTGTTATTATATAATCAAAATTTAATAATATTTGAATGAGGTGGAAGAAGAAATAAAATAAAGATGCTCAGTTAAGCATTATACCTCTCCTTTGGACAACCCCCTTAGGTAAGCACCAAAAGGATTCATAGGATGAATTTATGATGAAAATAATGGATATATTATGTGGTTAGGTAATTAAGGAATAAATTTTGGGAGGTCTTGTCTAATAAAAAGGTCTTTAAAGGTTTTTATAGGAGAGGATAGGGGGTGACCTTTTATAAGTGAGGTGTTGTAATTTTTGAAAAGAAAAATGTGTACCCACATTTTTCACATGCCATAAGAATAAAAAATGGACCATTATAAATAATTATACATTATAATGTCTAAATATGGTCATAAAATTGTTTTTAGACAAGTTTTTATGTCATTTTAAACCTTATATTTTTAGTGTAACCCCCGGTAAAACCATTTTCATATTAACCATATTAATTAATTTTTACTATTTTCACTATTCATTATGTTAAAAAATTAAATTTACCTTATTATATAATATAAATTATTTTTATTAAAAATATTTAATTCATTTTACCAAATTAAATTCATATAAGTGGAAAAATTAAATTTAAAATTAAACCTACAGACGTGATGAAAAAGCAGGTTTTTAAAAAGTGTATTTTTTCAAGCAGAAAATAATTTTATATTAACTATATGAACAATAATAATAATTGTATAAATATAAATTAATATTATTTATATATAATATATAAATTAAATTTAAATAATTCTTAATTATGTGTTTTTATAATTAATTAAAAAGGATAAACATTATGTACTTTAAAACATTTTCAGAAAAATATCGTTTTTAGACACAAAAATAAACTTATACTAAAATCCAATATAATGATGTTTCAAATGTAATTAAGTGGATAAAATATAAATAAATAATACTTATTTTACTTTAATTAATATCTAAAACATAATGGGACTTTTAATTTTAATTAATGTTTTGAAAATAAATGACATTTTTACAAAAATCGACATTTTTACTATTCACTGGAAAATCAATATTTTCTGAAAAATCCAAAAACTTCAACCAAATTAAATTTTTATATGATGATTTTAAAAATTAAGTTTATTTTATCAAATAAATTTTCTAAGACTTTCAAAAATTAATTATAATATTTTTTCATGAAAAACAATAAAAATCATTTTTGAAGAAAACATCCTTTTGAAGAATAAAATTACTTTAATAAAAATTGATTGATTATTCACTGAATATTTATAAATAATTTATATTGAGTAGGACACATATATATATTTCATTAATTAGTTAATACTATTCATACTCTCCAATTTAACGACTAGGTTTTAATGGTTATATATTTCGCGGGTCGTTTAAACTCGGCGTTATGTGTCGTACACACTATCAAACATAAAAAACTCAGGTTTTCATGTACTAAAATAATTATAAGAGATGAAATTTAAAGACCCATAAAATTCAAGGGAAATTTTTTCTTAATTTTCTTTGGGATTTTACAAGAACGCAGTTTCTGACGGCACTTGATTCCGAGGCCCGGTGTGCCCGTAATCATTTTCCGAAGTTTGGCTCGGGTACGTTCAGTGAACGAACGAGCGGGTTTTTCTAACTTTTGAACCGGTGCTTGGAATCGAATTCCGAGTGCACCGATGGAATCACATCACCGGTTTTTGCTTAGAAACGCCATTTCTGGAGTTGCGTTTGCACGGGTGTGGTTTTTAATTTTTGGGGGTTAAGTGAAGAAAATAAAATAAAGTGGTGCGACAACTTTATTTTATTTCACTTAAAGCCACTTAAATCCACTTAAAGATACTTAAGATGAGTTGAAGCGGATAGGGTGGAACCCAAAATATCCTACCTTCTTGATAGGATATTTGTGAGGTGGGGCCCGCACGAGCCCCACCGTTTCTTTTCCTCTAAGTAACGCACCCGTGAAAACTCCTCTTTAATGAAAGTCAACTGGTGCGTTTTCTAAACTCTTAACGCCCCTATTAAATGGACAGTTAAGTCGTTACCATTAATTCACTGAATCAATGGTTTGTTTCTTAACTTGTTTTTCAAATTGTTGGCATGTTAATAAAATAAGGCCAACACCCTTTTTGTTGACGGGTTGCTTGTTGAGAGGATTTGGAGAAACTGTATCTTCATCCTCCTTCGCGAAGAACGTGAAGAACGTGAAGAACACGAAGAACGCGAAGAACGCGAAGAATACCGACCTTCGACGAAAGGCGACGAAGAACACCGAACCCTCAGAGATCGACGACGCGACGCCATGTACCGCGACGCTGACGGTCCTCCTCCCGCGACGTTCTTCTGCGACGATCCTTCCTTACAACAATCTTCGATCAACACCGATTGAGGTAGGGGATTATGGATCTTTTAAATTTCCTTTGTGGATTTTATCCTTAACATGTATTTAATTCGTGAAATTAAATCTGTGTGTTTTCTTTAACCCTCGGAGATCGTCGACGCGACGCCGTATACCGCGACGACGCGACACCCTTCCGCGACGCGACGATCCTCTTCTTCCGTGACGGCCAATTCCACGAAGAACTCTCGTCTGACAACAACTACGAGGTAGGGGTTTTATTTGAGAATAATATTTATTCCCATGGTTGTTTCCTTCTAAAACAATGAACCCGGATCAACTCATCTTCAAGTTGATCCGCGTTTTTTTTATATGCGGGATGAGAATTTTTATTTACGGGAGTTTTTATTTTGGGAACTAGGTTCAATTTTAATTTATTAAAATTGTGCCTTGTTGCGTTTACATGTTTTGATTATTATTTTTCCCAATTGATATCACCTAACGCGGAGGGTGCGGGCCAAACAAACATGGCCCGACAACCCTCCGCAGTTTTTCATTGATGCGTGGTTTAACGACGTTTACGAAATGGGATCGGAATGGCGATTGGAGGCCTTCGAAGAAAATTTCAGATCCCGGGAGAGCCGTAGGTGCAAACCGCAGGCAAAACGGACCACCGGAGCGCATCCGGTGGCCCACGGAAGTTCCCGCCGGCGCCGGCGGCCGGCAGCGGCCGGCCGCCAGGAAGTGGCGGCGCTCGGCGCGCCGCCGGAAAGACCCGCCGCGGCTTCAGCCGCGGTGGCGAGTGCTGGTCCCGCGGCCGCGCGGGACCACGGGGAAGGGACGCGGCCTTGCGCCGCATCTGGTGACACGGGGCGGCGCCCCGCGTGGGGCCGTGGAACCACCAAGGGGGCGGCGCCCCCCTTGCACCCGCTCGGCCGTTACGGCCGAGCCGCCAGGCGACCAGGCCGCGCCCGCGCCGGCCGGGCAGGGTTGCGCCCAGGCCGGGCCAGGCAACCCTGGCCGGGCGGGGCCGCGCTGGCCGGGTCGGACCCGGACCCGGGTTGGGTCGACCCGGTTCGGGCCGACCCAGGGGGGGTTGGGCCTGGTCGGTCTGGGCCCATACCCCCGTTTTCGGACCTTTTCGGTATTTTTCTCATAACTTGAGCTAAGAGCCTCCGAACGATGCATCGTCAGCAGCAATGCGATCCTTGGATCGAGACGGTCGTTTCGGTATATCACACTCAAGGTTCCGGAATACTTTGGGTTCGGCCGGGTTGGTTCGTACACGAAACCAACCGGGCCCTCGGAGCGGAAACACTCATATCTTGAGCTTCGGACGTCCGATTGACATACCTTCGACTTTGATGGATTCCTATTTGGTGAGAATGATCTTTTGTCTTACTCCGCCCGAGGTTTGGACGCAGGTGGAGTACAGTCGGGTTGGTTTTGTCTTAAAAACCAATCGGGCCCCTGGGACGAAAAGGCCAATAACTCTCAGACCGGGCGTCCGATTGACGCGCCGTCTGCGACGTTGAGTTCCTGTTGACGATATGGAACTTTTGGATACATCAACTCTAGACTATGTGTCAGTTGATGTATCAAACTCTCGGCTCCTGGAGCGGACCCTCCCGAATGAGCTTGCTATGTGCGGGAACCCTAGAGCTGGCTGCGACTGCGACGACGACGACTGTACATAGATCCTCAGTGGATTCGACGACGATGACTACAACACTCAAAGATCCTACGTGGATCAGTGCTACCGATACTGTGTGGGTCTTATCCTGTGTGGGTCAGCGCTCAGCGGTTCTGTGTGAGCCAGCGCCTACAGATCCTGTGTGGGTCCGATCCTGTGTGGGTCTTTGCGGGGGTTAGTTACTTATCGATCCTATGCGGGTCCGATCCTGTGTGGGTCTTTGCGGGGGTTAGTTACCTATTGATCCTGTGTGGGTCCGATCCTATGTGGGTCTTTGCGGGGGTTAGTTACCTATCAATCCTGTGTGGGTCAGACCCTTCTTGGGTTATTGCGGGGGTTAGTACCTATCGATCCTTTGTGGGTCCGGCGACTTAGATGAATCAATGGATATATCTGATCATCTCTATCGTCATATGAAGAAGTATACCTATGTGAGCTGAATCCTGTTTGCTTTCCTTTGTGGATTTTGTTGTGCTATCCTGTGTGGATTTACGTTTTTCTTTCCTGTGTGGACTGGGTTGTACTTGGGTTTGGATGTTGGAGCCGAATGAGAATTGATGACTTAGGTATATGTATGGGCATATACCTAAGCAGTGTCAGATGTTACTTCGTGATTGTATCTTTCCTTGGTGGATTATCCTTTGTGGATTTTGGGAGACCTTCGGGGGTCTTGGGGTCCCTACTAAGTAGCTTATACTCACCCCTACACAGGCTATGCCCGCACTACGTTGTGTTGGTTGCAGACGACGGACAACACTGATCGTGGTTGAGGCTTGCGGAGCAGGACGGTACCTGGAGGTGGACCACTGGACATGACGTACTCAGAGCGGTCGGCTGGACCCGAGGAGCGGAGGAGGCTATCTGTTCTCACCCTTCAGGAGGGATTTCTAGTAGACAGCTTGGCATTGCGGCTTTATTTTACAGTTGCTGTTTTCCCCTTCCAGTTATACTTTACTTTCAGTTTGGGTTTGTATACTGGTCCACTTACTTTTCCGCACTTACTATTGTAACAGCTTTTACTTCGTGTTTACTTCTACTTCTTGTTGCTCTGTGGTGTTTGTTTACTTTACAAAGGCAATGCCTTCCCTTTTTACCAGGATTTATGCCTTGGTGCTAGTCGCCAGCCCCTGGCCTATGGAAGGCAGGCTTAGGGTAGTCACGACACGGGCCCGAGGACGGGTCGTGACAAATTGGTATCAGAGGAGTTCGGTTCTACCACAGAACTTGGGACTCTGATCTTTTTCTATGTGAAGCAATAGTATTAAGCGTATTGGGTGTGGTTATCAGTCCAGGGAGTCCAGTGTTGGTGCGGTGGCCGACGTATCTGTACACCAGGACCCTGACTTCTGATTTCCGACTTAATGCACGAAAACATTGATTGCATGTGTGTTTCAAGTTTTCTTTGTGATTACTTTGTATCAGCTCACCAGGTATACTGTTCTGACCATGGCGCACCTGTTTCCTTTTCAGGATGTCCCCATGACAACAACCAGCTAGGGTTCCGAGAGTTGAGCGTGACGACAGCCCACCGAGCGACGAGGCCTCGGTGTAGGTCCCTTTGACAGCTGAGGCACCGGCGGTACCTCTACCCGCCGAGCCACCGATGCTTCCAGCCCCAGCCGCTGACGATGCATGTCGCCTTAGTGCACTGCATGAGTTCCAGCGCCAGCGACCGCCCAGGTTCTGTGGGGAGACAGAACCCCAGGCAGCCGAGGACTGGCTGGAGGCAGTGGTCTGAGTTTTTAGGTTAGTGAGGACACCAGCAGACCTCATGGTGATCCTCGCAGCGAGCCTACTGCACGCAGCAACGGGCCGATGGTGGAGCTTGATGCTCCAGGTGCAAGATGAGGCATCTCTTCTCTGGACAGACTTTGAGATCCTCTTCCACTCAGAGTTCGTCTTGGCCACCCTCCATGCGGTATGCATTCAGGAGCTTCTTCAGCTGCGGCAGGGTAGCTTGACGGTCGCCAAGTACTCGGCGAGATTTACCGATCCCTCGCGCTACTCGACAGACATGGTATGGGACCCATTCTTCCGGGCCCGGACCTTTGAGCAGGGATTGAGGCATGAGATCAGGGCATCGCTGATCTCCCACAGCATTCCGACTCAGACAGGAGTACTGGAGCGAGCTCTTCTCATCGAGAACTTTCTTGGTGAGTCTACTCCAGCGGCGAGACCTACCACAGGGCGACATGTGGCGGAGTCTTCTGTAGCCGGCAGTAGAAAGATGTTATAGAGGTCCAAGCAGGCCAGGACAACGGGCGGAAGACCACAGGATACTGGCTCGGAGGTGCGGGGCACACGCAGCAGAACCAGTCTTACGAGTGGAAGACAGTGCTATGCATGCGGAGGACAGGGCCACATGGCTCGTGACTACCCAACCCGCCATGCAGAGGAGCAACAGATGGTTGAGGAACCACCTAGGTAGAGGCAGAGGTTCGACCGTGGAGGTCTGTAGGGAGCATGAGGACGAGGAAAAGGAGCTGGCCGAGCAGTAGGTGGTGGGCGATGCTTTGAGGATCTACCACCACCACCACCAGGAGGTCCACCCCGACCTCAGGGGAGAGCACAACTTCAGGCAGCTGAATCCTATGATCATGGAGCTCTGGAAGCGGGTGGACAAGTGCGGGACTAGCTCCAGGCATAGAGGCCCTTGAACATAATGCCTCTGGCTTCTTTGTTTGTGTTGCCTTGTGTCCTTGTACTTTGAGTTGAAGTAATAAAAGACGCTTGCAATAGTGATGTTTGCTTTCTTGTCTTTTGTTTGTTAATACTAAGAGGTGCCGGTTAAAAAAACTGTTGACTTGACCCTCACTTGTGAGATTCTTACTGGATGAGACCCAATGAACACACACTGATGCCGACAGTGTGACTCAACCCTTGGAGGCGAGAGTAACAGTTGGATCTCTTGGTAGCAGCGTCGAGGCCTTACGACGTCATCCATGCCATGAATTAACTAATCATGACGGGATTGACTGTATTAGGCAAGGAACGTGGTTCATCCAGGGGATGAGACCAGATTTCCCTTTTCGGAAAAGGAGAAATCATTGCAGCTTTGTAGAACGTTAAGGAGGAAGGGGAAACCCTTCGTGTGGTCAGAAAGATGTCAGCAGAGATTCTAGGAGCTGAGACAGAGTTTGACCAGTGCCCCTAGAGGCGTGGATAGAGATGGAGCAGCCTTCCTTCAGTCTCTCACAGTCACCCCTCCACTACTGTAGCGGTTCAGAGAGGCACAACGTGGGGATGCTGACTGTGAGACGCGGAGTGCACAGATATCCTTAGGAAAGGCACCTGATGGTTTCTCCTTAGAGCAGAGCACGACGTCCTTTTTACAGGACCTACCTTGGTACCATTTGCTTTATGGGAGGAAGTGCTGAGAGAGTTTCACACTTCTCCTTTGGCGGTACATCCTGGAGTGGCGAAGATGTACCAGGATCTCAGACGACAACACTGATGGCCGGGCATGAAGAAGGCTGTGGCAGAGTTCGTTTCTCGATGCCTCACCTTCCAGCAGGTGAAGGCAGAGCACCAGGTACCAGCAGGCTTGGTATAGCCTTTGGAGGTCCCAGAGTAGAAGTGGGATGACATATCTATGGACTTTGTGACTGGACTTCCACGCACTTCTAGAAGTCACGACTCCATTTGGGTGATTGTCGACTGACTCACCAAGTCGGCACACTTCTTACCCATCAGAGAGCAGGGCTCAGTGGAGAGCTTGGGACGAATTTACGTTCAGGAGATTGTGCGGATTCATGGTGTGCCATCATCTATCATATCCGATCAAGATGCTCACTTTACTTCCTGGCTTTGGAAGGGGTTGTAGGAGGCGTTCGAGACGCAGCTACGTCTGAGCACAACCTTTCACCCTCAGACGGATGGTCAGACGGAGAGGACCATTCAGACTCTCGAGGACATGCTCCGCGCATGTGTCCTCGACTTTGGTAGCAGCTGGGAGGACCACCTACCTTGGTGGAGTTTTCGTACAACCACAGTTACCACTCCACCACCGGGATGGCAGCATACGAGGCATTGTATGACCGACCTTGCAGATCTCCTTTGTGCTGGACAGACCCTGGGGAGTCAGTACTTATGGGACTGGAGATGGTCCAGGCCATGACAAAGAAGGTCCAGGTCATCTAGGAATGGATGAGGACAGCTCAGAGCTGGCATAAGTCTTATGCTGACAGGAGGCGGAGGCCACTAGAGTTCGAGGATGGAGACCACGTCTTCTTGTGCGTCTCACCTCGACGTGGATTACAGAGATTTGGCTGAGGCGGCAAGTTGTCTCCACGCTTCATCGGACCCTTCCAAGTCCTCAGCAGGATTGGCAAGGTGGCTTATCGCCTGGCTCTACCACCTCAGTTGCACCGGGTGCACGACGTCTTCCACGTATCTTAGCTGAGGAGATACGTGCACGACCCGACGCATATCATTGACCATGGGGAGTTGTACTTTAATGATGGGGTGACTTTTATGGAGGTCCCAGTGGAGATCAAGGATCGATAGGAGCGGGTCCTACGTGGACGGTTGATTCCTCCTGTGCGCATCAGATGGCAGCACGGGAATCTCCAGGAGAGCACTTGGGAGCGGGAGGCTCAGATGCGTGCTCAGTACCCACATTTGTTTCCCTAGTTTATGATGTAACTTTACGGGGACATAAATCCCTAAGGTGGGAGTAATTTAAAGACCCGTAAAATTCAAGGGAAATTTTTTCTTAATTTTCTTTGGGATTTTACAAGAACGCAGTTTCTGACGGCACTTGATTCTGAGGCCCGGTGTGCCCGGAATCATTTTATGAAGTTTGGCTCGGGTACGTTCAGTAAACGAATGAGCGGGTTTTTCTAACTTTTGAACCGGTGCTCGGAATCGAATTCTGAGGGCACCGATGGAATCGTAGCGCCGGTTTTTGCTTAGAAACTCTATTTCTGGAGTTGCATTTTCTCAAGTGTGGTTTTTAATTTTTGGGGGTTAAGTGAAGAAAATAAAATAAAGTGGTGCGACAACTTTATTTTATTTCACTTAAAGCCACTTAAAGCCACTTAAAGCTACTTAAGCTAAGTTGAAGCAGATAGGGTGGAACCCAAAATATCATACCCTCTTGGTAGAATATTTGTGAGGTGGGGCCCGCACGAGCCCCACAGTTTCTTTTCCTCTAAGTAACACACTCGTGAAAACTCCTCTTTAATGAAAGTCAACTGGTGCATTTTCTAAACCCTTAACGCCCCTATTAAATGGACAGTTAAGTCGTTACCATTAATTCACCGAATTAATGGTTCGTTTCTTAACTTGTTTTTCAAATTGTTGGCATGTTAATAAAATAAGGCCAACACCCTTTTTGTTGACGGGTTTCTTGTTGAGAGGATTTGGAGAAACTGTATCTTCATCCTCCTTCGAGAAGAACGTGAAGAACTACAGCCTTCGATGAAAGGCGATGAAGAACACCGAACCCTCGGAGATCGATGACGCAACACCGTGTACCGCGACGCCGAAAATCCTCCTCCCGCGATGTTCTTCTGCGATGATCCTTCCCCGCGACAATCTTGGATCAAAACCGATTGAGGTAGGGGATTACTGATCTTTTAAATTTCCTTTTTGGATTTTATCCTTAACATGGATTTAATTCGTGAAATTAAATCTGTGTGTTTTCTTTAACCATCGGAGATCGTCGACGCGACACCGTATACCGCGACGACGCGACGCCCTTCCGCGACACGACGATCCTCTTCTTCCGCGATGGTTAATTCCACGAAGAACTCTCGTCTGACGACAACTACGAGGTAGGGGTTTTATTTGAGAATAATATTTATTCCCATGGTTGTTTCCTTCTAAAACAAAGAACCCGGATCAACTCATCTTCAAGTTGATCCGCATTTGTTTTTATATACGGGATGAGAATTTTTATTTATTGGAGTTTTTCTTTTGGGAACTAGGTTCAATTTTAATTTATTAAAATTGTGCCTTGTTACGTTTTCATGTGTTGATTATTATTTTTCCCAATTGATATCACCTAATGCAGAGGGTGCGGGCCAAAAAAACATGGCCTGAAAACCCTCCGTAGTTTTTCTTTGATGTGTGGTTTAACGGCGTTTACGAAATGGGATCAGAATGGCGATTGGAGGCCTTCGCAGCAAAGTTTGGATCCCGGGAGAGTCGTAGGTGCAAACCGCAGGCAAAACGGACCACCGGAGCGCGTCCGGTGGCCGGCGGAAGTTCCTGCCGGCGCGCCCTGCCAGCACGGCGGCGCCGGCAGCCGGCCGCCAGGAAGCGGTGGCGCTGGGCGTGACGCCGGGAAGACCCGCCGCGACGGCGAGTGCCGGTCCCGTGGCCGCGCGGGACCATGGGGAAGGGACGCGACCTTGCGCCGTGTTCGGTGACACCGGCCGGCCCCCCGCGTGGGGCCGCGGAACCACCAAGGGGGCGGCACCCCCTTGCACCCGCTCGACCGTTACGACTGAGCCACCAGGCGACCGGGCCGCGCCCACGCCGGCCGGGCTGGGTCGTGCCCAGGCTGGGCCAGGCCACCCTGGCCGGGCCGGCCGGGTCGGACCCGGACCCGGGTCGGGTCGACCCGGTTCGGGCCGACCCAGGGGGGGGGGGTTGGGCTGGGTCGGTCTGGGCCCATACCCCCGTTTTTAGACCTTTTCGGTATTTTGCTCATAACATGAGTTACGGGCCTCCAAACGACACACCGTCAGCGGCGATGCGATCCTTGGACCGAGACTGTCATTTCGGTATATCACACTCAAGGTTTCGGAATACTTTGGGTTCGGCCGGGTTGGTTCGTACGCGAAACCAACCGGGCCCTCGGAGTGGAAACACTCATATCTTGAGCTTCGGACGCCCGATTAACGTACCGTCGACTTTGATGGATTCCTCTTAGTGAGACTGATATTTTGGCTTACTCCACCCGAGGTTTGGACGCAGGTGGAGTAAGGTCGGGTTGGTTTTGCCTTAAAAACCAACCGGACCCCTGGGACGAAAAAGCCAATAACTCTTAGACCGGGCGTCCGATTGACGCGCCGTCTGCGACGTTGAGTTCCTGTTGACGATACAGAACTTTTGGATACATCAACTCTGGACTATGTGTCAGTTGATGTATCAAACTCTCGGTTCATAGAGCGGACCCTCCCGAACGAGCTTGCTGTGTGCGGGAACCCTAGAGCTGGCTGCGACTACGACGACGACGACTATACAAAGATCCTCAGTGGATTCGACAGCGACGACTACAGCACTCAGCGATCCTATGTGGATCAGTGCTACCGATCCTGTGTGGGTCCGATCCTTTGTGGGTCAGCGCTCAGCGGTTTTGTGTGAGCCAGCGCCTACAGATCCTGTGTGGGTCCGATCCTGTGTGGGTCCGATCCTGTGTGGGTCTTTGCATGGGTTAGTTACCTATCGATCCTGTATGGGTCCGATCCTGTGTGGGTCTTTGCGGGGGTTAGTTACCTATTGATCCTATGTGGGTCCGATCCTGTGTGGGTCTCTGTGGGGGTTAGTTACCTATCGATCCTATGTGGGTCAGACCCTTCCTGGGTCATTGCGGGGGTTAGTACCTATCGATCCTTTGTGGGTCCGACGACTTAGATGAATCAGTGGATATATCTGATCATCTCTATCGTCATACGAAGAAGTATACCTGTGTGAGATGAATCCTGTTTGGTTTCCTTTTTGGATTGTGTTGTGCTATCCTATGTGGATTTACGTTTTGATTTCCTGTGTGGACTGGGTTGTACTTGGGTTTGGATGTTGGAGCCGAATGAGAATTGATGACGTAGGTATATGTATGGGCATATACCGAAGCAGTGTCAGATGTTACTTCGTGATTGTATCTTTCCTTTGTGGATTATCCTTTGTGGATTTTGGGAGACCTTATGGGGTCTCGGGGTCCCTACTGAGCAGCTTATAATCACCCTTGCACGGGCTATGCCCGCACTACGTTGTGTTGGTTGCAGACGACGGACAACGCTGATCGTGGTTGAGGCTTGCAGAGCAGGACGGTACTTGGAGGTAGACCACTGGACAGGACGTAGTCGGAGCGGTCGGCTGGACCCGAGGAGCGGAGGAGGTTATCTGTTCTCACCCTTCAGGAGGGATTTCTAGTAGACAGCTCGGCATTGCGGCTTTACTTTACAGTTGCTGTTTTCCCCTTCCAATTGTACTTTACTTTCAGTTTGGGTTTGTATACTGGCCCACTTACTTTTCCGCACTTACTCTTGTACCAGATTTTACTTAGTGTTTACTTCTACTTCTTGTTGCTCTGTGGTGTTTGTTTACTTTACAAAGGCAATGCCTTCCCTTTTTACCGGGATTTACGCCTTGGTGCTAGTCGCCAGCCCCTGGCCTATGGAAGGCGGGCTTGGGGTAGTCACGGAACGGGCCCCGAGGATGGGTCATGACATGAAATTTACTTAAAAATAAATATATCTTAATGTATCAGGGTTTTACATTCTCATATAAGCTTAGTGTTTCATGTCATATACACTATAAAATATAATTTTCTTATTTTAGAATCTCAGGGTGTTAAACATGGATCCAACCATACTTGGTTTATAACAGAACTACCCATAATCATAAACAATTCCCAAGAACCATAACATGAATAATTATAGATATATTTCATCTCATCATAAAACTCATTGAAACATCAATTATTCCTTTTATTACTTGATTAACCTGTAGAAATGAATTGAGTTCTACAAAATCTCTTTAATAAAATGATAATCCACATATATAAAGAAGGATGTTGATATCATTAAAAAACACCCATAGTGTATAAAAATTAACCTCAAGGGTTGTTGTAGTTGATTAATGGAAATACCACTAAAAGAGCATTAAAAACATTATTGAGTAAAATTCAATTTTTAATTTAAAAATAACCTTTAAAAACTAAAAATTCACAAAATATTATGAGAATAATTTTATTTGAAAATAAACATGGAAACATATAAATGAATCCTCAAATAAAATAAAGGTCATGATTGTGGGAAAATCCTTTCATATATATTGTAAATGTTAAAAATAAACATTCTTTTTAAACATTTTGTAAAGGGAGTAGAAAGTGACCCATTTAAAAAATGATAATAAATTACCTTTTAAAACTTTTTAAAAGAAGGTCAAAGATAATTTAAAATAGATTTAGTAAATATTTTTTTTATAAAATAAATTTTTTTGATTTTTTTTAGAAAACATGGATATGGAAGAGAAAGATTCTTGATCTAAAACAAGATACAAGATCTGTATCACTAACAAACAACTTCCTTGATGTTTATTTAATAAGTAAGGGAGAAAATAGAAAATAAACATGTAAACCACATTCTTAAATATAGTAGAATAAATTATATGTGATTCAAGAAAATAATAGCATATTATTTTCCCCCAAGGAACCTTGAACATAAACAATCTCAAAAAGAAAAGAGATTATAACATAAATCCTTTACCACTTTAGTAACTTTTCAATCATAATCCACATGAAATAATAACATAAAATGAGTCTTTAAACATTAAAATGACTATATTAATGATATATAATTTCAAATGGGTAATATATGTACCTCATAGAATAATATAGGTGTATATCATAAACATATATCCCAAGGAAAGGGAATTTGAGACGGATAACCCTTACAAAGATCATATCATTGAATTGAGAATTAATCATTGGAGAGATTATTTGTAACAAATATAAATACACATAAAATAATTTTAAATATATAATAAAACATTTTGAGATATCTATTCATAAATAATCTTGGAATAACAAAGTCAATTAAGAAGAGTTATATGAAAGGAAATTGAGTTAAGAACCCCTTTACCACTTGGTAACTTTCAAGTCAAATCCAATTGGATGAAATATTTCAAATAGAAAATTAAAAGACCATGAAGTATGAAGTATTTATTATATAAAATTTAAAATGGGTATTATATACACCATATAAAATAAATTAGATGCATAAAAATATAATATGCCTCAATGAAAGGAAATTGAGATGAAATCCCTTACCTTGAGTCCGAAATTGATATGTATTCCCTTCAAAACCTATATAATAAAATTATATAATTTATTTTATTTTTGAAGAAAATTTTGAAGGTTTAATACCTTTTCCTTAAACCATTTATTTCATTTACTTTAATGACCTATTCAATTACTTAAAAATTTTATTCAATGTTGGGTATTTTGTGGATGTTGAATTCATAATTTCAAAACAACTTCAGTGTGTTAACCATGGTCAAAGTGTAATTATACCATCATCTAAGTACTAGTAATAATATAATATTTATCATTTTTATATCATAATAATAATTTTAAAATGAATCATGAAAGATGGTTATGAAAAATAAACTACGTTACAATCATGGAAATGGTAGGTTGTATGTACGCATGAGTAACATTTCCATTTTTCAATGATCATTATAGAAAGAAGATGTGTATTATTTTATATTTAAATAATTATAACTATATTATAAATACCATATTATTTCTTTAAACATACTTATATATATCATTCATGTGATTTGGTGATGAAAAATGAATCACATCGCTTCGTGGAGGTGGTAGTCCACACGTACGCACGAATGATGTTATCATTTTTTAGTGAAGGTAAAAAAGTAAATGATATTTTATATTTTTAGAATTATAAATATTTTATTAATATAATATATAAATATTAATTCCATCATTATAACTAGCTGTGAGATGTGGAGATAGAAAATGAATTACATCGGTGTGCGAGGCGATAGACCGCCGTACACACAAATGATTGTTTCATTTCCCATTTGATGGATATATGTTGTGTAATTAACATAAAAAAATATCATTGTATTTAATATACTGATTTTATTATTTCATAATGGTTGAATAATATTTTAAGGAGGTGTAAGAAGAAATATAACAAAAATGCTTGGTTAAGAACTATACCTCTTCTCCGGATAACCTCTCTTTCTTTACACATTAATACCTATAATATTGGTATTATACCCAAAATAAGGACTCTATAAAATGTTTATGTATGTTAGGAATGTACTTGAGTAGGTATTGGATGAACCAAAAGTCTTTTGAAATGTGAATAAATGGGAATAAGAGGCGCTATTTTATAAGAGAGGGGAAGGGCACTCTTGGAATTTCATAAAATATTAAATTAATATAAATTATTTTTGATGTTAAAATGGATAAAAATTTATAATATTATAATATAATATTATTAGGATTCTAAAAATTATCATCCAATAAAATTTGGACAAGTTTTGATCACATTTTTATCTTATCTTTTTGTTTTAACCCTTCATTAACCCTTTTGATAATTACTGTGATATCAATGTTCTTTACTCTTAATGGGTTAATATAGATACTATAAAAGGGAAAAAAATACCATAAATAGAACATGGTTGATTTAATAAACATTTTACATTCACTTAGTTTAATATAATATTTTTAGGAATTTTAAATCATTTAATAAAATATTATTTATTATAAAATACCATTAATGTCAATTTTAGAACTATTCATTTACTTTGACTTTAATAACATAAATATAACAAATTAATTCAAATAAAATGAATCCAAAATTATAAAATATGTAATTTTTTATATATAAAAACTACAAAACAAAAATATTCATTCATATCATATTATTTTTTACATTTTTAAAATCATTTATTTTATTTTTCTATTAATTGAATAATTACTATGTTAGAGTTGCATAAGACTTTAAGGTAATTATTTCATCAATAAAAATTAAAAATAAATTAACATTATAAAAAAAATCATTTATAATTAAAATCAGTACTTATAACCAAAAAATACTCTATTTATCCCAATTTTAAAAATATTATAGTTATTAAAAGCAAAAACATGACATTTTTGGCTTTACATTCACTTAAATATTATAAAGGTTAAAATAATTTAAAAATAGAAGAAAAATACCATATATTATAATTTTGGATGATTATGGAAGTTATATAATCATAAAATAAAATTAAATCATGTGTTAGGGTTATTTTGTTATTACTTATCATTTTATTTTTAACTTTAATTACTCGATTTACCCTTTACCATGACAATAAAAATTACCATGGTTACTATTAATCTTGAAAAAAAATAAAAGGGCACTATTTAAATTTTTTAGAATTAATTATTATAAATATTTAATACATTTTTCAAAATTCAAAACACATAAGTGGTAGAATTTAATTTAAAATTAAACCAGTAAAATGCGATGAAAACTAGTTTTTTAGAAAAATGCATTTTTAAGTATAAAAAAGTTTTTTATACCAAATTAAAGTATAAAATTGATTCCAATGAACTTAATTGAATTATTAATAATTTAATATAACTAATTTTACTTTGAAACCATTTTAAAATAAAATGTAACATTGTAAAATCTTGAAAAAATAACGTTTTCAATAAAAATTAGTCTTTTCACTATTCATTGAAAAATCAAAATTTTTAGAAAAATCTCTAAATTTCACCATATGATACTTTTGATATTATGATTTAAAAAATGATATTTATTTTATAAAATAAAATTTCAAAAATTTATTGAATTTAATTATATTATTCACTCATAAAAATAAATAAAAAACAATTTTTGAAGAATAAAATGGCTTTACTAAAAACTGTGTGCTTATTTCCTAATAATCAATAAATAAATTTTTATTGATTATAAACTTTAAATATATTTTAAAAATTAGTTAATTTTATTCATACCATCTAATTTAATGTCTAGGTTATATTGGTCATATTTAAATAATAATATTTCGGTTTTTATTTAAGCACAATGCTGCGTATCTTGTACGCTATCAAACATTATATTTTTTTATTTTTAAATATCAGGATAATTTTTTTAAAAGGTTTTCAATAATTTTTTTAATATTCTATAATTATTTATTAAAGATATTTTTACCCATGTTTTACTTTTATAAAATGGTTTAAAATGAATATTCTTATCATTTTCCAAATGAGGTACTTTTTTACTTTTCCTACAAAAATTTCAAAATAATATTTGATTTAACATACTTGGAATGAACAAAATTTCCAAAATTCCTAAAAATACAATGATTTTATGCTTCTTTTACAATTTTACATGGTTCTTTTTAAAAAAAAATTTCTTAATATTCTGGAACTTTTTAGTTTTTAGAAGTGATTTTCAAAGTGAAAAGGGTATTTTCATCAAGAATTATTTTAATAAATTTTTATGGAATTTTTATTCATAAAGAATAAAAAACCTTTATTTTACTTATTCTCTAATGGGGATATTTTTTAATTATTCCACCTTATTTTTTCTCTATATGGTTTATGATAAGTTTGATTGGGAGAAATATTAACATTTTGTATGCTAGTTTTCAATACCAATGTTTATGCTGACTATGTATTGAATTATTTTTCACCCATTTTATTTGATAAATGCATTGGACTTAGTAAGTGAGAGGAGGAGACCATTATAGCCCCCTGATGCATCGGTAGGTCTCACGAGACAAACTAGTTTGGGTATTTGGATAAGGCCTTACCCATTTATGTGATATGTCTTGGAACGAGGCCTTGATGGTATGTTTATGATGCCTGCTATTATGAATTCCATCATTATGAGATTATCTATTTATGTCCATGTGATTATTTTAATAGTTATTATATTCTTGTATATGTTTTAATCTTATGTGATTAGTTATATGACATTATTTTATAATCATTTTCCTTCCATATTATTCATCATTCTCAAGTTATTGATTAAATGACATGTGTTTTCAATTATCTACCTTATCATATTGATCATACCTTATTTAATCATGTTATATTCCACTTTACATAACCATTATTGAGAATTTTAGTTCACGCCGTATTTTGTTTCATTTCCACAGGATATGAAGAAGGATTCTTTGAATGAGTTCAATGATGTAGAATATTTACTTTAACTATGTTTTATTTTTATGTTTTCAAATGTAACGTGAGATTCAATTATATATCTAGTTTACCAAGACTACTAAACTATTTGGTCCTTTGGGATATAATTTCTTGTATCTTATTCCAATGTATTAAAGTAAGAACCAGATCTAGGCTATTAGGGCTAGGTTCTTTACAAAATATCACTCATGACACACCCAATGTATCTTGCTTCACCACAAACATATGTTGTCATAATTTTTGTCAATACATCAAAGTACACGTATAATAATATCCATTAATAATAATATTAAAGTCTAAGGATCAATACAATTTTTCATAGATAGGAACATCCAATTATAGATTTAAATGTGGATTTCCTACTGGCTAGTCATGTTCTCATAATCTCTTGAACTAAAAATTACCAATGGAATACACCATGAGAAAATGCCTTAATGTCTCATGAGTTTTAACCTCAAATATCTTGTATCATTTGTGTCCCACCAAATGATATCATCTGGATATAAAATATATATTTTAAGTATAATATCATGGAAATTTTAGGTTCTCATCATAATGGGTGACTACTATGACCTTTCTATATGATAGTTACTCTTAGTACATTATCTCATACCACTTCACACACAAGAATAATCATGATATGATAAATTTTTTATTAATATTCAAAATATTGAATACTTTTGATCATAAAGTACATAGAAGTTGGTTATTGGGAACCAACTCCAACATAATCCCACTTTCATTAGAGACAATTACTAACAACTTTCAGTAAACTAGATCTCAAATAATTCTCTTTCTTTAGCTAAGATATGGATTTAGTCATGGGGTTCACTACATTCTATTTTAGGGAAACTCTGCTCACCACAAATTCATACATCTAAGAAAAATCCCCCAAGAGATGATACTTCTAGAGTATGTTCTTTGTCCATTAGTGTGATGATATCCTTTAAGAGATCTACCACTATAGTATTAGCACAATATAATTTTATAGGGTCTTTAATTATAAGCACCACATAAAGATCTTGGAAATTTTTTCTTAACCAAACAACTATTTGGATGATTCAGAAGCCCCTATCTACTTGGAGTCCACTGTAGAATTAGAAAAAACTATCTATTTAGAGCTTTTACAACTCAAAACTCATTTGTTGAGACTGAATACATATCCTGACTATGAATTTAGATCATTTTTATCTATATGAAATCTATCATCAGTATAACCAATGATGAATAGCTCTTCATTTCCTCTACAAACCAAGAATACATTATTAGTTCTTCTCAGATACTTATAGATAACCTTAACAGCAGGCCAATGTTGTTCACCATGATCAGTTTGATATCTAGCTACCATGATCAAGTCATAAGTGACATCAATCCTAGTACATAACATGAAATACATGATTAATCCTATCCTATCGAAAAAGTATATGAGATCTTACTCATTATATTTATCTCCTATTATGTTTAAGGAAATATTTTCTTTGAATGATGTATAACATGTAACATAGGAAAAAATACTCTATTGGATTGTTCTATACAAAATATTTTTAGTATCTAGTCAATGTATGTACCTTGACTTAGTCCAAAAAACCTCTTGGATCTATCATGAATGATATTGTTCCCTAAAATGTAGGCTGATTCATCTAAGTCCTTCACAAAGAAGCACTTGTTTAATCAGTTCTTAACTAAATGTTATAATGGTATGCCATTTATAATAAGTAATATGTCATTGACTATACTACTAGGATAATGAATACACTCTCACTAAACTTCTTGTAAACACATGGATCATATTTTTTCTTAATAAAACCAAATTATTTTATAGCTTTATCATACTGAATATTACATGACCTAGATGATTTAATTAATCCATAAATGGATATATAAAAATCACACACCTTTTTTTAAATACCAAGAGACATAAACACTTTTTATTGTGTCATATATATATCAACCTAAAAGTTACCATTAAGGAATGCTGTTTTGACATCCATCAGCCAAATATCATAGTCATGGAAATCTTCTATAGTAAGTATAATTATGATGGATTTAAACATGGAAACCAGAGAAAAGATTTTTTTACTATCAATGACTTGAAATTGTTTAAAATATTTAGACACTAGTCATGCTTTATAGTTATTCACTTTACCTTATATGTCTATATTTCTCTTAAATACCCATTTTCACCCAATAAGTTTTATATGAACGGGAGAATCAACTAGAACCAAAATTTGGTTTTGATAATTGGAATCTATCTCAAAATTCATGGATTTTTACCATTTTACAACTTATATTCTTTCTACTACCTCTTTTTAGGAAAGTAGATCATATTTTTGAATCAATAATGAGTCACCATCACGAGTTACTAGAAAACCGAATCTCTTTAGTTCTGTAATCTTTTTGGTGTTCCTGCATAGTTATTGCATTTCAGGAACAAATTCTTCAATGAGGAACTATATAACCTATTCCTATACCAAATCTTGTTTATATTTAACATAAAATTCATCAAATACAATCTTTTTCCCACTATCCTTCTTGATAATGTGATACCTATGAAGAAAAATGGATTATCTTGTGATTTTAACCTTCTTGTCTAAGGGGTTGTATAAATTTTAGCCCCTTATTTCCTTATGATACCCTATAACGATACACTTAAGGTTCTATTTTTTTTCTTGAGTGGGCCTTAACAAATTCCTTGCATCCCCATGCATGATTAAACAAAAAATGGGTTTCTTTCCACTCCATAACACAAATGAAATTTCATTTTCCAATTTTGTTGGTACTCAATTTAGTATGTGTACTATAGCATGTAATTCATATCCCTAAAAGGATAAAGGAAGATCTTGATGACTCATCATCAACCTCACCATTTCTAGTATGGTACAATTCCACCTATCATTAACACCATTTCACTATTGTGTATAAGATGGAGTGGGTAGAGATAGAATCCCAAAATCTTATAGGAAGTCGATAAACACTTGGTTAATATATTGACCACCTCAAAAAAATAAAAGATTCTTTATCTTATCACTATATTTATTCTATACTCTATTCTTGAATGCTTCAAATTTCTCAAAGGAATCTAACTTATACCTCATAAAGTATACATATCCATATCTACTTAATTCATTAATAAAAGTTATGAAGTAATAATATACACCTATATCTTCTACTGAAAATTTTCTATAAACATCAATGTGTACCAATACTAGAATATTTGTGGCCCTTTAACCCTATCCATTGAATGGTGATTTGGTTATTTTTCCCTATAAATAAGAATGAAATCTTTCAAGTGGTATTATCTCAAAAAGAGTCTAAAAACCATCTTGATAGAGCTGTGTTATATGTTTCTTATTTACATGAATAAGATGGCGATTCCATAATTGGGTGTTATATGATTCATGCGAACATGATTATCTATCTATTTACAATACTTTTTTTTTTCATAATTTAATATATAAATACTGTTATTTAGTTGTAACATAACATAAAAAATCTCGTCTTCATAAAAGAGGCATTATTTAATTCCAAATTTGAAAATTAAATCCATACATGTTAAGGATATAAATAGAGATGATATTATTAGTAACACTTCACACAAAATAATAGTTATTTAAAACCAAAATCATTATATTTAGAAAATTAATGTGGTAGTCACCTATAACCAAAGAAATAAGTCATTCTCTATTGGATTATTGAATATATACCTCTCCTCTAGAAATATTTTGGAATCTACATGGTTCCTGTATTTGGAAACAAATGTGAGCACCATATACTGTATCTAATACCCAATGAGAAGATATATAAATCTTTCAATTGATAAAAAACACACATTTATCTTTCCCTTACTCTTGGGAATAGTTATTCTTCTAGTGGCATAACTTTCCATATGAAAAACATACCACATTTTATTCCTTTTCCCGCCTTTGAATGTTCTTATTCTTGGAAGTAAGGTGCTCGGGAGCCTTAGACTTGGAATGAGTCTTGGTCCCCTTTTCCTTATTCTTAGATTTCCTATTCACTATAAATATTTTGGGTTTCTAATGCCTTGTTTCCTTGTAAAATTTTTGAATGAGAGTAGGAAGTTCTGAAAGAGTATTCTCACTATTTCTCATTTTTCAATTCACAATGAAACTAGATAAGGCTTTAGGCGGTGGGGAAAGGATGAGATATATGTGTAAATCATCAGTGATCTTAAAGCCTAAGATTTATAAGCTCTCTATGTATCCAATAATCTTGACTACATGAGGACCATCTAGCATCAAATCTTCAAGCTTTCACATGAATAGTGCATTGGAGATCTCATATCTCTCTTATATCACCTTCTCTTAATAAAGATCATGAAGGTGATACATGATTCTATATACATCTATATCCACATGTTGCTTTATAATATCACTATACATGGATGATAACATGAAAAATTGGACATCTGTGTCTCAATCCATATGTTTCATGTAAATAGATAGTTCTTCCTAACTTTTCACTTTTCTAGGTGCTTTAGGAAAGGGGTTTTCAATCACATATAATTTCCTTCCATGGAATAGAATAATGAACAATTTTATTTTCCATTATTGGAAATTAGTTCTGGTGAGAAGGATATCTTTCTCTAGTATGGATCACGGTGATATATTTGAATTCATGTGGGGTTTTCTTTCTATAATGAAGAATAACATAATTTTAGTTCTTTATCTAATTTGTGAAATTTAGATAATAAATATTAAATTTATTAATCTCCCACCATTTTATCAAAATCCAATATCCCTCACCATTGCTTTTAGAATATCCTGTTTCATGGACATTCTAGTGGAAATGACCTATATTCCCTTTCTCATAACCCATAATTGGGCCTAAAAATTTATTTAAAGTGTTTTAGGTTGGTATAATATGCCAACTTCATTAACTCATAACTCCTTGATCTGTTGAGTGGAATCCCCAGTCCTAAAATCCTGAATAAGGATTTATTCAACTCTTACCTCATAGTTAAACCTTGTCCTACTTGGGTAGTCAATCCTTAATATAAAATAATTTTAATTCAACCTAAAACTCATGATAAAATTCCCTGATAATTGAACGTACCCTGACTTGGGCTGATCAAGTACTTTGAACTATAGTTCAATTTTAACTTAAGTCGTGGAATACTATGCTGAATTAATATATACTATTGAGGGTTTTTTATCCTTATGTGTAAATTTACTATTATCATCTTTATTACATGATTGAAAATATTAAGTTGATTTACTTAAGTGATTAATCATGTATTAGATAAAGTTTAGGCATAATCAAATTTATTTTAGTTTTATCTTGCATGCTTTTTAATTCATTAATTTATGTGATCATGATGGAACATCCATAATTAAATTAACTATGAATCTTGGAAAAAATAAAATAATTAAAATTGGTATTATCATGATACTTCTTAATGGTTAGTTTATATAGCAGATGGTAAACTAACCCTTGACCTACGAGAAAAAACAGCTTGAACCATTATTTGGTTCATGTTGCAACTTTTCACCTGTCCTCCCATGTATATTCTACATTAGTTTCACCTCTAATCTAAAATTGAACTATCTCCATTCACCTTGAAGATACATACATTACATATTCTTTACTCACACATAGGTGATGGTAATGAAATTATTAGTTTAAGGGGTTTACATAAAATGAAACCATGGGCATCCAGGACCTTACATAATGATAGGAGGGATGTTGTACACACCATAAATTTAATTTAATAATATTGATAAATTAAAATGAAACCAATCACATACAAAGGTATGACCTATGATCATGATCATCCACATACAAGAAATTAATTACACATTTAATAAAATAATATTCATTCACAATCGTTCTTATTTAAGATAAATCACACTTAAATCAAACAATTATCCTCATCAATTAATAAATTATTTTATTTTAATTCTCATCCATACATCCTTAAGATTCTCATCCATCATTATTTTAAAAAAACTAAAAAAAATTATTTAAAAAATTATTTGTAAAAAATATGTACCTTTGGAGGCAACATGATGCGTACCCATCTAAACTATTCAACATATATAATGGTCGTATACTGTTTTCTCATACAGAATATAGCATACATGTATTATCATGTAATTTCTTGGAATGTTCTATCTAATAAATTACATACAAACACATGTTATTTAAGTTATGTGTTTTTATTTTAAGACATGTAGAGTAATTAGTGTATTATGACTTATACACGATATGTAGTTTTAAATATTATATATAAATTAATTAGACATTTAATATATATAAAACCTATAAAATTTTATGTACAGGTCAAATAAATTACACACATAACACATATTAATAAGGTTTAAATAGTATAATAAATCAATTTTACATTCTATGTAAATAGATAATATACATGGTATGTAATATCCAGTTACAAGTCATGTATAGTTCTTCATCGTTTATCTATGACAGATGCCTAGGGATCGAGCATGATGTCCTACCATAGACATTAATGGAGTAAAAAATGTGTACCTAGGCTACACATCATGTGGTCTATGAGTTACATGGTTACCAATCACACGTGCCTTGTAAAAAACACACGACTTAACTTTGACTAATGGACTACACATTGTGTATTCAAGTAACATGCAGTATAGTCAAGATAACCATGTGCTAGGATAGATCGGTCAAATTATGGTGTGTATTAATTACACACCATGTGAAATAAATACATGAAACTCCTAATTAATTCATGAGTCACATTAGTGTATTAAACATAGGTATACAATGTGTACCTA
This sequence comes from Viscum album, assembly GCA_963277665.1. Lineage (NCBI taxonomy): Eukaryota > Viridiplantae > Streptophyta > Magnoliopsida > Santalales > Viscaceae > Viscum > Viscum album. Next base: position 1,999,388,964 of record OY728120.1, on the reverse strand, counting down.
TAGGTGTCACACCGTGTATTATTATGTTATTTGGCTAAAATATTTAGCATCTACAAATGAGTTCTTTGAATGTTATTCATCTATAATGAATCCATTTTTTTATTATATTTTTGATAATGAAGAGGAATAAGAGGAGATACCACAATTCATATTTAAAGAATTATTAAACCATAATTTAAAACTAACAATAAATGCATAAATAAATAAATGATCTTTAAATAATTATAAATTATCATGTGATCCATCTGATACAAATTGAAGGTTCTAGGTGTAGTGAATGTGTTTTTTGGGAATTTACAAGTCATATTTTTTCATAATCAATGATTATTCCAAGAAGTACATGATGTATAAAGTCATTACTAATGAAATTAATTTAAGGATTAATTAATTAAAGAATGTCAAAACCAAAATTAAGGATCATCAGATTATGATTTATAATTAATTTAAGTAGTTAAATAATTAACTTATGACGAATTATTTCTTTATTGATGAATTTGAAAAATCTCTATGTCATACCCTCTCTACATCACAGGAATCAAGGTTACACTCCTTCTAGTGGTGATCGACACATGAACCATGAGCCTCTAAGCATTGCTATGGAAATCCTTGAGTGTTAGCATGAGAGATCCTAATGATTTTACGATTTGTCTTTGTTCGCCATGAGAATCACTTAAAAGAGGAAATCTGTATGTTGTCTCTAGAATTGAGAAAGGCGGTGGTGGAGGATCTCTCTCTATTATTGAGAGAATTCTTGGAGAGGATCTCTCAAGGAGTTGAGAGGGTTATCTGGATGTCATTGTGCACAAAAAAACAAATAACTAGAGTTAGGTTTAGAAATAATATAATTGGATTTACATAGTTTTAGCATTAGAAAATAATAATTTCACATATGCCATTATTATTTTCTTGATCCCTAGCAAACACCATATCCAAATAATAATAATAATATTATTTTTCTTGACATGCACAAAACCTAGGTATTAATTAAATATTATCTCTTGAATAAATTGTTTAAAAAATTTATTCAAATAATATTTAGTATATATTATCTCTCCTCATACTTATTAAACCTAATCTTCCACTTCTATATAATATTTATCTACCCTTTAATAATTAATATTTATTTAATAAATAAATCTCACTACATTATTATCTAATGAATAAATAAATAATTGTTAAATATTTTTCTCACAAATATTCCCTTGAATAACTAGTGACTGAATATACATGATCAATAAAAGTTGAAAATTATTAAACTACATATGAGAATAATATTTATTATACAGCATCCAAGGCCCGGTTTACTCATATGTAACCAAACCTGGTTGTTCAAATGACATCAAGAATGCCTCCCTGTACTCCAGAGGCTACTAACTAGTAGCCAGGGTCTATAATGGTATGGCAGAGATATTATGCCCTCATGTTCAGAGTGTAACATAATAATATACAATATAAGTAAGCATAGAAAATAGTATACAAAATGAACTAAAAAAGCATAAATCACTCAAGTATAATAAACAGATAGAAGCAGAATCAATGTCATATACAAAATGATGATCGTGTCATTGTGCTATAAAAAAAGGGAAAATACACAAGATATAGATAAAATAGGTTTATAAAACATGCTAAAAAATGAAAAAATATAAAAAATATTTCCACTAGTATCAAGAGAATAAGATCTATCCTATTCCCCCATGCTTCATCATAGTATAGAAGATCAAGCATCCAAAATTGGATTCTTTCCTTTGTCCCTACCTACATCTATAAAGTTTTTTCAGGTACCAACCGACAGCTTGAAAAGGGTGGGAGATGTACTCAGTAGGACACCACTGATGGTGTCTATAACTATCCAAAAAGTTCATATAAAATGATAGTGTGTAGATATAACTATGTAAAACAAACATCTAAACTATAAACAGGCCAACACTAGTTCTTAAAGGTTACCATATTGACACTACCTGCTTCAATATAAGTCAGAATATCTCTGAACTTGTCTCAATATAAATATATATAAGTATATATATAGATGTATAAATATAGATAAGTATGTATATATATTCACTATATACAAAGGAACATATATAGTTATATATATAGATACGTAGTGCTTTCCAAGACATGAGGCATAACACAAGTATCCATGCATTGTCATAAGAGTCTCATAGAGTAGTAAGGGTCACCATGCCTGAGTATCACAAGTATATGAGACACCATGCCTGAGTATCACAAGTATATGGGATGCTATGCCTGGGTATCATGAGTATATGGGATTCCATGCCTGAGTATCATAAGTATATGATACACCATTCCTGAGTATCACAAGTATATGGGATTCCATGCAAGAGTATCAAAAATATATGGAATTCCAAGCCTGAGTATCACAAGTATATGGGATTCCATGCCCAATTATCACAAGTATATGGTACTCTATGATCGAGTATCATAAGAAGTAGGGTAATACTATTTAGGCTTTAATATAAGTCAATAGATGATTTACAATTCATCTAACATCGCACTTAACTAGGGAATAAACCATTGTTTATATAGGAGTCACATGACATGGTCATACCACTCACTTTCCATTTAATTGTAATAATCCATTCAGTTTGGTGGCCACTGACACTAATTAGAAGGTGGTGTGGCTACATTAACCTTTAGTAAGTTAAGGGAGTTTAATGAGAACACCCAAAAGTGTTGGAACTTGTTGAGGTGGGTGACCTCCGACAATAAATAAAGGTATATAGGATTTAAACTAACAAGCTTAACAATTTAAATAAGGAGATTTGAATTTTTAAGGAAATTCTTGGAAAGTATGGAATGTGCAATGATGATGAATAATATAAAATAACTCAGCATTAGAGAAAAATTACTAAACCACCTACCTTAGCTTGGTAGTATTCCCCTCATCCATTATTGTTCTTTAATTCAGGATGAAATGGAATAAATAAAAAAAGAAGAAATTACTTGAAAACATGGTATATTTTCTTGTATATAAATAGAATTAAATACAACAAGATAAACAAATAAAGGAATGAATAGGAAAGAGATACACACCATTGGCTATCTAATGCGATGAACAAAAATCGAATAGGATGTTGTATGAAAGAGACGCTTTAAAACCTAGGTTGAGGGATAAGTGAGCTTCCAACCACTGGACATGCTATGCATAATGGGAGGAAATAGAAAAGGAAGGATTATTAAAAAGTATTTATGGGAAAAGGTGAAAATTCGTCCTTTAATTTAAAGGACCTAAGGTATTTATGGAATAAATGGGTAACTTATGCTATAAATATCCCTTTTAAGGAGCCTGCACAAAAGTCTTATGGTGAAATTCACATTTTATATCACAAGATATCCATTTATGGTATAAGATCCCCCTTATGGGTCTGCCAGAAAATACCTATGGCATAAGGATGGTTTACACTGTAAATCCATGGTTTACGGTGTAAACTGCCTACATACCAAAACCTGAAGAACTATAAAACCATTCTAAAGCTATAAAAAACAATACTAGGGTCCAAATAAAATATGAAAAATTAAGAAATCATTCATAAAAAAATATGAGATATTACATATTCAGTATGTTAAAAATAATAATATTTAATTGAGGTTTTAGATACACTTAGTGTGTGATACTCTAGGCCTCTTTCTCAATGACATTAGGAATAGTCACCCAAAGTCTAAGGTTAGAATTCAACAACACACCAAGGAATCCATAGAGAAATAATTTAATGTTACATTAACATATAACCTCATACAAACACTTACTGTGTAATACAATCCCTTTATCACGATATCTCTAATAAATAAGGTTGCATTATGGTGTTATAAACCTATGTGATCGATGTCTCTTTATTTGAATTTATGAAAATAAACTTTCCCAATGAACACCATGGACATGTATTTATTCAATATATTTTATTCCCATAAAATGTCTTGATAAATATACTTATGTTAAATAACATAAGGGAAAAAATCCTTTGTCTCGTTATTCATTAATGTAACATCACTCATGATGCACCCAATGTATCCTACTTCATTGTGAACATATGTCATCATGTTTTTCATCAATACATAAAATTAAACAACTAATAATATCCATTAATAATAATCTTAAATTCTAAAGATCAATACACATTTCTAAAGATATGAACATCCAATGACACATATAAATGTGGATTTCCTACTAGCAGGTTCTATTCTCATGATATCCCTCATTGAAAATTACTAAGGCCATACACAATGAGAAATCTCACCCATGTCCTATGAGTCTCCACCCATGATATCCAGTATCATTTTTGTCCCATAAAATAATATCATTTAGCTATAAAACATATAAATTAAGAATACCATCATGACACTTTTAAGTTATCATCATAGTGGGGAATTTCTATGACTTTTCAATGTAATAGTTACTATTAGGACATTATCACATACTACATCATACAGAAGAACAATCATTATGTGATAAGAAGTTTATTAATATTCAAAATAATGAATAAATATAATCATAAAGTATATATATATTTTGGTTTTAAGGCACCAATTCCAACAATTGATTTAATGTTGAGATGTGAAGCCAATGATAGTAATGATGATGTTTGTGTGACCTTGTTGGCTATAGATGCTTTGGTTTTTGTTGGTGTTTTTTAGATGATTTAATTTAATTTTTATATGGTTGGATTCTTTGTTTGGCTCCTCTTATTTGTAATTTAGGTAAGTTAGTGTGAATCCTTTGTGGCGATGGTTCCTTGTGGGTGTAGGCTAGCCTTTAAGGGGGTCTATAATTATGATCCTAGTTTGAAATGGTTTGATTTGTTACTTAGATATCAAAAAACATCATGAAATTTCATTTAATATAATTTGAAAGTTAGATTCCATGCTTGTTTGCATATGTTTTTTTCATTATAAAATCCCTATGAAAAATTATTTTAAATATAAATTTTAATTAAACACTAGATTTAAAATGGAATGTGCATATGTTCATCACTATACTTTTTTTATTTGGTTTATTTAATTTACCGGGCCACTTTTTCTTTATTCTATTTGGTCCTTACCTTTGAAACTCCCTCTTTACTATTAGTGTTTGTGTCTTAAATCCAGTCAAGTGTTGTTGGATTATGGACATATTGTATCATGTAATGTATATTAATGGAAATACTATTGTGTTTCATAAGAACATATAACACTTATAAGTGATAAAGAAAGTAAATAGGAAACCCAAGTCTTGGAACACCATACTAGTTAAACAAAATCATGCTACTGTAAAATTAATAGGTGTGTATATTTCACCGAAGATAGTCATTATTCCTATCTCCATCCCATGTGTTTTATGATGATCACATGATAGGTATTCAAAATACACCCTTACTTTGGAAGTATCCATGAGTTTTTATGAATCATTTGATGCTTGAGAGAGACCCTCTCATCATCCATGGCATGCTAGTGCCTCATGAAGGCTTAAGGTGAATAGGAAGTGAGTTACCAGATCGAGGGATTTTTATCCAGTTATATACAATATTCTTGCACAACCATTGAATGGGTATTACATCTTTATATAAATCCCTCGAGTAGCCTCATTGAGTGAACATGTATTAACTAATATGTTATGAGTTAATACATGCAATTACATCAGATGAAACCCTCAACCATTCCAACATCATAAATTTCATCTTACGAAACAATTCATATTTATTGATACCCAGTGGAAGATAATGTGAATGTTAAAATTTAATATTTACTAAGCAGTGACATGATATCAAATACCATGTCATGCAAGGAAAATACTATAATAACTCCATATCATATTGGTTGATATGCCCAAAACCAAGAAATTACAAAATGATTTAGTTTATATATGTCCTAACATATGACATGTTAATACCATACACTATGATATTGACATATAAATATCATATATATATATATATGGATTTAGGGCATAACTCCAACAATCTCCCACTTGCACTAAATCCTCACATACTTTGTGTTATCCCACATTATATTGTATAATATACAATAACCTATGAAACCTTATCTAAAACTACTTGTATATCTTCCAAAATACTTCTAGAAAATTATTATAAACTTTAATATGTATTGAATAATATGAAATACCTTGTAAATTACCATCCAAAAATCTTTTGGATCAACTCTAAAACACTTTTAGAGTAACTCTCCAAATCAAAATCAATACCCATTTAGTTATCCAAAAAGTGTGCACCTTGGACTGTATAGAATTGAAAATAAATATGAATCAATGGATCCATAAACATAATCAAATAGAATACTATATCAAACCATTAATGTTACTCAATTTATAAAGGGATATGGAGTGATATCTATCAAACACATGTATCTCTATATCTATGTCCACCAGCTGTATCATATGCAATTATGCACTATCATATGATCCCTTTTTCCAAGGCATCAAGAGACCATGTGACACAAATTTTTTCAATACCATATATCCAACACATACATTCTTGATTCTTTAAGTATAGACTAACCAGGTCGATGAATACATCACATGTCATTCACCTTTATGGATGAACACATTAAATGTAACCCATCCTAATAGATAAGAAAATTATTTGTACTCTTTAGGTGTGACTATAAACTTCCTTAGTCTATCTCAATTGAGAGACCAAATTTCATACTCATCATATGAGATAAAAAAATCCCATGCTAGTTGAGATCCAACTGATGACATGATCTGAAACATACCAAACCATCCTATGATTAGAAAATTCTCAAGGATTGTGTAAGAAATACATAAAATTATGAAGGTTATCATGCTATATATATCACCAAAATTGGGTAATAGGGACTATAAATTTTATCTATGCACCTATATCATACCAAATAGATAATATATGATACTAGATGTGGTATACTTCATGGGTTATCCAATGTGTAAAACCCATTTTGTGCCTCATGAGCATATTCTGTATCTCAATATAATAATTGTAATCACACTAACCTTAACATTTATTCACAACCTATAGTACTCCATGATTAGCATCACTTAAGGATAAATCAAAGTCATACTTCGAGATAAATATTATCATTTCACTTTATGAAATTTATATCAATATATACATAAATGAAACCAATGTGAAAAATGATAAAGAACATATTATCTTTTGTATAACATGATGGATTTTATATTCATAAAATACTTTAATAATAATTAATAAAACTATACATAAGAACCTATTTAATATATTATATATGATAGACTTCCAAATTATCCTTATGTTAACTATACTTTCAAGGGTTTTGTTAAAATCATTACATATCTATGTAACTTATTCCACATTTCTATGTAACCACCTGATAAAACCCTTCCAGTAAAATATTTAGTGAGTAAATATATGAAGAAATCTATTTTTAATAATAGAGAGACTTAAGAATTATATTCCTAATGTTCAAATCCTTAGACATATTCAAACTCCTTAACTTTAAAACATAAAATTTTATATTGTTAATAACTTATTTTTTCTATTTAAAACTCTTTATAAGTATATCATCATCATTCATGGAACATTTTCATTAAAATTTCCCTTTAAATCCACTTGGTAAATAATGAAACTATTTACAATTACACTTTACCAACATATTCTAAACTCCTTTAGGATATAAAGTGACATTAACTTTGTATTATAACTAGAATAATCTTTTATTTTTTAAATTTAAACTTTTTAAAGTCTAAAAATACCCCCACTAAGCTCTTAGACACTATATTATCTTTAAAATACCATGTTAAGATAAACAATTTTTTTTAGGAAGTAACTATTATTTTATTTTATTAGGAATATTTAAAAAACTATTGAACCCATATGATATATGGTATTCTATGTGTTTTGAGTATTTTTGAAAAGAATGTTTTATTCTTTCAAATATTCCACTGATTATGGTGGAATCTCAATTCCTCATATATTAACAAACATCTGGATAACACTTTTATCATAGATAAAACATTTTTATCCTTATCTTATTTTAAAAACATTTTATAGAATATGATGGATCATAAACCATGTGTATTTAATCTATTATCTCATATTGTTTATAATAACACTTAATTAATAAGAAAATTATCTTATAATATAATAGAAATGAGATGAATATAAACACACCTTAATTAGATCCAATTTATCTTGATATATTCCTTTTCATTCAAATATTTTATGTATAAACTCTTTTGTTCATTAATTGAATGCAAACTAAAAGATTTTTCAATTCTTCCATTTTTTTGTAAATCCTCAAAATTTTGTTTCTAATATGTTAAGACTTGTTTAATTTTATTTATCCCTTAATTTTTTGGGTTGAAACCATTTTGGGTAGAGACTTGTGATATTTTAGTATCTTTTGGATTGTTTTGGGAGATTTAGGTCCAAAATGGGAAACACCAGGACTGTGGTGGTCCTTGGTAAGCTCTGTGAAAAATGGGAAAGGAGAAACAGACGTACCCATTCGCATGGTGAGATGGGGTGGAATATATGGGACATGATCATAGTAGCCTCACCAAACCCATAGTTTATGCAACATCCTTTCAATATATTTTAGGTACTTATTGATCCCTTATCTTTGATCACATTTTGTTTGGGTGTTGTTTTAGGTGTTTTATGGAGTTTTTAGAGTGATATTAGAGTTCTACAAGAAGATTCTCTATGGATAATAAGGGATGTGGTGTGGAGAGTATGGAATACACATGGATGAGATGACTGTATCATAGAGCCTCTAGGTGAATTTTTGATTCCTCTGACAATTTTGGCATGGATGTGGCATGGAGGAGTGTTGCGGTGTGGAGGCGGTTATGGTGTCTCTGCTGTTTTGGGGGTAGATGTGGCATGATGACGTGGGCTATGATATAGTCTTACCCTGGGTAAATAGGATCTAAGTGAGGTCTATACCAAGTATTTCAGAGGCTAGATAGGCTAAGGGTGATTATGGCATGGTCTCCTTCATTGTACCGTGGTTTAGTCCCTTTTCACCATTTCTATGCCGTAGTGATGTGGGATTCACTATGGTACGTTGTTTTCTTGATTTAAAATCCTAAATCCCAATTTTATATTCCAAACTCATACCATTCAATCCTAATCCAATCCTTTAGATTTTGGAGGCTAGAAATTGCGATTTGGATCCCCAAACCTCTCTTCTTCTTGGATCAAAGTGCTAGAGAATGCAATTGATCTCCCTTCAATAGGTGAATCTTCTCTCATTTAGAATTCTGCCTTCATCTAATCTCACCATATTAGTGAGTGATGGTTCCTCATGTTTTTGGTGGATCTAAACATTTATTTTATGGATCTTGATTCCAAGGATTCTACTTTGATCCCACTCACCATTGACTCTCTGTTAGCGGTTCCTGTTTTGGGATATTGATAATTTGATCATGTGATAAAAGGTAGGTGATGCCATAAAGATTTTACTATATTTGAAAACATAATTTTTTTGGTTGATTTAAAATTAATTTTCAATTTATTAACTTTATTTGAGATGATTTGACACTTGGTTTTGAAAAGGCATGGAATTGTGAAATAAACCCCCTTTTTCAAAGGCTTTGATTAACTAGGTAGATTTTGAGAAAAAATGGATTGAAATGAGAAATTATTTAATGTTGATTATAGAAAAAATTGATCTAAATGAAATTTTATTTTGAAAGGAATGAATTTTATGAAAAATATATGATTTGGATTTTGAAATTGAAATGGAATGTTGAACCTTTAAATTAGGAAATCGAAGTATGAATGATGATTTGAATTAAATTGAATTTATTTTCCAATGATTTATTGATTAGAACTGCATGTGAGATTGGGTATTTAGTAGGTAGTTAGGATAAGAAAGCTAGGACTCTGAATCCCTATAAATTGATTAATTATGAAAAATTTTAGTAAACCAAATTCATCATGATTTCACCGATGGGGTGATTATTGATTATCCCGATGGCCTGAGCCATATTGACATGCTCACACACCTTGATCCATGATGATTGACTGAGTAGTACAAGGATCCTAGAGCTAAAAAATAATTAACCTTAGGGATTATGAACATGTGTTTGGTTTTTACTTGATTATTACATTCTAGTGATTATAGAACTATTTTATTCATGCCCTTTATGTTTTATGAAAAATGTTCATTTAAGCCTATTTTTGATATACATGCCATCTTCTTGATTTGAAATCATGATTTGACTGATAAATGTGAAAATTAATTTTCATGCCTTATCTTTATTTAAATTGAAGTATAAAAGGTTTATTTTTATTGGAACTGCTTATGGAATACTTTTTGAGATCCTACTGGGCTGTTTATCTTACAACCTACCTTTTTATTTGTGTCTTTGTAGAATATGTTATTATTGTTACAAGAAAAGAGAAAGAAAAAATTGGTTTTGGCAGGTGTGATTAATTCATGGGACCCTGGAGTGATGGTGGTGACCAGTGGAGCTATGGTCCACTTGTTACATGGTGATTTTGAGAATTTGTTTTGATGTATGTTATGCCATTTTCTTTTTCTTGATTCTCTTTTTGGGGTTTCTATTTATCCACTTGTGGTAATTTTCTCCTTGAGGAGTGTTTAACATACTGATTGTGTATTGTTTTCTCTTTAACTATTCTATCTTGGTTATTTTTATCATGTAAAAACCATTCTATTTGACTTCTTATTGATGCAAGGTTACAATCACCAACCTATGGGGATTGGGAACACCCTTTGGGCTATTTCAGTGACAACTTGGGTATTAGTGTACTAGGGTATATAGGTTATTTTATGACAAAATGGTATTGGATGTGTGATGTTTTACTTATTTCCTTAATGTCGACATGTAGTTGGGATGTCTTGGTAGACATGAGGTAGGATTTTCAGGACTTAAAGGGTAGTTATGAGTGGGTACCTGACCATCTCTCATCGTAGTGAGCCTTGATTCACAATGGGTGTTTTGGAATGGCGTTATTGAGGAATAAATTGATATTGTATTTTTCCATGATTGATATGAATGTTTTAGAATACCATAATGTTTAATTCTATTTGATGTAATTGGTATTACTATATATCTTGATTGAGTTGATGATATGAGTATCCTTTCTGATGTATTTTTTTTTCTTATTGATGTTATATAGCACCGTGACCCTAAAAATACATTTTAACATTCCTCAAGAGGGAGATACCAATTAATAATGACAATAATTCCCTATAGTTTATTATAATCTCATCAAGATAGTGATGAGTGCTATCTAATCTTTGGGATAGGTAGCCATACCACTTCCAAATTAGGCTCCAGAAGTGGAACCATTAAGGGATGAAACTAGAGATCATGCTCAAGAGTTTCTTTGGAATAAACCACCATATTTACAAGTATTTAATTATAATCAAGTGGAAAAGGATTTATTTAAAAATATTTATTTGATTTTCTAGTTCTTGGAAACATATTATTAAATAAATGTGAAGTGTTTTACCTTAAATCTTGAAGGGACTAGAAGGAGGTGGTGGGATTCAATAGTTACAGTGAAAAACATGATGTATTAGAGTGAAAATAATTTAGGGTTATTTTCACATAAAAATTCTATCTAGAATCCATTTTTTATAAAAGTATATAAAGTTTCTTAGCCTCCATCAAGGTGATCGAACCATGATTCAATATGAAAACTTCTTTGATGAACTTGTTCAATTTTCTCCTCAGGTAGAGAAAAATGGGAAGATAAAGGCCCAAATATTTGAGATGGGTATTTGATATGATGTCTAATATTAAGTTTTTATGTTGAAGCTCACATATTATGTGGACATAATAGATAGTGATTTTATGGATAATATTGATCTGGCTAAGTTAGGGTTTTGGGGAGTTCCTCATACTCCTAGTAGTAGTTCTACTGGTTCCTTCAAAGTAAATATGATGTGTAATGAATCTCATAGTGGATAATGATAGTAAGAATCATAAATACCTCTTATAGGGTTTGTAATATTCCCTTTTAATTGTTTCCAATGTTTCAAGGGTGGTAATTCAAAAAGATTTTTTACTAAGGCACCGAAGATCTATGGTTTGTGAAGTCACTTAGGCTACCTGATGAAGTTCTACCTTTTATTTTTTACTCAGTGTAGTGGAATGTGATTATCTGCACCTAAAGGTAATGAATTAAATTAATATTCTTCAATAAATAAGGGTTTATATCCCTAGGAATCCTGAATGAATCTTCTTCATGTAGTAGAAGAGTTTCTATAGGAAGCTGATGCAGATCCAATGACAATGAGAGGTATCATCACTATAGCTTCATCTTTAGTTACTGCTCTATTTAATACTAGTGGATCTCATTCATTTGTATCAACACATGTTGTGAACTTGTTAAACCTTACTATGGTGCTTATGTATTATATGATAGATATTTATAATCCCCTAAAAATGAAGAGAGAGAAGGGTCTTCGATGCCCATCCCGCATCTTCTCATTATTAGAGATTGAGCTCACCATAGATTTTCTAATTTTCAACATGAAACCTTTAGATGTAATTGTCAAGATGTATTAGATGATTTCCCATCAATACTGAATTGAATAATAACTTCAAAAGGTTTCATTTATTACACCTAATGAAGTATGATGTGTCTTCTAGGGAGAGTGGGACCCAAGGTTGAGCAGAGATGGACAACCTTTTATAAATCTAGGTAGGGTGATATCTGTGTTTTCTTTTGATCTAGAGTGATAATCTTTGAGAAACAATATTCCTCTAATATTCATTGAGTTTACCAATGCATTTCCATCTAAATTTTCTAGCTTTCCACTAGTGAGACTAGTGGAGTTATCTATTGTCTTGGTGTCAGGAACCCAACCCATTTCTATTCCATCTTACCGTATGACACTAGTTGAATTGATAGAGATAAAGACTTAATTGGATGATTTTTTTGATAAAGTCCTCATTCACCCAAGTGTGTTGCCTTTACTTTTTGCAAATAAATATAATATAATAGTTCACCATTGTGTTGATTATGAGAAACTGAATTGATTCATGGTAAAGAAAAAGTATCCATTGCCTTGGATAGATTAGTTGTTTGATTAGTTGAAAGGGGAAAATTAGTTCTCAATGATAGATATTCGATCTGGTTATCACCAACATAGAATCAAATAATATGATATCCTGAAGACCACTTTCAAGAGTAGGTATGGCCATTATGAGTACCTTGTTATGAATTTTGGTATAACCAATGATCCTAAAATTTTTATGTAATTAATAAACAAGATATTCCATGTGTATATTTATTCATTTGTGGTGGTGTTTTTGGATGATATTTTGGTTTACACTAAAATTGAGGAGAACCATGTGTATTATTCGAGAGATATTATGAAAGTCTTGAGAGATCACCAAATTTTTTCCAAGCCATCGAAATATAATTTCTAGATTTGGGAATTGATGTTATTGGGACATGTGGTCTCAAAACATGTTATTTTTGTTGATCATGAGAAGGTGAAGGAGATTATGACTTGGAAAAAACCATGCAATGTTTTTGAGATTTAGAGCTTCTTGGGATTAATAGGGTATTATCGCTGGTTCGTTGAAGATTTCTCAAAGTTGGATTCTTCAATGAAAACTCTCACTCAGAAAGGAATAAATGTATTATAGTATTTAAAATTTTAGAATTATTTTAATGGTTTTAAGTGACTTTTAACTTCTACACCAATGTCAACTCTTCCAGAGGCAGGGCAGGGCTATGTAGTATTTTGTGACACATTAGATTTGGGTTTGGATTGCGTTCTCATGTAGGGTGATCATGTAGTGGCCTATAGTTTCTAATGAATTAGGCCATACAAGAAGAACTATCCTAATCATGATATTGAAATCACAGTTTTGATGCATGCTATCAAGATTTTATGGCATTAACTTTTAGGATAAAGGTTTACCATTTATTCAGGTCATAAGAGATTGAGTTATATATTCTTATAAAAATATTTTAATCTCAGATAGAGGAGTTGGGTGGAGTACCTACAATATTTTGATTTTGAATTTTCCTACACCCCTAGAAAGGGGAATGTAATCATTGATTCCTTTAATTAGAAACTTCTGACCCAGTCTATAAAAGAATCTTCAGAAGAGTATAGATTGATGGATCTATTTTATCATATGCACTTGGGAGTCCAAGAGGATGATTTTGAGATTATTATATCAAGTGTGTGGTTGATATCTACTCTTCTAGAAATGATTCATTTGTAGAAGCATATTGATGATGATTTTTTTAACTTTAGGGAATCTATTTATAGTGGTGAGATCATCAGTGATTGGTCATTCTCTTATGAGGGTATTCTATGCTTCCAAAACTAGTATGCTATACCTTTTCTTGTAATACTGACTGAAAATTGTTTTATTATTATTATGCAACCACTTTTGAGGAAAAAGTGAGAAACCAAACACGACTTCACCATTTCTCCACTTCACCATTTCACCACTTCCCCAAAACACCACTTCCCCACTTAAAACAATACAAGCCTTCATAACAAAAGATATTCAAGCATAATGGATGAACAATCCATTCAAGAATTAAAATTGACAAACCTTAAACCTAGAGCTGAAATTGTCAAGAGAAGGCTGAGGCACCACGAACCAGGAAACACGAACATCAGAAAAGCTAGACAAACCACAGAACCGGTCTCCTCACGCGCCACCAGTGCGACTGTCGACACCAGCCCAAATACACAAACCCGTCGGCGGACTCTAGTCAGAGTTTTCCCAAACCTCCAGCGACGTGAGATGACCCAAAGGACATCCACAAAGGGCGACGAAGAAACCAGAATGAGGAACGTCAAACCGTCCAGACGCTGCACCCTACTCCGTAGACACTACAGCGCAACCACAAACCATTCGACACTCGGCATACCACAAGAAAATCAACCACGCCAAAAACCATCGTGAGCAGCGAATCCACAACATTGAAAATGAATATCATTAAGCCGCAAACAGCCATGCATCATCCCTCAACTGAATTCCTTCCACTGCCTGAGCCAATTCCCAGTGGGTGGTATATCCTGGCACTACAAAGATGTTCTAATAAATGAAACAACAATTCTAGTAGACAAGTATGATATGAGACATTACTAATATTTTTTATCATTTTTATATTTGTCAATAGGTAAAGGATGTGCACAAGAAAAATTTAGGTTTTCTTCATCCCCTTCTTATGTCGACATAGAAGTAGGATGGGATTTTGATGGATTTATTGATGGGATTACCTCATATACCTAGATGGAATAATGTGATATAGGTAGCGATCGAACGACTGATTAAATCATCTCACTTTATCCCCATTCAAGATATAACCAAAGTTGAGGACTCATGAAGTATATATATTCAAGAGATTATTAGATTGCATGAAGTTCCATATGATATAGTTTCTAATAAGGATCCCCATTTAAATTCTTGTTTTTGGAGATCCTTCTAGGATTAAATAGTATCCCAAGTTATATTGAGCATGAAATATCATCCAAAGATAGATGGACAAGAATAACAAGCTATATAGATCATAAAATACATGCTTTGTGCTTACATTCTTGACTTCAGTGGAGTTTGGGATAGCCACATGGGATTGGTTGAGTTTTCCTATAATAATAGTTATCAGTCATCCATCAGGATGGAACCCTTTGAGGCCTTATTTATCCATCCATGTAAATATTCATTATATAGGTTGAATATTGGTAAATATTCTTTAGTTGGGATTAGTTTGGTCCAAGAGATAAAGAAAAAAATCCAAATAATTTTTCAGAGAATAGTGACAACATAGAACTGGTATAAATCTAATGCCAATCATTGTCGATGCCAATTATACTTTTCATTTTCTAACTATGTGTTTTTGAGATTTTCCCCTGAATTGGGATACTGATGACTTAGAAAAGAGGTAAATCATGTATTGAGGTACTTGGTACCATTCAAGGTTGTTAAGAAGATTGTAAAGGTGGATTACTGTGTGGATTTTCCACCTCAGTTGATGCCAATTCACAATGTGTTTCATGTATCACAACTCAGGAAGAATTTTTCAGACCCATATGTTGCCTTGAGATAGGAGGGCCTTAATGTTGGACCCAATTTATCTAGGAAGAGCACCTAGTTTAGATTATCAATCCTGAGATGAAGGTTCTTAATGGGGAGTCCATGCCCTTAGTTTGGGTGTCATGGAGGAATGTTTATGATTCACATAATACTTGGGAGAATGAGGCAATAATGGGAGAGTAGTGGCCTAATATATTTGGCATGGAGTGTTCTTGATATCCATTCTTGTATAATAAGGAATTTATGGTGGGGATATTGTAACACCCCATTACCATATTTTAGGTACTTATTGATCCCTTGTCATTGATCAACTTTTATTTAGGTGTTGTTCTAGGTGTTTTCTAAATTTTTTGGAGTGACTTGAGAATTATATAGGGAGTTGTACCATGGATGAGAATGGATGTGGTATGGAGAGGTTGGTTGTGGTGTAGATGAGATGACTGCAACATGGTGACTCATGGTGTGTTTTCAATGCCTCTTCTAATTTCGAAATGGATTCATCATGGAGGTGAGCCATAATGTGGATGTGGTTGTGGTGTCTCTACCATTTTGGGGGTAGCTATGGTGTGGTGATGTGGGTTGTACCATAGTCTTACCCTAAGTAAATAGGATATCAGCAAGGTCTGTGCCATGGATTTCAGAGGCCAGTTGGGCTAAGGGTGATTGTGACATGGTCTCCTTCACTGTACCATGTTTTAGTCCCTTTTAACCATTTCAACATCGTGGTGATGTGGTATACATCTTGGTATGTTTTTTTCTTGAGTTAAAATCATGAATTCCCATTTTATATTAAAAAATATCCCTATTCAACCCTAATTCAATCCTTTGGATTTTGGATACTCCCAAGAGGTGATTTGGCTCCTCCAACATATCTTCTTCTTAGATCATAGTGTTAGAGGATGTAATTGATCTCCCTCTGGTAAGTGATTCTTCTCTCATTTGGAATTATTCCTCCAACTTCTCTAACCTTCTTAGAGAGTGATGGATCCTTATATTTAGTGGTGTATTTAAATATTTATTTGATGTATCTTTATTCTAGGTATTCCTCCTCGATCTCCCTCACATTTGAATCACTATTGGTGGTTCCCATTTTGGGTGATTGATCATTTGATCGTTTGATAAATGGTAGATGATTATATAAGGAGTTTACTATATTTTAAACCTTAATTGATTGGTTTATTTGAAATAATTTTCAATTGATTCTATTGATTTTAGATGATTTGACACTTGGTTTTGAAAAGGCATGGAATTGTGAAATAAAACAAATTTTTAGAGGAATTGATTAATTGAGTGGATTTTGAGAAAAGATGGCATGAAAAGAGAAATTATTTGATGTTTATTATAGAAAATGTCTTTAAATGAAAGATTATTTTAAAACACATGAATTTTATGAAAAATGTATGGTTTGGATTTTGAAAATAAAATAACATCTTGAACCTTGAAATTGGGAAAATGATTTTTGAATGATGATTTTAATTAAATTGATTTGATTCTACCATGATTGATTTATTTAAAACACATGAGAGACTAAGAAGTTAGTAGGTGGTTAGGAAAAGAACAATAGAACTATGACTCCCTAGTAACGTATTGATGATGAAAAATCAAACTAAACAAAATTCAGTTTAATTTCCCCAATGGGGTGTTGATTGATTATCCTGATGGCCTAAGCCTTAGGGACATGTGAAAACGCATTGAATTAGGATGATTGATTGAGTAGTTTGAGGATCCTAGAGCCAAAAACTAGTGAACCTTAGGGATCTTGAAAATTATGTTTGGTTTTGACTTGATTGTTACATGCTAGTGATTATAGAACTATTTTATTCATACCCTTTATATTTTATGAAATATTTTTACCAGGAAAGTAAGTCAGAGGAAAACCTCTAAACATTTATTAAAGAGAAATAAAAAGTGTAGTAAACAAGGAAATGGATGAGGGAGAACATCTTTCCCAAACCGAACAAGTAGTCCCAACCAAAATCAGACAATTACATATCATAGGAATCAAACCAACATCAGACAGAGACCAAACAGTCCCTTCTTCAACTGTGCCTCTTCAACTGTGCCTTCAACAACTCATCTCAATAGAAAAATTCATCATCGACCACTGGATCAGAAAAAACCCAGTACATACTCCTCTTAAACTCCACCATTTCTCCTCTTGTCTCTTCAAGAATACTCCTTCAAACCCATACGACTATCCATCATGCTCCACCGTTTTTAGAACACGTCGCCATCGCAATGACAAAACAATCCAAATGCAAACCAAAAATCTAGATCCAAATCCAAACCAAAAAACCAACATCACATCCAGAAGCAATCAGGCATTAACCCTGCAGAAAACACACATCAATAAGATTAAAAAACCTCCCCCCTCCGGAACTGAAGAATGACGCAACGCCCCATAGAAACCTGTCGGAACCACTTGGGGCGACCAGGATGCGGCAGAAGAACCAAGACGGAACACAATCGGCGCTGGAGGATGACAGATCTGAAGAGACGTGGCCGATGGAGAACATCGGAGCCCTCATCGAACAGATTTCATCGCCAGAAATCACAAGCACGCCAAGCCGGAGGCTGGAACACCACTGATCTAACACCGCCGAGGGCGGAAGCCGGAGAAGCGAACCTATATAGAGGCGGTAACAAAAACCACCATGTATTGCATGATCAATAATAATTTAGCGGTGGTTTTGTTAATGTTGTGGTGGTTTTTGTATGGGTCATTTTTAGAACATTTAACGACGATATATTTTTTATTTAGCGGATAATTTTTTTAAAAAAAATACCCAAGGAAAAAATAAATAAAATGAAACTAACTACCACTGAACATATTATTGTTGGTTAGTTTTAGAGCTGGTTAAGCGTAACCACAACTAAAAATATTTTTAATTAACTTATTTGGTGACAGTTACTAAAAACTGCTACTAAATTAGATTTTTTTTTTGAAAAATATTTAATAAAAAACTATAAATATAAAAAAATTGACATGCAGTAAACTAAAACATTAATGTATGATAAAAACATCATATATAAGTCATACACCCATAATCATATATACAAACATCCACAGTCATCATGACCTCAGTCTCAGTCAATACATACATCGATCAACCAATACCTCAGTCATCAATATATATATATATAAAATATGAACAAAAAACCATGCCCAATATATGTCTATGTCATGACCTCTACTACCTCCTTCTACCCCTATATCATGTCATCAACAGAAACCGACCACGTCATCTCATCAACTATAACAAAAAAGAAAATATAAATTAAAGGTAAACATAATAAATCAGAATTATTGTAGAATAATTGATAAAATTTTAACATACCGTGGAAAATAAGAACCATCATGACTGCCTTCTAAAGAATATCATGGATTAGGACAGACAATCTCCCGCCTACTGCCCAAATCTTTCACCTGCGATGTGCTTGGAATTTACTTAATAATTTTTTTTAAATAATTTGATTTCATAAAATGTACTATATTTCAAAAATAACTTAGTGGTGGTTTTCCCATAATTCCATGTTAATCTGAGGATATTTTATATGGTTTTGACAGTTCCACACACATTTTAGTGTTTTAAACACTAAAAATAAATTTACAAAAATACTAGGAAAACTGTAATTCGGAATGATGTACCATCAGTTCCTACATTTCAAAATTCAATCTATGGTTTTTTTCTTATGATTTCATGGAAATCTGATGTTGTTTTCCTAGTTTTAACCACTTTACACTTGTTTTTAAAGGCTTTTATACCTTTAAGAAGTGTTTACCAATTAATTACGACCACACTGCATGTCCGATTGACATTTTTTCTATGTGTATATGTAAAAAATAACTCATCAATGGTTTTCCTGTGATTCCAAATCAATATGAGGTTTTTTCTATGGTTTTGACCATTCCATGCATGTTTTAGTGTTTTAAAACACTAAAAATGAGCTTACAACCATCCCATGAAAACTATAATTCAAAATGACATTATGTCACTTTCTACATTTCAAAATTCAATCTACAGTCATTTTACTATGATTTTAGGTCAATTTGACATTATTTTCCTAGTTTTGACCCCCGACACATGTTTTTATAAGCCATTGTACCTTTAAGAGGTGTTTTCCAAGTCATTATGACCACACCACATGTAATATTGATGTGTTGTATTTTATTACACATAAAAATATCTCATAATTGGTTTTCCTATGATTACACATCAATATGAGGTTTCATCTATGGTTTTGACCATTAAATGCATGTTTTAGTGTTTTAAAACACTAAAAATGAATTTACGGTCATCCCGGTAAAATTTTAATTCAGAATAATGTTCTGTTAGTTCATACATTTCAAAATTAAATCTAAATTCATTTTTCTTTGATTTAAGGGAAATCTGATGTTGTTTTCCTAGTTTTGACTCCCCTAACACTTGTTTTTAAAGGCTTTTGTACCTTTAAGAAGTGTTTACCGAGCCTTTCCGACCACACTACATGACAAATTGAAGTGTTTTCTACATGTACACATCAAAAGTAACTCATCAATGGTTTCTTAATGATTCTACTTCAATATGAGGTTTTTTTCTATGATTTTGACCGTTCCACACATGTTTTGGTGTTTTAAAGCATTAAAAATGCATTTACGACCATCTTGGGAAAACTGTATTTTAGAAAGATGCGTCATCTGTTCCTATATTTCAAAATTCAATATATGGTCATTTTACATTGATTTCAGGATAGTATGACATCATTTTCCTTTTTTTGACCCTTAACAGTTGTTTTTAAAGGCTTTTGTACCTTTAAGAAGTGTTTACTGAGTCATTATGACCACACCACATGTCTTATTGACATGTTGTCTATTAATACTCATAAAAAATAACTCATGAGTGTTTTTCCCATGATTCCACATCAATATGAGGTCATTTTTATATGGTTTTCACCATTCTAAACATGTTTTAGTGTTTTAAAACACTAAAAACACATTTACGACCATCCCAAGAAAAACACAGTTCAGAATGACATGTTTTTGGTTCCTATATTTTAATATTAAATATACATTCATTGTACTCTGATTTCAGGGAAATCCAATGTCATTTTCCTAGTTTACCCCTGATACATGTTTTTAAAGGCTTTTATACCTTTAAGAAGTGTTTACTAAGTCATTCTGACCACACCGAACGTGAGATTGACATATTGTTTGCGCGTACAAATAAAAAATAACTCAAAGGTGGTTGTAACATTATTCAACATTAATATGATATAGTTTTATATGTTTTTTAATGTTCCATTCATGTTTTAGTGTTTTAAAACACTAAAAAAGTGTTTATGGCCATCCTAGGAAAACCGTAATTTAGAATGACATACCTTCAATTACTAATTTTAAAAATTCAATCTACAGTCATTTCCCCCTAATTTTAGGGAAATTCTATATCTTTTTCCTAGTTTTGAACCCCTGAAACTTGTTTTTAAATGCTTTTATACCTTTAATAAGTGTTTACCGAGTTATTGTGACCACACCGTATGTCAGATTGACATGTGGTCTATGAATACACATAAAAAATAATTTAGTTATGGTTTTTCCTTGATTCCACATACATATAATATCTATTTATATGGTTTTCACTTTTCCATTCATGTTTTAGTATTTTAAAACACTAAAAATGTGTTTATGGCCATCCCAAAAAAACTGTAATTTATAATGACATGTTGTTGATTTATAAATTTAAAAATTAAATCTATGGTCATTGTCCCTTGATTTTAGGGAAATTTGACATCTTTTTCCTAGTTTTGACCCCCTACACTTGTTTTTAAAGGCTTTTGTACCTTTAATAAGTGTTTACCGAGTCATTATGACCACACTGCATGTCAGATTGACATGTTGTCTATGTATACATGTCAATCCCATCCAAATACCTAGAACAAAAGGTCAAATACTCTTTATTTATGTATCCTTCAGCAATAGAGCCTTCTGGTTGAGCTTTATTCCTCACATATGATTTCAAATGACCTAAGTACCTAATGAAAAAAATAAAAAACATATAAAAAAGTTTTACACAATGATTTTATAAAATAAAATTCACCAATGAAAATAAAAAAATATCAATTTATCTCTCAATTGGATATATCCATTGATAGTGTACTAGGCCACCAAGTTTAGCTTCTTCAACAAAATGAATAGTCAAATGAATCATGAATGTGAAGAATAAAGGGAGAAATAAAATCTAAAAATGAAAAAGTGTAAAAAAAATTCTTTGTTGAAGTTTTTAAACTTATTTAGATTTAATTTTTTTTCTAAAAAACTCTATGAAAAAGGTAAAAAACTCAACTAGAATCATAATTACTTTTTCAGGTAACTTATTACGCAATGCCAACGATTAAAACTACTCCATAAAAATATGTGAGTCATGAATTTTCAATCCATTCAACTTTTTATGTTTTAAGTCAAATCACCTTAATATATTACTTGAATATCCATATAGCACTTTTAAATTCTTTAAAGTTTGAATGAATATGTTTTTATCATGATTTTTCATTATAAAAATAGCTGAAGGATACTTTCTATTCTCATTTGACCACAAACCATGATTTATATTCATTGACTCCAAATCATTATTAGAATTAAGGCGATCCTTCGAATTACCCTTCTCATTAATCAATGTAAAAATTATATTTTCAAAAACATTTTTCTCAATATGCATCATGTCAAGATTATGATGTATAAAATTAAACTCCAAATAATGAAGCTTGAAAAATATACTCTTTTTCTTCCATTGTTGTGTTCTAGTTACATCAGATACTATACCTAAAACCCTTTTCCCCCTTCTTTAAACTGACGACATTTTACAAATTCTTCAGTGACATTCATTAATTATCCCAAGATTTTTGAACCATATAACACCTTTAGTGACTTTCTCATTTCAATATCTCGATTGAATCATGTCTTGTTAAACCTGAATTTATGAGAAGCATCAAGAACTCTAAGATGACAAACAAAAAACTATTTTATTCTATGAGGTAATCGTTGAGGTACAAAATCAAAATTAAAAACTGGACAAGACAACCTAGTATGAGTGTTCCAAACAGATAAATTTCCTAGTCTAGAAAAGTTACTAATTGTCCACATTAAAGCAACATGCATTTTGAATAGTTGTCTCATTGAAGCATCATATGTTTCCATTCCATCATCCCCCAATTCTCGCAATTCTTTGATTATAGGTTAAAGGTATACATCAATGTCATTTAAACGAATTTTATTTCTAGGAATAATCAAAAAAATAATGAAATAAGTATTCTTCATAAACATCTATGAAGGCATATTAAAGGGGATCAAAACAACTGGCCAAATGCTATAATTAGTACTTAAATTTCCAAAAGGTTTAAAACCATTAGAAACTAATCCCAAATGCACATTCCTAGGATCTGAATAAAAATCTAGATATAGAGAATCAAACATCTTCCATGATGTTTAATCTTTTGTATGTATCATTAAGACATAATTACTATCCTGATCATGCCACTTCATGTCGTATACAGTCTTAGATGACATGAATAATATTTTTAGGCATCATTTCATAGGAAAGTAACACAATACATTTTCATGAGTTTTATTCTTTTATTTCTTCCTAGGGTTTCATTGATTTATATTCTCATTTTTGTTCATTGAATTACATCTTCTTATATGTCATATTATTCATTCTTCTTTATCATACTCTTCTCACTAGTAAAGCATGAAATCATTAGGGCATGCATGTATCTTTGTATAATCAAGTCCAAGTTTTTTGATGACTTTATGAATCTCATAGAATGATGTAGGGATATTAGTTTCACTAAATTCATCATGACAAAACTATAAAATCACGGACATTTCTTTTTCAGTAATTCTATAGAGACACTTGATATGATACAACTTAAGTATACAAGACAACTTCAAATACTTGGCACAACCCTCGTACAGTTCTCATTGTCCGTATTTAACTAATTGATAAAACTCATTTTTTTGGTCACTAAAGTTATAAGAAATATTAACCTGATTAGGATCAACTGAAGGTTCTGTTGATCTATTAAAATCTTAGAGATTGTATTCTGCAAAACCAAATGCACCATTTAACAAATTTCAAACTAAATTCTCCTCTTCCAGGTCACTTTGTGTTTTGTTGGTAGTATTTTCATTATTTTGACTTTCCATATCATTCGATTCACCATTACAAATACAATATACATATCGAGTAGGAAACTATTTCAATATAAAATTCTAATATACTTCATTTTTAATCAACCATCTCTTGAATTTAAAATCAGGACACAAAAATTTTATTCTATCATACACTGATTGGTTTTCAATTGTAAAATCTAAAAATTATTCCAAACCCTTTGCATACCAAGGTGTGTTTCGAGGTAAATTAATCCAAATTTTATCCATATGTATTAGATTGTCACTTTTCTCCCTATACATTCATATATAAAGATAAAAATGATTAATCAAACAAGTAAAATAAAAATTAAACACCACCTAACTTCATAATTGACCATGGTAGGGTCTTGATTCGATATAACACCAAATAAATGTTTTAAAATGATTAGAGTTCTATCCAAAGTTTATATCAATACTAAATTTTAGTTTGAGAAACCCCCTCTAATATTATGTTTACAATCATAAATATAGGTCCTCTCTATGACATTTAAAAAAACCATCCACTATTTCAATAAAATTAATAAACACCTTATAAAACAATTCTTGATATTAATAAAAAAATTCAATGTTTATAGTTACCATTAAATAATTATTTAAAAATACAAACACCTATTAACATTGATATTAACCCAATATATTCTTTATAACAACTCATACTAATAAAATTAATAAACAACCCATAACAATTATCGATATTAAAAAACACTCAAAACATTGATATTAATCAAAAATAATATTGATATTTGGGAAAAAAACAATCAAAACCATACAACTAAATATTTGCAACACCACATAATTCATTTATAGTAAAAAATAAATTATTTCATAAGAAAATTAAATTTCATCAAGTACCTTATGTTCAAAATTATTTTAAAATCTTCTTGCCTCATTTGTAAGGAAAAATCACAATTTATCACATTAAAACCAAAGAAAACTCACCATATTACTATCACCTTTTAATCCTCAATAATAATAAAAAATTAATCTTCAAGAAAAACATAATTAAACTAATGCAATAAATCATGGTTATGGAACCAAAATAGATATATTGAACCACCTAGCAGAGAGGGGTGGTGAAGGGGGGTGAGGGGTGGTGATGGATGGAGAGCGATGATGGATCAGGGAAGGGGTGGTGTGGGATTGAGGAGGGGGATGAGGATTAGAGAGAGGCAATACGGGGTGGTGAGGGATGACTAGGGGGTGGAGGGAGGTAATGAGGGGAAGGGGTGGTGCCGCATGAGGAAAAAGGGGTGGAGAGGGGGGGGGGGAGGGGGATTATGGAGACGAGGGGGGGGGGGGGGTGAGCGACGAGGGGTGGCGAGTGGTGAAGGGAAGGGGAGATGCAGGTTCGAGGAGAGGGGGGGGGGGATTATGGAGACGAGGGGGGGGGGGGGGTGAGCGACGAGGGGTGGCGAGCGGTGAGGGGAAGGGGAGATGCAGGTTCGAGGAGAGGGGGGGGGGGTTCGGGGGATGGGGGGGGGGGGCTCGAGGAGAAGGGGGGGGGGGGGATTGGGGAGAAAGGGGATAAAAATGAGGGTATTTAAAAATATTTAGTAGTAATTTCAATAAAACCACTACTAAATTTTAAAATAAAAAAATAGAGGTGGTTCACTTAAACTGTCATTAATTTTTTTAAATATGATTTATTTAGTGGTGGTTCATAAAATTGCTGCTAATAAAAAACTATTAAGACTTACTTTTTTGTAGTGTATCCATTGTAAAGTTACTAATAAGATTAGTATATTATGGGTTATGATATAGTATATTTGACACATATAAAGGAATCAATGATCTCGACTAGTAGGACCATACCCCATGAATCCCATTTATCATAGATTTTGAGGGAGATTGCATCACTGGGATTTTCTCTTGACCAAG
The DNA here is from genome assembly GCA_963277665.1 of Viscum album. Taxonomy (NCBI): domain Eukaryota; kingdom Viridiplantae; phylum Streptophyta; class Magnoliopsida; order Santalales; family Viscaceae; genus Viscum; species Viscum album. Next base: position 1,999,362,880 of record OY728120.1, on the reverse strand, counting down.
ACCAAGCCAAGAATCAACAAATAAATCTTGATAAAAACTATTTATGGGATAATTTCAATCTCATTGAGATCACAAACCAAGCCATGTTCGCTGAACCACCCCATGAAAATATCACTATCACACACCTTACCCTTAGGGAATTCACTGGTGTAATAAAGGTATATGTATCTAGACCCTAACATTATGAATTTCTATATTTTATTTTATTAAAAAAATTATTATATTTATCTCTTTTTAATATTAATTTTTAAATGATTAAATAATAAGTTTGATAAAAATTAGGTTTTGATACGTTGAAACAAAAATTGTATTTTTGGGAAATATATATTTTCAATCAAGAAAATATTTTTGATGAATTAATTTTTTTTAAAATAAATGATATTTTAATAAGATATTATTATTAAATAATATTTATTAAATACAAATGATAATATAATTTTATGAAGTCAAATGTAATTTTTATAAGGGGTCAGAAAAACTATTATTGTCAAAAAACCGGTATTTTTTATAAATGAGTATTTTGATTTAAAAGTGTAAATTATAATATTTATAGAATAAATTTTATAAAATAAATATTATTTTTTGAAATCATTATTTGAAAATTATCCAATGGTTATTTTTTCATAATTTTTTGAGACAGACGAATTTTTGAGTAAATTAAGTACACTATAAATAAATGGTAAGTATTATGACATCATAATGAGCTAAAAATTATGCAATATATTTTGTAAAAACTATCCATGAAAAAATTGTATTTTCCCTTCATAATAATGTATCTTTTAATTTATTTAATTATTTAATAAATCCGTAATGAATCCTCCAAAACCTATATTATATTTTAAGTCTTTAAAATCAATTCTTTATGAACATGACTCACTTCCACCTCACCAAGGGTATTATTTTAATTATTTAAGTTATTAGTGTTATAAAATATTAAAATACACTCCTATTTGGTATAAAAAATGTGAAAAACCATGATAAGGTTTGTGGTATTGATTACTTGATCATATAGTGTCCAAAACCTAAGTTTAGAAACTTATAAAGAGTTCTCCTCTCTTTTGCTATATAAAACCACCAAAAGTCCCATTTCACTTCACTAAAAACTTTTGAAGAATAAATTTACTCTCATCATCCCTCTATATACCCATTTAAAGGTTACACCAAGATCTTAATAAGCTCCTCCCAATATTTTAGAAGTGCCCTCTCATGGTAAGGGATTCTATCTTTCTACTCTTTATTAAAGCATCTTCTTTATGTCATGTCTTTTTATTTACAATTTTTCATGTCAGAATATGTTTTTAAACATCCCTATTACTGTAATTTTGATTACAAAGTATTATAAATTACTTTTTAACTTGTTAACCCCTCCTATAAACCTTTATGTACACCTATTATTTTGTTAAAATTATCTAGTGATTTTCTATGCCAATCATTTGTGTAGTGAATACCCATATCCATTTCCACTCAAGGGTATTCAAATAGTTATAACTATAATTAATTTATTTGGGATTTACATGTATGTAACCTAATATCCTTAATCATGGGGTTAAAATTGATTAAATGCATCCTTATGTTGTATGATCTATGTGGAACACTTATTCATGTACATGATATGAAAGTGATGGGTGGGCCCAATATCATATAGCCCTCCAATGCATTGGGTAATGTTTTTATCTCATAATATTTCATTTATGGTTTATGGGATGTTATACTAAGCACACTATGTTATGTTTTCTTGGTATTTATCCTTGAATTATGTTTATAATGTCATGTTTTATGTTGTTTCCACATTCCTATGTTACCTTTATGCTATTATGTTATATCATTCATCATTATTCAAGATTATGATTCTCACCCCTATTATTCTACCTTGATAATAATATTGGATCAAATGTAATACTTTAACTTAATCTATGTTTTTTGATTATATTACTAGACTTTATAGCTAAGCCCTTTCTTATGTACATCCCCAGGTTATCTGATGAAATTTTAGAAGATCCAAGGAATATAAGGGCATGTTTTGGAGTTTTAAATAATTATGTTTTACCCATGTTTCAAGTTAATGTTCTATGTAACTAATTTTCAAAATACACTAGTCATCATGATCTTTTGGGGTTGTATTAAGTTTAACTTTAAGTAAAAAATCATGAATTAAGGTGTAATAAAATATGGGTTTTCATAGTTGGTGTCAGAGAAAGTCTAGTTATTTTTGGGGATTAGGATTAGAAATCTCTAGTGAAATCCTTAGGGATAAGAATAAACATATAAAAACATCCATAAATTTTGTTAAAGTATAGATTAAGTGGTTTTCAAGAAAATACATCCATGTCTAGATACTATAAGTGGATGTGGCTCTGGCGTAGTTGTACCTATGGGTAATATCCTCGAAAAGGGATCATTGAGCTAGAATCTATCATCACCTAGTACATGAAAACGGTTCTTTTTGTACACATAGTTTTAAAATCTTAGGGGATATGATTTGGTAAATTCATAATCTCCTTACAGTCCATTATTAAAAGGAAAAAATGCTAATAAAATTTTATGCTAGGAAGTGGATCATGGATAACTTAGATTGAAACCTAGAAATTACTAGGTTATAGAATATATGTCATTTATTATTTATAAATTAAATGTTCATGGTTTCTAATATATTTATTTAATAGTTAAAAAATTATAACTAATAATTTTCCCTTAATTTTTTTAGTTAATGACTGAAAATAGAAGAAACGAAGTCAATAACCAATATTAGGGGATATGTGATGAATTCAAAAATGAGATGCCCAACCAGAAGGGAGAAAGAGTTAGGAACTTCATGAAAAAAATTTCTCAATTAAATCAAGTTTTAAACCAAAAATTGAATCAATATGAATTCCCAAATACACCCAAGATAGATTAAGTTGAAATTTATGCCTTTATGGGACAAATGCCACTGACTTTTAGTGGAAATTCCAAACCCTTAATCATGGAGCAATGAATCAAATCCATTAAAAAACCCTCTATATCCTCCAATTATTTGAGAATGATAAGGTCATACTTAATGTTTATTGTATGGTGGGAGAAGCTAATAAATGGCATGCATTGGTCAAAACTACAAATCCTGAGGAGGAGATTGAGGTGATGGAGTTGAAGGAATTCTAGAAAATGTTTTTCAATAAATATTTTCATCACAATCTTTGAATTAAAATGAAGATATATTTACTTATCCTAAATTAAAAGGATGAATAACCCATAAGGGTGTATGAAGAAAACTTCAAAAGACTTTCATGATATGCATCTGAATTTTTCATCTCCCTCAAATGTAAAGTTGACCACTTATTTAGTGGGATACGACCAAGTATATGAAAATATTTGGTAATTTGAGAATTTTCTAGCTATGAGGAAATTTTATAATGTTACCTCAATGCTAAAATGGTTATTATTGAATCTCAAGGGTTTCTTAGGACTAGAGACAAGAAGTGTAGAATGGATTTTAATTTGGGTGGTGTGATGGAAAAATATCAAGGGGGTAATAAATTCCTTATTCCCACTTTTCAAAAGAATGTGAAGAAGCATCCTAGAAATTGCATGAAGGGGAAAAAGAAATGATTTAAGTGTAGGAAGGAAGGATTCCAATCTAGAAATTGATGATTGGATAAACTCACTAATGTTATGGAAGAAATGAATTATCTAGTCAACCCTCATCCTGTCGTTTAATGTTTCAACTAAAAGAAACAAGGACACTATTTGAATCAATTCCCTAATTCAAGGGTTGTCAAGGATAACTGATGAAAAAAACTCTAAGGACTAGAGAGAAAGGGTGACCATATTCCATCACAACTATTGAGGTGGATACTCACAAAAAATTGATTATAGGTATAATAGTGATTCATTTAAGGACATAGAATTCAGTATTTGAATCTAGTTCTATGTATTCTTCCAAATCACACAATTAACCTCAAAACATGGAAGTTGAGTTATCAATTAAGACATAAAATTGGACAATTATTGTATCCAAAGAATATAAATCATCCTATATCCAAATTTATGGAATTAATTTCCCATAAAACCTTATGATAATCCTATTAGTGTAATTCGATGTTATTCTTGGCATGGATTGGATTTCCTTGTATAGTTCCACTATAAATTTCCAAGAGAAGGAAATCATCCACCATATCAAAAATCACCCTATGATTATATACAAGTTAAATAAGGGTGATGAATATTAATTGTCATAAATAATCAAGCATAGATATTATTTACCAATGATAAATCATATCTTGATAAAATAATTGAGACTAAATAAAAGATCATCCTTGATAACATGCCCAGTGTAAGGGAATTCATTGATGTGTTTCTTAAAAAATTTACAGTTTTTCTTACTAGCTATGAGGTTGAGTTCTCAATAAAACTCATACTAAGAGATTTTACAATATCCAAGACTCTATATAGAATGGATATTGTTGAACTTGAGGAGCTGAAGAAACAATTACAAGAGAATTTTGATCAAGGGTTTATATGCACAAGTGTTTCACCAAGGGGTGTACCGATCCTCCTTTTCAAGAAGAAGGATGAGTCAATGTGATTTTGAATTGATTATCACAATCTCAAAAAGATCATGGTAAAGAACAAGTATCCTATGCCATGGATTTATGACATATTCAATCAACTATGTGGATCCCAAAACTTTTCTAAGGTAGATCTCTAGTTGGGATATTATCAAGTGAAGGTGAAGAAGAAGGATATACCCAAGAATTATTTTTATACAATTTATGAGCACTAAGAGTTCATAATAATTCTATTTTGACTCACTAATACTCCAATAATATTTATGGACTTAATTAATAGTTTCTTTAGGGATTACCTTGAATTTTTTGGGTAGTCTTTATAGAAGATATTCTCATCTACTCCCAAAGTAAGGAGTAACATGAGGATCATTTGAATGCTATACTGAAGACCTTGAATAAATAAAATATGTATGCAAAGTATTTTAAATGTGAGCTTTGGATGGAAAAATTAACCTTTTGGGGGCATGTTATCACCATAAAAGATATATATATGGATCCTTCAAAAATAGAGGAAATTAAAGGATGGACCAAACCAACATCTATGATAAAAATACATAGTTTCCTTGGATTATTTGGGTAATATCATCATTTTTTTAGAAAATTATCATGATTTTTAAGCCCAAAAATCAAAATTAATTGAAAGGGAGGAAAGTTTTTCTGGTTTTATGAATGTTAATAAAGATTTAAAGAGTTTAAGAGAGGCTAATCATTATACCTGTTCTCACATTACCCACCAGTGGGGAATAATTTGTGATCTAAATTGATGAATTAAAAAAGGGGTTGGGTTGTGTACTAATTTAATATGATAAAGTGATAGCCTATACCTCCCACAAATTAAATATCTATGAGTAGAACAACCAAATGAATAGTATATAATTGGAAGTAGTGATCTTAATATTAAATATTTGGTGATATTTTCTCTACAGATAAAATAATGAAACATAGAAAGATAATAAAATCCTCAAGTATATATTCACAAAAAATGAGATTAATATGTGACAATGAATGTGGTTAGTGCTGATCAAGGATTATGAATGTTCAATCCATTTCCATCTTGGTAAGGCAAACAAAGTGATAGATTCTCTGAGTAGAAATGATCCTGCAACCCTATCCATGATGAGGATTTAAAGGGATCTAATCTTCTTGGAAATGAAAAGGATGGATATGGGAATAATAAAAGGATATTTATCCTACCTTACTCAAATAAATTCTCAACCATCTATTATCAAGAGGAAAAAAGAGGCATATAAAGATGATGAGTTGCTATAGAATAAGGTTGAAAATATTATGAGAGTTAAAATTTGTTTAAGATGGAGTTATAAGGTTTGTAACTTGGATATGTTTCATATAAAAACTATAACTAAAGAAGGAACTTCTAAATGATGTGAATATATCAACCTTATCTATTCATCTAGGAATCACTAAGATGTATAGAGATTTGAAGCAAAAATTTTGGTGGGCTAACATGAAGAGTGAGATTGTACAGTTTTCATATTGATGATTAGTATGACAAAAAGTCAAGTAAGAATGATAAAAGTATAAGGGTAGGATGAAACCATTTCCATACTAGTATGGAAATAGGAAAACATAACCATGAATTTTATCATAAGACTCCCCAAGAAACTTAAAGGCAATAACACCATCTGGGTGGTAGTCGATCACCTTACCAAGTCAGGGAATGTCATTTATATCAAGGAAGATCAATTTCTTGACCAACTTATATGATATACATAATGGAAGTGGTAAGACTGCATGGAGTTCCACTCTCTATTATATCTGATTGAGATCCAAGGTTTACCTTGAGGTTTTAGATAAGCCTTCAATAATCATTGGATATAGAACTATGCTTTAAAACTTCTTATCAATCTCATATAGATGGTCATTCTAAAAGGACTATTAAAACTTTAGAGGATATGTTGAGATCGTGTTCAGTGGATTTCCAAGGATGTTGGGATAAGCACCTTCCCCTAGTGAAGTTATCATATAACAAAAGTTTCTATTATAGAATTCAAATGAAACCTTATGAGGCTCTATATGATAAGAGGTTTTAGTCTCTAACATACTGGGATAAATTTGGAGAGAAGAAATATAACGACCCACACTTTACATACATTGTTAATACTTCAAAATTGAAGCACACTTATTACAACATATGACAAAACCACAAAGGACCGTATAGGTATAGTGTCTTTAGAAACTGGGAAACATAAACAACTGGTTCATAAATCTTCTACAGTGTCTCCCATTTATTACATCATATCTAGGGTCCCTTTTAGCATATTCTACTTAATATCCATCTTCCTGACCTGGGGAAAAGAAAACATAAAAGGGTGAGCTCAAATGCTCAGCAAGGGCAAATAAAGGAAATAAAAATCATATCATATCTTTATCAAAACCTGCAAAAGAGATCATAATATCTTAACATGGAATAAATCATAGAAGTGAAAATGAGATCCCCATAATCATAACATAAAACTTGAAACTTTGTGGCATGCACACATAATCATGGAAAATCATTTCTTGTTAGTCATGACTCATTGCCAAGACTATCTTAGTGGACAAAGTCCCTTTCTGAACCGAGTTCACTCCTCGTTTCAGTCCTGTATCACTGAACCGAAATAACCTTCCGTTCCAGCCATGTCTATCTCATGAGATATAAAATCATTACCCAATGCATTGGAGGGAGATATAGGTCCCACCCATCTTATAATGAATCCTTTCTTATGTGTGCCACATAATCATAAAACATACATCATCGCATAACACATATAACAAAAATGGGATTCTTGAAACATCATGACATCATAAATCAATTCATATAAGATAAAGGCATTCATAAACATAATTCCATCACAACATAGTCAAACCAATGTAAAAATATGGATAGAAACAGAACCCTTTATTATCTTAGATGGAAAATAATTTTGATAAAACACTTGAATTGAATTCTTGAGGAAAATATCCTTTCTTCTTCAAAAACATTTTTCCTTTCATAACATGTCATACAACTTTAAAATAAAAGAAGTTGATTAAAAATAAATTTGAAAACTTGTAAAGGAAGCTTCTTTGAAGTAATGTTTTAAAAATCCATTCATGCCGTATAAGTTAAAAAAAAACATTCTTCGTACTTTTGTCGGAAAAGTCAAAAAGTACCTCGTACAAAAAAATGACAAAAGATTCCTTTCATACATATTACTAAAAACTCACCGAAGGGTAAAAATGGATTTTAACCAATTGTAGGTGGATGTAAATAATATTACATATTGATGAAACATTGATGTGGATGATAAAATACACCCCAGTAAATACTTACGAATAAACAATCTCGGATAAAAATGAGATTGTGATATCTCCCTTACCTTAGGTCCGATTAGCTTTGTACGTGTCCGAAGCTCCTGTATAATGGTTTAAATAATGTTATTGACTTATTCCAGAATCATACATATTGATATGAGATCATATATGGTCATATTATTAACTTCTTGTTAGTAATATTTCATTGTTACTTGTTACTCGGGTCTTTATAACTTTTTGTTCTTATGCGTGTTTTGTTGAATAAATTCTTATTCTTATCTTTAGGTTATAGATAATTCATTTCCAGAATGGTATTAGTGTATTATATACCATATTCATTCATTCAATTCATTTATATAATCATTATGAAATGAAGATCATGTAGAACGAATCGCATCACATCGTGGAGACGGTATTCCGTACGTACGCACGAGTGATGATATCGTTCCTATGATCGTGGAATTGTATTGGAGTATATATATATATTATTTCAATATCAATATTACTTAATAATAATCATATATAGTTACTCATTACACCATTATACCCATCCTTGTAAGGTGATGGTGGAAAATAGATTACACCACGGCGTGGAGACGGTATTCCGTTCATACGCACGCGCGGTGATTTCATTTTTCCGTAGGATGGATAGAAGGTGAATTAGGGTTGTTTCATATTTATAATAACATATCAGTATGTAAGTAATACTGATGTTATTACTTTATCATGAAACAACTAAAGAAGAAGAAGTTGAAGAAGAAAGAAATTGAAAAGATCGGTAATGGATATTACCTCTTCTTTGGAACGCCTCTTTGAATCCTCCACTTAAGGAACTAAGATTGGTCTTTGGAGAAGACCAGGACCTCTAGGATTATTCTAGGGAAGTGGAGAGGAGAAAATGTCAGGGGTTGGCCGAGCTTGAGTGCTCAAATTGGTGTGAGGAGGAGGGGGAGGAGGTGCCCTTTTATAAGGGAGGAGAGGGGCACCTTAGGAATATCTCAAAATATTATTTTATATTAAAGTCAAAATCGGTTTATAATGGTTCCAAAGGGTCTTATTTCGAAGCTAAAGTGGGGATGGGTCGAAATCCTATCAACCAATAGGATTTAGACAAGTTTAGGGTATTATTTTAACCTTATCAATTAGATTTAACTCTAAGTTAATTAATTTAACTTTTACCGTGTCTTTTTGTTTTCTTTCACTATATGGTTAATACACTTACTATAACATGCCAAACGAACCCCAAATTGTTTATTATTAATATATATATCCTTATCTAAGTCATTTGGCCGAACCTTAGATTTTTAGGAATAAAATAACAATTAATAATATAATATTTGATTTAAAAACTATTTTGTGTCAATTTTGACACTATTTGATATATGATTTGTTTGAAAGTCATAACAGAATTATATGTTCGAACCAAGTTGATTAAATCAACAATAATATATCAGAGTAACCTAGAAAATTAGTTTAATTCATAAAAAGTCTCAAATTACATTTATTTTGGTGTTTATAACATCAATTATGTCAATATTTTATTAATAAGATAATTACTGCATCATCTTTGTGTCATAAATAAATTAAATTATTTGATGTCTAAAAATTACAAATAAAATACCATCATGTAGGAAATCTTTTTAGATTTCTAATGAATATTTACAATCGAATTTATCTTATGTATAACCCCATATTAAAAATGATTTACTTATTAAACTTTGATTTTAACTATTTTAACCCTTCTTTAAATAAATTAATAATAAATGTCCTATTCTAATCCAAGTGGGCCTAAATGGTCATATTTTATTCCTAAGTTTGTTTTTGGTCGAATTACACTTGTCCAATAGAATTAGGACATGTGTTAGGGTAATATTGATATCATATTTACCCTTAGTTACCCTATTTACTATTAACCGCGGTAAAAATAGTAAAAAGTTACTATTCACCAAAAAATTATTTTCATCTCATTGAACCACATTTTAGTCCTTGATATTAACCGTGTCTCTCGGATTTTTGAAATTCCATTCACAGAAGCGGTAAAATTATGTTTTATGCAAAATTCAGTTTTTAACCTACCACTTAGTGGTTTCACTATTCATCAAAAATTGAAAGTTTTCAGAAAAATACCAAAATTTCACCCTAGGCTAATTTCGATATTCTGAGTCCAAAAATGAAGTCCATTTTGAAAAATAAAATTTATAAAATTTCAAAAAGTGGTTATTACTATTCATAACGGCTAGTTTTAATAGCATATTGTTGTTTAGTGAAACTCGGTATTGCGTACGACGCAAGCTATCGAGGAAGGTCGCGATTGCGTGTAAAGCAAGCCAAGCAAGTGTTGTGTAGAAAAAGATTCCTTTGATGATTTATATAACATAAAAGTCTCGGGTGTTACATTCTACCCCCCTTAAAAAGAATTTCTCCCTCGAAATTCGTCACTTTGTAACAAACAAATGAGGATACTTCTCCCTCATCATATCCTCAAGCTCCCATGTAGCTTCTTCAAGTTGGTGGTTCCTCCATAAAACTTTTACCAAGCGAGTGGTCTTGTTTCGTAGGACTTTTTTGCTACGATCCAGAATCTCTATCGGCTGTTCTTCATAAGAAAGATCTTGCTCCAGCGGTACAACTTCTGAGCTGAGTACATGTGAAGGATCTGGTATGTACTTTCTCAGGAGAGATACGTGGAACACATCGTGAACTTGAGAGAGATTCGGTGGAAGCGCCAATCGGTAAGCTACCTTCCCAACATGATCCAGTATTTCAAAAGGACCGATATATCTAGGGCTCAACTTCCCCTTCTTTCCAAATCTCATAACCCTCTTCCAGGGAGATATTCGTAAGAACACTTTATCGCCTACTTCAAACTCTAGGTCTTTTCTTCGGTTGTCGGCATAACTTTTCTGTCGACTCTGAGCTGCTCTTATGTGTTGTTGAATAGATCTAACCTTTTCTGCCATTTCATCAACGAGGTCAGGTCCTAATAGATTTCTTTCCCCAACTTCATCCCAGCAAGTTGGAGTCCTGCATTTCTTTCCATAGAGAGCTTCATAAGGAGCCATCTGAATACTGGAGTGAAAGCTATTATTATAAGAAAATTCTACCAAAGGTAGGTGTTGATCCCAACCTCCTTTGAAATCCATAGAGCAAGCTCTCAACATATCTTCTAGGGTTTGAATTGTTCTCTCAGACTGACCGTCTGTCTGGGGATGATAAGCAGTGCTGAAACTCAACTCTGTATCCAGAGTATGCTGAAGACTTCGCCAGAACTTCGAGGTAAATCTCGGATCTCGATCAGATATAATAGAAAGTGGTACTCCATGCAATCTTACCACTTCCTTTACATATATCCTGGCAAGCTGATCTAGAGAGAAATCCTCTCTAATAGGAATGAAGTGTGCAGACTTTGTAAGACGATCAACTATGACCCAGATAGCATTATTGCCTTTGGATGTTTTAGGAAGTCCTGTGACAAAGTCCATAGTGTTGTTTTCCCATTTCCATTCGGGTATGGGTAATGGTTGTAACATCCCCTTAGACTTCTGTCTCTCAGCTTTAACTTGTTGACAAACCAAGCATCGAGAGACATATTCAGCAACATCTCTTTTCATGCCATCCCACCAGAAGTACTCTTTCAGGTCCCTATACATCTTCGTGCTTCCAGGATGAATAGAGAATGAAGAACTATGAGCCTCATCCAGCAGCTCTTTCTTTAATTCGGGGATGGGAGGAACGCAAACCCGATTCCTGAACTTTATTATCCCATCACAATCAAGGTTGAATTCAGGAACATTTCTCACCTTCTTTTGTAACTCGACATCTTCTTTCTGTGCCTCTTTAATCTTCACATGTATAGATGGTTGAACATTCATTTGAGAAAGATAAGATTTTTCCCCTTCCATTATAATTCCAAGATCCATCCTTTGTAAATCCATAAATATTGGATCTTTTGTGATCCTCATCATGGATAAACTAGCATGGTCTTGTCGACTTAATGCATCTGCCACCTTGTTTGCTTTCCCAGGGTGGTAATGGATTGAGCAGTCATAATCCTTAATCAGCTCCAACCATCTTCTTTGACGCATATTCAACTCCTTTTGTGTGAAAATATACTTTAAACTTTTATGATCAGTATAAATATCACACCTTTCACCATAAAGGTAATGCCTCCAAATCTTTAATGCAAAGATTACCGCAGCCAACTCCAAATCATGTGTTGGGTAATTTTGCTCATGGATTTTCAACTGTCGTGAGGCATAAGCTATCACCATATCATTTTGCATAAGAACACACCCCAATCCCTTCTTGGATGCATCACTGTAGATCACAAACCTTTCTCCACTACAAGGCAGTGTGAGCACAGGTGCACTGGATAACCTTCTTTTCAACTCCTTGAAATTCTCTTCACATTCCTCTGTCCAGACAAACTTAACTCCTTTCCGAGTCAACTTGGTGAGTGGATTAGATAATCGTGAAAAATCTTTTACAAAACGTCGATAATAACCAGCCAAACCAAGAAAACTTCGGATCTCAGTTACTGTTGTTGGTCTTGACCATCTTTCGATAACCTCTGTTTTTGCTGGATCCACAGATATCCCCTCTTTTGAGATTATATGACCCAAAAATGCAACTTTTTGAAGCCAAAATTCACACTTGGTAAATTTGGCATAAAGCTTCTCCTTTCTCAGGGTCTTCAATATAATTCTCAAGTGATCTTCATGCTCTTCCTTGCTCTTTGAATAGACAAGAATATCGTCTATAAAGACTACCACAAATTGATCAATATAGTCTCTAAAGACTCTATTCATTAGATCCATGAAGATAGCAGGGGCATTAGTAAGACCAAATGGCATCACTATAAATTCATAGTGTCCATACCTTGTACGGAAAGCCGTCTTTGGTATATCCTCCCTTTTGACCCTTAATTGATGATACCCTGAACGAAGATCAATCTTGGAAAAGTATTGAGCTCCGCGTAGTTGGTCAAATAAGTCATCAATGCGTGGGAGAGGATATTTGTTCTTGATAGTGATCTTGTTAAGTTCTCGATAATCAATGCAGAGTCTCATTGATCCATCTTTCTTCTTAACAAATAGAACAGGTGCTCCCCAAGGTGACGCACTAGGGCGTATGAATCCCTTATCAAGATTATCTTGGAGTTTCTTCTTCAATTCCTACAACTCAATTGGGGCCATTCTATAAGGTGTCTTTGAAATAGGCAAAGCACCCGGTACGAGTTCTATTGAAAACTCAACTTCACGATTTGGTGGAAGACCCGGCAATTCCTCCGGAAAGACATCATCAAACTCCCGTACAATGGGCATATTCTTAATCGTGAGTTTCTCACCAACCATTTGAGATAAATAACCTTCATTTAGTGGAATCAATACCCATAAGATGGAAGAAATTTCCACTGGAAGGTTATGTTCATCCTTGCATTGGTATACGATCGTAGATTGATCTGGAATATGAAATGTGACTTCCCTTCTTTGGCAATTGATATGAGCTCCATGTAGAGAAAGCCAATCCATGCCAAGAATCACATCAAATTCCACTAAAGGAAGGATCACAAGATTTGCAGGAATCACTTTCCCACAAACTTCGATCGGAGAAGAATTATAAACTTCTGATGCGATTGATGTGCCATTAGGTGTTGTCACAGCTAACTCAACATCTAATTGTTGAGGTAATACGGTGATACCCTTAGAAAATTTTTCAGAAATAAAAGAGTGGGTGGATCCAGAATCAAATAAAACATTTGCTAATTTAGAGTGGATGGTAAGTGTACCTTTCACCACATCGTTATCGTACTCCACCTCGCTGATAGAAATTGCATGTGACTTTCCTTTGTCTTTAGCCTTAAGAGTTTGTTGACGTCGACCATCATCATCAACCCTTGGATTTGGGCATTGATTGGAATAATGCCCCATCTCCTTGCACTTGAAACATTGAAGTGTAGCAGGTTCATTCTGTGTATCCCTTCCTTTGTTTGCATCATTAGACATCTTCTTCCCATTATCACGGCATTCAAATGCCCGATGACCTTCCTTTCCACATTTAAAACATTTACTTGTCCCTTGAAGACAACTCCCTCCATGTTTCTTTCCACACTTTGAGCATAAGGGGAAGTTCATCTTCTTTTCCATGTGCTCTTTAGATTTTTCTTTGAGTTCCATCTTCCTCTTCTTATCAAACCCATGTGACTGATGGGTTACTCCAATCTCCATCTCGACTTTGAGAGCACATCGAACAATTTCTTCGTAGCTATTGAAGTCCCTTATGGCTAACGCCCTTCGAAGACTTGGTTTTAAGCCACTAAAGAATCGATCGATCTTACTCTCAGGTTGGATAATAATACCAGAAGCGTACCTTGCAAGTCTTGTAAAATTTGCTTCATAGGTACTAACAGATTCATCATCCCTTTGCTTCAGTTCAAGGAACTCTTTCTCCATCTTTGTTCGGAGAATACGAGGGAAGTACTTATTGAAAAATAAGTTCTTGAACTCTTCCCATTCCATAGACTCAATTTCATCCCTTTGCCTCGTATTCTTAACAAGATTCCACCATTGATCCGCATCTCCTTCCAAACGATACACTGCTAGGATGACTTTATCATGCTCAGAACATTGAAGAACTGAAAATATCTTTTCAGTAGTACTAATCCATTGTTCAGCAACTAATGGATCAGTAGACCCGCTGAAAGATGGTGGACGCTGCCTCATGAAGGATTCAACAGAATGTTGCTCCCTCCTTTGTTCGTTTGGAAATCCTGCATGATTCATAGCTTGAGAAAGTTGTGTGAGCATGGCTACAAGATTTTGCATTCCAGCTCCCATATCGTTTGGTTGCTCAGGGGGACAATCATTGCATTGCCCATCGCATTCCGCATTAACACGGTTCCTTCGGGTTCCAGCCATTGACTAAAACCAAGAAGAATAGTGTGAGCAACACTAATTATAATAGGAAACCACATAATTCAGGAATAAAATTTTCATGCTTAAGGTCTTATCCTAGGTTATTCAAGGCCATTTCTAAAACACTAAGATTGTGTTCTATGCTTAGACTTATCCTTAGGGTTCTTACTAAGGCTTTCACATCCTAGTTTCCAAAGGTTGACTATACCTTTCCTCTGATACCAACTATAACGACCCACACTTTACATACATTGTTAATACTTCAAAATTGAAGCACACTTATTACAACATATGACAAAACCACAAAGGACCGTATAGGTATAGTGTCTTTAGAAACTGGGAAACATAAACAACTGGTTCATAAATCTTCTACAGTGTCTCCCATTTATTACATCATATCTAGGGTCCCTTTTAGCATATTCTACTTAATATCCATCTTCCTGACCTGGGGAAAATAAAACATAAAAGGGTGAGCTCAAATGCTCAACAAGGTCAAATAAAGGAAATAAAAATCATATCATATCTTTATCAAAACCTGCAAAAGAGATCATAATATCTTAACATGGAATAAATCATAGAAGTGAAAATGAGATCCCCATAATCATAACATAAAACTTGAAACTTTGTGGCATGCACACATAATCATGGAAAATCATTTCTTGTTAGTCATGACTCATTTCCAAGACTATCTTAGTGGACAAAGTCCCTTTCTGAACCGAGTTCACTCCTCGTTTCAGTCCTGTATCACTGAACCGAAATAACCTTCCGTTCCAGCCATGTCTATCTCATGAGATATAAAATCATTACCCAATGCATTGGAGGGAGATATAGGTCCCACCCATCTTATAATGAATCCTTTCTTATGTGTTCCACATAATCATAAAACATACATCATCGCATAACACATATAACAAAAATGGGATTCTTGAAACATCATGACATCATAAATCAATTCATATAAGATAAAGGCATTCATAAACATAATTCCAACACAACATAGTCAAACCAATGTAAAAATATGGATAGAAACAGAACCCTTTATTATCTTAGATGGAAAATAATTTTGATAAAACACTTGAATTTAATTCTTGAGGAAAATATCCTTTCTTCTTCAAAAACATTTTTCCTTTCATAACATGTCATACAAATTTAAAATAAAAGAAGTTGATTAAAAATAAACTTGAAAACTTGTAAAGGAAGCTTCTTTGAAGTAATGTTTTAAAAATCCATTCATGCCGTATAAGTTAAAAAAAAACATTCTTCGTACTTTTGTCGGAAAAGTCAAAAAGTACCTCGTACAAAAAAATGACAAAAGATTCCTTTCATACATATTACTAAAAACTCACCGAAGGGTAAAAATGGATTTTAACCAATTGTAGGTGGATGTAAATAATATTACATATTGATGAAACATGGATGTGGATGATAAAATACACCCCAGTAAATACTTACGAATAAACAATCTCGGATAAAAATGAGATTGTGATATCTCCCTTACCTTAGGTCCGATTAGCTTTGTACGTGTCCGAAGCTCCTGTATAATGGTTTAAATAATGTTATTGACTTATTCCAGAATCATACATATTGATATGAGATCATATATGGTCATATTATTAACTTCTTGTTAGTAATATTTCATTGTTACTTGTTACTCGGGTCTTTATAACTTTTTGTTCTTTTGCGTGTTTTGTTGAATAAATTCTTATTCTTATCTTTAGGTTATAGATAATTCATTTCCAGAATGGTATTAGTGTAGTATATACCATATTCATTCATTCAATTCATTTATATAATCATTATGAAATGAAGATCATGTAGAACGAATCACATCACATCGTGGAGACGGTATTCCGTACGTACGCACGAGTGATGATATCGTTCCTATGATCGTGGAATTGTATTGGAGTATATATATATATTATTTCAGTATCAATATTACTTAATAATAATCATATATAGTTACTCATTACACCATTATACCCATCCTTGTAAGGTGATGGTGGAAAATAGATTACACCACGGCGTGGAGACGGTATTCCGTTCGTACGCACGCGCGGTGATTTCATTTTTCCGTAGGATGGATAGAAGGTGAATTAGGGTTGTTTCATATTTATAATAACATATCAGTATGTAAGTAATACTGATGTTATTACTTTATCATGAAACAACTAAAGAAGAAGAAGTTGAAGAAGAAAGAAATTGAAAAGATCGGTAATGGATATTACCTCTTCTTTGGAACGCCTCTTTGAATCCTCCACTTAAGGAACTAAGATTGGTATTTGGAGAAGACCAGGACCTCTAGGATTATTCTAGGGAAGTGGAGAGGAGAAAATGGCAGGGGTTGGCCGAGCTTGAGTGCTCAAATTGGTGTGAGGAGGAGGGGGAGGAGGTGCCCTTTTATAAGGGAGGAGAGGGGCACCTTAGGAATATCTCAAAATATTATTTTATATTAAAGTCAAAATAGGTTTATAATGGTTCCAAAGGGTCTTATTTCGAAGCTAAAGTGGGGATGGGTCGAAATCCTATCAACCAATAGGATTTAGACAAGTTTAGGGTATTATGTTAACCTTATCAATTAGATTTAACTCTAAGTTAATTAATTTAACTTTTACCGTGTCTTTTTGTTTTCTTTCACTATATGGTTAATACACTTACTATAACATGCCAAACGAACCCCAAATTGTTTATTATTAATATATATATCCTTATCTAAGTCATTTTGCCGAACCTTAGATTTTTAGGAATAAAATAACAATTAATAATATAATATTTGATTTAAAAACTATTTTGTGTCAATTTTGACACTATTTGATATATGATTTGTTTGAAAGTCATAACGGAATTATATGTTCGAACCAAGTTGATTAAATCAACAATAATATATCATAGTAACCTAGAAAATTAGTGTAATTCATAAAAAGTCTCAAATTACATTTATTTTGGTGTTTATAACATCAATTATGTCAATATTTTATTAATAAGATAATTACTGCATCATCTTTGTGTCATAAATAAATTAACTTATTTGATGTCTAAAAATTACAAATAAAATACCATCATGTAGGAAATCTTTTTAGCTTTCTAATGAATATTTACAATCGAATTTATCTTATGTATAACCCCATATTAAAAATTATTTACTTATTAAACTTTGATTTTAACTATTTTAACCCTTCTTTAAATAAATTAATAATAAATGTCCTATTCTAATCCAAGTGGGCCTAAATGGTCATATTTTATTCCTAAGTTTGTTTTTGGTCGAATGACACTTGTCTAATAGAATTAGGACATGTGTTAGGGTAATATTGATATCATATTTACCCTTACTTACCCTATTTACTATTAACCGCGGTAAAAATAGTAAAAAGTTACTATTCACCAAAAAATTATTTTCATCTCATTGAACCAAATTTTAGTCCTTGATATTAACCGTGTCTCTAGGATTTTTGAAATTCCATTCACAGAAGCGGTAAAATTATGTTTTATGCAAAATTCAGTTTTTAACCTACCACTTAGTGGTTTCACTATTCATCAAAAATTGAAAGTTTTCAGAAAAATACCAAAATTTCACCCTAGGCTAATTTCGATATTCTGAGTCCAAAAATGAAGTCCATTTTGAAAAATAAAATTTATAAAATTTCAAAAAGTGGTTATTACTATTCATAACGGCTAGTTTTAATAGCATATTGTTGTTTAGTGAAACTCGGTATTGCGTACGACGCAAGCTATCGAGGAAGGTCGCGATTGCGTGTAAAGCAAGCCAAGCAAGTGTTGTGTAGAAAAAGATTCCTTTGATGATTTATATAACATAAAAGTCTCGGGTGTTACAAGAAACTGATGGGACCTAATATTATCCAAGAAATTATAGAGAAGGTTCAAACCATTTAATATCATATGAAATCTGTACAAATTTGATAGGAAATATATACAAAAAATCATCAGTGGAACCTGGAGTTTGAGGTTAGAGATAAAGTTTTCCTTCATATATCACCATGGAATAAATTCATGAGGTTTAGGAATAAGGGAATTATTAATCCTAGATATGTCAACCCATTTGTGAACCTTGATCTCATCAGAGTAGTGGCCTATCTACTAGCAATCCTACCTAACCAATATCAAGTACATTTCATGTTCTATGTATCCCTCTTGAGGAATTACATTACTAAACCTCACATTTACTTAATCTAGAGGTGGTACCATTATATAATGATCTTTCATATAAGGAGCTGATGGTGAATTTATTAGATGTAGAGAAAATTTTCTATCAAACAAGATAACTCACCTGGTCAAATTATTGTGGCAAAACCATAAGTTTTAGGAAACTACATGGGAACCAAAATAGGTGATGAAATAAAATTACCCTCATCTGTTTTAGTGTATGAAATGAAAAATCTTAAGGGTGAAATTTCTAAATAGGGGAATAATTTAATGAACCAAAAATTTATAAATGAAATTCATTTTTTTAAATGAGTAAATTCCTTATTAATAAATGAAGTTATAGAAAAAATATGCACTAATTTGGTTATTTTGGACCATTATAATTTATATCCCGTCATATTTAAAATATCATTAAGCATCAATACCAATGATAATATATCCATTTTATAGTGACTATTAATATTATTATATTAAGGGATATGATATATTCCATTTTACACCAAAAAAGGAAGTGATGGCCTCAACTAGTAGGATCATATCCTATGAAGTCCATTTATTAGAGATTTTGAGGGAGATAACATAACTGGTATTTTCCCTTGGCCAATACCAAGATAATATTCAATAACTAAAGCATGAGAACAACCATTTATAAGAGAGGTTCATGATCATCGAGATCACAACCCAGACCGTGTTTGTTGAACCACCCCAGTAAAATCTCACAATCACACACTTTACCCTTATGACATTTTCCGGTGTAATAAAGGGATATGTATCTATACCATAACATTATAAATATTTATATTTTATTTTAATAAAACAATGATCATATTCATCCCTTTTTAGTATTACTTTTAAGATTATTAAATAACGAGTTTGATAAAAATTAGATTTTGATACGATGAAACACAAATTTTATTTTTTGTAAAATATGTAGTTTCAATCAAGAAACTATTTTGGATTAATTCAATTAGTTTTGAAATAAATGAAATTTTAATAAAATATTATTTTTAGATAATATTTATTAAATATAAATGATAATATAATTTTATTAAGTGAAATGTAATTTTTATAAGAGTAAAAAAACTGTTATTGTAAAAAACCAATATTTTTTAATCAATAGCGATTTTGATTTAAAATTGTAAATTATTATATTTAGAGAATTATTTTGATAATAAAAATATTATTTTTTAAATCAGTATGTTTAAATTATCCAATGGTGAATTTTTCATTATTTTCTGAGATAGTCAATTTTTTAGGTAAAAATTAAATATGGTATAAATATACGATATGTATTATGACATCATAATGAACAAAAAGTGATTTAATATATTCCATAAAAGGTATCCACTACCAAATTTTTTTTACCCTTTAAAATAATGTGTTTTATAAGTTATTTTTTATTTTTATAAATCCTTAATGAATCCTCCAAAATCTATATTATATTTTAAGTTTTTAAAATCAATTATTTATGAACATGACTTTCTACTACATCAACAAGTATATTATTTTAATGAGTTCGGTTCTTATCCTTATAAAATAATTAAAACTAATCCTCTTGTTTAGAAACCATGGAAAAAACATGGGAAGTTTTGTGGTTTTTATTACTTTATCATATAGAGTCCAAAACCTATGTTAGGAAATTAATAAATAATTCACCTCTCTTTTGTGATATAAACCCACCTAAAATCCCATTCTTATTCACTAAAAACTCTTGTAAAATTAAGTTACTCTAACCTTACCTATATATAAATCTCCTAAGGTTCTCTCAAGATCTTAATAATATCCTCCCAAGCTTTTAGAAGTTCCTTCTCAAGGTTAGGGATCCTCTCCTTCTCCGATTTATTCAAGAAGCTTCTTTATGTAATGACTTTTTTATTTCCAATTATTCAATTTGGGATATGTTTTTACACATAAATATTACTATCATTATGATTCCCAAGTAATTATAGAACCCTTTAATTCTCATTCACCCTCCTATAAACCTTTATGTACCCCCATTATGCTGCCGAAATTATCCTACAATCTTCCCTGACAAACATTTGTGCAGTGAATACCCATATCTATTTCCACTCAAGGTCATTCATATAGTTGTACCTATCCTTCATTGATTGGTGATTTAATTTTATTTAACCCACAATCATTAATCCCAGGGTTAAAATTTATGAAATACATCTTTATGTTTTATGATACATGTGGAACACTTATGCATGTACTTGATATGAAAGTGATGGGTGGGTCTAAAATTATATAGCCCTACAATGAATTGTGTAATATTTTTATCTCATGAGATACCATGTATGGTGAATGAGAGGTTATCCTAAGAACAATATTTTTTTTCTTATCATTTATCCTTGAATTATGTTTTTGACGTCATATTTTATGTTTCTACCACATTCCTAAGTTTCCTTTATGTTATCATGTTATATCATTCCTCATTATTCAAGATTATGATTCTATCCCCTCTTATGTAACCTTGATATGACTCTTGTATCACATGTAATACTTTAACTTATTCTATTATTTTTTTATTCACTTAAAGGGATTTATATCTCATCCCTTTCTTATATACACCCCTAGGTTATCTCATTCAATTTTAGGAGATCCAAGGAATATGAGGGAATGTTTCAGAGTTTCTAAATAAGCATGTTGTGCCCATATTTCAAGTAAATGTTCTATGTACCTAATTTATAAATTAAACTAGGCTTCATAATCTTATATGGTTATATTAAGTGTATCGTTATGTAATAAATCATGAATTAATGTTTAATAAAATATGGCCTTCCATAAATCATGTTTTTGATATATATTCCATATTCTTGATTTGAAGGAATGTTTTTAATGATAAATGTGAAATTTATTTGTCATTACTTATATTTATTTAAATTAAATAATAAATTTTTTATTTTTATTGTAACTTCTTATGGAATATATGGTGAGATCCTACTGAGTTTTTTATCTCACACCCTACCTTTTCTTTCAGATGTTTGTAGATTATGTTATGCCCGGTCTAGGAAAAAGGAAAGTTCCAATTGGTGGTGAAATGTTTGGTTGATTCATGGGACTCTAGAGTGATGGTTTCCACCAGTGGAGATATGGTCCACTTGTCACATGGGGATTTTGAGACTTTTTCTTGATGCATGTTGTTCCATTTTCTTTTAGATGACGCCCTATTTAGGTTTTCTATCTATTTTATTGTGGTGATTTTCTCCTTGAGGAGTGTTTTACATACAGATTGTGTATTGTTTTCTCTTCCTATATTATATATTTATTGTTTTTATCATGTAAAAACTATTCTATTTGACTTCTTATTGATCCAAGGTGCTAATCGCCAACCTGTGGGGATCAGGAATTTTTTTTGGGGTATGTTAGTGATGACTAAGGTATCAGTGTACCAGGGTATATGGGTTTGTTCGTGATAGTGTAGGACATGGAAAGGGAAAAAAATTAAAGTATGGTAACATTCCATAGGGTTAATTTGTGTTAGCCTACCTAGGCCAGTGTTCTCAAGACCAACATGGTCGTAGTGTTTTCCATGGTGGAGTTCATGGTGATGGTCGTGCTACATTTTGAAATAGCCAAAATTACCTTCTTCTTCTTCTTCTTAGGATCTTGAAAATTTCAAGTGGGAAACAAGTGTTATCATAATGAGGGGTATTTAAGGTGATATTAATATGTTCCTTTAATCTATTAATCAATTTACCCCTCCTCCTTGTTGATTCATTTGGTTTGGATGAATTCCAGACTCTCATTAGATGATCCTAGAGTAAGTTGGTCAACCCTTCTTATGTTAATGTTTCTCCTTTTGGATAGTCCTGATTCTCTCAACTGATTTTCTTGATCTTTATTATGATTCAAGCCTTCAAATATTGAGACCTTTTGTTTCTAAAATAGAGTCATGAGAGTGAAAAATTCCTCCTTCCTTAAACTCGACTTAAAGACTACCATTGATGGTAATTTTCACTAGGTTAATATTAGTTCTTACCCTTTGATTTATTCTTTCTCAAGACTCATTCTATAACCCATGTAATGCTGGATTGGAATTGGGTCTAGGAACTCTTAGCATGTGATCTTGTTTCGATTGGTGTGTGAATGTGGTTTGGGTGATAACGCTCATGGAAAATCTTGAAATATATGCCAAAAAACTTGTGGTAGGAATTCTTTACCATCTTGGTCCTTATATGGAATTTTTTGTTATGGTTGTATTTTTTGTGTGTATAGATTTTGAGACCCATGTTTGATGTTTATCACGTGTGTGTGTGTGGATACTGATCTCTATGCTTGATATGAGATCTTAGTATGGATTGTGTATTACTTACTATATTGTTTATTAATTGTGTAATATTTTATAATCCTTGTAATTACTTATTAAGATATATTCTTCCTTTCTATGTTATATCTCACATGTGGTTTTTTGCATAGT
Organism: Viscum album; assembly: GCA_963277665.1. NCBI lineage: Eukaryota > Viridiplantae > Streptophyta > Magnoliopsida > Santalales > Viscaceae > Viscum > Viscum album. The sequence goes on along the minus strand of OY728120.1, from coordinate 1,999,339,550 downwards.
TGGTGGAATATTAGTTTTAGTTTTAGGTTGAAAAGTGTCCTTGATATACTTAGACAACTCCTTAGAGGGGGAATTTGGACAACATGGCTCATTAGTGATGGCCTTCATAGGAAAATTAGTGCATCATCTTGGCATGTATAGGGGAACTCCATATCACCTTTGGGAGAGTTTCCACATATGCTAGTGTGATCTACCAATGGGTAAAGTCGTTTTATATAAGTTATTGTTCATTATATGGGTGTTCCTAGTGTGTGTACCATCATAGGAAAGCATGTAACCATGAGTGATCAAAATAATTTCCCTTAAAGGTGGGCATGGAGTTATCCCTTAAAGTTGAAACATGCTTGTACTTAAAGGTATATGGTTTTTCTTTTCCTTAAAGGTATATGGATTTTAACTTAATGGAATGTGTGTGGTTTTTCCTTAAAGGAGTAAATTTTTTGTTAACATGATCTAAGTCTTGCAGTACTACTATGATATTGGCATTGAAGCAGGTATGACAGGGGTTTGTGATGGTTTGGTCAGTGAACATTTACTCGATGTATGATTGGTTTTATTCCTATGTGCACATTTACTTTTCTAGCATTCCATACACTTCTATATACATGTGAACTTATATTAAGGATGAATTGATGGTATCCTATTGGGTTTATACTCACAACCTATATGGGAATCTTATTGCATGCACAGACTTCATGAATAGGGATTAGACAAAGGGAAAGGGCCCTATGATAGGTTGGTGATGAGCACGGAGTTGGGAGATGGATGAGGTACCAAGATAGACTCTGGATATTTTCTACATTATTTTTATTTACTTATTATCCTCTATAGTTGCTATACTAAACTTGTTAACCTACCACATTGGGGGTCCATTGTTACATATATATGACTTGGTATGGCCTGTGTTGTATCATTTAGTTATGTTATTATTTTTATTGTGTTATTTTTTGGATTATGGTTATATTATAATAACATGTGATGAACATGATTATAGAGGGTATATTCATCCCATGTTACTTTAGACCATCACCACTAGTTAGTAGCCTCTTGTGTATGGGGAGGTGCACATGAGATTTTGTGGAAATTAGGATCAAACATGGAGGTTTGGGTTGGGTTGTTACAAAATAGAATCAAAGGGAGGTTTTGATCCTTTGACCCATGACACCCCAACACGAACCTTTGAGTCTGATCTGAAGTTCCACATAACCTCATGCATGACTCCCTATATGTAAGAGGTTACCGAATAATAGTGAGGGTATAGAGTGATGTGGGGAGACTATACCCTTGGTAATCATATCCATCACTGAGTAGTAAAACATTATCATAAGTCCAAAAAATAACATAATAGAAGTATAAAACAAAAAAATGCTACAATAGATGTATTTTTCAAGTCATACATAAGAAATCAAAGGAACCCTAATCTGGCATGTTGAAAAGTATACCAGAACAACTAGAAAATATAAATAAAAAATTGAAAGTACTATAAAAACTATCCAGAGTTTGTCCTGGTGCCATGTCTATCTCCCATTCACATGATCCTTAGAAACCTGTCACAAGTCCCTTTCCCTTTATTGGATCCCCAGTCATGAATTCTGCATGTGCACCAAGATTCCTATGTAGGGTGTTAGTATAAACCTAGTAGGACACCACCAATGAATCCTTAACATAATTTCACATGTATATAGAAGTGTATGACATGTCATAAAGGTAACTATGCACTCAATCATACAACCAATCATTCATTGAGTGAACGTGCAACGACCAAGCTACCACAAACACTAGTTGTCCCTACTTCGATACCATACTAGAAGATTATTATAGTAGTACCACATTACTTAGATCATGATATGTAAATTTTTATTCTTTTAAGGAAAAACCCCACGCATGCCTTTAAGGTAAAATCCATCTTCCTTTAAGGATAAGAAAAACCATCCACCTTTACCCTTTAAGGAACAACTCTACGCCCTCCTTTAAGGTCAAGTATTCCCATGAATTAGGGTTAGCTACTTTCCAATGATGATACACATGCTTGGAACTCCCATATAATGGAAACTCTCTCATACATAAGGACATTCCCCATTGGTAGATCACATCGGCATATATAGACACTATTTTAAAGGAGTTATGGTGTTCCCTCATGCATTCCTAGATAAAGAACTAACCATCATACACAAGCCATCACCAATGAGTCATGCTATCCATGCCCCCCCTCTAAGGAGTGTGCTAAGTCTGTTTGGGCCACCTACCAACCTGAAAATGAAATAGAGATTCCACTAGCTATACACCGAACCACATATAAGACATAACATAGAAAGGAAAACTATATATCATAAAGTTATTACACATGATATAAAATATTACATCGTTAATAAAATATATAATAAATAATGCATAATCCATTACAATAAACCATGTGAATCATAGGTATAAATAGATACAAACACATAAAAACATGTGATCAACATCAAACATGGGTCTCATGAGCTACACATTCACCCAGGACATCCATGAAAAACAATTCCATACAATGTAGAAGATGGTAAGGACTTACTACCTCAAGATTTTTGACATCAATGTCAAGGATTGTTAAGAGAATCATCACTTAGACCACATTAATTCACCAAATAGAACAATCTCTCATTCCAAGAGTTCCTAGAACCAATTTCTATCCAAAAATACATGAGTTATAGAATGAGGCTCAAGAAAGAATAAATACAAGGGGGAAGAACTAATACTGACCTAGTGATAATTACTATTAATGGTAGTATTCATGTCCAGCTGAAGGAAGGAGTAAATTTTCACTCTTATGATCCAAGTTCAGAAATAATAGATCTCAATATTCCAAGGCTTGAATCACCACCAGGATCGAGAAAATAGGTTGAGAGAATATAGACTATCCCTAAGGATCAAAATTAACACAATAAGGGTCAAGCAACTTACTCTAGGTTTGTCTAAGAAGCATATGGAATTCATCTTAATCAAAATAATCAAAAAATATGTGGTATGAATTGATTAATATAGGAAAGGAACTAATTAATATCAACTTAAAGACCCCTAATTATGATCACACGTTTTTAACATTGAAAATTTTAAGATCTAAGGAAGAAGGTAGCGGTTTTTTCCATTTCAAACTATAACATGACTATCTCCATGACCTCCACCATGAACTACACTATGAATGTGGTCATATCGAGCATACCAAACCAGGTATCCCGACTTGGCCTCCCCTATAGTGTGTTTCTAGACTTTAAACCAATTTCCCTCACCACAACCTACACTATGTGGATGATGAGGATGCTATGAAAATGGACCATAGGTGTTACCCTAGAAATGTATGCCAATGAACACACCCATTTTCTCCTTGACTATTTTTATAGCGATTACTAGGTACCACTATGACCTATACCATGGTTGTGGTATTTCCTAGTTTGGAATAGAATCTCCCAAAACACTCCAAAAGATACTCAAATATAATAAGTCTCTACCCAAAATGTTTTCAACCCAAAAACTTAAGGGATAAAATAAGGAAAAAAGGCTTAACATATTGGAAACAAAATTTAAATTCTTTACACTCTCCCCCTCTATATATTCTCATCCTCAAGATGTGTCTCTAGTGGTCCTGCTCGAAAAAATCAGGCCATTCTGCTCAAACATCAGACTACCACTCCCACAATTCCATCCAGGTCTATCTATATTATAATAGGACATAGACATGTGGAACAATATTCCCCCATAACACCTTCTCACTTCATTATATGATTCACACCGGGAACTCTACAAATGATGTTTCAGGTTCCAACTCAATGTACTCATAGTTGATTATATTCATAGGATTAGACATGTTACTCAAAAGATGAGAAACATGGAAAAAATATGGTATAAATAAGAATTAACTATGGACACCTATGAGACTTCATGATCCAAGATATTACTAGTTTTGATGTGATTTTAGAATGAATTGGCTAAACAGCTATCGAGATCATATCGACTGTTATCAGAGATGTGTGACTTTCACCACACATAGAGAAGAGAGGTATGTGTTAATCTATGAGTGGGATATTAGAGAAGAAAAGATAGGACTAGACCTGAGTCATATTTGAGTAATCACAACACAAGTAGTGGGATGGGATCTTGTAGCATAATCAACAGTTTCCCCTTCTATCTTTCTTCCAGTGGTGGATCATTATCAGGATGTTTTCCCAAATAAATTATTAGATCTTCCTATAGACATAATAATTAATTTTGATATTACACTCATGACTTAGGTGAAATTGATATTTATTCCTCTTTATCATATGACTCAATCCGAGTTGATTGAGTTGAAGGCGAAGATAAAGTATTTGGAGGTGAAAGACATTATCATACCGAGCACATCACCTTGGGGTAATCCAATGTTGTTTTCTAAAAAGGAAGATAGCATCATATGAATCTTTGTGGAATATAGTAAGTTAAATATGGTAAAAGGGAAGAAAATGAACCCTTTAACCATGATTGATGATCTCTTAGATAAGTTACAGGTAGATTGGTGGTTCTCCAAGATTGATCTTCGTTATGGATACCATCAACTGTAGGTCTAAGAAGAGGATATTCCAAAGATATAATTTAGGATTAGGCATAGAATATATGAGTATCTTATCATGCATTTTGGGTTAAAAAATGATCCATTGGTGTTCATTGATCTCATGAAAAGGGGTTTCCATTCATACCTTGAATTCTTCATCACTGTATTTGTCGATGATATCCTGATATATTCCATGAGACTAGACATGCATGATATAAACCTTTTTAAAGAACATTAGTTATATATAAAAATTTTAAAGTGAGACTTTTGGATTTTGGAGGTGCGGTTCCTTAGGTATATGATTTATGAGATAGGGACTTTAATATACCTAAAGAAGGTAGAGGCTATGATGTCTTGGACACATCCCAATAATGTGTTAGAGATAAAGAGTTTCCTTGGTCTTGTTGGGTACTATCTACACTTCATTTGGGACATTTACCATTTGGAAGCACCGATTAAAGAGTTAACCAAGAAGGGGTATAAGATCAAGTGGTTTGATCAATGTGAAGAGGTCTTCCATGAGATAAATAGAAGATTGACAACGACCCCAATTTTTACACTATCAGAGCCTGGGATTGGGGATAAAGTTTATTTTGATAACTTTGGTGTTATTTTGGGAGATTTTATGAAGTAAATGGACTAGGTATTAGCTTATAGGTCACATTATCTATGAACCCATGAGAAGAACTACCCGATGCATGACTTGGAGTTGGCAGTTGTGGTACATGCTTTGAATTGTTGGTGGAACCATCTCTTTAGTGAGAGATTTTCCATTTGCACAGACAACAATAGATTGTGATATATATTCTCTCAATGGGACCTAATTTTGAGTTAGAGGATTTGGGTGGGGTACCTATATACATTCTAATTTGATATGGACTATTATCTAAGAAAGGTTAATTTAATTGTAGATTATCTTAGTAGGAAAACATCGGAGACCAGGATCTTGGAGAGATTCCTTTATAGGAGGAATTGAATATTATGAGTTTTATGGATAAGTTTCTCCTGGATTTATTATAAGATCATGATATTATGAATATTTCACCTTTAATGTTACGTCTTCCTTGGTGGAATTTGTAAAAGTGAGTTAAGAGTCAAACCTTGAGTGTGTAGTGATGTGGGAATGCTTAGTGGGAGATGATCTAGTTCAGGGGTGGTCCTTAGATGATGATAATGTGATATATATTCATGATAGGTTGGTATTTCTTGATTAATTGTGGGAATAGATGATGAGATAATCTCATTATACAAAGTGGGTAGTGAATTTAGGGTCTATGATGATGTACCATGACATCTGACATTAGTTTTAGTGGCAAGGTATGAAGAGAGACATTATTGATTTTTTCTTGAAATGATTTACCTTCCAAAGGATAAAGACTAAGAATCAGTGTCATAATGGTTCACTCCAGCAACTTTTGGTACCTATATGGAAGTGGGACAATTTGAAAATTGACCTCATTATGGGGTTACCTAGGAACCTAAATAGTAGTGATGCTGTTTGGTTGATAGTTGATCTGTTAATGAAAGTGGATCATTTTTTCTAATTTAAGAGACCCTTTTAGTTGATGAGTTGGGGAATTTTTATATACATGAGATTTTATGCCTATATGGAGCTCCTATGAGAAATGTATTGGATAGGGATGTGGGTTTCATGTCATATATTTGAAAAGTATTTCAGAAGGTCTTGGGGACTTATTTAAAGCCGAGTGCATCATATTATTTTCTAACTAATAGACAGGTAGATAAGAAGATTCAGATCCTTGAGGATAAGATTAGATCATGTATCTTGGACATTGGTGGGGCATGGTTTGAGAAATTATCCTTGGTAGAGTTCATGTACAAAAAAAATTCAGGCTTCTATTCACATGAAACCTTTTAAGGCTCTCTATGGACGGTCATTATGCTCATCATTATGTTGGCACATAGTGGGTGAGGTAGTAGTTGTTGGTCCGAGAATGGTGCATGAGACCTCTTAGAGAGTGTAATTAATCAGGAAGTGGTTGGTTACCACTCATATAAGGTAATAATCATATTCCAACTAGAGGATATGACCTTTTGATTTTACTATTGGAGACCAATTTTTCTTGCAGGTGTCACCTCAGTTAGAGAATTGTCATTTTTAGAATCAAGGGAATATGACACTATGGTTTGTGGGACTATTTAGGATCACTAAATATATCAAAGTAGTGGATTACCAAGTGTAACTTCTTATGCATTACTAAGTTATGCATTTTTCCTCTATGTTTCTCATCTTTAGAGGTTCATGACCAATCCCGCGCATTCAATCGACTATAAGGACGTTGAGATGGAACGTGGTGTATTATTTGTAGAGCACCCAGTGGAGATCATATACTAGAGTGATAAGTTATTGCGAGGGAGGATAACACTACTAATTAATCTCCTATGGAATGGATTAATCCTGGAAGAAACATGGGAGTGAGAGTTTGATGTTTGAGCACAATGGATTGAGTTGTTCAGGCAGGGCCACAGTAAATGCCTCTCAATGATATGAATCCCTAGAAGGAGATATTGTAAATAATCAATTTTTTCCAATATATTAAGCCTTATTTCATTCTTTTCTCCATTATGTTTTGGGTTGAAACCATGTTGGGTGGAGAATTGTGATCTTTGAGTAGTTTTTGGAGTGCTTTGGGAGATTTTGGTCCAAAATGGGAAACACCATGGCCGTATTCTAGGATATGTTGGTACTTAGTAAAACCTATGAAATATGAACAAGGGAAATGGGTGTGGCCATTGGAATGGTGTGATAGGGAAACACCTGTGGTTCATGGCCAGAACAACCTCACCATGCTTGTGGTTTAAGATGTGGTGAGGTAAAATGGAATGGTGTTTGAAAATACACAATAGGGGGATTCCATGTTGGGCTACCTGGGTCAGTGTGTTCGATACCACAATGGCCATAGTGTAGAATATAGTGGGGGCCATGGTGACAGTCATGATATGGTTTGAAGTGTATAAAATAGCCTCCTTATTCCTTTAATAATGAATATTGAAATGGGGAAATGCATGTGATCATAATGAGGGGTATTTAAGGTGATATTAATTGGTTATTTTCCCCTATTAATCAATTTAACCCTCCTCCTTATTTATTCCTTTGATCTTAATGAGTTATATATGCTCTTTAGATGAATCCAGAGTAAGTTGGTTGACCCTTCTTGTGTTAAGGTTTCTCATTTTGGATGATATCAATTCTCTCAACCTCTTTACTCAATCTTACTAGTGACACAATCCTTGGAAGATTGAGACCTGTTCTTGCCAAACCTAACCCATGAGAGCAACAAATTATTCCTTACATCAACTAGACTTGAATACTACTGATGATGGTAATTATTGTTGGGTTAGTATTAGTTCCACCCACTTAGCTTGATTCTTGCTTGAGTCTAATTTTAGAACCCATGTCATATTGGAATGGAATAGGTTCTAGGAACTCTTTGTGCAATAGCTTGTTTTGGTTGGTTTAAGAATGTGTTTTGGGTGATGATGCTCTTGGAAAAACATGATGTTGACATCGACAAGATTTAGGTAAGAAGTCCTTACTATCTTGTACCTTGTATGGAATTTATTGGAATGTTTGGATTGTGTGCATGTGTATCCCATGAGACCCATATTTTATGATGATCAAACATATGTGTGTGTGTGTGTGGATAATAATATCCATGATTGAAATGATTTCTATGTATGGATTGTTTATTCCTTAATTTTTCACTTATTACTTGTGCAATATTTCACATCCCGTGTAATTTATTGTTGATATATATTGTTCCTTGCTATGTTATGTCTTGTATATGGTTTTGGACATAGCAGGAGAAATCTCAATTTTAGTTTTAGGTTGATAAGTGGACCTGGAAGACTTATCTAACTCCTTAGAGGGGTATCATGGATGATATGACTCATCGGTGATGGCTTTCATAGGATGGTTATCACCTTAACTTGGCATTCATAGGGGAATACCATATCACCTTTGTAAGAGTGTCCATATATGATGGCATGATATAATGATAGATAACATCCTTATATATGAAAGAGTGTTCATTATACTAGTGTTCTGATCATGCGTACCATCATAGAAAAGTATGTAACCATGATTTATGGGAAGAATTACCCTTAAAGGTTGGTGTGGTGTTATTCCTCAAAGGCGGAACATGCTTTTCCTTAAAGGCAGATGATTTTTATTGTCCTTAAAGGTGGAAATTTTTTCCCTTAAAGGTGTTTGTGGGGTTTTTACTTAAAGGTTTACAAAGTTACTTTTCATGATCTAATTCAAGTAAAACTACTATGAAATTATTTTGGAATGGAACTGAAGTAGGTATGATCGGGGTTCATTGTGGCTTGGTTAGTGATTTTTTATTGATATATGACTAGTTGTATTCTTGTGTGCACATTTACTTTTACAACATGTCATATAATTCTATATACATGTGAACTTATGTTAAGGACACATTGGTGGCATCCTAATAGGTTTTATAATCACACATTTCTTGATAATCTTAGTATATGTGAAGAATTCATGACTAGGGATCTAACAAAGGTAAAGGACCATGTGATAGGTTTTTTAGGATCATATACCTAGGAGATGGACGAGGCACTGAGACAAAATACAAATGGTTTCCACAATAATTTTATTTATTTATTTATACTTTCCACTTATTCTATTGTACTTGTTTACTCACCATAATGGGGCTCCATTGATTACTTATGTATGACTTGGAATGATATTTTTTGTAACATTTATTTGTATTATTATTTTACCATGTTATTTTTTGGATTATGGTTATGTTTTACTAACCTTTGATAACTATGATTACTGAAGGTATAGTATTTCCATGTTACTTTAGACCCTTTCCACTAGTCAGAAACCTTTTTCATAAAAAAAAATGTAGATAAGGTTATGTGGAACTTTATCTTGGACCTAGAGATCTAGGTTGTGGCATTACAATTTTGAACTCATGTATACTTACAATATTTATAAAATATTCATTTGGTGTCACACACAATTAAAACCTAAAGAATTAATTTCTATAATTTCATCACTTGATATGGAAATTCCATGGAGTTTCGAGAACTCCTTTAAATATTATAAACAATTTCATCATATAGATTCATTACTCTTCCTTCCTTATAACTCTAGGTTTCAATGATCTTAAAAAGATATAAGAAGAGACATTATTTGTCTTTATGAATAACTTTTATTCTTCTAGTTTGAACTTTTACCCACTTGTACTATCAATACAATACTAGAACCTGTACATCACTTTCCCCAGTTCATCCATTCTCAACACTCTTAGAAAATAGGGTAAACATTTCTTGAATATATTAATATTTTTATAACATTCCCATTTATGGAAATATATTGAATTCCATAACTAAAATATGATTTATAGTAAACCTTCAGTCTTACCAAGTCATTGGTATACTCAATCACATTTAGTATATAAGAGGAGATTGAAGTTCCTTAGGTCATTATTAATCCAATTCATTTGAAACATTAAGTGAATTATTCTATTATTCATATAATAATCTTGATTCAAGTGTTGGATAACTTCAACAATAGGTTACTTAGGAGGGTATTTTTCAAAAATATATAATTTCCACACTTAAAGAACTTTTATTTATTTTTTCATACCATTACAAGAAGTTTCTTATATTAAGATTATTATTTTAGATTATTGATCTCAAAGTAATGTTGGATAATGATGATTCTTTTCATCCACAATGTAATCTTTTATCATATGATTGTCATGTTTTATTAACATTTAATACAGACTTGTATTAAATGTGCTCCCACTAAAATGATGACCCCTTTTAAAATCCATCACATCCACTAGTTGGAAAAGATATATATTTAACTAATCTATGATTATGATATGGTATTCATCTCACCTCTTAGTTATTTATCTAGGGAATTATCCAAATTATATCATTTATGACTTTTAGATGGCTGAGTGAATAAATATTTATCCAATCCAACATATGGATAAACTCAACACCATTCCTATGGTATCCCAACTCTTAGGATTTCCTATTTAAGTGTAACCCAAATATCACAATTGGATTTGGTTACTTAACTCTTAGGGTTATCCATTTCTACCATACTTTATAAAAGATAATTCATGGGAACCCATATATGGTAGAAGCTACTTGGTTGAATTATTGAGGTCTTGAAATGTATTTTATTTAAAAGCAATCTAAAACTTAGTATTTTAAAAGGGGATTTAATCCCTCCATATTATGTCATGTTATTACCTTAATATGTATGCATGATTCCAAATATTTACTTTTGGAATCTTATTACCTCCACCAAATCAATATGTGTTGGGAAAAAAATCCCTCAAGGTAACATTGTAGTATTTTTGGGTTGATTGTGTTTGTTTAAAAAGAGGGTCTCCATGAGCAGTTAGGGAGATATATAGATATTTTTACTAGGTATGGTTACAAAGATCCATGATATAGGAATTAATTCCTTGGAAGTAGTATATAAAATTTCTTATATAAGGTGACATCGTTTCCTAGTGTTTGCCAATTTTTTTGGGTCCAAAATTTGGAGTTTGGCTAGCATCGAAAAAGTTGATTTCCTTTAAGGAATTAATAAAATATGTAAAAGGAATTAGTTTCATGAATATGGTCTTATTTAAGGATCAAATAATGTTTACAGTGATCTACATGACATCGACGAGCATCGCAAATAACGAAGGTGAGGAGCATTTAAAGTGGAGCTTCGTAGTGGTGAAAAAGTTTAACGGAAAGCTCCATGATTAAAAAAATCATCACGAATGAGAAATTTATAGGGGGATTAAAAAAAGGGAAAATCATGTAGGAAAATACGGAGAATCAAGAAATGGTGATGATGTGGCTGGTAGGTTTTGGAATAAGTGGAATTGCCTATAAATAGGCCGCTGCCCCCTTTAGAAAAGTAGTGAGACTTAATGAAGATATTAAGGCTCCAGAATCAAGAATGTGGTTAGAGAAGGTGGTTTGTGAAGGTGTTTCATGAGAATAAGTTTTATAAGGCTATAAAATCCAACCTAATGTTCTAAGAATCTTGAAATTAAGGGAATTCACATAGTATAGTTGAGATTCGTGAAAGAGGTGTGATTCATGAAGGATAAGTGAGCTTCATGAAAGGTAGGAGCTTGGAGAAGGCTATTTGAGATTTGTGAAAGAGGAGATTAGTGAAGTCTAGATGATATTTGTGAAGGATTTGTGACTCATGAAGTCTATTTTAGCTTCATGAAAGATGAGCTTCATGAAGGTAGTGAGCATCACAAAAATTATTCAGATTGCATTTCCTAGTAAATCAGTGGTAAAGTGGTATTCATCAGTTGGATGAAAGTGGAAATTCAACTGAGAATCTATCTATAACTAAGGATTTATTAATTAGAGATAATTAAGGTACCTAAAAGTCTATAAACTGTGTTTTAATCCCTTCCAAGAGTAGTGAGAAAAGGAATAGTAAGACAGTGATCCTTTCCACTGGTAGCGAGACAAAGAAAGAGACATAGGGAGGGACCCTTGGGAAAGTAGTGAGCTGACCCTAAACCTTGTAAAGGCAGTGATCTTGGGTATAAATTAGATCTAGACTAAACCACCATTCTTGGAAGTGAGCATTAGTGGATTTGGTACAGTCAACACATTGCTATTGTATTCTCCTTGGATGTATCCTAGTGAGGGTGAACTAAGTAAAAATTATTGTGTCTCATGGATGATTTAATTTTTACTCATACATTGCTATTGGAAAGTGATAGAAGAGTGTTTTGTTTAATGAAGAAACCATATCCAAAGGGGCAGTTGTTTTAATCTATCATACCTTGATTCACCCCTCTATTAGGGTATTTAACGTAGTTGGGATAACAATATGTTCAAACAATATTGATGTGAAACCCTATACACAACTCATAGTTTGTGTTACTAATCCGAATTAAAATACAACTATGTATGTAAATATCCAAATTTATGCTATGAATAAGGTACATGAAACTATTTTCTAGAAAATATTACAATTATATGAAATCAAAAATTCCTACCTGAGTAAGTCTAGATCCATAGATAGTCACACCCCACTTTTCTAGAATATGGTACAAGCCTTTAGGCCAATGAGAAGTCTGACCCAAGTTCCCTCTACCCAGGGACACTTTTCTCAATAAATATCTAAATTCTAACATAATCTATCATCTAATATGTATAAATCATAATAACTACTTAATCTATGATCATAACTAAATAAAATCCAAATTCAAGGTAGAAGAAAATTAAATACATTATCATACTTAGCATGTAACTCCTTATATTCATGCATGTGAATCTCTAGAAGTAGATTAATAATTTAAACTAAATCATACATACATTTATAATATATAAAATTTATGACTATGAATAAAACAGGGAATAAGTTTTAAATAATTAAATAATTCTCATATTTAAACATGAGATAAACATTTATATACAATTAAAAAGTAAAAGATAATTATAAAAACTTTATAATTTACATATATATTATATAAATTCCATAATCTCAAACATAAAAATTTTAGATTCATTTTCTGTAACAAAACAACCTAGAATACCATCTAAACTGGTACCTGAACCGATTCTACACTAACCTGAAGAGAGTTCCCAATCTCCACAGGCTAGTAACAAGCACATGGGCATTAAAAAATAATCATTGGGAACTATTTCACCCTTAAATTATTATAATAACACAGTAAAATATGAAAACATCATCAAATATATAAATCAATATATACACATCAAAGTACAAAGAGACACTAAGAAAACTAAAAGTGGAGAATAACAACAAAAATCCACCTCCTGGTGGTCCATGGCCACCCACCATGTCCCAATACACCCTCCCTTGGTCACCCTAACTCAAAAAACACAAAGTAAGTAAAGAGCACAAACACCTACTATAAGATTATAAAGGGCTGCAAACACCAAAAGGTATAATCAGGGTGTGAGAAAAAGTTCCCAATAGGATTCCACCAAAGATTCTATGTAGTTAATTCATAATGAAATTCAAATATATTAAAAGAGGAGTAAAAATAGGAGAGTAAGAATATTAGTTTTAAAATATATTTTTAAACATTTAAAAATCATTTATCAAACTAAATTTATAAAACATGAAATTTCACCATTGAAAAACTAAAATTTTCTTGAAAAGATTTGAAAACCATTTCACAAGATAAAGTCAAATAATCAAGAAATATGAGAATATGCACATGATATGTAAAGATGAACAAGAGTAAATGCAATAAATTCATGGTACATAATAACAATAAACGAAGCAAGCAAGTCAACTCTGGTGCAAAATAGTGACAACGAATGCTGTCATGTATCAATATCAAGTATATGGATGGCATGGGTACAACCTAGGTACAATAGTGAGTCAACCTCAGAATAACTAAAAAAATAACTAATTGTTGGGATTACATATAGTCTCATGGGTCTAAAGAAAACTAGTTCCATGCACACTCAATTTTCTAGCTGCACATCTAATTCATAAACCTTTCACATTCATTATCTATGGATCCACTAGAAGGGTGTGAGTCTGCTAGTAAAGAATATATCTAGGTCATCCCATCTAACCATCTAGGTTCCCATGACCAGTAAAAATAAAGGGTGAGATAAATAAGTTATGAGGATCACATGGGGACCCTTATCGTCAACATCTTACTCTTAACCCTAACTCTCTCAAAGTAAACAATCCATTTTTTAACCCCCATAATAATGGGAAGTATAAGAATAAAAAAGTTAAAACTAAGGGATTATTACATGGGATTATTATCATAAAGTGCCTATCGGGCCATCAAGCATCATAAAATTCAATTCAAAACCTTTTATACAATTCAATATTCAAAAGGGTAACAATACCCTCTTCCTTTCACAATTCATCATAAAAATTCCAAATAAGCCTTTAAAATAATCATTTATTTCAAATAAACCATAAATCATTCAAATGAAGTATTATAATTTTGAAAAGGTTTTTAATACATTTCAAAACTTGGGTTTACACTCTCTTTCCACGTAGATAAATCATTTATTTCAAATATCCCAAGAACACCAATTCCAAAACAATGGTAAAATAATTTAAAGGTGGTTCATGGTCATTTAATAAATTCAATAATTTTAAACTATTTAGAAAACATCAAATAGTTCAATTCTTTTATTTAAAATTAAGGAAGTTCATTTAATAAATCAAAACCATAGCCAAATCCCTCAATTACACCAAAAAAACCTTTTAAAAGATCTTTAAAAATAAATAAAAATAGATATGGAAATAAAAAATTCACAAAAAGGTGAGAAAGGTCAAGATTATATCTATTCAATTAATTCTATATTCAATTCAAAGAGAATAGGGTCAAATAATCTTTTTTAAGGAATTAATTGTTAGAATTTCATAGAACATGTGTTAGAAATTAGGAAACATGTATCTATGAAATATCTAGAAATAATGAATTACAAAACAAAGGAAAGAATAAAAACACCTACTTGAAATATTAGGAATCCAACCACAATGAATCTAAGATGTGTCGCCTTCGATGGCGATAAATGGATCTAGGAAGATAGATATTGAAAAGAGAGAGGATAATCCTATATCTACAATTCTACATAAATCGATCAAGATCCAATAAAATGCAAGGATATAATAACCTTTAGGAAGAAGGAATCAAGAGGATAAGGGATATCCAAGATTAAGAAGAAAAGAACTCACTGAAATAGAATATCTCCTCTTTGATTGGAGCATCAATTTGAAAAAATGAGGTTTGGGGAGCCAAAATTCCTTTAGAGGGCTCCTAAAACCCTAAGGATCATATTATGTTCGAGTGGGAGAATTTTAGGGTTAATTAGGTGGGTTTATGGGATTTAATTACAATTTTCAAAACATTAATTACCATTCATATGGTTTCTTGGGCCAAGTCACATGGTTAGTACTAACCATGAACAAACTGGGCAATAGGTTTCACACTTTTTTAAACTATGAACAAACCATGCTCAAACCATGAAATATGTTTCCCACTTTTTTTTAACTATGCACAAACCATGAGAAAACTGTTAAACTGGTTGCACACTTTGTTTAACCATGTGCAAACCATGCACAAACCATGCAACCTTGGTTTCAAACTTTGTTTAACCATGCACAAAACATGCATAGAACATGAAAAGGCCTAGAAACCTTTAAAAAGGTCTGATAAAATATGAAAAACAAACTAAAAAATATCAAAAAATTAGGTACTCAAATAAATGGGTTAAAACACATAAAACATTAATAGGATGTTACAACCTCTGCACCATAGAAATTTCTATCCCTAGAAAGCATCCGGTCTAAAATATAGAACAATATGAAAAAAGAATAAATACATCACTCATCTTTTGATGTGGAAGGTACATGGTCCAGAAGAGAGTCTCACCCAAAAGTTAACAGCACACATAACTCCAAGATCAACACAAGTCTCCAAAATAGAGACTAATAGAGACCTAGAATAGGTCTCCCCACCATTTGAGGATTCACTAAAATGGTGAAACATAATAAAATCACACCCCAAAGGCCCATATAGTACACTTAAACCACTCAATAAGGAGAAACATCTAAGATCAAGAATCCATAATCAAGGTAAATAACTGATAAGGATTTATACCCTGGATAAGTACTCAACGGTAACATAGATTTTTTAAAAAAAATGAGCCTCATACCTTGATGAGCTCATCAAAACAAAATAAAACACTACTGGGTGACTAGTCTATCAAAAATACATATCATCCTAGCTACCCATGTACATTACCAAGGTCTATCTATGACAAACTAGAAAGAGCTCAAACATCCAGGTCAGTGAACAATAGGGCACTGCACTTTCACATGGGATATCATCCAATATATCAAAATTGAGCTCTAACCATCAAGTTGAAACAATAGGAAACTAAGGAAAAAACAATATTTCAAGATAGGTAAACCATTATTACATCAAAAATACATAAATTAACCAAACCATGTTCTACAAGACATCATCAAAAAGATCACAAAACAAAAGGTTTCCAAAAACTGACAAGCCATAAGAAGGAAATCTCAAACAGTTTCTATTTTGAAATCAGAACCAATAATATTGAAACAAAAATCTCCTCCAATTTGTGAAAATATTTACTCCATAGCCTATGGATAGAGCCCTATTATCATGAATCATTTTCATCCCCATATTCATAAGTTGATATTTCTAACCAAAATTTCCCTTTCCAATCTCCCAATTTATAGAACCTCATAAAGGTGACCTCGATGGCCAAATCATCCATAATACTTTGGAACATTTGAACACCACCTCTTATAATGACCAAGTGAAATGAACTAGAAGAAAACGAGATGAATCCTCTTTTATCGATAAAGCGTTCCTTTATCAACCGCTAAAGAGGAATTATTCCCTTTGTGTTTCTTCACTAGACCCGCTTTGGCTGAGAAATCCTTATTGAGAATCCCCAAATAAGAGATCAACACATCCATATACATGAGGGTTAAGAGGTATGGGTGAAGACCTTTTATAAAATAGATAAACTTATTGACATAATCATGAAAAATACTTGGTATGAAACATAAAATATGTGAGAATTTCTTGACAAACTCTGCAATCAAAATCCCATCTTGACCATAACCCAAGAACTCAGAAAATTTATCCTTCTTCACTTCCCTAGGATATTAGCCCTGAATGAATATTGACTTGAAGAATTCCCAATAAATTAATGCATACATACAAGGGGTAATCAAAACTTTCCACCAATTATGACTAGGTCCCTCGAATAAAGAATTAGTAGACTTAACCTTTAGAGTATTAAGAGTCTTGAGATAATAAAAAATATCATCAAATTCTTCAATACACTTTACCGCCTCAAGAGAACCTTTTTTACCTTTATAATAAGGTGAAAAAATATAAGAATTAATGGATGGGGTTCAAAGTATTGAAAGTATCTAGCTCCACCACTCGTTATGGAGTCAAGGTAGGGTCATTGTCAAAAGATTCTACTTCTAGAAAATGAAAAGGACTACCACATGGACCATACCATTGGACCAACATTATATCTTTATTGAAGTACTTCATGGGATACATTTATGAACATCTCAAAACATATCATATCAACTCAAGCATAAAATAACAATCAAACATATCACAAATGTTTAAAAAAAAAGTAACAACCCACTTTAATCAAAACATCATTGATTTCATAACATAAAAGATTTCACATTTTATAAAATATTACTCTTTCCTTTCAAAATGAAAAATATTATTATAAATCAATGAAAGTTAAACAAACCCTTTAGTAGTAGTTGTAAATTATTCCATGGTTTCAAAAATATCAATCTAATTTTCCAGTTATCAAAATCATTTCCATTTAAATCCACTACAAACTAAAATTTCTTCTTAAAACATTGTTTTATCACATCACATAATAGTATTTGATAATTAGTTTTCCTAACAAAATGTTTCATGAAAATCAATTTTTGGTAATTGAAAACGTTTCTCAAGGAACTTAAAAATACTTGTTTTAAAACTCAATTTTGTTTTCACAAAGGATTTAAAATTATTAACAAGGAATTAAATTTTAAACAACCAAATAAGAGAATGAAACAACCCACATCTGAACCCACATAACCAACCACACATAAGTGAAGTCACTTGTAATAAAATGGATAAGGTTTCAAGTTTAGAACCAAGTTAGAATTGAAAAAGTCTTGGTCTTATGGGCTGGTAAACCACACACCAACCTCAAAACTATTCATGGGTGGATTTCTAAATCAGTCACATTGATTCCTCATAGTTTACCAGACTTTGAAAACTTGATGTAACTGTGGTCATCTTTCCAGTATGGTTCCAAAAATAATAATATATTCCCCAAATAAAAGATAGTCTCATTGGGAATATAAGTATAATTTATCATCATAAAACCAATAACTCCAAATAATGACTCAAGTCCCAACATCCCTAGTAACTCAAGTCTCATCATGAAGGGGTGGTGATCAAGCACCCACTTACAGACTACCTCTTGAGTCCCAACACATTCTTAGTCTCCTTTTACCATGAATCACCCCAAATAACATAAGGATTTAAATGTATAGTATTTACCTATAATGAAAGACCTCATATGATACCATTTGTAATGAACCAACCCAGAATACCATCTAAACCGATACCCGAGCCAATTCGTCACTAACCCAAAGAGCATTCCTAATCTGAATGGGCCGACGATAAGCACCCAGGAATTAAAAAATAACCATTGGGAATTATTTCTCCCTCAAAGTATTATAATAACATTGTATAATACAAAAACACCATCAGATATATAAATCAATACACATACATCAAAGTATAAAGATACACTAAGAAAACTAAAAGAGGAATATAATAACCAAAACCCTCCTCTGGGTGGTCCACGACTACCCACCACATCCTAAGACACCTTCCCTCAGTCATCCTAACTCAAAAACGACAAAAGAGAGACCATGAACACCTTATATAAGATTATAAAGGGTTGAAAAAAAACTATAAAGTATAAGTAGGGTATGAGCTAAAATGCCTAGTAGGATTCCACCAAATACTCTATGCAGTTACTTCATAAGGAAATTAAAATATTCTAAAAGAGGAGTAAAAATAGGAGAGTAAGATTATTAATTTTAAAATATAGTTTTAAACATATAAAAAATCATTTATCAAACTAAAACTATAAAACATTACATTTCACCATTTAAAAACTAAACATTTCATTAAAAATATTTGAAAACCATTTCACAAGATAAAGTCAGATAATCAAGAAAGATGAGAATATGTACCTGAAATGTAAATATGAAAAAGAGTTAATATAATAAAGTCACAGTGCATAATAACAATAAATGAACCAATTAAGGAAACTCTGGTTCCAAATAGTGACAACAAACACTGAATTGTATCAATATTAAGTATATGAATGTCATGGGTACAACGTAGATATGATAGTGAGTCCACCCCATAATAGCTAATCAAATGACTAATTTTTGGGCTTACATCTAGTCTCAAAAGTCTAAAGAAAACTAGTTCCACACACACCTGCTTTCCTGGCTGCACATCTATAGCCTAAAACTTTCACATTCTCTATGGACCCACTAAAAGGGTGCGAGTCCACCAGTGAAGGATATATCTAGGTCATCTCATCAAACTATCCTAGTTTCCATGACCAATCAAAAGAAGGGGTGGCATAAAAAATTTATGAGGATCACATAGGGACCCTTATCCTCAACATCTTAATCTCACCCCAACTCTTCCAAAGTAAATAATCCCTTTTTCCAACCCACATAACAATAGGAATCATAAGAATAAAAAAAGTTACAATTAATGGATTATCACACGGGAGAATTATCATAAAGTGAAAACTGGCCCTTCAAGAATAATCAATTTCAATTCAAACCCTTTTATACAATTCAATATTTAAAAGGGTAACAATACTCTCTTCCTTTCAAAATTCATCATAAAAATTCCAAAAGGGCCTTTAAAACAATCATTTATTTCAAATAAACCATAAATAATTGAAAGGAAGTATTATAATTTTCAAAAGATTTTGAATACATTTCAAAACATGGATGTACACCCTCTTTCTATGTAGGTAAATAATTTATTTCAAATAACCCAAGAACACCAATTCGAAAACAAGGGTAAAGTCATTCAAAGGGGGTTATTTTTCATTTAATAAATTCAATCATTTTAAACTATTTAGAAAATAGGAAACAGTTCTATTCATTTAATTAAAATCGAGGAATTTCATTTAATAAATCAGAACCTAGGACAAATCCCTCAAATCCACCAAAAATAAATTTTAAAATCACTTTAAAAATAAAGGAAAATAGATATCGTAATAAAAAATTCACTAAAAGGTTATAAAGATAAATATCATAGCCATTCAATTAATTCATTTCAAAGAGAATAAGATCAAAAAATCTTTTATAAGGAATTAAATGGACGAATTTAATTGAACATGTGTTAGAAATTAGGAAACATATATCTATGAATTATCTAGAAACAATGAATTACAAAAAATAATGAAAAGCATATAAACTCCTACATGAAATATTAGGAATCCAACCACATTGAATTTGAGATGTGTTACCTTTGATGGGAATCACCAGATCTAAGAAGATAGATCTTGAAAGAAGAGAGGAGAGATCCCAGATCTACAATTCTACATCAATAAATTAAGATCCAAAAAAACACAAGGCTATCATAACCTTTTGGAATAAGGAATAAAGGGGATAAGGGAGATCCAAGATTAATAATAAAATAAATCACTAAAAGAGAAGATCTATACTTCGATTGGCACTTTGATCTTCCAAGAGATGAGGTTTGGTGATCCAAAACGCCTCAAGAGGGACCCCAAACCCTAAGGATCTGATTATATTTGAGTGGGATAAGTTTAGGTTTAATTAAGAGGGTTTCAGGACTTTAATTAAAAATTTCAGAACTTTAATTACCATTTACATGGTTTCCTGGTCCAAGTTCCACAGTTAGTACTAACCATGCGCAAACCATGAAACATTTTGCACACTTTTTTTAAACCATGCACAAACCATGAAACACGTTGCACACTTTGTTTAACCATGAAAAATGCATACGCAAACCATGCAATAGGTTTCACAGTTTGTTTAACCATGTACACACCATGAAACCTAGGTTGCACACTTTGTTTAACCATGCGTAAACCATGCACAAACCATGAAAAGGCCCAGAAACCTTAAAAAAGGTCCCGTAATGTAGAGACCCAAAGCCTGGCATACATGAACATTACATTACTTTTGTGGAATACTTAGTACATTACAAAAACACACACACAAGGACCGTAATAGTTTAGTGTCTTTGGAAACTTAGAACGTAATCTTCTAATCGTGGTGAAAGATCTTCAACATCTCCCATAAAGATCTTCCCCCTTTTTTCTTACCTAAAACCTTTCTTTATATCCTGGCGAAAAGAAAACATAAAAAGGGTGAGCTCAAATTCTCAGTAAGGGTAAGCATGGATAAAATAAAACATACCATATACATTTTAACTTAAAAACATGAACATAATGTTTAAACATCAAAAGCTTGAGCAATGACATAAAACATGGAAGTACGTATGGAATAGATCATAAAGAAACATTAAGAATCATAAAATATCATGGGAATAAAACATGTAATTGTGGAAACCATTCAGCACATGTCATGATTTCCATAGTAGCCAAGGCATTACTACCAAGACCATCTTGGTGGACAAAGTCCCTTTCTGAATCGAGTTCACTCCTCGTTTCAGTCCTGTAACACTGAACCAGATTAACTTACCATTCTAGCCATGTCTATCTCATGAGATATAAATCTTTACCCAATGCATTGGAGGGAGATATAGGTCCCACCCATCTCATAATGAAATCATTCTTACTTGTGCCACAAAATAAACATACATCATTCATAATAACCCAACGAATAAAATGGGTTTAATAAACATCATCCCATCATCACATAATACATATAAAAGAAATGGAATCATTTCATAATAAGAAACGTGAAACCATGTAAATCATAGATACTTTATACTTCAAACAGACACATATGAAATAATGTCATCTTAGATGGAAAATGGTTTTGATAAAACACTTGAAATGAATTCTTGAGGAAAATATCCTTTCTTCTTCAAAATAAATTTCTCTTCACAAAACAACATGAAATTTTAAAAGGAAAATATTTTTTTGACAATAGTCATGAAATATTTTGGAAGAAGATTCATGAAAATAAGGCTTTATAAAACCGTAAAAATCTGTTCGTGCCGTATAAGTTAAAAAAACATTCTTCTCGTACTTTTGCCGGAAAAGTCAAAAAGTACCTCGTAAAAGAAAGATTCCATACATACCATGTAGTAAAAGTAAAAATGGGTAAAAATGACTTTAAACATACATGAGAACACTTTTATAAAACATGGACATGGATGATATAAATAACCCCAGTAAATACTTACGAATAAGCAATCTCGGATAAAAATGAGATTTGCAAAATTATCCCTTACCTTATGTCCGATATGCTTCGTACGTATCCAATCCTCCTGTATAATGATTTAAATAATGTTATTGACTTATTACAGAATCATATTAATTGTTATGATATCATATATGGTTCACTTATGACTTTATATTACCTGTTCTTTTGTAAATTCCATGTTAAAGAGCGTTTTGGGTAAAATCGTTTCATTTGTCGTCCGTGTTTTGACTTGTAATTATTCATATGATTACTTAGATCACGATTACATAATTATAGAATATAAAACATTATTTATATATAATAAATATTCAGAATACACATATATATATAATAGATCGATAAATGGAAAGAAATACACCGTTCATGGAGACGGTAGGCCGTACGTACGCATGAACGCTGTTTTTGTTTCCTTATTGAGTTGAATGGAATTAAGTAGATGAAATACATATATAAATAAATCCAGTAGCTTTATAATGTCATATATTTCATTATTATTGCTTATATATACTTTATAATCATTCTTAAATGGTTAACATGGAGAATGAATCTCATCGCGTCGTGGAGACGGTAGTCCGTACGTACGCACGAGCGATGATATCGTTTCCATAATTATTAAATTGAATTGGAGTGGATGATAAAATATATCAGAATCAGTATGATGTTATAATAACTATGTATAGTTATTCTTTACACCATTATACCCATCCATGTAAGGTGTTGGTGGAAAAACAGATTACACCACGGCGTGGAGACGGTATTCCGTACGTACGCACGCGCGGGGATTTTGTTTTCCGTAGGATGGATAGAAGATGAAATGGGGTTGTTTCATATTTATAATAACAAATCAGTATATTAGTGATACTGATGTTATTACTTTATAATTAAACAACTAAAGAAGAGGAAGTTGAAGAAGAAAGAATCTTGAAAGAATCGGGAGAAGAAATTACCTCTTCTTCGATACGCCTCTTTGAAACCTCCTCTTAGGGCACTAAGATTGGTCTTTAAAGTATAAAAGAACCTCTAGGATGTTTCTAGGGAAGTGGAGAAGATAATTTTGCAGGGGTTGTCCGAGCTTGAAGGCTCAAATTGGTGTGAGGATGAGAGGGAGGAGGTTCCCTTTTATAAGGGAGGAGAGGGGCACCTTTGGAATTCTTAAAAATATTAATTTATAATAAATCTAAACCCACTTAAAAACCACCAAAAATGACTCATATTATAATATTAGACGAGATAGGGTTGTAATCTAATAAACCAATCAAATTTAGACATGTTTGGATCTTATTTTAAACCTTATCATTTTGATTTATCCTTATTTAATCTATTTAAGTTTATTTGTGGTAATAAAATTATAAATTTTAAATTATAACAAATAATTACTTATTTGTTGTGAAATTTCCATAATTGTTTACTTTATAACATTATAGACCATATAAATTTAAATTTATAATTTTTAAATATTTTTGTGATTTTTAAACAATTTTATAATATGTTACTTTTATAAAATAACAATAGTGTCAATTTTGACACTATTCATTTATTTGAATTTAAATAAAATATATACAGAAGATATGTTCGAACTAAAAGCTTTAATAGATTAATAAAAGGTCATATGTGTCTATAAAATTAGTGGATCACATTAAATAGTTCATATAATATTTATTTTATTATTTTTAAAACCATTTATTTGGTTTATCTCTTAATAAAATAATTACTACAACATTTTTGTATAATTATTTAATATACTTATTTGTTGCATAAAAATTGAAAATAAATTCCTATGATTAATATATATCTATTACCTTTCACAATAATACTTTTACTCGAATTTATCATCTCAAAATAAAAATATTTAAATTGTTATATTTATTAAATTATGAAAGTGACAACTTTGGCATCATTTAAAATAAAATAATATAAGTGTCATAATTGCTTGTATAAGACTACAAATGGTCAAATATTTGACCATTGGATGATTATAGTTTAAATTTACATGACCAATAAGTTTTGGTCAGGGTTTTGTGGCTTTTATGGTCACTATTAGTTTAATAAAAACTATATTCTTGATTTTTCACTAGATAAATAATTTCTGCATCACTATTGTGTCACAATTAATGATAATTATTTAATCCCAAAAAATTCTAAATAAATTCTCATGATGTATATAATTTTGTTATCTTTATGTATACTATTAATGTTCTAAGTTTCATGAAGTTTATCACTAACTTAAAATTATTATACTTATAGTATTTAAGAGAGTGACATGTTGTCAGTTTCTTTGGTTTTAATAATAATTAAATTATTTTCATGGAAGAAAGTCCATTAAATGAATCTAATCAGACCCTTAGGTTATATGGGTTGACTTTTAGTCATCTAATAGGATTTTTCCAAGTGTTAGGGTAATTTTATAATCTTATATTTACCCTTAATTACTCGATTTACCTTTAACTATAGTAAATAAAATTTACCGTAGTTACTATTCACAATGCCCAAAAATAAAAAGTAGCTTATTAACATAATTTGGACCCACTGATTCCAAATATGGAATCCATTTTTCCAAATTCAATACACAAAAGTTGCAGAAATTAAATTAAAATTAATCCCGTTGTCGAAAGAAAACGGGTTTTTCTTTAAAACATTGCAAAAGATTGTATTGATTTAACCTACGAATTCAAGGTAAAATCAGTGCTAATGACATACATTATATTAAATGGTAAAAATATATTCTATTAATAATTTAAAACCATTCAATATTATAATTTAACCACATAATATATTACGATGAAAAAAGTTGTTTTTAATTAAAATATAGCGTGTTTTTACTATTCATTAAAATATGAAAGTCATCAGAATAAAATGAAAAATTTATCCAAAGTAAATTTTTATTTCTTGATTCCAAAGAATAATTTTATTTTTTCAAATGGAACTTATAAACATGTCAAAAACTATATTTAAATTGGGTGCGCCATCAAAAGGTGGCAAAACTGCATTTTTTGAAAAATACTTATTTTACCCAAAAAATTTATTTTGTTCTTATACCATGTTCTAGAAAATGTGTAAGATGAACAATAATGTTATAAAATTCAAAATTTAGTTAATAGTATTCATAACGGCTAGTTCATAATAATATTATAATAATATATTGTTGTTTAGTAAAACCCAGTATTGCGTACAACACACGCTATCGAGGAAGGCCACGATTGCGTGTAATGCAAGCCAAGTTAGGGTTGCGTGTTGTGAAAGAATCCTTCGTTGTTTCGTATAACAGAATCCAACCATATTTCATTTATACATTGAATATATATATATATACTCAATGTTGCGTAGAATAACTATTATCAAAAGTGTGTGTAACACGATCCAAGAATAGTGTTGCGTATACTGCAAGCTAATACGGTGTTGCGTATAGCGCAAGGTAATCATGGTGTAGCATACAACACAAGAAATTTAATGAAATTAAAAGAATATTTTTCATAAAATCTCGAGGTGTTACATTCTACCCCCCTTAAAATGAATTTCGCCCTCGAAATTCGTCGGGGTTATAAATGGTTTACTACTCAAAAGTTTGTTTAATAGAAACCCACATCGTAAAAAGGAATACCAAAACATGGATTTAAAAACTAAAGTATGAAATGTAACGGTTACCCAAATTAACTCATCACTGGGTTTCCACGTAGGAGGACATAGGTGAAAATATGGATATGGAAGAAAAATCTAACCATCAAGTTCTGATAGAGAGTGGTAGAGAACATGGCTATGAAAAATACAACAATCACAAAGCTATTGATTTGTGATGATCTAAGGTACCATCTGATTCATCGGATATAAGGGAACTAGGACAACATTTTTGTTTTTCAAGATCATTTCCCTAAAGTTGATGAATTAAAAGAAATACTTATATGATTTTGGTACAATTTCACTGTTTTTCGTGATTTAAACAATTTCCACTCCATTTATTAAAGAAATGAAGTTGAATTTGTTATTCATGAAGTGTTAATAGATCATGTGATAGAATGATGGGTCATTCCATCTGTTTCAAACAAAAGGTTAGCAAAAGTTATCAAATATACATAAGTCCATCTATGGTGAGGTTAATCGTATACGATTCCAAAAATGAACTTATAATTCATATATCATACCGCATAATAAAATAAAACTAGTTTCTACTAACCAGGGACTTCATGTAGGCCAGTGGTAGGTGATAAAGGCCAGTCGCACTTAAGTTGTGGGTTCGATTCCCACAGCCTTGTCCGACGCGATGGGTTGTTGCCCGTCCTGCAGGTTGTCCTTTTTCTAAAACTATATTACTATAACATCCCATCAATAATATCGAAAAAACTTCTATCCTTAAACAATACTAACTTATGTTCAACATAATCCATTCCAATCTTTAGGCTTATCCATAATACTACAGTCCACTCTCATAATATAG
Source organism: Viscum album (assembly GCA_963277665.1). NCBI lineage: Eukaryota > Viridiplantae > Streptophyta > Magnoliopsida > Santalales > Viscaceae > Viscum > Viscum album. Next base: position 1,999,312,538 of record OY728120.1, on the reverse strand, counting down.
TGAAAACAATTACCAGAGATTTAATACCATCGTTGATCCCCATATATCATAAGATATGTCTTGTTGGTCACATTCCAAACATTCAAAGGCCTTAATCATGTATTCTCTTGAAAAATTAATACCCATTAAACCTTAGTGAAAACATAAATGCTGTCAAAAGTTAACTCTTTCCACATACCAAAATAAAAAAATTCTATATACTCAAACCATGATATAACCTTCTCCTTATATCAGTCTTGAGCTCATGGATACTATCAAACATTTAGTTTTCTCCTTATCCCTTCATTATGCACATATCATCTACTTTCCAAAAATATCTGAATAACCTTTCATGCTTACTGGTACCATTAAAATTATTTAAAACCACTATAGACTAATACACAATAAAAGTACCTCAACAACATTATTCTTGAATACCAATACATAAACACTTCAATCCATCCTCTTCAATGATTGTCCTGGAATAAGTCCTTCCTTGATTTAGAAGTAACTTTTTAGGTCAGGGCATTGAGTTGGGTAATGCCCATGTTCTCCACAAATAATACATTGAACTCCATAATAGTCTGTCACTCTATGACCCTTTTCTCCACACGGATAACATTGGTCCCTCCATTTGAGGTATTCCTCAAGGTTATTCTTCCCTTATTTAGAAATCTCAATCTTCCTTTCTTTATGCTCCTCAACATGCGAACATGCATAATAGTCTATCTTCCTCTTATTTGATGAATTAGGCATTCCACTAAATTTTACCTTGTTAATCATATATCGCGATGACTGATTCGGCATAATCACAATATCTTTCTCTCTAGGCATTACACAATTTTGTTGCTCATAGTCACCAATTTGTCCATTGGATTCAATGTTAACCGAATTCCTTCTGGTTCCCTCCATTAACTAAAACACAAAAAGAATTCTGTGAGAGGAAAAATCATGATTGAGAAAACAACATAGTAAAGGGGGAGAACCCTCAATATCTAACATCTTAGGTTAAATTCTAATATCGTTACCGTAGTTCTAGGACTATATCCTATACGTATTCTTATCCTTAGGTACATCCCTAGACATACCTTAGAAATATCTCTAGGGATCTCACTAACGTTTTCGCATCCTAGTTTCCAAAGGTTGACTAAACCTTTCCTCTGATACCAACTGTAGAGACCCGAAGCCTGGCGTACATGAACATTACAATACTTTTGTGGAATACTTAGTACATTACAAAAACACACACACAAGGACCATAATAGTTTAGTGTCTTTGGAAACTTAGAACGTAATCTTCTAATCGTGGTGAAAGATCTTCAACATCTCCCATAAAGATCTTCCCCCTTTTTTCTTACCTAAAACCTTTCTTTATATCCTGGTGAAAAGAAAACATAAAAAGGGTGAGCTCAAATGCTCATTAAGGGTAAGCATGAATAAAATAAAACATACCATATACATTTTAACTTAAAAACATGAACATAATGTTTAAACATCAAAAGCTTGAGCAATGACATAAAACATGGAAGTACGTATGGAATAGATCATAAAGAAACATTAAGAATCATAAAATAACATGGGAATAAAACATGTAATTGTGGAAACCATTCAGCACATGTCATTATTTCCATAGTAGCCAAGGCATTACTGCCAAGACCATCTTGGTGGACAAAGTCCCTTTCTGAATCGAGTTCACTCCTCGTTTCAGTCCTGTAACACTGAACCAGATTAACTTACCGTTCTAGCCATGTCTATCTCATGAGATATAAATCTTTACCCAATGCATTTGAGGGAGATATAGGTCCCACCCATCTCATAATGAAATCATTCTTACTTGTGACACAAAATAAACATACATCATTCATAATAACCCAACGAATAAAATGGGTTTCATAAACATCATCCCATCATCACATAATCCATATAAAAGAAATGGAATCATTTCATAATAAGAAATGTGAAACCATGTAAATCATAGAGACTTTATACTTGAAACATACACATATGAAATAATGTCATCTTAGATGGAAAATGGTTTTGATAAAACACTTGAAATGAATTCTTAAGGAAAATATCCTTTCTTCTTCAAAATAAATTTCTCTTCACAAAACATCATGGAATTTTAAAATAAAAATATTTTGTTGACAATAGTCATGAAATATTTTGGAAGAAGCTTCATGAAAATAATGCTTTATAAAACCGTAAAAATCTGTTCGTGCCGTATAAGTTAAAAAAAACATTCTTCTCGTACTTTTGCCAGAAAAGTCAAAAAGTACCTCGTAAAAGAAAGATTCCATACATACCATGTAGTAAAAGTAAAAATGGGTAAAAAGGAATTTAAACATACATGAGAAAACTTTTATAAAACATGGACATGGATGATATAAATAACCCCAGTAAATACTTACGAATAAGCAATCTCGGATAAAAATGAGATTTGCAAAATTATCCCTTACCTTATGTCCGATATGCTTCGTACGTACCCGAAACTCCTGTATAATGATTTAAATAATGTTATTGACTTATTACAGAATCATATTAATTGTTATGATATCATATATGGCTCACTTATGACTTTATATTACCCGTTCTTTTGTAAATTCCATGTTAAAGAGCGTTTTGGGTAAAATCGTTTCATTTGTCATCCGTGTTTTGACTTGTAATTATTCATATGATTACTTAGATCATGATTACATAATTACAGAATATAAAAAATGATTTATATATAATATATATTCAGAATATATATATATATATAATAGATCTATAAATGGAAAGAAATACACCGTTCATGGAGACGGTAGGCCGTACGTACGCATGAACGCTGTTTTCGTTTCCTTATTGAGTTGAATGGAATTAAGTAGATGACATACATATATACATAAATCCATTAGCTTTATAATTTCATATATTTCATTATTATTTCTTATATATACTTTATAATCGTTCTTAAATGGTTAACATGGAGAATGAATCTCATCGCGTCGTGGAGACGGTAGTCCGTACGTACGCACGAGCGATGATATCGTTTCCATAATTATTGAATTGAATTGGAGTGGATGATAAAATATATCAGAATCAGTATGATGTTATAATAACTATGTATAGTTATTCTTTACACCATTATACCCATCCATGTAAGGTGTTGGTGGAAAAACATATTACACCACGGCGTGGAGACGATATTCCGTACGTACGCACGCACAATGATTTTGTTTTCCGTAGGATGGATAGAAGATGAAATGAGATTGTTTCATATTTATAATAACAAATCAGTATATTAGTGATACTGATTTTATTACTTTATAATTAAACAACTAAATAAGAGGAAGTTGAAGAATAAAGAAGCTTGAAAGAATTGGGAGAAGAAATTACCTCGTCTTCGATACGCCTCTTTGAAACCTCCTCTTAGGGCACTAAGATTGGTCTTTAAAGTAGAACAGAACCTCTAGGATGTTTCTAGGGAAGTGGAGAAGATAATTTGGCAGGGGTTGGACGAGCCTGAAGGCTCAAATTGGTGTGAGGAGGAGAGGGAGGAGGTTCCCTTTTATAAGGGAGGAGAGGGGCACCTTTGGAATTCTTAAAAATATTAATTTATAATAAATATAACCCCACTTAAAAACCTCCAAAAATGACTCATATTATAATATTAGATGAGATAGGGTTTTAATATCATCAACCAATTAAATTTAGACATGTTTGGATCTTATTTTAAACCTTATCATTTTGATTTATCCTTATTTAATCTATTTAAGTTTATTTGTGGTAATAAAATTATAAATTTTAAATTATAACAAATAATTACTTATTTGTTGTGAATTTTACATAATTGTTTACTTTATAAAATTATAGACCATATAAATTTAAATTTATAATTTTTAAATATTTTTGTGATTTTCAAACAATTTTATAATATGTTATTTTTATAAAATAACAATAGTGTCAATTTTGACACTATTCATTTATTTGAATTTAAATAAAATATATACAGAATATATGTTAGAACTAAAAGCTTTAATAGATTCATAAAAGGTCATATGTGTATATAAAATTAGTGGATCACATTAAATAGTTCATATAATATTTATTTTATTATTTTTAAAACCATTTATTTGGTTTATCGCTTAATAAAATAATTACTACAACATTTTTGTATAATTATTTAATATAATTATTTGTTGCATAAAAATTTAAACTAAAATCCTATGATGAAGATAAATCTATTACCTTTCACAATAATACTTTTACTCGAATTTATCATCTTAAAATCACAATATTTAAATTGTTATATTTGTTAAATTATGAAGGTGACAACTTTGGCATCATTTAAAATAAAATAATATAAGTGTCATAATTGCTTGTATAAGACTCCAAATGGTCAAATATTAGACCATTGGATTATTATAGTTTAAATTTACATGAAAAATAAGTTTTGGTCAGAGTTTTGTGCCTTTTATGGTCACTATTAGTTTAATAAAAACTATATTCTTGATTTTTCACTAGATAAATAATTTCTGCATCACTTTTGTGTCACAATTAATGATAATTATTTAATCCCAAAAAATTATAAATAAATTCTCATGATGTAGATAATTTTTTTATCTTTCTGTATAATATTAATGTTCTAAGTTTCATGAAGTTTATCACTAACTTAAAATTATTATACTTATAGTATTTAAGAGAGTGACATGTTGTCACTTTCTTTGGTTTTAATAATAATTAAATTATTTTCATGGAGGAAAGTCCATTAAATGAATCTAATCAGACAATTAGGTGATATGGGTTGACTTTTAGTCATCCAATAGGATTTTTCCAAGTGTTAGGGTAATTTTATAATCTTATATTTACCCTTAATTACCCGATTTACCTTTAACTATAGTAAATAAAATTTACCGTAGTTACTATTCACAATGCCCAAAAATAAAAAGTATCTTATTAACATAATTTGGACCCACTGATTCCAAATATGGAATCAATTTTTACAAATTCAATACACAAAAGTTGCAGAAATTAAATTAAAATTAACCCCGTTGTCGAAAGAAAACGGGTTTTTCTTTAAAACATTGCAAAAGATTGAATTGATTTAACCTACGAATTCAAGGTAAAATCAATGATAATGACATAAATTATATTAAATGGTAAAAATATATTCTATTTATACTTTAAAACCATTAAATATTATAATTTAACCACATAATATATTATGATGAAAAAAATTTGTTTTTAATTAAAACAAAGCGTGTTTTTACTATTCATTAAAATATGAAAGTCATCAGAATAAAATGAAAAATTTATCCAAAGTAAATTTTTATTTCTTGATTCCAAAGAATAATTTTATTTTGTAAAATGGAACTTATAAACATGTCAAAAACTAGATTTAAAGTGGGTGCGCCATCAAAAGGCGGCAAAACTGCATTTTTTGAAAAATACTTATTTTACGCAAAAAATTTATTTTGTTCTTATACCATGTTATAGAAAATGTGTAAGATGAATAATAATGTTATAAAATTCAAAATTTAGATAATACTATTCATAACGGCTAGTTCATAATAATATTATAATAATATATCGTTGTTTAGTAAAACCCGGTATTGCGTACAACACACGCTATCGAGGAAGGTCGCGATTGCGTGTAATGCAAGCCAAGTCAAGGTTGCGTGTTGTGAAAGAATCCTTCATTGTTTCGTATAACATAATCCAACCATATTTCATTTATACATTGAATATATATATATATATATATACTCAAAGTTGCGTAGAATAACTATTATCAAAATTGTGTGTAACACGATCCAAGAATAGTGTTGCATATACTACAAGATAATACGGTGTTGCGTATAGCGCAAGGTAATCTTGGTGTAGCATACAACACAAGACATTTAATGAAATTAAAAGAATATTTTTCATAATTTTACACGTAAAATACAAAAAAAAACCCCGAAAAGAGATAAAAAAATTGGGTACTCCAATCAATGGGTCAAAACACATAAAAAAATTAATAGTATGTTACATTTTCTATTATTAAATCCTTCATATTATTCATTAGATAGAATTTAAATATAAATATATGATGTTAAATGAAATATAAACATTTACTATTTTGTAAACTATTTACTTAATCTAAATATCACATACTTAACATTATTTAAACTTTGATCAAATTAGTAATCAAAACCCATTTCTATGTGGTCAAGATAATATCCCAAAAAAGGCCTTTAATTTAAAAAATTCAAATTAATTAATTATAAAAAATTCATAATTAAATATAAAATATAAAATATTTTATCCTTATTTTTTATTTATAAACATTTTATAAATTATCCTTATAATTTCCATATAAAAATTTTATATTTAAATTATAAGTCATTCCATAAAATTCAAAAGGTATTTTAATATAAAAATTTAATATTATGGAATATTTATTAATAATTTTTTTATAAAAATAATTAATTAATTATATACACTTTATAATTAATTAATTTATAAGAACTTTTGTTAATAAATATCCCAAAATAAATTTTATTATAATTTATAAATTATATAACTCAATTCACAATTGAATTTTTAAGAGAAACAATTTTCTTTCAAACTGTATTTCATGATTTAGTAGTAATCATAAAATATGATTGATAGGGATGCAATGAATAAACCTTTTAAGTTATATAAATCCTATTTTATGTATGATAACCCTATCACCACTTATGATAAGTGGTCAATGTAAGGTTTTTCACTTCTACAACAAAGGAAAAACCCTTATGTATTTCAGGATCTAGTTGTGTCTCCCTTACGCATCTTGACCCTTATATATGTTAGGGTTTTATCTTCTATAGAAAAGGAAAAGACTCTTACATATATAGGGTGGAAGTGGTGTAACCCTTATACATATGAAAATGAAAATTTAAAGGTTATCAAATCAACTCTTATGCATGGGAAAAAGGAATGGATAAAGGCCGCCTATCACATAGAGGCATAAATAAAGGTTACCAGTGGTGTAAAACTTTCACATAAGCTCTTGAAACTTATATAATAAGATATCTAGTGGTGAAACCCTTATGTATCTATAGAATGACCCTTATGCATGGGAAAATCATAATCCAGAATATCAAAAATATAACAATTATGATTCAATGTATTGTTTTTTCACAACCTTCGTTTCAATCATAACATATGATATCATCTATATTATAGATTATGGTACATAACAAATCTAAGATATCTCACTATATCATACCTTAAAATTCAAACCAATCATACCATACAACCAAGAAAAATTATAATTGTGCATTATGATATACTATATCATAAATCCAAGAAGATAAATCCAATGACTAATACTCAGTCATGTCATATCATACATTATGATATGACCTATTTTAGATTAAGATATGCAAGTTATTTATTTAAAAAAACATGTGATATCTTTATTTGATGCAAGTATTTTATGATGTTTTAATAAATTGAATTTTGTATTCAATTTATTATTCTTTCCAATTTTTAGACAATTTTACTTGTTTTATGTTATATGGTAGGATACAATGGATACTTGGAAAAAGAGAAAAAATAGACTAATATATGAGCTTCATGGTGAAACACCAGATTTTCGAGGATGCAATAGAGCTGCAGAACTAGAACAGCTCATTTAAACATCATGTAAACATTACACAATGTGAGTTTTTGGAGAGAATATATTTTGGAAGAGATACTATGAAATTCATGATGCCTTCTCACATAGTTAAAATTAAAATATTAAATGATGTGTAAGCTTTACAATTCATGTAAGTTTCAATGAATATAAAATTAAATGCACTAGAGGCTAAGGGTTTGATGGACATGCCTATTTATTCATGCCTTCAATAACCATTTTGGAGCATTCTAGAGGTAGGATTGACTCAGATTCTTTCTGGAACTGATACACACCACCGTAGAGCCCTTATGCTACTGCCTTTATGTAGATTTTTTCTTTATTATTTTATTTACCCTCTCATAGATACCACGATGGGGTTATTTATTTGTGTCTTGGCCTATGTGATGAATTAGGATTGAATGTATGTGTTATTTTATTTTTAATTTCAATTTATGTTGGGGTTATTTATTTATGTCTTGGCCTATGTGATGAATTAGGATTGAATGTATGTGGTATTTTATTTTTAATTTCAATTTATGTTGGGGTTTCATGTTTGTTCTTAATTTCCACCTCTTTCATGATTCTATTTGCATGACCATTTTGAATGGGGTTAGGGAGTGGGTTTGATTTCATTCTTTCTTTGAGCATAACCATTACTTGAGTTGATTGAATTCATTTTTTTTAATGTGATATCTAGGGTTTAGAATTATTCTATGACCATTGGTTTTTTCTATGTCCTATTTTTAAATATGGTTTCTGGTTACCCATCCTTTGCAATCCGATGTACCTAAACATGAGAAAAGGAGATATTTTGGATGGAGAGTGTTTACCATGACCATTGGACCAGCTAGTATCTAATTCAAATGACTCTATAATTGATAATTAATTATTTCATACTTTTTCATCCCATGAACCTAGATTCATTACTACCCAACACCCTTTTTCTGTTTTCCTCTCCCACATTCTTCATCAATCACATGCTCAGTATCTTAGATTTAATTTCTGCAAATCAATATTAGTTTAAGTTTATATTTTTTAATTAATATTTTTTACAAACCCATATCTGTGGGTTCGACCTTGAACTTTCATATCCTATAATCCCATGTAGTTTAATGGTTTGTTTGATTCATGTTGAAAATTTCTAAATTCAGTAACCCTATAGAAATTAAAGATTCCCTAAAGGATATCAACATGATTTAAAGAATGAAACACATGGTAAAGATCTGATAACATTTCTATGTTTTATAATATCATATCACACTTAAATGAGAGTGGAAGAAAATAAGAAACCCAAATTAAGGAACATAATTCTAGATAAATGAAATCATGCTTATGTAAAATAAATAGGTGTATACCTTAAACCGAAGATGTTCATTACTTATATCTTTATCCCATGTTCTTGATAAATATCACATGAGAGGTAGTAAAAAGAAACCCATCCTCTAGAGGTATCCATGGTCTATGCTAAATTTCTCGACACTTGAGGGGATCCTCTCGGCACCCATGATATGCTAGTGCCTCATGGTGGCTAAGGGTGAAGAGGAAGAGAACTATAAAATCAAGGTAGTTTCATCTAGCTATATATAAGAGTCTCATACACCCATAAAATGGGTATTGTCTCTTTATATAGAGATCCTAAGGTTTCTCCTTGAGTGAATATTCATTAACTCATAAATTATGAGTTAATGCATGTAGTTATATCGAATGAAACCTTTAGATATTCCAACCCCATGAATTTCATATTCTAAAAAAATTCATATTTAATGATAGATAGTGGAAGATAATTTGAATTTTAACATTTTTCATTCAGTAGGCAGTGACATGATATCACATACCATTCCATACAAGTCTAGTATTACGATATCTATATATCATATTGGATGAAATGCCTTAAACTAAGAAATTAAAAAATACTTCAGTTTCTATATGTTGTGCTATATGACGTGTCAATATCATACACTATGATATTGGCATATACATATCAAATATATATGTCTTTAGGAAATAATATATTACCATTAATTTAAACATATTGATACACAAAACATGGGAGATGATATGATAACAACCCCTATAATATACGTATTACTAGGTTATCCTAAATTCATGATCATCATATTGGGTTGTTATGATATATTAATAATAGTTTGAAGATGATTGATTTCATAGAGATAAAACCACTCACTCATAGGATATAATTTGGTGAAATTGTATTCGAATTGACCCACCTAAAGTAATCTGTATGAATTTTCATATATTTTTTGTTGGTGTTACTTAAGTGAACATTGACTATGGATCCTTCAACTTGAGGTTATAAAATTGGTTCCATCCTTGTGATGTTTTATACTTTAGTACCTATCAAAATCCATGTGATAATTTGGATTAATAAAATGTAATTAGGTATGATACTAATTAAGAAAAGGTATTTGAACAACTTAGATAGGATGTGACTACCCATATGATAGGTTATGACATCATGACTCTTAATTGAGTTTTGAATAAGTGCATGATCATGTCAATATAATTACATGTGATGTAATTACATATGATTTTTTCCACTTGAGAATTGATAAAAAGAGATAATCTATATGTGATTGAAATTATCTATGTCTCATGCTTAATCTCAATGTCATAGATAAATAAACTTAGCTAATATACATGTGGTGGATTAGACTACACCAAACCTCTTTGCAATTTAGGTATCTATGATGTGTTGCTAAAAACTTCTCTTAGTTTTTTATTATGAATGAGATTCATGAAAATTTTAAACTTTACAAAGGGCCCATTGGGTAAACAATATAATAATGCTAATTGGGATATTTTGGACTAATGTTATTAGTTCATGTCTAAATATGTTTATGTTTACTATATACACTAATATGATTTTTGATTTACACATTTAAAATGTTTAATTAAATAATAATTATTTAATTATATAATTAATGAGTCATTATAATATAAATAATGATTTATTTATATTATTAATACATAAACATGAGGTATTAGCATACCAACACCTGTTTGAGTGGAATGGGTGTCGCTGATTTGTATATAGGCTGGGGGTTCAAAACCTCTAATTACCTACTTCCCCTATTTATTTCGGGGTGAGAATTGCGTGATGGAATCATTTGAAACCATCTTTGTGCATTGGAGGAACCAAGATGGGTAGGCAACGACTTTGTTATATAGTGATAATGGGATCTCAATAGGTGCGAGGGCATGCACTACTAGTAGGAGGGGTACATGCAGTGGCTTCATTCAATAGAGATGAAGGGATCCTAATGGGTGCAGGGTCAGGCCTTCTTACAGGGTTGTAGGAAGCATCTTTTTTCCTACAATGATGGAGGGATATTTATAGGTAATAGGTAGGGCACTTTTCATAGGAGGGACTGGTGGTGGGTGCTCCAAGGTGGGTTTAGTGGATGGAGAAAACATGCCAATAGTGTGATGGGTAGGGCCATGCACATGTGGTGGTTAGGATGTGCCCAAAGAGAGGCCTTTGATGGTATGAGAATAGGGTGGGGAGGAATAGATCTATAGAACTATGGGTTGTTATCCTAGGGTTCATGTAATGGTCCTATGATCTATTGGTTATTTTAGACCATGTGAGGGCTTTCAGGCCATGTATTTCATAAGGCTTATGTGCCTATAGGCCTACAAACCATGTAGTGGGTTACCTCTCAACCCAGTTAAAAAGGGGTTTACTTTCCTTAATAAAAAAGGGTTATAGACCCACCAACATGTTTAAAAAAACACTTGGAAATGGAAAATACCAAATGGGATTAGAGTAATGGGCTTCCAAGTCCCATTACATGAGGGAAATTCAGAGGGTTACCCAAAAATACCATTTAAACACCTCTTTTTCCACTTTTAATGCACTTAGAGGCTCGTTAATGTTAAAGTTAATTCCCTATAACCAACTAAATTTGTACATTCTATTCTTAGAATATTAATAAATATAATATAACATAATGATTATTCTTCTGCATAACATCAATCCGACAACATCCTTAGAGTAGTTGTCACATCAAAAGGTGATATCATTTGCTCACTATAATAAGAACCTAGAGATTCTATGAAATATTCTTAAACATATTTCCTATAGTCTATATAGAATATATCTGATAGGACCCATATGATATTTAACTATCAGTTACTATATACTTATAAGATATTGAGACTTACTTATCATAAAATTCACACTTGGGGATCTCCAAGAAGGGAGGTCATGGGGAAAAACCCTCTAATAGGAATTCCATATGTTTTATGTGTCATTGGATATTTTTATCTGTATACATGAGTATTATTCCATATTCTTGATATTATTATTAATGTATATCATGAAACACATACTTTTACATATGTATGAAAACAATGATGACATATTCTTGTGGCGAGGTAACATATATTGGGTAAATCATAAGTGATATGACATTAATTGAACAATTCAATTAAGGATTTGTATCTTCCATATTAATGGAATAAGAAATATTTAACCCTTTGATTAAAATGGAACCATCTGATGAAATCCATGGCCTAGTTAGTTTATAGATGAGTTCATTTCAGAAATAAAAAAAATAAAGAATATAGGGTGATGAAACAAGTATACATCTTTATTGATGAGATATCCATAGACGGAGATATTATATTACATAAGGGTGTTCATAATAAGTTTTTTGTAGTTGCTATATTAACTTTTTTCTCCATGGGTTCCTTGACATGTTGCTAGATAATGATCTTGGAATTTTGGTAAGTTCCCTAATTCCATTAAAAAAAGGGCGTAGTGGGTCATGCACTAAGTATTTATAGAATCCCATTAAATTCCATTGAATTTAATATTTAGAATAAATATTATTCTTGATTTATGGAATAATAATTATTCAAGTAAAATTTGATCACATAAATTTAATCATGCGATATTCGTGTTTATAAAATGCAATTTTAATTTTATCTCTTGCTTATTTATTCACAAAGTATTAAAAAAATAAAATTTTATTCACTAGTTTAGTGAATATATTAATATAAATATTTATTTAGTTAGGTGAATATTAAAATAAATATTTATTCATGAGTTTAGTGAATATAATATTTATTTATTTATTAAATGAATAATATTTATTTGAATAACACTACTGGAAATCTAGTCTATATCAACAGACCTATGCCAATGATTTTACAAACTATTGGTATAGGGTACCTATACTAACAATTTAGATGAATTGTTAGTATAACTATAAATAATTTCAAGTACCTATACCAATGGTTATGGAGAACCATTGGTATAGGTCTATTCCAATAGTTTTCCAAAACTGTTGGAATAGATTGAAGAAATATATTTTTTATTTTATGTACAATAATAATAAATATTTCAAAATCTATAAATTTTTTATATATATGTATGTTTATCTAATTTTATACATAAAAATGGATATAGGCAATTGGTTGAGTTGTTAAATAATAATGGAGAGGTCCTAGGTTCAATACTCACCAATACTTTTTTTATACTACCTATACCAATGGTTTGGTAAAACAATTGGTATAGTTCTTGGAAAACCATTGATATATCCCAATACTAACAATTTTACACCATATAACTTATCAAACTATTAGTTTATGATATACCAATGGTTTAAGATCCTATAAAAATAGTTCCAAACTTCCGGTATAACCTAAATTTATAATAGTGTGAAAATTTTATTATTCAATGTTCAATTTGTTGGATGTTAACTAAAAGAGGGATATTATATTGTACAATATCCCCTATATCATAAAAATAAACATGCATACGATGCATGTTGGGATTAAGGATACGTTTCAATTAACGTATCCTTAAGTAGAATCTAGAGTTTGTGTTTCTCTAACATATGATGATATTATGGCTTTGAGTTTATGACTCATACCATATATTTCCTCTCAATTTCATTGGTTATAAATTAGTGGTATTTATTCATTTATGGTTATTCATTCATGACACACTCTCTTTAAGAGTTTAATCAAGTTATAACTCTCTAATGTTTAGTAACACATTAGCTTCCATGAGATGAAAAATTATGCTCTAAAATTATGAATCACTTCATTAAATGAAGAGATTATATAAAAGGGATGTGATACCTATCATAGAGATTATCCTTGATGCATGAAATCCAACATGAAACTCTATTCGTTCATTAATCACCATTTGTTTTTGGAAGAAGGTGCTAGAAACTTTTTAGTGGTTCAAGATCCTCTTGTTATGAATGAGGATCCAAAGGCTAGTGTAATCCCTCGGAGGTAGGATGCATTTGTATTATACTATAGTGATCCCCATAAAACTCACCCCATCCAAGAATTTTGATTAATATTATAAATTTTAAGATAAGAGATGTATTTATGTTCTTCATTTAGTGTATATTGAATCTATTGAAGATAGATCAAGACTTTCACAGGTTTCTTATACTGCCAAGTTAATTTGACGAACACTATAAAACCCATCAGTTGTATCAAATACTCTTTCTTAAATAGATCAATATATCAATCTATTTTTTATTTAAATAATGTACCTATCATAATTAATTCGAAGCTATATCATAAAATATGATATGCTGAGATGCTTCTATTTTGTCAGGTCATAGTATACGACTGCCTTATATCATAGGGTATGATATAATTAAATCCTATGAATTTTTACTACACCTTATGATATGATATACGATATCATAAAATATGAAAGATCCCTAGATTTTGGAAAAATAAAACATCATAATGTACTTACGTTATTAAGGATATTATTAAATACGATTGGAGCCTTATGATATCATAAATCATAAGAGGAAATATCAATTACAGATTATGATGGGATTATATCATAATATACAGTATATACATGTTGTTATATTTATTTATCAATCATAATTAATGACTAAAAATTCCCATATCTTTCATAAAATATGATATGGGTCAAAATGTTAAAAAGATAATATTTTGATAATTTTACTTAGGGTTTATAAAATTTTTATAAATTACAAGTGTTAAGTAGTATAAAATGAGTTTTTTACTATCTAAACTAAATATGAAAATTTTATATTTGTATCTCATGTTTTGGAAAATAATTATAAAGTTTATTTATTTATTGATTCCTACATGTTTATATATTGTTTAGGAAATAAAAATATTCTGTATGGTTAAATTTATGTGATAAATTTCTTCATATAAATTTTCAAGCCACACATTACATGATAATTATGAGAACATAAAATTTAGTTTTCATCTACCATGATCTCAGTTTGTAATTAAAGCTATTATCTTGAATTTAGTTATTTAATATATTTTATACAAATTAGGTTTTAGAGTTTTCATGAATTGGATTCTCCCTTGAGTAAAATATCACTGGGTAAAAGGAATTTAGGTCAAAATTCCCATTGTCTTGGAGGATTATTCCTTGTTATAACAAGGTGGGGCTTGGCTATCTATGGCTCCAGGCTTACTCATATAAAGATTTTCAATCTCATATAATTCCAAAACTTTACATGAAGAGTTTATATACCATATGAATAAGATATATTTGGATATGTATGAATATATTTTGATTAAATATTTGGGTGAATAACATATAATTTGGGACGTGTAAAGAGTTACACATTAATATGATGTAAACATATTAATTTTATGGATGGAATAGGGACTCCAAAACTAAATAGTTTGAAGCATGAATATACAATGGAATAAAATATAAGATAATAATGACTGCATATGATGAAATAGTTATGAATTTAATATTCATATAATGTATGTTAATTTGTTGAAACTTTTAAAAGAAAACCCCTCAAATACCAAGTGTGGTATTCCTTCTGAAGTGGAACTTGTCAAGACCCCTACCATCCAACTGAGTAGGTAATTCCATAACTGCATGCCTCTAGATTATATTGTGTAAGGAAAGTAAAAAATAGATGACTATAATTAGATTAGGTAGGATACACTTTTCTAGGAGACCCTAATAGTATTAGGTTACTTGATTTATAGATTTTAGTGAATCTATATGATGGATTTGGATAAATATCTATATGATCAACTATCCAAGAATCGTTACTATTTTGACTGGGATGATTCCCTTCTTAAATAACTATGTTGTGAGAGAAACCCCATAACAGACTCATTACTTTGTGAAATATAGATATTGGATCAATAAATGGATATGATGTATGAGGTTATCATTTTTAGTGGGTAATTTTCTTTAAAAGTCATTGATGATATAACATATCGACCCGACTGACCATTAAACCAGTAGCTAGATCAGTCACCACATGGCCTCAAGAATGCCTCCCCATATGCCAGAGGATACTAACTAGAATCAAGGGTCTAAGGTGGTGATAGCGGGGACACTATACCCTCATTATAATATTATCACAATGATATATCAAATAATAAATAACATAAAATAGATTATATAGAAATAAATTAAAGACAGAGTAGCGGAAGAATAATGTAAACTGAATAAGAGATGACCAACACCATTATACAACAATGCATGCATGTCCAAATATTTATATATAAACTAAAACAAAAGAAACACTGTAAGAATAATGATAAAATGAAATGCATGAATAGGGAAAATAAATAAAATACCCAAGGGTGAACTCCATGAGCATCCTAAGCTCTAGCTTAGTCCCGTAATCCTAAATCCCAGGTACAAGCATAACAATGCAAAAAATAATCCATGGTCCTGTGAACATGAGATATTCTCGAGTACCCTAGTGAAATGGAGGAAAAAGTAGGGTATGAGATGAAATAATAGTAGGCCACTATAATGTCCCCTATTTTGAATCGAACAAAAAATTCTAGGGGAATTTAAAATTTTCTATTTTCAGGGTAGACCATTATTAAAACTGAGCATCAGAACTTTTTTTTTCTGAGAGTTGACACTGAGATGTGTCTCTTAAAGAAATTCAATTAAATAAATTAAAATTTAAATATAAATAAATTATATAATTAAATTTTATAATAATAATGATAATATATTTTATTATTATTATTATTTTTATTATTATTATTATTATTAATTAGATTAGTTTTTTTATATCCACAAGGGGTCTCCCCTACTACTTATAACCTGTGCACGACCCCCCTTGGCTGAAAAATCCTCACACAACCCCCCCTATGGTGCGACCTCCCCCTCCTCACGAACTCCTCCAGTGCACCGTTTCCGCATATATTTCTTCATGAATCTCCATCGATCCATCTTGGTAAGCTCTATCCTCACTTCTCCTCCTAGTTTTCGGCTGTTTTTCGGTCTATTCATCACCCGATGAGGTTTTAGAGACCCTAGGGTTAGGGATAACCAGATTTTTAGTTTCTTCTCTAGTATTAGGGTGTGTGAATGGTCTCATAGGGTGTACTTATGTGTGTTTTGGTAACCACCTATGAAGGAGAAGCAGTTCGGCTCAATTTGGTTCACCTCCAATATTTTAAGGTGAGTTTTTATTTTTTTATTCAATACCACTTAGTTTATAATTGGGGTTTTGTATTTTATGAGTTTCTGGTAATTAAATTGAGGTGATTTGGTCCTTACCACATTAATTTTGAGTTCCTATTAATGTGTGTAGTGGGTTTTGACCAATTTTGAAGGCATGAAAGCATATACTCAGGTATAAATATATATAAATATGTATATATATTCAATGTACATATTCCATCATGGTGAGAGGAACATTTGTATTGGGTTAAGGGATATATATATATGTATGTATGTATTAAGGTATGTGCATGCACGTTTGGAGAATTTTTGGTGTTCATCGATAAATATGTCAAGTTCTAGGTGTTTCCTTGGTTCCTATTTAAGGTAGGGTTCCCTTTTCATGCCCTTTAAAGTTTATTAATACATTAATTAATTGATTATCTATCTTCCATTAGTTATTAATCGATGCATTATGATTAGATTAAATTATTCTTTTGATAAAGCTAATGAAATGTTAAATATGATCTATGAGTGGGTGATAAGAATGTCATGATTTTGTAATGAAACCCATCCAATGGAGGTGTGCTTTCTTCACACTAAAAACTCAGTGAGTAAACTTTTATTTTTTCTTGCTTTATTTCTTTGGGTGTTTACTTATGCTTTTTCTTTGGTTATAATTGTTAAAAAAGGAATGCCTAGGTGCTCGGTCTCTTTTTGTTGCATTTACCCAAGTGGGCACATCCATGTTTCCCTGACACCTCTCCCTCACACTTTATCCCTGTAATGTAGCTACTATCTATCAATGAGTTAAATGAAGTGGTTAAGGTAAATGGGATGGTTAAGATGAATTGGGAAAGAGGGTATAATACCTTAAGGGTAACAAAAATAAACCCTTTAGAACTTGTACCTTAAAATCAATTTGCCTTATTTAGGAAAATTGAGTGAGAATGACGTTGAGTAGGAAGGATCATACCAAATGGAATGCCTTGGATAAATGATTTATCTTTACTAATTTATTTGACATGTATTAATTTTTTTGGTTTGTTCTATCATGTCTGTTGTGGCCTTCGCTTATGGAGAAACCTATTTGGGGGTGTTCGCCTTTCCTCTTGGCCACCCCTTTAGGTGTGCCCAACCTAAATGGATTTTTTTCCTGATGCCTTGAGTTGTGTTTCACCTTTGGGTGAGTTTTTGGTACAATGGACTAATGTCCTAAATTTATAACTTGATTTGAAAATGGGAATTGAACTATGGATTGGGCCTTTGACAATGCATAGGCCTAATTCCTATTGTTTCGATTTGTGCATATGCTTGTGTATGTATATTGTTTTTTCCGAAGTGGTTTGGATTTGTTATATAAAATACAGGGTCAATATTGTAGCTTGAGACCCTGATACATCATTTATGACATATGGTTAAAGGCATGCTAATGCCATGTGAATCCAGTTACATTTCATTATTTGATCTTATGACTTGTTTCTAAGCCTCTTTCTTTAACCTTTCTTATGTTTATTGATTATTTCTTAGTGATTTTTCTTAGATCCTAGGGTTACTTTTGTGATAAATGCCTTATGCTGTGTTGATGGATTGGATTTTTTACATGATAGCTTGAATAGATTTTGGCTCATGGTGCATGTTTGATAGCATGATTTATGTATATGCTTTCCATTTGATTTATGGATTGATGTTTTCCTGTCCACGTGCCTTAAAAATATGGTTCACTTGATAAGGATTGGGCGAGAACATGGGTTCCATAATAAGGAATCATGGATGGACTCCTATGATCGGGTGGCTATACCACGACGCACCGAGGAAGCGATGTTTTAGGCTCTCTAGGAAAGGGCTCCCTCAGGCTTTCTATTATACTATTGGGTGATACCAGTCCCCTAAGGGGAAAATAAGGAAGGACCTATTGGAAAGATGGATATAAAAAGACTCAGGTGATACTCGGTCCCTTACATGTGATACCCAGGATAGACTCAGGTGATACTCGGTCCCTTACATGTGATACCCAGGATGAACTTGTGAATTTTCTCTCTCTCTTATTAACATACTTATGTGATGACACGGTAATTAGACCCCAAGACTAAGCACAAGATTAGGGGTGAGATTATTTGAGTTTCCATGTTAATTTTGGAACTGGTATACAAATTATATAAGGCCTCATCCTTAAAAATTACGTAATATTAAATTAAGTTAATAATTCACATTGAAAATATTTTCAGGTTTAGAGTTTTAGAGAATTAGGCCGTAACTAATACATTAAATTTAAAAAATTACAAAGTAGACATTTATACTCTATCCATTTTTTTTCACAAAGTAAAAAATCGTAAAAAAAGAAACATGTCTAGTTCCATTCTTTAGATAGAATGAATTTTCCTTGATCCCATACTTGACCCTATTCATATTTATGTCCTATGGAAAACATTTAAAAACATGGGATTAGCATAAAAAGCTCAGTAAGGGATATAAAATAAGTAAAGATAACATTAGTACATGAATATATAAAAATCAAATAAATCATACTTTTCAATCTTAAAACATAATATCTTTAACATACCTCACAAAATTAAATAATTTATGAATAACACATAGAAATCATAAAACATAAAGGTAACTTGTGGCATCTATATCATACTTACATTGAAGCTATCACAACTACATAGGGAGTTACTTTTGGAATACCCATCACATTATATTTCCTAAATCTATTTGGAGAAACATTAATGTTTACCTTTTTAATGTTACCCAATGCATTGGAGAGCTATCTCAGGCTCACCCACCCTAGGTTTATCACAGAACCACCCGTATACGTGAACAATGCCCAATAACCATAACATATTCATAAAACATAAAATAACCATAAAGGAAAGATAACATTTACACATTGTAATCATAATATATCATTTCAATATATTGACTAATCAATGCTTAATCAAACAATTTTCAAAACCATTTAAAACATTTAATAAATAGATTTTTTGAATCAAAGTGTCCCATACCACTTTGAAGCTTTTGAAAGAAATTTTAATTTAAAAACATTAATGTCCATATAAATAAATCCGTAAAACCAATTTTAAAATATGGACATTAATGAGAAAGATTTAGAAGAATAAATCTTTAAAACATTTAAAATGAAATTTTAGTTAAAGAGTTCCTAACCAAATGAGAGACACTTGAATAAAAATAATTGAGGAATAACATTAATCAAAGCTTATAATGTCATAAGAATAAGGAGATTCATGATAAAATATGTCAAAGGGTAGTATATACACCATATAAAAGTGAATTGGTGTATAAAAACAAATAAGTCTCAATGGAATGCAAATTGAGTCAAAGTCCCTTGCAAAGATCATATCCTTAGATTAAGGAAAAATCAATGAAATAATTATGTGTGAAAAATAAGAATAAACCCAATATAATTGGATATTAAGTGTAAAACAATAAAAGGTCATTCACACATATTCATAGTAATACATAATCAAGAAGTATAAGTTTAACCCAAAGAAATGAAATTGGGTTAAGAAGTTCTCTTAGAGAAATTCGACAGCCTAACGACGTCGCTTTAAAATTCAGAAAATAAGTTGATGATAGAGAAAATGGTCTCTAATCAAAAGGAAATAAAATTTATATATATAAGGATATAGAATAACATATCCCAACATAAGAAAATTGAAATTAAAATACATGATATAAAATAAATCTTTGTCTAAAAGAGTGCGGTGAAAGGTTCCCTTACCGATTTGGTAACTTACGAAACATACACCCCATGAAGGAAGGATCATACAATGAAGATTTAAATACCCATAAATTAAAGTATATTACACAAATAATACAATCATTGGTAGTACATACACCACACAAAAGTAAATAGTGGCAAATATAGCATGAATCTCATAGGAATAAGAAGTGAGATAAAAACCCCTTACCTCGTGTACGACTTGACTCGTTCATTCTTTAATCGCATGAATAATAAAATAAAGTCAATTTATACTTGCTTTATAACCTTTTTCAAGTTTATTATTCCTTTTATCTCACTTATTATCATGTTATAAACATTTCATAATCATTTTTGTTAATAACGGTCGTTTTGTCGATATTTGGTACTTGAGTCAAAAATAAACTTCTTATAATTAAAAACTGTCCATGTGGTAAAAATTACATTATCTCTAGAATGATATTCATGATTTTGATATCATATACATCCATTATATATATATGTATTTATAATAGTACATAACATTTGAAGATAAGAAATGAAATACACCGTTTATGGAGATGGTAAGCTATACATACGCATAGACACTACTTTCATTTCTATTTATTATTTAATGGAATGAAAAAACAATGATACATAGGTATATTATAATTAAAGTATAATATCATATATAATTTCATTAATTCTATCCTTTATACGTTCCATGTATGGAATGAACAAATCATATCACTTTGAGGGGGCGATAATCCGCACTTCCTCAAATGAAATTATCGCATTTACCCATTATGGAAACCATAAAGTTATGCTATAAATGAAAAATTAAAAAGCAGAGAGATAGTATAAATATAACATATATCATATATAAATATATTTACATCTTAATTTCCACCATGATAGGCAGTAGGAGATAATCGAACAATCATCGTTTCGTGAGGCAGCAGTTCGCCGTACATAGAAATAGTATGTACGTATCCATTAGATAAAGGGGTGTGTAAATGTAATTTGAATACTTCTCATAAAAAAACTTTTATATTTAGGATACTGTTTTTTATGTAAATAATGAATAAGAAGAGCATACTAAGTGAAGAAGTAAAATAAAATAAGAGAACTTGAGGGAATACGTTACCTTTAAATCGGGTAACTCCCTTTGGTTTGAACCAAAAGTATTTCTTGAAGTGCCTTATACCCAAGTTAAGTCATCTAGGAGGAAGAGAGGAATTTTGGGAGCTTATTTGGGTAGATTTTGGACGAGAAAGGGGCTTAATAGGTGTGAGTAATGGGTTATAGGTGGTGTCCTTTTATAAGAGGGAGGAGGGTCTCTTTAGAAAAGTTTGAAAGTATTATATTATTATAAAATAATTTTCAGTTTCAAAATGTCCAAAACTCATTAAATTAGAATATAAGATGAATATAAGTAGAAATAAATTCATCCAATAAGAATTGGATAGGTTTTGTATTTTTTTTAATCCTTATATTTTTTATTTAACCCTTTGTTAACTTATTTAACTTTTACCATGTCTTTTTGTATACTCATACTATATGGTTAATATATTTACAATAAAATGAAAAGAGACCCAAAATGGATCATTAATGACATTTGTAACATCATATATGTCATTTTTATTAATATTATATTTTTAGGACTATTTTATCATTTAATAAATTATTAATTTTTTTAAAAACTCATTTATGTCAATTTTTATTTTATTCATATCATGAATTTTTAAAAAATACAAACGAAATTGATTCTTTCGAAAAACCTTCATTAATTCAAATATAATTAGTCATAATAATCTATAAAATTTTTTAATGTCATAAAAAGTTTCAAAATAAATTTATTTTAATATTTATATTCTCATTTATGTAAAATATTCATTAATGAGGCAATCATTACATCATCATTGTGTCATAAATAAATTTATTTATATGATGTCTAAAAATTATAAATAAAATACCATGATTTAGGAAATATTTTTAAATTTCTAATGACTATTCACAGTAAAATATATCAATTATATATCCCACATTAAAATTGTTTTGGCAAAAAACACATGTTTATGATATTTTTATTTTTACTTTAAATAAAAAGTTATTATTGTCATTATCTTACCCAAGTGGATTTAAAAGGGAAAAAGTCTCACCCAAGGATTTTATTGGTCGGCCATGACTCATACAATAAGTCTAGTACAGGTGTTAAGGTATTTTTACTTTATTATAATATTATTTTTACCTTGAATTACCCTATTTACCTTTAACTATAGTAAATAAAAATCAAAAGTTACTATTCACCACAAATTATTTTCATCCTATTGAACCAAATTTTACTTACTGATGACAACCATTTATGTCATATTTTTGAAATTCAATTCACAGAACCGGTAAAATTTCATTTAAATGAAAAAAGTCGGTTTTTTAACTACTATGCAGTGTTTTTTTACCATTCATAAAAAATTGAACGTTTTCAGAAAAATACCAAAAATTCACCTAAAGAAAATTTGGGTATTCCAAATTTAAAAATGATATCTATTTTACCAAATTCAAAAAATATAAGTTTCATTCATTAATTTAAAATTAATTTTCATTGTCAAAACAAGAAAGTGTGTTTTTAAGAAGTAAAAACTATAAAAAGATTGACATGTGTTTATGTACAATTTCAAAGTGAAATTACTTACAATAACCATAATTGGATTAAATGGTAAAAATATAATACAATTACACTTTAAAAAAATTTAAAAAAGATAATCTAACCATATAAATAAATCAGATGAAAAGACAGTTTTGACTTAAAATGCAGTATTTTTCACTATTCATTAAAAAATGAACTTTATCAGAAAAATACCAAAAATTTACCCAAAGTAAATTTTTATTTCCTAATTCTAAAGAATAAGTCTATTTTTTTAAATGGAACACATAAATGTGACAAAAAATATATTTAAAATGGGTTCTCCATCCAAAGATGGTAAATCGACCTTTAAAAGAATATTAGAGTTTTTCATGCTTAAAATCAGATTCATTCTAATTTTAAGCCTCTAAGACTTATTGGATAAAAGTAAAAACATTTAACAAACATTTTTAATCATATTGTAGTTAGTTATATTCATTCCTGCCAATACAATGGCTAGGAATTAACTACCATTTAAAATAATAATAATAATATATTATTTTTCAGTATAACTCAAAGTTATGTGAAACACAAGATTTCAAAGAAACCCATTGTTGCATTGTCACGACCCGACCCTACCTGGGCCCGAGCCGCAACTACCCCAGGCCCGCCTCTATAGGGCAGGGGCTGGCGACCAGTGCCGAAGGCACAATAACTCGGGGAGGCCTTTGCCTAAGTACCTGTACACACACACGCAACACACTCAATGCAAAAGCGCAGAGTAAAAGAAAAGAAAAGCAAGGAAAAGGGGCAACTGCTATATATAACCACAAGAGTGCATCGACCTCTAAAATTACAAAGTACAAACTGAAAAGACAAGGGGCAAAACATACGCCCAACCAAAAAGTGCCACAACCTGGCAACAGGTAAACAAAAAGGAAACAGCAGACGAGTCTCCCACCTAGAACCCGGCTACGACCACCGCACGCGGTCCAAGCTCCCAAGCTCCTACGCTCCACCGAAGTCACGCTCCACCTGTCCGTCGTCTGCAAGGGAACACCAAGTTCGGGAAAATCCCAAGAAGGGGTGAGTATAAAAATACTCAATAGGATACCCCGAAGGCTCGAGGGAGCAACAAAGGAGGTACCGAAGGGTGAGCGGTAGAGAGAATAGAAAAGTAGAGGAGTACAACTGAAAGTGAAGTAAGAGTCCAGCTCAACCCAACAAGAGAAAGGAGATAGACTCATCCAGACACAAGGAGCTGGAAACGGTGAGAAGACGAACTTCCCGTCGAGTCTTCGATACCTATAGCAGGAGAGTAGACTCGTCCAACCACGAGAATCTAGACACAGAAAGCACGTGGCATACCCCGCGCGTCTTCGCCTCTCCTAGAAGGAGAGCAGCCAAAACCCAAGGAGTGGGTACTCGTACGAGGTATATACATATATATGCTCTGCCAAGAAGCCCGAACAAGCTCGTAAGGGGTTCTCCATACCGTAGCTCAGCCCAAGAAAGGTGAGTTGCCAACAGTCCAAAAAGAAACACCATCATCGATGCCCAGCATCCCGCACGTCTGCCCTGAACTGCAAGCCAAGGGGCTCAATCACCGCCCCTTGACACTATCCTCTTTGGGCGGCACTGACTCGCCCGCACGGTTTTAGATCGCGTCACAAGAACGCGTCTCGGTGGGGAAAGCGCCCCTCATACTTGAGAGTTCTAGGGAAAGTCAAACCACACCTCGTCACTGCCCTGCAGTCGAGAGGTCTCCTCAAAGCCGTAGTCGTTCCATCACTGACCCGTAAAACCAAGGGTCCCGCTCCAGTAATCACGGAGGAAAGCCACAGACTAGCCTAGTCGGAAGGACTGAGTCTGGAATGCCAATTGGTGTCCCACTACCCAGCCCCGCTGGAGGGTAATTCATAACCAAATGTCGGGTGACCCACTGCCCAACCCTGCTGGAGGGTAAACCTTAATACATCGTCAGGCGACCCACTACCCAGCCCCACTGGAGGGTAAACCATATTCAGATATCGGGTGACCCACTGCCCAGCCCTGCTGGAGGGTAAACCCTAATACATCATCAGGCGACCCACTGCCCAGCCCCGCTGGAGGGTAGACCTGGAATAAGTCGACAGACGACCCACTTCCTAGCCTTGCTGGAGGGTAGACCTGGAACTAGATGACGGGCGACCCACTGCCCAGCCCTGCTGGATGGTAGGCCCTAAGAGGTCGTCGGGTGACCCACTGCCCAGTCTCTGCTGGAGGGTAGACCCTAAGAGTGTCGGGTGACCCACTGCCTAGTCTCTGCTGGAGGGTAGACCCTAAAAGTGTCGGGTGACTAGCTTCCTAGTCTCTGCTGGAGGGTAGACCCTAAAAGTGTCGTGTGACCCACTGCCCAGTCTCTACTGGAGCGTAGACCCTAGAATCCGATGAGTAACCCACTGTCCGGCCCCGCTGGAGGGTGAAACTCAGAACTGCTCTGGCCACATCCACTGGAGGGCACAACACTGGCCAACTAAACACGGAGTGGGCATCACACGACCACCCAACTCCAGCACAACTCACCCAAAGGGGTTCAGCACCTGTTCCATCACTAGGTGCCACTGGCCCCGCTACAGGCCAATCCATCGAGAACGAAACCAGGGGGAGACCACTCAACCCTGCGGGTCAACCAAACACACAGAGGGACCCTCTACGTCGCGAGGGGTCGAAGTACGCAAAGCAGAACACGACACGCACATGGGGCCCACACGACGTGTGGCCCCAAGTCAACCCCAACTGAGCACACAAACATCTCAGGTACAAACCACACGTACCTCCAAGCGCTCCCGTATACTCCCAGAGTATACCTCGTCTCCAGCCCAAGGGCTATCGTGCACACGGCACCCAACATCAACGCGAAGGAGTGACGTAACAACTCCACCTCAAAGGCCCAGGAACGACCAACCACATCACTTCAAGCATTTACATCACTCACCCAAGAGTGCGCGCGATCACTCGCCAAAGGTCCGCTACAAACACAGTAGAAGGATCGCCACCGGGGCACCTCCACATTTCCACATTTAACAAGATCGCACAAGAGGCTCCATACAGCCAAACAGATCACACCGTTGCAATCCTTGCGCAAAAACACGTGAGTTAGACTACTCACTCGCCCGAAACGGTCAACAAGTGAAAAAGGTAATATTCACCGTGACCAAACCCGTGTAGGGCCCACCCCAATATCCCGAAACTGAACCAACAGATCACACCACTGTGATCCCCTTGGAAAAACACACGGGATTGAGTAATCAATCGACCAAAATGAACACCCGGTGAAAAAGGTACTATTCACCTTAGCCAGGTCGGGTGGGTCCCACACCACGTCCCCGAAAAAGGTCGGGCAGACTGTGCCATCACAAAGCTCTCGGAAAAGCACGTCAAATCGACTGCTTACATGCGTGGAACGGGTACCTGGAGAAAAAGATGCGTCCCGGCACACCGCACACCAGCGGCGCCACGTGGGACCCACATGCCGGTCTCGAAACTCAAAGAACGGATCGCACCTTTGCGATCCTCTCGAAAAAGTACATAAGATGGACTATTCACTTGTCCAAAACGGTCGCCCGATGATAAAGATGGAAAATCACCGTCGACGCCCAAACGACCCTCGTGGGCGCCGCACCATCGTGCCGAATTAGGGCGGGCGGATTGTACCACTGCAATCCCCTCGGAAAAACATCCAAAAATGACT
Organism: Viscum album; assembly: GCA_963277665.1. Taxonomy (NCBI): domain Eukaryota; kingdom Viridiplantae; phylum Streptophyta; class Magnoliopsida; order Santalales; family Viscaceae; genus Viscum; species Viscum album. Next base: position 1,999,285,453 of record OY728120.1, on the reverse strand, counting down.
ACTCGCACGCCCCGAACAGACGTCCAGTGAAAAAGTCGGGAAACGCCGCACGCAGCTCAAGAGTCGGCCCGTGGGGCCCACGCCTCAATTCCAGTTTCGACGCCCGAAACCGCCCTGGAAACCTCCGCCTCAGTGCCAGGGTCCCAACACAACTGACGACACTCAAAGCGGACGTCGCATGCGTCCGCGCCGTCCAAAACAAGAAACTCGGGGAATACACTCGCCCACTTAAGGGCACGTTGCGCCTCCGCGGCCCCTCGTTTCGGAAATTAAAAATTCCCAAAACCATTTCAAAAACTCCGTCTTGACGCAAGCTCCGCGCTTCCGCAGACGGCGCGCAAAACGGACGCCCGTATCCCAAAATACGGGCGTCCGAAGACTGAGGGGCAAAGCCCCTTGGGCTGGACCGGCCCGGACCGGCCAGTCCGCCCAGCTTGGGTCGGCCCGCGCCGGCCGGCCCGCGGCTCAGCCGCGGGTCCGGTTCACCCCGCCGCGCCCAGCTGGCCGCGGCTTGCTCGAGCCGACCGGCCGCCTCGCGGCCGGTTGATTCCCCACAGCGACCCGCGTTTTGCGGGTCGCGGTCGTGCACGGGGTTCGCGCGCTTCGCGGCCCCCCTCTCCTCCGCTTGCCGGCGCCCGCGGCCGGCTTCCGACAGCCGCCGCCGAAGGCCGCCGCCGCCTCCCGGAAGCACCGCCGCCACCTGCTGAAGCCCCGGCCGACCGCCGGAGGCCCTGCTCCGCCCCGCGCCGCCCTGCTCCGCCGCCGTCCGCCGCCTTCGACCCTCGCCGGAAACCTGTCGTGGCAGGAAAATTTTCCGAGGACCACCGGGAACGATCCGGTGATCGAAATTTCGATTCGGATAACATTCCGGAAAGCTCGGGACAAGATATACGCGACTACGGGTATGGATCAAAGATCAGGCAGCAATTATACACTAAAATTCGAATTCAAATAGGGGTTCGGGATTTAAAACGCAAACGAACACCGCCTACCTCGTTGGGCTTCGCCCGGCGCTTCCCGCGCGATCCGCCGCGCACCATCGTCTCGCCAGAGACACCTCGCCGGATCCACCTCACCGGAGCTCTCCTCGCCGGAGTCGCCTCGCCGGAGCTCGCCTCTCCAGAGGTGAAGGAGGGGGAGGAGGGTTTGAGGGAGAAGAGGAAGAAGAAGAAGGGGGGGTGTTTAAGTACAAATCACTTGAACGCCCGCCCGACAGCCCCGAACCCGAACTCCCAACGGGGTCGGGATTTAGCCTCCCCTAGGCTAAGAACCACGCTCTGAGCGCAACGGCGGTCTCAGAATTTTATTCCGAGACCCCGTTCAAAAGTTATTAAACTTAGCGCCCGAGGCCTCCAAATTACGAAAACGCCCCTGGGGCCATTTTTCACAAACGGCCCGTGCCCGCGAAACTTATACCCTCATAGGGTAAACGGCACACTACGAACTCAACGGTGCTCTCGGTTTTCCGATCCGAGCCACCATTTAAGAGATACTAGCGTTTCACCATTAAACGAATAAATTAATTAATTTATTTATCCGTTTAATGTTCCGGGAGCGGGCGAGGGGTCCAAACATCCCGCGCCGACAAGTTTTATGTCGTTCCTAGGGTAAAAACCCCATTACGGACCCATCCGTACACTTGGATCTCTGATCCGGAACTCCATTTAGGAGTTATTGCATTTATTTGGCATTTCCAGTGTGAACGCACTGAAAATTTAATTCCGGCCACTCCGGGGCTCGGAATCGCACGCCGTCTAAAGGCGCTACCTTGGAATATTATCAAGAATATTTCAAAGTCTTTTTCAGAAAAAACGGGGTTCTTATATCATTCCCTCCTTCAAGATTTTCGTCCCCGAAAAGAAAAACTAGGGAGCAACACAGGGTACTAAGCCCACACCTGGCTTCCTCATACCCAGAAGAAGCCACGCACAGCACTGCGTCACCGCACACGGAACAAAGGATTGATCCGTTCACGCAAGGTCGGCCCTTGCCGATGTCATGAACCCACTCCAGACTTTGGGGTTTGGGGAATGGCAGTAGGGAACCTCGCCATCCCTTTGCACGGTCTCAAACGGCCCTAAGGCCCTCGGGGGTAGCTCACCTCCCCGAACGAACCTCTACGTCGCACGCTGCGACTGGAATCACCGCCCGCACATGAAACAAGGCCCGGTGATTCCCTCCTTCAGAATATCCATATGGTGAAACACCCAAGGATATCTGATCACGCAAGGTTCCACAGTTGATGCTCTCTTACACGCTCAACATGCGAAAGAGTCAACACCATCGACTAAAGGAAAAGGTCTCACGCCTTTTTCCTTACCACCACAGGGTCACACCCGATGCCCTGCATCACCCTGGTAACACCTCAAACAAGGAGCAGGGAGAAAATACTTTCACACACAGAGCCTAACAATTATACTGTAAGAAGTAGAAGGGTCGCATGGGGTACCTCTCACCATCCCATGATCTGCAGGATCGTAGACATCCAAAGCTCGCGGGTGTCCGTGGTCCCAACCGTCAGCTCTCGGAGCCTGATGTGGACCGCCTAGTGGTGATGGGGAGATATCGTAACGTCGTCCCCCACCTCCAACTCCTCCCGCTCCTCTGCTAGCACCACCTCTCTGGCCACTACTCCGATCACGGCGCTGCCTCTGCCGTGGTGGTGCGCCTGCTACCTGCCCGAAGCTCTCAGCAACTCGGGTCAGGCAGTCTCGTGCCAAGTGACCTCGCCCATCACAAGCATAGAACCGACGCTCTCTGGGCTGCCCTGGTGCCCTCCGGCGTCACTGTGGTGTAGGAACACGGCCTGGGATCCACTCACGAAAGGGCATCCTCGGCTGAGGCCCTGCGCCTTTTCGCCACAGTGGTATACGACCACGTCTCCGAAACCGGCAGTGGGAAGGCCACCTGCATCGGGGTCCTGTCCTCCGGCACCTGCTAGCAACGACAGACGTCCCGGCTCCATCGCGCCCACTGCCACTACCAACCGCAAAACATGACAGGAAGCCCTCTGTCACCAGCGTATGCTCTAGCACCCCAGCATATGTGGAAATGCCCAAGGGTACTACGACCACACGAATCTCTCGGCGGAGACCCTGCTCAAACTTCTGAGCTCAGAAGTTGTCGTCATGGACCAAGTCCGGGTAAAAGCGTGCACGGTCTGAAAAACTAGCCGCGTACTCGGCCACCGTCATCCCTCCCTGCTGAAACTGCAGGAGCTCCTGAATCCGAACGGAGCGCAAGAAGGAGGGGAAAAACTCCTCACGGAGCAACAACTGAAATTCGCCCCCAACGAAAGCGATGACTCGTCAAGAAACTGAGTCACCAGACCCCACCGATGTCAAGATGCTCCACGAAAAAGGGTGGGTGCTAAAGCCACACTCTGATCTGTCAGCGTCTTCACAAGCCTGAAAAGGCGAACCACTGCCTCGAGCCAAACCTATGCTGCCTGAGGGTCTGGCTCACCATTGAACCTCAACGGTCCCTTCTGCTGGAACTCACGGAGCGCGCACAACCTGCGCTAAAGCTCAACCTGCTCTGCTGAAATTGCCTGCTGCTCAACAGGTGGGGGGGCTGCTACCGGCCCACCCAGAGAAAGGGGCTCACATGATGGGTCATGGACTATGGCCTCGTAGCTCACATGGTCGTCGTCATGAACCAGAGCTAGTATCCTGGCTGGCTGTCCTCGCGGAGACATCCTGAAAATTATCAAGGAGTGTCGCGGTCAGATGAGCATATATGTATATATACCAATAACACAACGATGGGGAGCTGACTCAAGAAGGACAGTCAAAGACTCAGTCCTATGTGATGCACAACCAAATTTTCCCTGCAACAAGTGTCTCAGCATGTCGAGTCGACAAGCGGGTTATCAAGGTCCTAGTGAATAAATACGTCGGCCGCCGCACCTTCACTGGAATCCCTGGCCTGAGAGCCGCTCTCGAGACACGTTAACACTGTTACCCTAAATCCCAACCAATTCCTCTTTTAGGGACGTCCGCACAACGTCCCAAGGAACGAACCACCTCTGATACCACTTTGTCACGACCCGACCCTATCCGGGCTCGAGCCGCAACTACCCCAGGCCCGCCTCCATAGGCCAGGGGCTGGCGACCAGCACCGAAGGCACAATAACTCGGGGATGCCTTTGCCTAAGTACCTGTACACACACACGCAGCACACTCAATGCAAAAACACAGAGTAAAAGAAAAGACAAGCAAGGAAAAGGGGCAACTGCTATATATAACCACAAGAGTGCATCGACCTCTACAAGTACAAAGTACAAACTAAAAAGACAAGGGGAAAAACACGCGCCCAACCAAAAAGTGACACAACCTGGAAACAGGTAAACAAAAAGGAAACAACTGAAGAGTCTCCCACCTGGAACCCGGCTACGACCACCGCACGCAGTCCAAACTCCCAAGCTCCTACGCTCCACCGAAGTCACGCTCCACCTGTCCGCCGTCTGCAAGGGCACACCAAGTGCGGGCAAAACCCAAGCAGGGGTGAGTATAAAAATACTCAGTAGGATACCCCGAAGGCTCGAGGGAGCAACAAAGGAGGTACCGAAGGGTGAGCGGTAGAGCGAACAGAAAAGTAGAGGAGTACAACTGAAAGTGCAGTAAGAGTCCATCTCAACCCAACAAGAGAAAAGAGATAGACTCATCCAGACACAAGGAGCTAGAAACTGTGAGAAGACAAACTTCCCGTCGAGTATTCGCTACCTATAGCAGGAGAGTAGACTCGTCCAACCACGAGAAGCTAGACACGGAAAGCACGTGGCATACCCCGCGCGTCTTCGCCTCTCCTGGAAGGAGAGCATCCAAAACCCAAGGAGTGTGTACTCGTATGAGGTATATACATATATATGCTCTTCCAAGAAGCCCGAAAAAGCTCGTAAGGGGATCTCCGTCCCGTAGCTCAGCCCAAGAAAGGTGAGTCGCCAACAGTCCAAAAAGAAACACCATCATCGATGCCCAACATCCCGCACGTCTGCCCTGAAGCGCAAGCCAAGGGGATCAATCACCGCACCTTGACACTATCCGCTTTGGGTGGCACTGACTCGCCCGCACGGTTTTAGATTGCGTCACAAGAACGCGTCTCGGTGGGGAAAGCGCCCCTCATACTTGAGAGTTCTAGGGAAATTCAAACCACACCTCGTCACTGCCCTGCAGTCGAGAGGTCTCCTCAAAGCCATAATCGTTCCATCACCGACCCGTACAACCAAGGGTCCCGCTACGGTAATCACGGAGGAAATCCACAGACTATCCTAGTCGGAAGGACTGAGTCTGGAATGCCAACTGGTGTACCACTGCCCAGCCCCGCTGGAGGGTAATTCATAACCAAATTTCGGGTGACCCACTGCCCAGCCCTGCTGGAGGGTAAACCTTAATACATCATCAGGCGACCCACTACCTAGCCCCGCTGGAGGGTAAACCATATTCAGATATCGGGTGACCCACTGCCCAGCCCTGCTGGAGGGTAAACCCTAATACATCATCAGGCGACCCACTGCCCAGCCCCGCTGGAGGGTAGACCTGGAATAAGTCGACAGGTGACCCACTGCCCAGCCTTGCTGGAGGGTAGACCTGGAACTAGACGACGGACGACCCACTGCCCAAACCTGCTGGAGGGTAGGCCCTAAGAGGTCGTCGGGTGACCCACTGCCCAGTCTCTGCTGGAGGGTAGACCCTAAGAGTGTCGGGTGACCCACTGCCCAGTCTCTGCTGGAGGGTAGACCCTAAGAGTGTCGGGTGACCCACTGCCCAGTCTCTGCTGGAGGGTAGACCCTAAAAGTGTTGTGTGACCCACGACCCAGTCTCTGCTGGAGGGTAGACCCTAGAATCCAATGAGTAACCCACTGCCCAGCCCCGCTGGAGGGTAAAACTCAGAACTGCTCTGGCCACATCCACTGGAGGGCACAACACTGGCTAACTGAACACGGAGTGGGCATCACGCGACCACCCAACTCCAGCACAACTCACCCAAAGGGGTTCAGCACCTGTTCCATCACTAGGTGCCACTGGCCCCACTACCGGCCAATCCATCGAGAACGAAACCAGGGGAGACCACTCAACCCTACTGGTCAACCAAACACACAGAGGGACCCTGTACGTCGCGAGGGTTCGAAGTACGCAAAGTAGAACACGAAACGCACATGGGGCCCACACGACGTGTGGCCCCAAGTCAACCCCAACTGAGCACACAAACATCTCAGGTACAAACCACACGTACCTCCAAGCGCTCCCGTATACTCCCAGAGTATACCTCGTCTCTAGCCCAAGGGCTATCGTGCACACGTCACCCAACGTCAATGCGAAGGCGTGACGTAACAACTCCACCTCAAAGGCCCCGTCACGGACAACCACATCACTTTAAGCATTTACATCACTCGCCAAAGGTCTGCTATAAACACGGTAGAAGGACCGCCACCGGGGCACCTCCACATTTCCACATTTTACAAGATCACACAAGAGGCTCCGTACAGCCAAACGGATCACACCGTTGCAATCCTTATGCAAAAACACGCGAGTTAGACTACCCACTCGCCCGAAACGGTCAACAGGTGAAAAAGGTACTATTCACAGTGACCAAACCCGTGTAGGGCCCACCCCAAGATCCCGAAACTGAACCAACAGATCACGCCACTGCGATCCCCTCGGAAAAACACACGGGATTGAGTAATCAATCACCCAAAATGAACACCTGGTGAAAAAGTTACTATTCACCGTAGCCAGGTCGGGCGGGTCCCACACCACGTCCCCGAAAAAGGTCGGGCGGACTGCGCCATTGCAAAGCTCTCGGAAAAGCACGTCAAATCGACTGCTTACATGCGTGGAACGGGTACCCGGAGAAAAAGATGCGTCCCGACACACCGCACACGAGCGGCTCCACGTGGGACCCGCATGCCGGTCCCGAAACTCAATGAACGGATCGCACCGTTGCGATCCTCTCGAAAAAGTACACAAGATGGACTATTCACTTGTCCAAAACGGTCGCCCGGTGATAAAGATGGAAAATCACCGTCGACGCCCAAACAACCCTCGTGGGCCCCGCACCATCATGCCGAATTAGGGCGGGCGGATTGTACCGCTGCAATCCCCTCGGAAAACATCCAAAAATGACTGCTCGCACGCCCCGAACGGGCGTCCGGTGAAAAAGTTGTGAAACGCCGCACACAGCTCAAGAGTCGGCCCGTGGGGCCCACGCCTCGATTCCGGTTTCGATGCCCGAAACCGCCCTAGAAACCTCCGCCTCAGTGCCAGGGTCCCAACGCAACTGACGGCACTCAAAGCGGACGTCGCATGCGTCCGCGCCGTCCAAAACAAGAAACTCGGGGAATACACTCGCCCACTTAAGGACACGTCGCGCCTCCGCGACCCCTTGTTTCGGGAATTAAAAATTTCCGAAACCATCTCAAAAACTCCGTCTTGACGCAAGCTCCGCGCTGCCATAGACGACGCGCAAAATGGACGCCCGTTGCCCAAAATACGGGCGTCCGAAGACTGAGGGGCAAAGCCCCTTGGGCCGGACCGGCCCGGACCGGCCGGTCCGCCCTGCTTGGGCCGGCCCGGTCCGCACAGCCGGCCCGTGGCTCAGCCGCGGGTCCGGTTCACCCCGCTGCGGCCAGCTGGCCGCGGCTTTCTCCAGCCGACCGGCCGCCTCGCGGCCGGTTGATTCCCCACAGCGACCCGCGTTTTGCGGGTCGCGGTCGTGCACGGGGGTCGCGCGCTTCGCGGCCCCCCTCTCCTCCGCTTGCCGGCGCCCGCGGCCGGCTTCCGACGGCCGCCGCCGAAGGCCGCCGCCACCTCCCGGAAGCGCCGCCGCCGCCTGCTGAAGCCCCGGCCGACCGCCGGAGGCCCTGCTCCGCCCCGCGCCGCCCTGCGCCGCAGCCGTCCGCCGCCTTCGACCCTCACCGGAAACCGGCCGTGGCCGGAAACTTTTCCAAGGACCACCGGGAACGATCCTGTGGTCGAAATTTCAATCCGGATAACATTCTGGAAAGCTCAGGACAAGATCTACGTGACTACGGGCTTGGATCGAAGATCGGACAGCAATTAGACACTAAAATTCGAATTCAAAGAGGGATTCGGGATTTAAAACGCAAACGAACACCGCCTACCTCGTTGGGCTTCGCCCGGCGCTTCCCGCGCGATCCGCCGCGCGCCATTGTCTCGCCGGAGCCACCTCACCGGAGTCGCCTCGCCGGAGCTCGCCTCGCTGGAGGTGAAGGAGGGGAGGAGGGTTTGAGGGAGAAGAGGAAGAAGAAGAAGGGGGGGGGGTGTTTAAGTACAAATCACTTAAACGCCCGCCCGACAGCCCCGAACCCGAACTCCCGACAGGGTCAGGATTTAGCCTCCCCTAGGCTAAGAACCACTCTATGAGCACAACGGCAGTCTCGGAATTTTATTCCAAGACACCGTTCAAAAGTTATTAAACTTAGCGCCCGAGGCCGCCAAATTACTAAAACGCCCCTGGGGCCATTTTTCACAAACGGCCCGCGCCCGCGAAAATTATACCCCTCCTAGGGTAAACGGCACGCTCCGAACTCAACGGTGCTCTCAGTTTTATGATCTGAGCCACCGTTTAAGAGATACTAGCATTTCTCCATTAAACGAATAAATTAATTAATTTATTTATCCGTTTAACGTTCCGGGAGCGGGCGAGGGGTCCAAACATCCCGCGCCGACAAGTTTTATGTCATTCTTAGGGTAAACACCCCATTCCGTACCCATCCGTACACTCGGATATCTGATCCGGAACTCCGTTTAGGAGTTATTGCATTTATTTGTCGTTTCTAGTGTGAACGCACTGAAAATTTAATTCCGGCCACTCCGGGGCTCGGAATCGCACGCTGTCTGAAGGCGCTGCCCTGGAATATTATTAAGAATATTCCAAATTCTTTTTCAGCAAAAATGGGGTTCTTACATGCATGTTGAGTACACTATCATATATATCATACCATTTAAAGTATAATTAATATTCAATTCACACATATTAATAAATATGAAAAAATTTCATATTCTTTATTTACCTGGGATGTTATATCCTTCCCCCCTTTTGGGAATTGCGTCCTCACAATTTTAAAATTGGGCTCAGAAACTTCATTAAAAGTCCCACATCAAAAAAATAGTCAATAAAAAAATCACATTAAAAGAAAGAAAGATAAGTACGAAGGTCACCTGAGATAAACCATACTATGATTCCATGAAAACATGGATATGGAAGAGAAACTAAGTGTCATGTTCTGATTGAGTTATAGAAAACATGATCAGGAGAAAGTTAACCTCCAGAAAACCACAAACTTGTGAGAGGTTAAACGTTATTTGATTACCCAGTAGGAAAAGTAAATAGACAACATTTTTGTTTTATGTTCCTTTTCATAAAGTTGAGGAATTTATTTATGATATTGACTAATAACATAAGGAAATATACATACTTTTCAAGTAGAGTTTCATCCTTTAATAAGTTTCTTCAAAAAAATCATCTTTTCTCTAAACGATGAGTATTCAATATGACTTGGTCACACCTGAAGCGCTATAATCAATTTCTATAGAATCACATAATCTAAAAAAGATGAACTATATATTTCCCCCCTCTTTAGACATTATCCAAAATCAAAATGGTTAGTACAAGATTATATAATCCCCAAAAACGATAATCCTTTATAAAAATAAAAACTATTCATAATATCCAAAATTCAACAAACATTACCCTAAGTTCAACAAATACCATTCAATAAACAATTGTCCGTAAAATTATTCAATATAATCCAAACTAAGATTGAAACCCAAAACTCATAAGAATTTAATCCCATATTCTTCCACCGTAAATCTTAACATTTATCTCCAAATAAAATTGACTACTATTAAAGTCTCATAATGAAGTGTAATTAACGTAATCACATATTCTCTATGATAGGTTATTCATTTCCATAGATAAGCCAAATCACCATATGTCCACAATAAAAACATAGATTCTTCACAAAATAAAATTCCACCATTACTCCTCAAATGAAATCCCAAATTATTCTATTTTCCTTAGGCAAATAGTGTTCCCAAAAGAGGAAACATCTTCCAAAATGACCTTCATCATTTAATCATCAAATCATTTTCCTATACTAAGTATATTCATTTGATAAAACAAAAGTTCCAAAAATCAACTCATTCTTGGTCCATAAAATAATTTAACTAAAAGAATAAGTCATACTTACCTGGGATTTCACGTAGGCTAGTGGTAGGCGATAAATCCCAATCGCACTTTGGTTGTGGGTTCGATTCCCATAGCTTTGTCCGATGCGATGGGTTTTCACACGGTCTGCGAATTTTTATTTTTCAAAAACAATATAATTTTATAAAATTCCCCCCAAAAAAGAGATAAATTCTTCAAAAATAACCATAACATATTTAAACCACAAAGGTTATCTAATACCTTTCATTTTGCATCCCAAAATGTAATAACCATTTATCACCTCTAAAATAACTATGCCTCTTTCTAATATGCAAACCATTATAGTTATGTCACTTATTCTTAAATAACACCCTAACCTCTAAAGTCATCTAAACTGACCTTTGATACCAACTGTAAGGCCCCACATAATCTTGAATTAAGTTAACAATTCACATTGATGATATTTTTAGGTTTAGAGTTTTAGAGAATTAGGCCATAACTATTACATTACATTTCAAAAATTACAAAGTATACACTTCTACTCTATCAAATTTTGTTTCACAAAATAAAAACTCTTAAAAAAAGAAACATGTCTAGTTCCATGCTTTAGACAACATGACTTTTCCTTGGTCCCATCCTTAACCCTATTCATCTTTATGTCCTATGGAAAACATTTAAAAACTTGGGATGAGCATAAAAATCCCAGTAAGGGATATAAAATAAGGAAAGATAACATCAGTCTATGAATATATACAAATCAAATAAATCATACTTTTCAATCTTAAAACACAATATCTTTAACATACCTCACAAAATCATAATATTTATGAAATACACATAGAAATCATAAATCATAAAGGTATCTTGTGGCATACATATCATACTTACATTACATATATCAGAGCTATATAGGGAGTTATGTTTGGAATACCCATCCCAGTATATTCTCTAAATCTCTTGGGAGAAACATTAACGTTTACCTCTATCATGTTACCCAATGCATTGGAGAGCTATCTCAGGCTCACCCGCCCTAGGTTTATCACGGAACCACCCATATATGTGAACAATGACCAATAACCATAACATACTCATAACACATAAAACAGGAATAAAGGAAAGATAACATTTCCACATTGTAATCATAATATATAATTTCAATATATTGATATAATCAATTCTTAATCAAACCATTTAAAACATTTAATAAATGGATTTTTTGAATCAAAGTGTCCCATACCACTTTGAATCTTTTGAAATAAATTTTAATTTCTAAACATTCACGTCCATATAAATAAATCCTTTAAACCATTTTTAAAAAATGTACATTAATGAGAAATATTTAGAATAATACATCTTTAAAACATTTAAAACGATATTTTAGTTAAAGAGTTCCTAACCAAATGAGAGACACTTGAATAAAAATAATTGAGAAATAAAATTAATCAAAGCTTATAATATCACGAGAATAAGGAGATTCATGATATAATATGTCAAAGGGTAGTATATACACTCTATAAAAGTGAATTGGTGTATAAAAACAAATAAGTCTCAATGGAATGTAAATTGAGACAAAGTCCCTTGAAAAGATCATATCCCAAGATTAATGACAAATAAATGACATAATTATGTGTGAAAAATAATAATACACACAATATAAGTGGATATTAAGTGTAAAACAATCATAGTTCATTCACACATATTCATAGAATGACATAATCAAGAAGTAGAAGTTTAACCCAAAGAATTGAAATTGGGTTAAGAAGTTCTCTTATAGAAATTCGACAGCCTAACGACGTCGCTTTAAAATTCAGAAAATAAGTTGATGAGATAGAAAAGGGTATATCATCACATGGAAATAAAATATAAAGAAATAAGGATATAGAAGAACATATCCCAACATAATAAAATGGAAATTAAAAGACATGACATAAAATAAGTCTTTGTCTAAAAGAGTGCGGGGAAAGGTTCCCTTACCGATTTGGAAACTTACGAAACATACACCCCATGAAGGAAGGGTCATAAAATGAATATGTATATACCAATAAATTAAAATATATTACACAAATAATACAATCATGGGTTGTATATACACCACACAAAAGGAAATAGTGGAAAATATAGCATTAATCTCATGGGAATAAGAAGTGAGATGAAAACCCCTTACCTTGTGTATGATTTGACTCGTTCATTCTTTAATCTCCTGAATAATAAACTAAAGTCAATTTATAATTGATTAATAACTCTTTTCAAGTTTATAATTCCTTTTACCTCACTTATTACCACATTATAATCATTACATAATCATTTATGTTAATAACGATCATTTGTATATATTTGGTACTTGAGTCAAAAATGAACTTATTATAATTACAAATTTTCCATGTGGTCAAAATTAAATTATCTACATAATTATATTCATGATTTAAATATAATATATATCCAGCATATATATGTATTTATAATAGTACATAACATTTGGAGATAAGAAATGAAATGTACCGCTCATGGAGATGGTAAGCCGTACGTACATATGAACGCTACTTTCATTTCTATTTCTTATTTAATGGAATGAAAACATAATGATACATAGGTATATTATAATTTCATTAATTCCATCCTTTATACATTCCACGCATGACATGAACGAGTCATATCACTTTGAGGGGGCGGTAGTCCGCACTTCCTCAAATGAAATTATCACATTTACCCATCATGAAAACCATAAAGGTATGATATAAATGAAAAATACAGAAGCATAGAGACAATATAAATATAATATATATCACATATAAATATAGTTCCATCTTAATGGGAACCATGAGAGGCAGTATTAGATAATTGAACAATCATCGTTTCGTGAGGCAGCAGTTTTCCATACATAGAAACAATATGTTCGTATCCATTAGATGGAGGTGTGTGTAAGTGTAATTTGAATCCTTCTCATAAAAACAACATATTATATTAATTATACTGTTTTTATTAGTTAATAAATTAATAATAAGATCATAGTGAGTGAATAAGTAAAATAAAAGAATAGAACTTAAGGGAAGACGTTACCTTTAAATCAGGTAACTCCCTTTGGTTTGAACCAAAAGGCTTTCTTGAAGTTCGTTCTGCCTAAGGTAACACTTCTAGGAGGAATATAGTGATGTTGGGAGATTATTTGGGAAGATTTTGGGCGATCCAAGGGGCTTGAGAGGTGTCAGTAATGGGTTAGAGGTAGTGTCCTTTTATAAGAGGGAGGAGGAGCTCTTTAGGAAATTTTAAAGTATTATTTTATTATAAAATTATATTTGGTTTCATAAGGTCAAAAACTCATTAAATTCAAAGATAAGATGAATATAAGTCGAAATAAATTCATCCAATAAAAATTGGATAGGTTTTGGATCTTTTTTAATCCTTATCATTTTTATTTAACCATTTGTTAATTTATTTAACATTTATCATGTCTTCTAGTATATTCATACTATATGGTTAATATATTTACTATAAAATTCCAAGAGACCCAAAATGGATCATTAATGAAAATTTTAATATCATATATGTAATTTTGAATAATATTATATTTTTAGGACTATTTTATCATTTAATAAAATATTAATTGATTTAAAGACTCATTTATGTCAATCTTTCTACTATTCATATCATGACATTTTAAAAAAATCCAAACCAACTTGATTATTTCTAAAAACCTTCATTAATTCAAATTTAACAAGTCATACTAATCTATAAAATTCTTGGATGGCATAAAAAGTTTCAAAATAAATTTATTTTAATGTTTATAATCTCATTTATTTAAAACATTCATTAATGAGGTAATCATTACATCATCATTGTGTCATAAATAACTTTATTTATATGATGTCTAAAAATTATAAATAATATACAATGATGTATGAAATATTTTTATATTTCTAATTAAAATTTATAGCCAAAGATATCAATTATATAACCCCGCATTAAAATTGTTTTGAAAAAAAACACTTGTTTATGATATTTTTATTTTTACTTTAAATAAAAAGCTATTAATGTCATTATCTTACTCAAATGGCTTTAAAAGGCCAAAAGTCTCATCCAAGGATTTTATTAGTCGTCCATGACTCATCCAATAATGTTAGGGAAAGTGTTTAGGTAATTTGATATTATTATAATATTATTTTTACCTTGAATCACCCTATTTACCTTTAATCGCAGTAAATAAAAATCAAAAGTTACTATTCACCAAAAAGTCGGGGTTTTAACTACTATGTAGTGTTTTTCACTATTCATCAAAGATTGAACATTTTCAGAAAAATACCAAAAATTTACCCAAAGAAAATTTTGATATTCTAAATTCAAAAATGATTTCTATTTTACCAAATTCAAAACATATAAGTTTCATTAATTAATTTAAAATTAATTTCTATTGTCAAAACTAGAAAGCATGTTTTTAAGAAGTAAAAAATACAAAAATATTGACATGTGTTTATGTCCAATTTCAAAGTGAAATTACTTCCAATGACCAACATTGGATTAAATGGTAAAAATATAATCTAATTACACTTTAAAACCATTTAAAAATATAATCTAACCATATAAATATATTAGATGAAAAGAAAATTTTAACTTAAAATGCAGTATTTTTCACTATTCATTAAAAAAATGAACTTTATCAGAAAAATATATAAGATTTACCCAAATTAAACTTTGATGTCCTTATTCTAAAGAAGAAATTTATTTTTTCAAATGGAGCATATACATGTGAGAAAACTAGATTTAAAATGGGAACTCCATTAAAAGGCAATAAATCGACCTTTTAAAGAATATTATAGTATTTCATGCTTAAAATCAGATTATTTCTTATTTTAAGACTCTAAGACTTATTGGATAAATGTAAAAACATTTAACAAAAATTTTTAATCATATTTTAGTTAGTTCTGTTCATTCTCTCCAATACAATGGCTAGGCATTAAGTACCATTTAAAATAATAATAATAATAATATATTATTTTTCGGTATAACTTAAAGTTGTGTGCAACGTAAGATTTCAAAGAAACCCATTATTGTGTGTTGAGTATGCTATTAGATATAGCATCCCCTTTAAATTAAAATTAATATTCAATTCACACATATTAATAAATACAAATTTTTTCGTATTCCTTATTTACTTATGATGTTACATATTATGCTTGCACATGTACCTCATTTCTAATTTATGGCTTAGGCTAAAGTAGGTGGTATGGGGTGGGTGCCTGTTTAGGAACCCAAACCAAGTTGTTGTTATTAATTGTTATCACTCTGCATTTATTTTATATGGAACACTTCTTAATTTATATTTCATTGTTTGGATTGGGATAAACACCGTGGGTATTGAACTATTGAGATTTATATCTCACACCCTACTCAGGTACCCTTGGTACCCGAGTAGAAATTATATTTAAAGGATCTGGGTTGATCGTTGTATTTCTTGTACCTAGGAGTTTGCAGAAAAAAACTGATATGGAGCTCGAGATTCTTATGGAGATCACCCCTAGAGATTTTCTACCCTTTCTTTATTATTGTACTGTGTTGTAAAGTATGCTCTATTATTTACTTATTTCAGTTATCTATCATCACTGTGACATGTATTCATCTATTGAATAATATGGAACTGGCCACTTTTATAAAATTTGTTACTTTTATTCTTCGACTACACTAATAAATATTTATATTGTTCTTCCACTATTTTCTATTGTTTATTATCTAATAATACCAGTGTGCATATCTGATAAGAGGGTATAGTATCCCCGCAATCACTTCTTGAGACCCTCGCTGCTAGTTGGTAGTATCTAGAATATAGGGAGATGCGCTTGATGCCATGTGACCCACCGGTTCGATGGTAAGATGTGTTAGGAAATTACAAAGTGGAATTAGAGGCTTATTTTCCTTTGTCTTACTATTTTGGGTTGGTAGACAGGAGACTAGGAACGTGTCAATTCTTGTTTAATATCCATTTCTGGGACCGATCACCCTACGTATGAGAAATGACCAAGTGTCTAGGACTAGTAATTGATGTTCATGATTTTTGGTATTACAGTTGATATGATTTCACCTCAAGTGATTGGTGTAATTTCCACTACTTATGGATTTTATGGTATTTTACCCTTAGCCTATTAAGGAAAGGATGAATCATTACATGCATCATAATTGGCACATAGGGATTCACATGTCATGCATATGCCATGCCATATAGCTTCATTCATAGGTTTCCTGTCGATATGATTGAGTTCCTTGAATTCCATTACATGTTGTTATGTTTATTATCATGTATATTGTATAATATGATTAGGTGTTAATATTCCATGATTCTGTACCTATATCATGTCTTCCCTATGTTAGCTTCTTGTGATGACATGCTAGTTTTGTTTTGATGTAATTGATTTCATGGACCAAATGAATTGGTTGCAATTAAATGGGAGCTAAATGAAATCTGTAAAGTGTATGGGTGCTTTATATATTGGTAGATGACCACCCATATAAATAGGCTATTGAACTGGTGCATGTTGTATAATGAAATGGTTTCAAATATTAAAGGCTTTGAAATGGAACCTATAGTGGTTTCATCTGTTTAAGACCCTCATGTAAGGGTAGCTAAAGCTTCTTTGAGTTTCCTTGTAATGGAAGCATGATCATTTTTCGTACACGCTCTTTCCTTTATAAATGGATTAGATAATCAAATTTTGTGCCTAGTGACTTCTTTTAGAATGACCTTATGTTAGGGTCGATGCTAGTTCTTCGTAAGGGGCTAGATTGTGGTAGGTAGCCCCCTTAGAACATAAAATCCTTTCTAATTCCATGAGTTTTCTACCTTTTGGTACTGTTCACATGTCGTTTTCTCTAGTAGGACCCCCTTGATTAAAATGAAACCCTTTTTTGGATAGGAGGTCATGTTTTTCTTGGACTTTTATATGGGTGTTAGCACCGAGTGATGCTCAATTTCAGTTGGTTAGACATGCCTCAGGCATGGTCGACAGCTTTGTAGGTTGCTTGACCCTTTATTTTCCTTAGTGATGCATTAATTGATATGTAATAATCTAGGTTAATGGTCACATGGGTAAATACAATGATGGGTTAAATCCCTTGTAATGACCATCTGATACTTGAATGCATAAGGCATACAACCTAGGGATAGAAATCAGTATGTGTCATTTACTCATGAAATCTCATGGTAGTACGCATCAGTATACATAATAACCATCGAGTGTTTAATGTTGTGATGAACCGATTGGGTTCAGTGGAATCATTGAGTCTTGTACCATTGAGTGTAGTCTTAGGTCATCTCCGAAGTAGAGTGACCCGGGCATAAATAAATCAAGTTCACCCCGATGCTTAAGATGACTTCCAGAGACTCAGGTGTTTTGACACACTGGTCGGTTTGGTTTTAGTTTTCATACAAATTGTTTAAACATTTGTGTTTATGGTGGTTCTGACCTAGTGTGATTTTGATCAACTAGTCTATCTCTTCCTTTTTATGAGTAGGAAACTCCTAAGGTTGGGGGGTGTCATGTCAGTTTTGTTAAATATGTTTCCCTCCAGGTAGAAGGAACACAACCAAAGAGGACCATTAGAGAATAATCCGACTAGATTAAATGACATGAGGTTTGTGAACTTTATATCATGTTAGTGCTTTCTTGGAAATACAAGATTGGTTTAGTTTGCGGTGTATGACACATTTGAGAAACATCGTTTGTCATGGGCGGACTACAATGGTTAAACTTGAACAATCACCAGATGCCTCAGGTGGTAAAGGCTTAGTAATCGGTAAATGATGGTGCATCGGCAGGTAAAGCTAAGTTTCTTCTAAGGTATTGACTAGTATTGGTTTGGCCATTTTCCTTATGGTAATCTTTAAAAATATTCCTAGTGTACTCTATTTTAGTGAAGAGAATGTCCCCGATCTTGAAATCATCATTGATTCACTAAGAGAGTGTCGGTCTTACCCCACGCTAATTTTTTTTAAAAGATGTTGGGTAATCTTTATCTGGTTTCACGCTAAACACATGGTTCTTATTGAAGCTTAGTTAGTATTAAGTGAACCTTGGATTACCATTTAAGAATTCCTTGGATGAGATTGTGTACACCAACTTCTTCTTCTGACTTAAACACTTGGAAAATGCCGCTTCGGGCTTAGTCAATGCTCTGATGTGTGAATCATGGTCTTGTACCAATATCTCACTCATAAAAATGGATGGTGGACTACAATTGGTTAGTTACTTATACTACTGTCATTCCAATTCAAGGTTTTCCTAGACTTGTTGTTAGTCTTAATGATGCTTAAATCAAGGAACGTCATTAGAAGTCAGATATTGACTTGTGGATGTGTTCGTGGTTAATGTGAGATACCTTGAAAGAAGGAATCACCGTTCAGTTTGTAAGATGTTGGATGTCTAAGACAATAATATTCTTGAATAGTTAACCTTAGTGACACATGCCTGTCGTAGGGCGTGGCAAAAGCAATTTAATTTTTCCTAATGCAGCATAGAGGCTAACCAGGGTCGTCTCACTTGAGGAGATTTCTCAGTAATTCAATCACTTGATCTAATTCACCTAAATTAATTCTTTTTGTTGTTTTATATTTTATTAAATAAATGGAATTTATGAAAATAAATGAAATACAAAAATTCAATTCAAATTAATATGAAATTCTAAACAAAATGGAATTATGGTTGAAAGGAAGTTCTCCTGAGAGAAGTTTCAGGGAGCACCTTCATTGTCCAGATTAAAATATTCTTAGTGAACACACTCCATCGTATGTGTGCACACATTATTCTAACCTGGTTATGAAAGAAAAGTATACTCAGCGATCACCAAGCACACCCTCCATCCACCTCCTCAATCGAGGGAAAATGGTTGTAGATTAAGAAGTTAATCTTTAGACAACCACAGTGAGGATTACACCCACTATAAATTATCCTTAGAATTAACTCAAAGAATATTAAAAACATGGTATTGGGTTCAAGAACCTGATTAATCCCTTTGGATATTCCTTATATTAGTTACTCCTGATCATGAGTATTATAGTTCACGATGGTAAGATGAGAGGAAGAAAAGAGGGTGGATGGGTGGACACAATAATAAAAACAATGCATGAATTTTATTTGAAATCTAAATTAAAATTGAAAACTAAAATAAAAATAAATAAAAGAAATAAATAAAAATTAAATGGGGAAGATTTTTGGCCATCCTCCCTCTATGAAGATCTCCTCCTTGGGGCCTTGAAGGAATGGATGGAGAATGGGATGATTTGAGAAGGAGGTGAGGGCCTCCTTTTATAGGCAGAATTCGTCCCCCAAAATTTGACATGTTGTAGCCCCATTAAATGACACATTAACACGTTTTACCATTCTTAAATGTTGTTCATAATTTTCTTGGTCGTTTCCCCGCAAAATCTCAGCATATTTGGAAAAGTATTAAGAGAGTTATACCCGTTTTACTCTAACCATTTATTTTGTCCAGTCAGACTCGACAAATCGCAAACCTTCGGATTAGGATGCTTTAATGACCACTTAAACAGTAAATAAACGCATTATTGCCTTAATTAAAGATTCTCCAAAACTCATTTCTCATCCCCCAACAAAATTTCACAACATTTGGTCCCACCATGAATGAGTTATGGGCCCCACACCAAAAATCGGCAGAACTGTGAACAATTTTCATCCTCCCACTTGTGAGCTTCTTTTGAGATTCCATATGGCTGATTCAGCTTTTAGTCCAAAAATAGTAAATGAAGCACTAGATATGAAGAATTTGGAAAAGAATGAATTTTTCAATTTTAATTAGTGTAGAAAATGTTATGGCCAAACAACAAAAATAAGTTAAAATGGTTAAAAATTCGAAATGGGCCATTTTTATTATTAAGCTCAAAATATTACTAATATCATAAAAATGTGACAATTACCCATAAAATAAAACTATGGTGGGATTATAAAAAATTATTTAGAGTATAAAATATATGAAAATGTGAGCTTCATCACTCCCCCACACTTAAACATTGCACTCCTGGGAAATCATCTTACATCCAAATCAAATTCCACACAACAATCAAAAATGAGGAAATATCAATGATCTTATCCAAAATAGAAGTCCATTATGTATCATATATGAAAAAAAGACTCTTTAATTTTCATTTCAATTATTAAAATTTGTTCAAACTCATAAATCAATCCATGTCCCAATCACAACCTACCTCACATTGAATTTTATGTCACTCTTCACTCAAGAGAAATTGAATCTAGAGTTATACTCATACTTGAAAATCGCATGTATCACCATAGGTTTGTGAAAATTATCATTTCTCCACAGCGTGAAACATGAAATTGAATTTAATCATGAGGGATTTAATTAAAGGTTCAAATGATTCTGTGGCTTAGGGTTGGTGGGAAAATGATTGAAAAAAGTGTCAGGCTAGAAAGAGGAGGTTGGACTTTTAAGTAAAATGCATGATTAAATCTAGGTAAAACACAGGTAATTCCTCTCTCAATCCCGCTTGAAAATGTGAAAAGCAACACCACCCCTCTTATTACATGGTACATGAGCCAAGAAGTTATTATACTGAATGATATCATCTATGTTCTCCTTTTTTTTTCAAATCTCGAGAAATGCATAACTTTATTTCATTTTTCTTTTTTTCAAGTAGGATGAGATGAAAATTGAATACAATGAATGAATGAAAATTCATGCCCTTGATTTTTTAGTTGGAAATGAGTCATAAAATAATTTACAATGAGTAATTAAAACTCATATCTATTTTTTTCTCCTTTTTTTGAAGGAGAAATGGATAAAACAAATAAAGCACAATGAAATGACGACACATGCCCAATTATATTATTGTCCACTTACCAAAGTATTGAAAAACACCTTGAATCATCAATAAATGATACACATACCAATGAATGCACATTAAATACCCTTTCCCCACACTCAAACTTGAAATAACCATGCAAAAATACTAAAAGTGCGGGTAGGTAAGGAAAAAATGGCTTGTAATGTGGCTTAAACCTATAAGGCAATTCATGGAATCTAAGGGCTTAAAAAGGATAAATGTAAAGGTGGGTCTCAAGATAAAATGTGGCTATCCAAAGATATTCCTCAATCATTTCAAATACATTCCCTGAAATCCAAAGCTTTGAAAGAGAATTATTCACAAATTCTGGTTCTCACACAAAATTCAAGTTTCCCTCAAGAAAGTGTGGGTATTAGGAGGAATATGTAAAAGTGGTTTAGAATACCTCATAGGATTGGAAAAATATTTTGAGTCAGTGTTTCATGGGAATGGATTTAAAAAATCAGTCAAACTCATTAAAATGCTTGAAAATCCATTTCAAGGGAAAAGAATTTGTATCAACAATCATTTAAAATCCATTATTTCAAAAATCATTTAAACTCTTTAAAAATCAATTGATGTGTGAAAAGTGATAAGAATATTCATTAAAGCTCAAAATATGTTTTAAACAAAAAAATTAAATGATTTTAAATGATAATCATAAAAAAGTGATATCCCTTTTGAAATAAACATTTGGTCCTCTTCCTCTAATTCTCGGGGCTTCCTTCTGCCTTCATGATCCTACAAAAGAAAAATTACTCAATTAATTACAAGGATCATTTCATTTATGCTCAAAATGAAAAGAGAGATGGGGACACATGCTAGACTAATTCTTAATACTGAATTTGAAATCTAAATTCCTAATATTAAAAATTAAATTACTGTAAAGAAAGTAAAGGATAAATCTTGGCATGATCCCCCAAGTGGGCCCTGGCATCTTTTACTGCCTCTAGAGGGCAGTACCAGCTTTTATCCATAATATGTCGATGGATGAAGCTTCTTTGATTTAAACCACCACATGTGGATCTTCCCAGCTTGAAGTTCTTTGTTCTTGTTGAGGAGGACTCCATAGACAGAGTATACCAGATCCGCCCCCTTCACAATTTGGTACAACTTTCATGGTGGGGGTAAGATGAAGTAGAGAGCCTCCTCCTAATTTGTTGCTACTTGTGCAACATTCCCTTTCCCTTCTTGTGCTCTGCCTAAATATTCAGTGTGTTCATGGATCTTTAAATGTTCCTCAAAAGGTGTAATTTCTTTTCCGTCATCATCCTCCAAGGCATAATATGAGATGGCCGAATCTGAAAATTCAAAACTATTAGGGGTGATACTCAAATTATTTTCAATAAAATTAAAAGAATTTGAGTTTAAGATTGTATCATCTCCCTGAGTCGGTTCGACTTTAATCTCCTCTTCAATTGAAAGTTCCTCTTGGAGTTGATATTCACTATATAGAGGTAGGTAGTAAGGCTCCTCCATTTCGAGTTTTGCCTCAAATTCATGGATGTCTTCAGTGAAATCCAGTAAGATGAGTGGAACTTGCTTCTTGGCCTCAAATATTTTTAAGTCATCTTGGAGTTCATTGACCATGGCCATCAAATCATCTAGTGAGATCCATGTTTTTATGACTCTTTCTTTTTTCTTGACCATTATCATTAGTGCCTCAGCTCTTTGTTGGAGGGCCTCTTTAGTGTAGTCTATTTCTTGTTCTTGCACCATTGAGTAATTTTTAGTCCATGTAGAATAATAATCATTTTAATTCATCATGGAAAGAATTTTTTTGGATTTAAAAAAACAAATAATGAAAACTATCTAAAATTTGAAAATAGAAAAAGTAAAGTAAACAACCGATTAGCTCCCTGGAAACGGTGCTAGTTTTGACGCATGCCTATCGTAGGGTGTGGAAAAATCAATTTAATTTTTCCTAGTGCAACATATAGGCTGACTAGGGTCGTCTCATTTGGGGAGATTTCTCAGTTATTCACTCACTTAATCTAATTCACCTAAATTAATTCTTTTTGTTGTTTTATATTTTAGTAAATAAATGGAATTTATGAAAATAAATGAAATGAAAAAATTAAATTCAAATTAATATGAAATTCTAAACAAAATGGAATTATGGTTGAAAGGAAGTTCTCCTGAGAGAAGTTTCAGGGAGCACCTTCATTGGCCAGATTCAAATATTCTTAGTGAAAACACTCCATCATATGTGTGCACACATTATTTTAACCCGGTTATGAAAGAAAAGTCTACTCAACAACCGCCAAGCACACCCTCCATCCACCTCCTCAATCGAGGGAAAATGGTTGCAGATTAAGAAGTTAATCTTTAGACAACCACAGTGAGGATTGCACCCACTATAAATTATCCTTATAATTATCTCAATGAATATTAAAAAGATGGTATTGGGTTCAAGAAAATGATTACTCCCTCAAGATATTCCTCTGATTAGTTACTCATTATCATGGGTATTATAATTCACGATGGTAAGATGAGAGGAAGAAAAGAGGGTGGATGGGTGGACACAATAATAAAAACAATGAATGAATTTTATTTGAAATCTAAATTACAATTGAAAACTAAAACAAAATTAAAGAAAAAAAATAAATAAAAAATGGGGAAGATTTGTGGCCAACCTCCCTCGGTGGAGACCTCCTCCTTGGTGCCTTGAAGGAATGGATGGAGAATGGGATGCTTTGGGAAGGAGGTGAGGGCCTCCTTTTATAGGCAGAATTCGTCCCTTGAAAGTTGACGTGTTGTGTCCCTATTAAATGAAATATTAACGCATTTCACCCTTCTTCAATGTTCTTCATAATTGTCTTTGGCGTTTCCTCTAAAAATCTCAGAGGATGTGGACAAGTATTACGAGAGGTATTCCCATTTTACTCTGACCATTTATTCTGTCCAGTCAGACTCGCCAAATCGCAAACCTCATGATTAGGATGCTTTAATGACCCCTTCAACGTCCAATAAACGTGATCTTTCCTTAATGAAAGATTCTCAAAAACTCCTTGTGAATCACCCCACCGATGTTCACAACATTTGGGCCCACCATTAATGAGTTATGGACCCCACACCAAAAATCGGCAGAACTGTGAACAGTTTTCATGCTCCCAATTTTGAGTTTCTTTTGAGCTTCCATATGGCTGATTCAGCTTTTAGTCCAAAATAGTAAATGAATCCATAGATGTATAGAATCTAGAAAAGAAGGAATTTTGAAATTTGGATTAGTTTAGAAAATGTTATGGCCAAACTACAGAAATAAGTTAAAACAGAAAAAAAATTCGAAATGGGCCATTTTTACTATTAAGCTCAAAATATTACTAATATCATAAAAATGTGACAATTAACCATACAATTACACTATGGTGGGATTATAAAAAATGATTTAAATTATAAAATATATGAAAATGTGAGCTTCATAACTCCCCAAAACTTAAACATTGCACTCCTGGGCAATCATCTTACATCCAAATCAAATTCCACACAACAATCAAAAATAAGGAAATATCAATGATCTTATCCAAAATAGAAGTCCATAATGTATCATATATGA
Source organism: Viscum album (assembly GCA_963277665.1). Lineage (NCBI taxonomy): Eukaryota > Viridiplantae > Streptophyta > Magnoliopsida > Santalales > Viscaceae > Viscum > Viscum album. The sequence goes on along the minus strand of OY728120.1, from coordinate 1,999,260,887 downwards.
AAAACAATCCTCTCTAATTTTAATTTAAATCATTAAAATTTGTTCAACCTTATAAATCAATCCATGTCCCAATCACAACCTACCTCACATTGAATTTTATGTCACTCTTCACTCAAGAGAAATTGAATCTAGAGTTATACACATACTTGAAAATTGCATGTATCACCATAAGTTTGTGAAAATTATAATTTATCCATAGTGTAAAACATGAAAATTAATTTAATATTGATGGATTTAATTAAAGGTTCAAATGATTCTGTGGCTTAGGGTTGGTGGGAAAATTATAGAGAAAATTTCCAGGCTAGAAAGAGGAGGTTGGACTTTTAAGTAAAATGCATGATTAAATCAAGGGAAAACACAGGTAATTCCTCCCTCAATCCCGCTTGAAAATGTGAAAACAACACCACCCCTCTTATGACAAGGTACATGAGCCAAGAAGTTATTATACTGAATTATATCATCTAAGTTCTCCTTTTTTTTCAAAGCTCCAGAAAGGCACATCTTTATTTTATTTTTCTTTTTTTCATGGAGGATGAGCTGAAAATTGAATACAATGAATGAATTAAAATTCATGCCCTTGATTTTTGATAGGGACATGAGTCATAAAAGAATTTAAAATGAGTAATTCAAACTCATCTCCATTTTTTTATTCTTTTTTTTTGAAGGAGAAATGGATGAACCAAATAAAGCACAATGAAATGACGACACATGCCCAATTCTCTTATTTTCCACTGCCCAAATTATTGACACACACCTCACATCACTAATAAATGATACACATCACAATGAAATCACACGAAAGGCCCTTCCCCCACACTCAAACTTGAAATAACAATGCAAAAATACTAAAAGTGCGGGTAGGTAAGGAAAAATTGGCTTGTAATGTGCCTTAAACCTATAAGGAAACTCATGGAATCTAAAAGCTTAAAAAGGATAAATGTAAAGGTGGGTCTCAAGATAAAAAGTGGCTATCCAAAGAGATGCCTCAATCATTTCAAATACATTCCCTAAAATCCAAAGCTTCAAAAGAGAATTATTCACAAATTCTGGTTCTCAAAAAAAATTCAAGTTTCCCTCAAGAAAGTGTGGGTATTTGGAGGAATATGTAAAATTAGGTTAGAATACCTCACAGGATTGGAGAAATATTTTGAGTCAGTTTTTCATGGGCATGGATTTCAAAAATCAGTCAAACTCATTAAAATGCTTGAAAATCCATTTCAAGGGAAAATAATTCATATCAACAATCATTTAAAATCTATTATTTCAAAAATCATTTCAACTCTTTCAAAATCAATTGTTGTGTGAAAAGTGATAAGAATATTAATTAAAGCTCAAAATATATTTTTGACCAAAAAATTAAAGGAGTTTAAATGATAATTATAAAAAGTGATCTCCCTTTTGAAATAAAGATTCGGTCCTCTTCCTCTAATTCTCGGGGCTTCCTTCTGCCTTCATGATCCAACAAAAGAAAAATTACTCAATTAATCACAAGGATCATTTAATTTAAGCTCAAAATGAAAAGAGAGAGGGGGCCACATGCTAGAATAATTCTTAATACTGAATTTGAAATCTAAATTCCTAATGTTGAAAATTAAATTACTATAAAGAAAGTAAAGGATAAATCTTGGTATGATCCCCCAAGTGGGCCATGGAATATTTTACTGCCTCCATAGGGTAGTACCAGCTTTTATCCATAATATCTCAGTGGATGAAGCTTCTTTGATTTAAACCACTACACGTGGCTCTTCCCAGATTGAAGTTATTTGTTCTTGTTGAGGAAGACTCCATAGACAGAGTATACCAGATCCACTCCCTTCACAATTTGGTATAGCTTACATGGTGGGGGTAGGATGAAGTACAGAGCCTCCTCCTCATTTGTTGCTACTTGGGAAACATTCCCTTTCCCTTCTTGTGCTCCGCATAAATATTAAGTGTGTTTAGGGAGCTTTAAATGTTCCTCAAAAGGTGCAATTTATTTTCCCTCATTATCCTCCAAGGCATAATATGAGATGGCCGAATCTGAAAATTCAAAACTATTAGGGGTGATACTCAAATTATTTTCAATAAAATTAAAATAGTTTGAGTTTAAGATTATATCATCTCCCTGAGTCGGTTCGAATTTAATATCCTCCTTAATTGAAAGTGCCTCTTGGAGTTGATATTCACTAGATGGAGGTAGGTAGTCAGGCTCCTCCATTTTGATTTTGGCCTCAACTTCATGGATGTCTTTAGTGAAATCTGGGAAGACCAGTGGCATTGGCTTCTTGGCCTTAAATCTTTTTAATTCAGCTTCGAGTTCATCGACCATGGCCGTCAAATCCTCTAGTGAGATCCATGTTTTTATGCCTCTTTATTTTTTCTTGACCACTATCATCAATGCCTCAGTTCTTCATTGGAGGCCTCTTCAATGTAGTCTATTTCTTGTTCTTTCACCATTGAGTAATTTTCAGTCCATGTAGAATAATAATCAATTGAATTCATCATGGAAATATATTTTTTGGATTTTAAAAATAATAATAATGAAAACTATCTAAAATTTGAAAATAGAAAAAGTAAAGTAAACAACCGATTAGATCCCCAGAAACGGTGCTAGTTTTGACACACACCTGTCGTAGGGTATGGCAAAAGCAATTTAATTTTTCCTAGTGCAGCATAGAGGCTGACCAGGGTCGTCTCACTTTAGGATCTTTCTCAGTTATTCACTCACTTAATATAATTCACCTAAATTACTTCTTTTGTTGTTTTATATTTTATTAAATAAATGGTATTTATGAATATAAATTAAATGCAAAAATTCAATTCCAAATAATATGAAATTCTAAACAAAATGGAATTATGGTTGAAAGGAAGTTCTCCCGAGAGAAGTTTCAGGGAGCACCTTCATTGGCCAACTTCAAATATTCTTAGTGAACACACTCCATTATATGTGTGAACACATTATTCTAACCCGATTATGAAAGAAAAGTCTTCTCAGTGATCGCCAAGCACACCCTCCATCCACCTCCTCAATCGAGAGAAAATGGTTGTAGATTAAGAAGTTAATCTTTAGACAACCATAGTGAGGATTACACCCACTATAAATTATCATTAGAATTAACTCCAAGAATATTAAAAACATGGTATTGGGTTCAAGAACCTGATTACTCTCTTGGGATATTCCTCATATTAGTTACTCATGATCATGAGTATTATAGTTCACGATGGTAAGGTGAGAGGAAGAAAAGAGGGTGGATGGGTGGACACAATAATAAAAACAATGCATGAATTTTATTTGAAATCTAAATTACAATTGAAAAATAAAAAAAAATAAAGAAAAGAAATAAATAAAAATGAAATGGGGAAGATTTTTGGCCAGCCTCCCTCGGTGGAAATCTCCTCCTTGGTGCCTTGAAGGAATGGATGGAGAATGGGATGCTTTGGGAAGGAGGTGAGGGCCTCCTTTTATAGGCAGAATTCGTCCCCCTAGAGTTGATTTGTTGCAGCCCAATTAAATGACATATTCACGCATTTAACCCTTCTTCAATGTTTTTCATAATTGTCTTGGGAGTTTCCCCTCAAAATATAATCGGATTTGGACAAGTATTCCAAGAGTTATGCCCGTTTTACTCTGACCATTTATTCTGTCCAGTCAGACTCTCCAAATCGCAAACCTCCAGATTATGATGCTTTAATAACCCCTTAAACGGCCAATAAACGTGGTATTTCCTTAATGAAAGATTCTCCAAAACTCCATGCACGTCCCCCCACCGAATTTCACAACATTTGAGCCCACCATGAATGAGTTATGGACCCCACACCAAAAATCAGCAGAACTGTGAACAATTTTCATGCTCCCAATTGTGAGCTTCTTTTGAGATTCCATATGGCCGATTCAGATTTTAGTCAAAAAATAGTAAATGAATCCCTAGATGTGTACAATCTTGAAAAGTAGAAATTTTTAAATTTGGATTAGTGTAGTAAATGTTATGGCAAAAATAGAAATAAGTTAAAATAGTTAAAAATTCGAAATGGGCCATTTTTACTATTAAGCTCAAAATATTACTAAAATAATAAAAATGTGACAATTACCCATACAATAACACTATGGTGGGATTATAAACAATTATTTACAGTATAAAATATATGAAAATTTGAGCTTCATCACCTAGTGGATCGACTACTTATCTCTCTTGTTAAATGGAGCGATTAGGGAAGGAGAATTTCGAACACGTTGTTCGGTGAGGTGAGTGCGGTTTGTGTTGGCTAGGTCTTTTCATGAAAATATGGATTGACATGGGCTTTGAGGTCGATGGGTAATCGACCGTTTTATCTGTTTCAGAAATCACACAAGATGCGTTGCTAGAATTCTTAAGGGAGTGTCTTGTAGGAAATTCCAATGGTGGAAGGTTCTATGGCTTGAAATTTTTCCCATTTCTAATGTTAAAGCCTAAGGTGGGAAGTAAATTTGGGTAGATGTTTATTGAGATGAAAAAATGATCATGTCTCTAGATAAATGGACTTGGGTAAGCGTTATTATGATGTTTCAGTTGGAAAATGAGCATTGACTCAGATATTAATAGCTTGAGTTCCATTTTCTTAAGTGAATGCTTAAAGGTGCTTCAGGAATTTGGAAACGCAATGTGACTATCTGAGCGAAACTTCATGACCCTTGTAGGATGAGTGATGTTTACATTGTTCCTAAAGGCTTCTAGGGGATGAGAAGTTCTAAGGTGGAAAGGTTTTAATGTCCCGTGTTTTGATCTGGACAAAAAATTCTAGGAGAATTTAAAATTTTCCATTTGATGGGCATGTCACTTTTAAAACTGAGTGTCAGAACTTTTTTTTCAAGAATTGACACTACGATGTGTCTTTTAATGAAATTAAATTAAATAAATTAAAATTTAAATAGAAATAAATTAAATAATGAAATGTTCTAATAATAATAATATAATGGTTTTTGTTATTATTATTATTATTATTAGAATTATTAGTATTATTATTATTAATTAGTTTAGTTTTTTAGATCCACAAGGGGTCTCCCCCTCCTCCCTGTAACCCACGTTCACCCCCCTTGGTTGAACACCCCTTGCGCGACCCCCTATGATGTGACCTTACCCTCCTTGTGACCTCCACTAATGTGCCATTTCCACCCTAATTTTTTCATGAATCTTCATCGATCTATCATGATAAGATCTCTCCTCCCTTATCATCCCAGTTTCTAACCAATTTTCAATGTATTCATTGCCCGGTGAGGTTCGGACAAACCCTAAGGTTAGGACTAACCAGATTTTTAGTTTCTTATCTAGAATTAGGGCATGTGAATGGTCTCCCAGGGTGTTTTCATGTGTGTTTCACCAACTTCCACCAAAGACGAAGTGGTTCGACTCGATTTGGTTCACTACCAATGGTTTAAGGTGGATTTTTATTTCGTTATTCAATACCGCTTAGTTTATAATTGGGGGTTTGGTATTTTATGAGTCCTTCGTAATTAAATTGAGTTGTGTTGGTCCTTTTCACATTAATTTGGAGTTTCTATTAATGTGTGTAGTGGGTTTTGACCAATTTTGAGGTCATTCATGCATATACTATAGCATCCCGCCTTTTTATAACATAAACTTTCATTTCATTACACAAAACTGAGGATCTTTAAGGTTTAGTGTCTTGGAAACCAGGAACAAAAAACATGAAAACATAAAACATTATTCTTAAACACTTGAAAGGCTTCTCCTCATGTTCATCCTAGGTTCATTACTGCATCTCATAACCTGGGGACATACATCAAAAGAAAGGGTGAGCAGAAGGCCCAGTAAGGGAAACAAGAGAAACATTTTACATGTGAACTTGAGATACTTCAATAAGGTCATGAAAAGAACTTTAAGGCATGAGAAATAAATCATGAGATATATCATAATAAAAATAACATTTTTCATAACTTTAAGATGTGGCTAAATCATTTAAAATAGAAAATCATGAACATATCATCAAGTTCTATCCCCAAGGTGTCATTTGAAAATTACCAAGGTTATTCACCAAGATATCGTGAAAATTGTAATCTCTAGTGGTTACATCATTACCCAATGCATTGGAGTGATATCAGGGCGCACCCTTAAATTTTCTTTTATTATCATGTGATCCACATATATCATCATAAAAAATTTCATAAATAACCCATATAGCATAAAATAAATGGGTTTCATTTCATAATCATAACGTTTTAAAAACTGCTTTAAAGACATGATCTTTACGTCACTTTAAACCCATGGAAAGGGAGAGCGGGTATCATGTATGTAAATACAAGAATTTAAAATAGAACATTTTGATATATATATATGTGAATACCCATGTATAAATAAGATCTTTGAGTATTCACTTTATAACATAAAATAATTTTGAGAAAAGGGAGAGGCATTTTGAGACGAAAATTCTGCAGCATAACGGCTATGTTTCGGGGTTTTAGAAAACATTGAAAAGAGAGGGGACATGGGTCCAAAATTCATAAATGACCCATAAAATAGTATAGGGACAGAATAATAAGGATATATGAACATGGTAATGAAATTTTAAGGACATACCATTTGAAATGAAAAACATGGAAGGAAGACAAAAATTAGATTTCTCTTATGAAAATTCGGCAGCCTAACGACGTCACTTAAACTTTGACAAAAATGATTTGAAAAGACCAAATAGGGTCTCTCATCATGTGAACATAAGAGTTCAGTATGATAGATATAGAGATCATACCCCAACATAAAAAAAGTAATTTGAAAGACTTGACATGAAAGTAGAACTTTGAAAAGAATGAGAAGGGTGAAAGAATCCCCTTAAAAATTCAGAAGCCTAACGGCGTCACTAAAGCTTCAAAAAATGAATTGACAAGATAAAATAGGGTATCTCATCATATGAAAATAAGAGTTAAGTATTATAGATATAGAGATCATACCCCCACATAATAAAAATGAACTTGAAAGTCTTCACAAGAAAATAGAACTTGAAAATGAGAAGGGTGAAAGAATCCGTTACAAAAATTTCGGAAGCCTAACAGCGCCACTTAAACATTCATAAAATGAAATGATGAGAGTAAGAGGGGGTCTCTCATCATATGAACATAAAAAGGACAGTATAATTAATATAAAAGAACATCCTCCAACATATGAACATGGAGCATAAAATAAATGACATAAAAGAGATCACTTGAAAAGAAAGAGAGAGGTCGAATCCCTTACCTTAAAACGTAACTCTTAAAACTCAAAGGATGGGACCTTGAGGGCTTGGGGGCACCTTGGGAGGAATTTTTGGGAGGTAAGGATACCCAAACTTCGTTGAGGATGGTTTTGGAGTCGAAAATATGAGAGGAGGGCTTGGTATTTATAGGAAAAGTGAGGGGACAAGGCATTAATGGCCAAGGGACACCTCAAAAGTGGTTTTCTCAAAAGCATGGGCCCTCCCATGGTACTTCCCATAGAGTTAGGCCACATGGGGACCCCCACACAATAATTCATCCTCTTTAGTCGACCATACTTTAAAATATCTCATGAAATCATCATGACACAGTTATGATGTCATTAAACATACCGAAACCCTAAAACTGTATTTTTACTATTCACTGAAAATTCAACTTTCTCAGAAAAATCCCAAAATTTCACATTAACCAAATATCAATGCTCTTATTTCAAAAATGAACTCTATTTTATAAAAATAATTTTCTAAATATTTTTAATTCATTTTTTAAATAAACACACTATTCACCGAAAATTCCTTTTTTTCAGAAAAATCCCCAAAAATTACCTTAACATAATATCAATGCTCTGAGTTCAAAAATGAAATCCATTTTATAAAAATAATTTTCTAAATATTTTTAATTTAATTTTTAATTAAAAAACACTATTCACCTGAAAAAACTAATACTTGAATAATAATTTATGAAACTGTTATTTACCCATTTTATTGAATCTCATTACTTAATCTAGGTGTCTAAATTATATTAAAACTTTCTTTGAGTGAAAATACTAATCCATTTGGTCACATTACTAATCCTAAGCATAAAATCACTATTCATAATTTACTATTCATCAAAAATCAAGTTGATCTTATTAGACTCGAAATTTCGTGCTGAACATAATTGTAGAAGACCCTTTTTTGAAAATCATTACACATTTTTATTTATTTAAGGTTTACATAAACAATTTTAAAATATACTTTCTCTAAAATTCATCAAAATATGCATAGTATATTTATCCGGACATTTGAAAATTCATAAACTTCATCATAAGAAGAAATCCCAATTTTTATTTAAAACAAAGGATTACACAAGGCAGTTACAGTCTCCTTATATATCCCCTTATAACACCAGCATAGGACCTAAGTGTAAGGTGTGCTAAGGTGAGAGAATTCGAGGGAGGATCGACCAACATCGCACGAGTAGTAATTTCTATCAGTTTGAACTTCTCGCGAAGGCGATCCCGTTCTAGCTTCACACGATGAATTTCAGCTTGGGTTTGGTCCAGAGCAAAGCCCAGTGGTGCTACCTCTTTCCCAAGTTCTGTTAGATGGGCTTCGATCGGTCCAAGACTACTGGGTGAGGCCATCGAATCTTCTTTCTATATTAATTAACCAAGATTGCTTGTATTTAGAGACAATAGTCAAAATGTTTAGTTTCCAGCAGTCATATTGACCAATGGTCAAATAATAGTCAAAACCCAACAGTCTCATTTTAATTATACTCATGTTATCAAATGAATCATTTTTGTTGAGTATAAAAATAAAATAAAATAACACATAAAATTAGGAAACAAGATTTATTTAAAATTTCGGGTCGTTACAATCTTCCCCCCATAAGAAATTGCATCCTCACAATTTTTAAAATTGGGTTTATAAATTTCATTGAAAGTCCCACATCGGAAAAGGAGTCAGTAAAACTATTACTTTAAAAGAAAGAAAGGGAAGTACAAAGGTCACCCGGGTTAACCCACCCTAGGATTCCATGTAGGAAAACATTGACATAGAGGAGAAAACCAAGGGTCAAGTTCTGAGGGAGAGTGATAGAGAACATGATTAGGATAAATTTAACCATAAGAAAATCCCAAACTTATGATTTGTGTAAACGGTCTTTGATTACCTAGTAGGAAACATAAACCAACAACATTTTTGTTTTACGTTTCTTTTCATAATTTTAAGGAATTCATTTACTACATAGAACAAAAACATAAGAAAATAAACCTACCTTCATGTAGAGTTTCATACTTTAATAAGTTTCTACCCAAAAATAATCTTTTCTCCAAATGATGAGCATTCAAAAACACTTGGTATCATCAAAACACAAGAATCATCTTTTAGAGAATCACATAATCCACAAAAGATTAACCATCTATTTCATCTATCTTTAAACATTATCCCAAAAACAGAAAGGGTAAGGTAAAACTACTCTTCAAAAAGAAATAATCCCATAGGAAAGGAAACTAATTTTAAATCTTCAAAGTTCCATGGTACTACCCAGAGTTCATCATAGACCATTCCATAAATAACTGTCCTTAAAAATCCTCAAAATAAACCAAACTAAGATTGAAACCCAAATACAAGAAGGATTTGATAACATAGTCTTCCAAGGTAAACTTTATCATTCATCTCCAAACAACATCAAAAACTCCTAACATCTTATAACAAAAGTAACTAACCTAAACATATTTACCCCAATATAGGTTAATCATTTCCATAAGTAACCTAAATTACTATAATTCCGTCTTAAATTCATCGATTCTTCAAATTATAAGTCAACCTTACTCCTCAATGAAAATACCGTAGTAATCTATTTACATCGATCATATAGGGTCCCCAAAATAGTGAACGTATTCCAAAATAATAATCATCTTTTAATCCCCTAATCATCTCTGTCATATTAATACGACAATCATCGCATTTCCTATCACATTGGTTGTTGGGACATGTTCTTCCATTTCCCACCATTAACTAAGAAGATAAAGTATAATTAGGGGCTTAAATAATTCTCCAATAATCATGAAAAGGAAACATTAAGCATAAAAGGATAAACATGTAGAATAAAAGTATATCCTAACTTGCGATCCCCTAGGTTCCAATCTAGGTTATCCATGATCGTATATTCTTATATGAATCTTTTTTTATTTTATCTTTGTTCCTTTAATAATGGTTCATACTAAGCTTATGAATTTACCAAAGCATATCCCCTGGGAGTGTCGTAACCAAGAGTGAAGCAAGGCCCGTTGTCGTGTACCAGTTCCCGTTCGATTCTATCTCAAAGCGGTGTTTTCGGGTTTTACCCCTATGTACATCTGTGCCATAGCCACCTCTACCTGCTCGTATCCAGACAGGGATGTATTTGCTTGGCAACCCCTTACTCAATACTCACCAAAATATCTGGAATATTTCCTATATTTAAACTTTTCTATAGGGTTATTCCTAAAGTTTTCATATCCTAATTTCCACAAATAACTAAACCATCCTTTGATACCAACTATAGCATCCGGCCTTTTTATAACATAAACTTTCATTTCATTATACAAAACTGAGGATCTTTAAGGTTTAGTGTCTTGGAACCCAGGAACAAAAAAAAAATGAAAACATAAAACATTCTTCTTAAACACTTGAAAGGATTCTACTCATGTTCATCCTAGGTTCATTAGTGCATCTCATAACCTGGGGACATACATCAAAATAAAGGGTGAGAAGAAGGCCCAGTAAGGGAAACAAGAGAAACATTTTACATGTGAACTTGAGATACTTCAATAAGGTCATGAAAAGAACTTTAAGGCATGAGAAATAAATCATGAGATATATCATAATAAAAATAACATTTTTCATAACTTTAAGATGTGGCTACATCATTTAACATAGACAATCATTAACATATCACCAAGTTCTATCCCCAAGGTGTCATTTGAAAATTACCAAGGTTATTCACCAAGATATCGTGAAAATTGTAATCTCTAGTGGTTACATCATTACCCAGTGCATTGGAGCGCTATCAGGGCGCACCCTTAAATTTGACTTTATTATCTTGTGATCCACATATATCATCATCAAAAATTTCATAAATAAACCATATAGAATAAAATAAATGGGTTTCATTTCATAATCATAACGTTTTAAAAACTGCTGTAAAGACATGATCTTTAAGTCACTTTAAACCCACGGAAGGGGAGAGCGGGTATCATGTATGTAAATCCCAGAATTTAAAATAGAAAATTTTGATATATATGTGAATACCCCTGTAGAAATAAGAGCTTTGAGTATTCACTTTATAACATAAAATAATTTTGAGAAAAGAGAGAGGCATTTTGAGACGAAAATTCTGCAGCATAACAGCTATGTTTCGGGGTTTTAGAAAACATTGAAAAGAGAGGGGAAATGGGTCCAACATTCATAAATGACCCATAAAACAGTATAGTGGAAGAATAAGAAGGATATATGAACATGTTAATGAAATTTGAAGGAAATACCATTTGAAATGAAAAACATGGAAGGAAGACAAAAATTAGATTTCTCTTATGAAAATTCGGCAGCCTAACGGCGTCACTTAAACTTTGAAAAAAATGATTTGAAAAGATAAAATAGGGTCTCTCATCATGTGAACATAAGATTTCAGTATTATATATATAGATATCATACCTCAACATAAAAAAAGGAATTTTAAAGACTTGACATGAAAGTAGAACTTTGAAAAGAATGAGAAGGGTGAAAGAATCCCCTTAAAAATTCAGCAGCCTAACGACGTCACTTAACTTCAAAAAATGAATTGACAAGATCAAATAGGGTCTCTAATCATATTAAAATAAGATTTAAGTATGATATATATAGATATAATACCCCAAAATAATAAAAATGAACTTGAAAGACTTGACAAGAAAATAGAACTTGAAAATGAGAAGGGTGAAAGAATCCGTTACAAAAATTTCGGCAGCCTAACGACGCCACTTAAACATTCATAAAATGAAATGATGAGAGTAAGAGGGGGTATCTCATCATATGAACATAAAAAGGAAATTATAATGAATATAAAATAACATCCTCCAACATATGAACATGGAGAATAAAAGAAATGACATAAAAGAGATCACTTGAAAAGAAAGAGAGAGGTCGGATCCCTTACCATAAAACGTAACTCTTAAAACTCAAAGATTGGGACCTTGAGGGCTTGGGGGCACCTTGGGAGGACTCCTTGGGAGGTAAGTATACCAGAACTTCGTTTAGGATGGTTTTTCAGTCGAAAATATGAGAGGAGGACTTGGTATTTATAGGGAAAGTGAGGGGACAAGGCATTAATGGCCAAGGGACATCTCAAAAGTAGTTTTCTCAAAAGCATGGGCCCTCCCATGGTACTTCCCATAGAGTTAGGACACATGGGGACCCCCACACAATAATCCATCCTCTTTAGTCGACCATACTTTAAAATATCTCATGACATCATCATGACACATTTATGATGTCATTAAACATACCGAAACCCTAAAACTGTATTTTTACTATTCACTGAAAATTCAACTTTCTCAGAAAAATCCCAAAATTTCACATTAACCAAATATCAATGCTCTGATTTCAAATATGAACTCTATTTTATAAAAATAATTTTCTAGATATTTTTAATTCATTTTTTAAATAAACACACTATGCACCGAAAATTCATTTTTTTCAGAAAAATCCCCAAAAATTACCTTAACATAATATCGATGCTCTGAGTTCAAAAATGAAATCCATTTTATAAAAATAATTTTCTAAATAATTTTAATTTAATTTTTAATTAAAAATCACTATTCACTCGAAAAAAACTAATACTTGAATAATAATTTATGAAACTGTTATTTACCCATTTTATTGAATCTCATTACTTAATCTAGGTGTCTAAATTATATTAAAACTTTCTTTGAGTGAAATTACTAATCCATTTGGTCACATTACTAATCCTAAGCATAAAATCACTATTCATAATTTACTATTCATCAAAAATCAAGTTGATCTTATTAGACTCGAAATTTCATGCTGAACATAATTGTAGAAGGCCATTTTTTGAAAATCATTGAACATTTTTATTTATTTAAGGTTTACATAAACATTTTTAAAATATCCTTTCTCTAAAATTCATCAAAATATGCATACTATATTTATCCAGACATTTGAAAATTCATAAACTTCATCATAAGAAGAAATCCCAATTTTTATATAAAACAAAGGATTACAAAAGGCAGTTACGGTCTCCTTACATAGCCCCTTATCACACCAGCATAGAACCTAAGTGTAAGGTGTGCTAAGGTGATAGAATTCGAGGGAGGCTCGACCAAAATCGCACGAGTAGTAATTTTTATCAGTTTGAACTTCTCGCGAAGGCGATCCCCTTCTAGCTTCACACGATGAATTTCATCTTGGGTTTGGTCCAGAGCAAAGCCCAGTGGTGCTACCTCCTTCCCAAGTTCTGTTAGACGGGCATCGATCGGTCCAAGACTACTGGGTGAGGCCATCAAATCTTCTTTCTATATTAATTAACCAAGATTTCTTGTATTTAGAGAAAATAGTCAAAATGTTTTGTTTCCAGCGGTCATATTGACCAATGGTCAAATTACAGTCAAAACCCAACAGTCTCATTTTAATTATACTCTTGTTATCAAATTAAACATTTTTGTTGAGTATAAAAATAAAATAAAATAACACATAAAATTAGGAAACAAGATTTATTTAAAATTTCGGGTCGTTACAATCTTCCCCCCTTAAGAAATTGCGTCCTCGCAATTTTTAAAATTGGGTTTTGAAATTTCATTGAAAGTCCCACATCAGAAAAGGAGTCAGTAAAACTATTACTTTAAAAGAAAGAAAGGGAAGTACAAAGGTCACCCGAGTTAACCCACACTAGGATTCCATGTAGGAAAACATGGACATGGAGGAGAAAACCAAGGGTCAAGTTCTGAGAGAGTGTGATAGAGAACATGATTAGGATAAAGTTAACCATAAGAAAATACCAAGATTATGATGTGTGTAAACGGTCTTTGATTACCTAGTAGGAAATGTAAACCAACAACATTTTTGTTTTACGTTTCTTTTCATAATTTTGAGTAATTCATTTACTACATAGAACAAAAACATAAGAAAATAAACCTACCTTCATGTAGAGTTTCATCCTTTAATAAGTTTCTACCCAAAAATAATCTTTTCTCCAAACGATGAGCATTCAAAAACACTTGGTCTCATTTCAACACAAGAATAATCTTCTAGAGAATCACATAATCCACAAAATATTAACTATCTATTTCATCTATCTTTAAACATTATCCCAAAAACAGAAAGGGTAAGGTAAAACAACTCTTCAAAAAGAAATAATCCCATAGGAATGGAAACTACTTTTAAATCTTCAAAGTTACATGGTACTACCCAGAGTTCATCATAGACCATTCCGTAAATAACTATCCTTAAAAATACTCAAAATAAACCAAACTAAGATTGAAACCCAAATACAATAAGGATTTGATAACATAGTCTTCCAAGGTAAACTTTATCATTTATCTCCAAACAACATCAAACACTCCTAACATCTTATAACAAAAGTAACTAACCTAAATATATTTACCCCAAGAGAGGTTAATCATTTCCATAAGTAACATAAATTAATATAAGTCCGCCTTAAATTCATCGATTCTTCAAAATATAAGTCAACATTACTCCTCAATGAAAATACCGTAGTAATCTATTTACCTCGATCATATAGGGTCCCCAAAATAGTGAACGTCTTCCAAAATAATAATCATCTTTTAATCCCCTAATCATCTCTATCATATTAATACGACAATCATCGCATTTCCTATCACATTGGTTGTTGGGACATGTTCTTCCATTTCACACCATTAACTAAGAAGATAAAGTATAATTAGGGGCTTAAATAATTCGCCGATAATCATGAAAAGGAAAAATTAAGCATAAAAGGATAAACTTGTAGAATAAAAGTATATCCTAACTTGCGATCCCCTAGGTTCCAATCTAGGTTATCCATGATTGTATATTCTTATATGAATCTTTATTTTATTTTATCTTTGTTCCTTTAATAATGGTTCATACTAAGCTTGTGAATTTACCAAAGCATATCCCCTGGGAGTGTCGTAACCAAGAGTAAAGCAAGGCCCGTTGTCGTGTACCAGTTCCCATTCGAGTCTAGATCAAAGCGGTGTTTTCAGGTTTTACCCCTATGTACATCTATGCCAGAGCCACCTCTACCTGCTCGTATCCAGACAGGGATGTATTTGCTTGGCAACCCCTTACTCAATACTCACCAAAATATCTGGAAGATTTCCTATATTTAAACTTTTCTATAGGGTTCTTCCTAAAGTTTTCATATCCTAATTTCCACAAATAACTAAACCATCCTTTGATACCAACTATAGCATCCCGCCTTTTTATAACATAAACTTTCATTTCATTATACAAAACTGAGGATCTTTAAGGTTTAGTGTCTTGGAACCCAGGAACAAAAAAAAAATGAAAACATAAAACATTCTTCTTAAACACTTGAAAGGCTTCTCCTCATGTTCATCCTAGGTTCATTAGTGCATCTCATAACCTGGGGACATACATCAAATGAAACGGTGAGCAGAAGGCCCAGTAAGTGAAACAAGAGAAACATTTTACATGTGAACTTGAGATACTTCAATAAGGTCATGAAAAGAACTGTAAGCCATGAGAAATAAATCATGAGATATATCATAATAAAAATAAAATTTTTCATAACTTTAAGATGTGTCTACATAATTTAACATAGACAATTATTAACATATCACCAAGGTCTATCCCCAAGGTGTCATTTGAAAATTACCAAGGTTATTCACCAAGATATCGTGAAAATTGTAATCTCTAGTGGTTACATCATTACCCAATGCATTGGAGCGCTATCAGGGCGCACCCTTAAATTTTCCTTTATTATCATGTGATCCACATCTATCATCATCAAAAATTTCATAAATAAACCATATAGTATAAAATAAATGGGTTTCATTTCATAATCATAATGTTTTAAAAACTGCTTTAAAGACATGATCTTTACGTCACTTTAAACCCACGGAAGGGGAGAGCGGGTATCATGTATGTAAATCCCAGAATTTAAAATAGAACATTTTGATATATATGTGAATACCCCTGTAGAAATAAGAGCTTTGAGTATCCACTTTATAACATAAAATAATTTTTAGAAAAGAGAGAGGCATTTTGAGATGAAAATTCTGCAGCATAACGGCTATGTTTCGGGGTTTTAGAAAACATTTAAAAGAGAGGGGAAATGGGTCCAACATTCATAAATGACCCACAAAACAGTAGAGTGGAAGAATAAGAAGGATATATGAACATGGTAATTAAATTTGAAGGAAATACCATTTGAAATGAAAAACGTGGAAGGAAGACAAAAATTAGATTTCTCTTATGAAAATTCGGCAGCCTAACGGCGTCACTTAAACTTTGAAAAAAATGATTTGAAAAGATAAAATAGGGTCTCTCATCATGTGAACATAATATTTCAGTATGATAGATATAGAGATAATACCCCAACATAAAAAAAGGAATTTTAAAGACTTGACATGAAAGTAGAACTTTGAAAAGAATGAGAAGGGTGAAAGAATCCCCTTAAAAATTCCGCAGCCTAACGACGTCACTTAAGCTTCAAAAAATGAATTGACAAGATAAAATAGGGTCTCTAATCATATGAAAATAAGAGTTCAGTATGATAGATATATATATATCATACACCAAAATAAAAAAAATGAACTTGAAAGACTTGACAAGAAAATAGAACTTGAAAATGAGAAGGGTGAAAGAATTCGTTACAAAAATTTCGGCACCCTAACGGCGCCACTTAAACATTCATAAAATGAAATGATGAGAGTAAGAGGGGGTATCTAATAATATGAACATAAAAATGACATTATAATGAATATAAAATAACATCCTTCAACATATGAACATGGAGCATAAAAGAAATGACATAAAAGAGATCACTTGAAAAGAAAGAAAGAGAGAGGTCGGATCCCTTACCTTAAAACGTAACTCTAAAAACTCAAAGATTGGGACCTTGAGGGCTTGAGGGCACCTTGGGAGGACTCCTTGGGAGGTAAGGATACCAGAACTTCGTTGAGGATGGTTTTTGAGTCGAAAAGATGAGAGGAGGGCTTGGTATTTATAGGGAAAGTGAGGGGACAAGGCATTAATGGCCAAGGGACACCTCAAAAGTGGTTTTCTCAAAAGCATGGGCCCTCCCATGGAACTTCCCATAGAGTTAGGCCACATGGGGACCCCCACACAATAATACATCCTCTTTAGTCGACCATACTTTAAAATATCTCATGACATCATCATGACACAGTTATGATGTCATTAAACATACCGAAACCCTAAAACTATATTTTTACTATTCACTGAAAATTCAACTTTCTCAGAAAAATCCTAAAATTTCACATTAACCAAATATCAATACTCTGATTTCAAAAATGAACTCTATTTTATAAAAATAATTTTCTAAATATTTTTAATTCATTTTTTAAATAAACACACTATTCACTGAAAATTCATTTTTTTCAGAAAAATCCCCAAAAATTACCTTAACATAATATCGATGCTCTGAGTTCAAAAATGAAATCCATTTTATAAAAATAATTTTCTAAAAAATTTTAATTTAATTTTTAATTAAAAATCACTATTTACCCGAAAAAAACTAATACTTGAATAATAATTTATGAAACTGTTATTTACCCATTTTAATGAATCTCATTACTTAATCTAGGTGTCTAAATTATATTAAAACTTTCTTTGAGTGAAATTACTAATCCATTTGGTCACATTACTAATCCTAAGCATAAAATCACTATTCATAATTTACTATTCATCAAAAATCAAGTGGATCTTATTAGACTCAAAATTTCGTGCTGAACATAATTGTAGAAGACCATTTTTTGAAAATCATTAAACATTTTTATTTATTTAAGGTTTACATAAACATTTTTAAAATATCCTTTCTCTAAAATTCATCAAAATATGCATACTATATTTATCCGGACATTTGAAAATCCATAAACTTCATCATAAGAAGAAATCCCAATTTTTATTTAAAACAAAGGATTACACAAGGCAGTTACGGTATCCTTACATAGCCCCTTATCACACCAACATAGGACCTAAGGGTAAGGTGTGCTAAGGTGAGAGAATTCGAGGGAGGCTCGGCCAACATCGCACGAGTAGTAATTTCTATCAGTTTGAACTTCTCGCGAAGGCGATCCCCTTATAGCTTCACACGATGAATTTCATCTTGGGTTTGGTCCAGAGCAAAGCCTAGTGGTGCTACCTCCTTCCCAAGTTCTGTTAGATGGGCATCGATCGGTCCAAGACTACTAGGTGAGGCCATCGAATCTTCTTTCTATATTAATTAACCAAGATTGCTTGTATTTGGAGACAATAGTAAAAATGTTTAGTTTCCAGCGGTCATATTGACCAATGGTCAAATAACAGTCACAACCCAACAGTCTCATTTTAATTATACTCATGTTATCAAATGAAACATTTTTGTTGAGTATAAAAATAAAATAAAATAACACATACAATTAGGAAACAAGATTTATTTAAAATTTCAGGTCGTTACAATCTTCCCCCCTTAAGAAATTGCATCCTCGCAATTTTTAAAATTGGGTTTTGAAATTTCATTGAAAGTCCCACATCGGAAAAGGAGTCAGTAAAACTATTACTTTAAAAGAAAGAAAGGGAAGTACAAAGGTCACCCGAGTTAACCCACACTAGGATTCCATGTAGGAAAACATGGACATGGAGGAGAAAACCAAGGGTCAAGTTCTGAGGGAGAGTGATAGCGAACATGATTAGGATAAAGTTAACCATAAGAAAATCCCAAACTTATGATGTGTGTAAACGGTCTTTGATTACCTAGTAGGAAACGTAAACCAACAACCTTTTTGTTTTACATTTCTTTTCATAATTTTGAAGAATTCATTTACTACATAGAACAAAAACATAAGAAAATAAACCTACCTTCATGTAGAGTTTCATCCTTTTAATAAGTCTCTACCCAAAAATAATCTTTTCTCCAAACGATGAGCATTCAAAAACACTTGGTCTCATCAAAACACAAGAATCATCTTCTAGAGAATCACATAAGCCACAAAAGATTAACCATCTATTTCATCTATCTTTAAACATTATCCAAAAAACATAAAGGGTAAGGTAAAACAACTCTTGAAAAAGAAATAATCCCATAGGAATGGAAACTACTTTTAAATCTTCAAAGTTCCATGGTACTACCCAGAGTTCATCATAGACCATTCGGTAAATAACTATCCTTAAAAATCCTTAAAATAAACCAAACTAATATTGAAACCCAAATACAAGAAGGATTTGATTACATAGTCTTCCAAGGTAAACTTTATCATTCATCTCCAAACAACATCAAACACTCCTAACATCTTATAACAAAAGTAACTAACCTAAACATATTTACCCAAATATAGGTTAATAATTTCCATAAGTAACCTAAATTACTATAAGTCCGCCTTAAATTCATCGATTCTTCAAAATATAAGTCAAGCTTACTCCTCAATGAAAATACCGTAGTAATCTATTGACCTCGATCATATAGGGTCCCCAAAATAGTGAACGTATTCCAAAATAATAATCATCTTTTAATCCCCTAATCATCTCTATCATATTAATACGGAAATCATCGTATTTCCTATCACATTGGTTGTTGGGACATTTTCTTCCATTTCCCACCATTAACTAAGAAGATAAAGTATAATTAGGGGCTTAAATAATTCGCCGATAATCATGAAAAGGAAACATTAAGCATAAAAGGATAAACTTGTAGAATAAAAGTATATCCTAACTTGAGATCCCTTAAGTTCCAATCTAGGTTATCCATGATCGTATATTCTTATATGAATCTTTATTTTATTTTATCTTTGTTCCTTTAATAATGGTTTATACTAAGCTTATGAATTTACCAACGCATATCCCCTGGGAGTGTCGTAACCAAGAGTGAAGCGAGGCCCGTTGTCGTGTATCAGTTCCCATTCGAGTCTAGCTCAAAGAGGTGTTTTTGGGTTTTACCCCTATGTACATCTGTGCCAGAGCCACCTCTACCTACTCGTATCTAGACAGGGATGTATTTGCTTGGCAACCCCTTACTCAATACTCACCAAAATATCTGGAAGATTTCCTATATTTAAACTTTTCTATAGGGTTCTTCCTAAAGTTTTCATATCCTAATTTCCACAAATAACTAAACCATCCTTTGATACCAACTATAGCATCCCACCTTTTTATAACATAAACTTTCATTTCATTATACAAAACTGAGGATCTTTAAGGTTTAGTGTCTTGCAACCCAGGAACAAAAAAAAATGAAAACATAAAATATTCTTCCTAAACACTTGAAAGGACTCTCCGCATGTTCATCCTAGGTTAATTAGTGCATCTCATAACCTGGGGACATACATCAAAAGAAAGGGTGAGCAGAAGGCCCAGTAAGGGAAACAAGAGAAACATTTTACATGTGAACTTGAGATACTTCAATAAGGTCATGAAAAGAACTTTAAGGCATGGGAAATAAATCATGAGATATATCATAATAAAAATAACATTTTTCATAACTTGAAAATGTGGCTACATCATTTAACATAGACAATCATTAACATATCACCAAGGTCTATCCCCAAGGTGTCATTTGAAAATTACCAAGGTTATTCACCAAGATATCGTGAAAATTGTAATCTCTAGTGGTTACATCATTACCCAATGCATTCGAGCGCTATCAGGAAGCACCCTTAAATTTTACTTTATTATCATGTGATCCACATATATCATCATAAAAAATTTCATAAATAAACCATATAGCATAAAATAAATGGGTTTCATTTCATAATCATAACGTTTTAAAAACTGCTTTAAAGACTTGATCTTTACGTCACTTTAAACCCACGGAAGGGGAGAGCGGGTATCATGTATGTAAATACCAGAATTTAAAATAGAACATTTTGATATATATGTGAATAAAATTTTAGAAATAAGGGCTTTGAGTATTCACTTTATAACATAAAATAATTTTTAGAAAAGAGAGAGGCATTTTGAGACGAAAATTCTGCAGCATAACGGCTATGTTTCGGGGTTTTAGAAAACATTGAAAAGAGAGGGGAAATGGGTCCAACATTCATAAATGACCCATAAAAAATTAGAGTGGAAGAATAAGAATGATATATGAACATGGTAATGAAATTTGAAGGAAATACCATTTGAAATGAAAAACATGGAAGGAAGACAAAAATTAGATTTCTCTTATGAAAATTCGGCAGCCGAACAGCGTCACTTAAACTTTGACAAAAATGATTTGAAAAGATAAAATAGGGTCTCTCATCATGTGAAAATAAGATTTCAGTATGATAGATATAGAAATCATACCCCAACATAAAAAAAGAAATTTGAAATACTTGACATGAAAGTAGAACTTTGAAAAGAATGAGAAGGGTGAAAGAATCCCCTTAAAAATTCCGCAGCCTAACGACGTCACTTAAGCTTCAAAAAATGAATTCACAAGATCAAATAGGGTCTCTAATCATATGAAAATAAGAGTTCAGTATGATAGATATAGATATCATACCCAAAAATAATAAAAATGAACTTGAAAGACTTGACAAGAAAATAGAACTTGAAAATGAGAAGGGTGAAAGAATCCGTTACAAAAATTTCGGCAGCCTAACGACGCCACTTAAACATTCATAAAATGAAATGATGAGAGTAAGAGGGGGTATCTCATAATATGAACATAAAAAGGATGGTATAATGAATATAAAAGAACATCCTCCAACATATGAACATGGAGCATAAAAGAAATGACATAAAAGAGATCACTTGAAAAGAAAGAGAGAGGTCAGATCCCTTACCTTAAAACATAACTCTTAAAACTCAAAGGTTGGGACCTTGAGGGATTGGGGGCACCTTGGGAGGACTAATTTGGAGGTAAGGATACAAGAACTTCGTTTAGGATGGTTTTGGAGTCGAAAATATGAGAGGAGGGCTTGGTATTTATAGGGAAAGTGAGGGGACAAGGCATTAATGGCCAATGGACACCTCAAAAGTGGTTTTCTCAAAAGCATGGGCCCTCCCATGGTACTTACCATATAGTTAGGCCACATGGGGAACCCCACACAATAATTAATCCTCTTTAGTCGACCATACTTTAAAATATCTCATGACATCATCATGAAACAGTTATGATGTCATTAAACATACCGAAATCCTAAAACTGTATTTTTACTATTCACTGAAAATTCAACTTTCTGAGAAAAATCCCAAAATTTCACATTAACCAAATATAAATGCTCTGATTTCAAAAATTAACTCTATTTTATAAAAATAATTTTCTAAATATTTTTAATTCATTTTTTAAATAAACACACTATTCACCGAAAATTCATTTTTTTCAGAAAAATACCCAAAAATTACCTTAACATAATATTGATGCTCTGAGTTCAAAAATGAAATCCATTTTATAAAAATAATTTTCTAAATATTTTTAATTTAAATTTTAATTAAAAAACACTATTCACCCAAAAAAAACTAATACTTGAATAATAATTTATGAAACTGTTTTTTACCCATTTTATTGAATCTCATTACTTAATCTAGGTGTCTAAATTATATTAAAACTTTCTTTGAGTGAAATTACTAATCCATTTGGTCACATTACTAATCCTAAGCATAAAATCACTATTCATAATTTACTATTCATAAAAAATCAAGTTGATCTTATTAGACTCGAAATTTCCTGCTGAACATAATTATAGAAGACCATTTTTTGAAAATCATTACACATTTTTATTTATTTAAGGTTTAAATAAACATTTTTAAAATATCCTTTCTCTAAAATTCATCAAAATATGCATACTATATTTATCCGGACATTTGAAAATTCATAAACTTCATTATAAGAAGAAATCCCAATTTTTATTTAAAACAAATGATTACACAAGGTAGTTACGGTCTCGTTACATAGCCCCTTATCACACCAGAATAGGACCTAAGTGTAAGGTATGATAAGGTTAGAGAATTAGAGGGAGGCTCGGCCAACATCACACGAGTAGTAATTTCTATCAGTTTGAACTTCTCGCGAAGGCAATCCCGTTCTAGCTTCACACGATGAATTTCAGCTTGGGTTTGGTCTAGAGAAAATCCCAGTGGTGCTACCTCCTTCCCAAGTTCTGTTAGATGGGCTTCGATCGGTCCAAGACTACTGGGTGCGGCCATCGAATCTTCTTTATATATTAATTAACCAAGATTTCTTGTATTTAGAGATAATAGTCAAAATGTTTAGTTTCCAGCAGTCATATTGACCAATGGTCAAATAACAGTCAAAACCCAACAGTCTCATTTTAATTATACTCATGTTATCAAATGAAACATTTTTGTTGAGTATAAAAATAAAATAAAATAACACATAAAATTAGGAAACAAGATTTATTTAAAATTTCGGGTCGTTACAATCTTCCCCCCTTAAGAAATTGCATCCTCGCAATTTTTAAAATTGGGTTTTGAAATTTCATTGAAAGTCCGACATTGGAAAAGGAGTCAGTAAAACTATTACTTTAAAAGAAATAAAGGGAAGTACAAAGGTCACCCGAGTTAACCCACACTAGGATTCCATGTAGGAAAACATGGACATGGAGGAGAAAACCAAGGGTCAAGTTCTGAGGGAGAGTGATAGAGAACATGATTAGGATAAAGTTAACTACAAGAAAATCCCAAACTCATGATGTGTGTAAACGGTCTTTGATTACCTAGTAGGAAACGTAAACCAACAACATTTTTGTTTTATGTTTATTTTCATAATTTTGAAGAATTCATTTACTACATAGAACAAAAACATAAGAAAATAAACCTACCTTCATGTAGAGTTTCATCCTTTAAGAAGTTTCTACCCAAAAATAATTTTTTCTCCAAACGATGAGCATTCAAAAACACTTGGTCTCATCAAAACACAAGAATCATATTCTAGAGAATCACATAATCTACAAAAGATTAACCATCTATTTCATCTATCTTTAAACATTATCCCAAAAACAGAAAGGGTAAGGTAAAACAACTCTTCAAAAAGAAATAATCCCATAGGAATGGAAACTACTTTTAAATCTTCAAAGTTCCATGGTACTACCCAGAGTTCATCATAGACCATTCCGTAAATAACTGTCCTTAAAAATCCTCAAAATAAATCAAACTAAGATAGAAACCCAAATACAAGAAGGATTTGATAACATAGTCTTCCAAGGTAAACTTTATCACTCATCTCCAAACAACATCAACCACTCCTAACATCTTATAACAAAAGTAACTAACCTAAACATATTTACCCCAAGATAGGTTAATCATTTCCATAAGTAACCTAAATTACTATAAGTCCGTCTTAAATTCATCGATTCTTCAAAATATAAGTCAACCTTACTCCTCAATGAAAATACCATAGTAATCTATTTATCTCGATCATATAGGGTCCCCCAAATAGTGAACGGCTTCCAAAATAATAATAATCTTTTAATCCCCTAATCATCTCTGTCATATTAATACGGAAATCATCGCATTTCCTATCACATTGGTTGTTGGGACATGTTCTTCCATTTCCCACCATTAACTAAGAAAATAAAGTATAATTAGGGGCTTAAATAATTCTCCAATAATCATGAAAAGGAAACATTAAGCATAAAAGGATAAACTTGTAGAATAAAAGTATATCCTAACTTGCGATCCCATAGGTTCCAATCTAGGTTATCCATGATTGTATATTCTTATGTGAATCTTTATTTTATTTTATCTTTGTTCCTTTAATAATGGTTTATACTAAGCTCATGAATTTACCAAAGCATATCCCCTGGGAGTGTCATAACCAAGAGTGCAGCAAGGCCCGTTGTCGTGTACCAGTTCCCGTTTGAGTCTAGCTCAAAGCGGTGTTTTCGGGTTTTACCCCTATGTACATCTGTGCCAGAGCCACCTCTACCTGCTCGTATCCAGACAGGGATGTATTTGCTTGGGAACCCCTTACTCAATACTCACCAAAATATCTGGAAGAATTCCTATATTTAAACTTTTCTATAGGGTTCTTCCTAAAGTTTTCATATCCTAATTTCCACAAATAACTAAACCATCCTTTGATACCAACTATAGCATCCCGCCTTTTTATAACATAAACTTTCATTTCATTACACAAAATTGAGGATCTTTAAGGTTTAGTTTCTTAGAACCCAGGAACAAAAAAACATGAAAACATAAACCATTCTTCTTAAAAACTTGAAAGGCTTCTCCTCATGTTCATCCTAGGTTCATTACTGCATCTCATAACCTGGGGACATACATCAAAAGAAAGGGTGAGCAGAAGGCCCAGTAAGGGAAACAAGAGAAACATTTTACATGTGAACTTGAGATACTTCAATAAGGTCATGAAATGAACTTTAAGGCATGATAAATAAATCATGAGATATATCATAATAAAAATAACATTTTTCATAACTTTAAGATGTGGCTACATCATTTAACATAGACAATCATGAACATATCACCAAGGTCTATCCCCAAGGTGTCATTTGAAAATTACCAAGGTTATTCACCAAGATATCGTGAAAATTGTAATCTCTAGTGGTTACATCATTACCCAATGCATTGGAGCGCTATCAGGGCGCACCCTTAAATTTTCCTTTATTATTATGTGATCCACATATATCATCATCAAAAATTTTATAAATAACCCATATAGCATAAAATAAATGGGTTTCATTTCATAATCATAACGTTTTAAAAACTGCTTTAAAGACATGATCTTTTCGTCACTTTAAACCCACGGAAGGGGAGAGCGGGTATCATGTATGTAAATCCCAGAATTTAAAATAAAACATTTTGATATATATGTGAATACCCCTGTAGAAATAATAGCTTTTATTATTCACTTTATAACATAAAATAATTTTGAGAAAAGAGAGAGGCATTTTGAGACGAAAATTCTGCAGCATAACAGCTATGTTTTGGGGTTTTAGAAAACATTGAAAAGAGAGGGGACAGGGGTCCAACATTCATAAATGACGCATAAAAAATATAGGGGAATAATAAGAAGGATATATGAACATGGTAATGAAATTTGAAGGACATACCATTTGAAATGAAAAACATGGAAGGAAGACAAAAATTAGATTTCTCTTATGAAAATTCGGCAGCCTAACGACGTCACTTAAACTTCGAAAAAAATGATTTGAAAAGATCAAATAGGGTCTCTCATCATGTTAACATAAGAGTTCAGTATTATAGATATAGATATCAAACCCCAACATAAAAAAAAGGAATTTGAAAGACTTGACATGAAAGTAGAACTTTGAAAAGAACGAGAAGGGTGAAAGAATCCCCTTAAAAATTCGACAGCCTAACAGCGTCACTTAAGCTTCAAAAAATGAATTGACAAGATAAAATAGGGTCTATAATCATATGAACATAAGATTTCAGTATGATAGATATATAGATCATATCCCAACATAATAAAATGAACTTTAAAGACTTGACAAGAAAATAAAACTTGAAAATGAGAAGGGTGAAAGAATCCGTTACAAATATTTCGGCAGCCTAACGACGCCACTTACACATTCATAAAATGAAATGATGAGAGTAAGAGGGGGTATCTCATAATATGAAAATAAAAAGGACAGTATAATGAATATAAAAGAACATCCTCCAACATATGAACATGGAGAATAAAAGAAATGACATAAAAGAGATCACTTGAAAAGAAAGAGAGAGGTCGGATCCCTTACCTTAAAACGTAACTCTTAAAACTCAAAGGTTGGGACCTTGAGGGCTTGGGGGCACCTTGGGAGGACTCCTTGGGAGGTAAGGATACCAGAACTTTGTTGAGTATGGTATTGGAGTCTAAAATATTAGATGAGGGCTTGGTATTTATAGGGAAAGTGAGCGGACAAGGCATTAATGGCCAAGGGACACCTCAAAAGTGGTTTTCTCAAAAGCATGGGCCCTCCCATGGTACTTCCCATAGAGTTAGGCCACATGGGGACCCCCACACAATAATTCATCCTGTTTAGTCGACCATCCTTTAAAATATCTCATGAAATCATCATGACACAGTTATGATGTCATTAAACATATCGAAACCCTAAAACTGTATTTTTACTATTCAGTGAATATTCAACTTTCTTAGAAAAATCCCAAAATTTAACATTAACAAAATATCAATGCTATGATTTCAAAAATGAACTCTATTTTATAAAAATAATTTTCTAAATATTTTTAATTCATTTTTTAAATAAACACACTATTCACCGAAAATTCATTTTTTTCAGAAAAATCCACAAAAATTACCTTAACATAATATCGATGCTCTGAGTTCAAAAATGAAATCCATTTTATAAAAATAATTTTCTAAATATTTTTAATTTAAATTTTAATTAAAAAACACTATTCACCCGAAAAAAAACTAATGCTTGAATAATAATTTATGAAACTGTTATTTACCCATTTTATTTAATCTCGTTACTTAATCTAGGTGTCTAAATTATATTAAAACTTTCTTTCAGTGAAATTACTAATCCATTTGGTCACATTACTAACCCTAAGCATAAAATCACTATTCATAATTTACTATTCATCAAAAATCAAGTTGATCTTATTAGACTCGAAATTTCGTGCTGAACATAATTGTAGAAGACCATTTTTGGAAATTCATTACACATTTTTATTTATTTAAGGTTTACATAAACATTTTTAAAATATCCTTTCTCTAAAATTCATAAAAATATGCATACTATATTTATCCGAACATTTGAAAATTCATAAACTTCATCATAAGAAGAAATCCCAATTTTTATTTAAAACAAATGATTACACAAGGTAGTTACGGTCTCCTTACATAGCCCCTTATCACACCAGCATAAGACCTAAGTGTAAGGTGTGCTAAGGTGAGAGAATTCGATGGAGGCTCGGCCAACATCACATGAGTAATAATTTCTATCAGTTTGAACTTCTCGCGAAGGCTATCCCGTTCTAGCTTCACACGATGAATTTCAGCTTGGGTTTGGTCCAGAGAAAAGCCCAGTGGTGCTACCTCCTTCCCAAGTTCTGTTAGATGGGCTTCAATCGGTCCAAGACTACTGGGTGAGGCCATTGAATCTTCTTTCTGTATTAATTAACCAAGATTGCTTGTATTTAGAGACAATAGTCAAAATGTTTAGTTTCCAGCGGTCATATTCACCAATGGTCAAATAACAGTCAAAACCCAACAGTCTCTTTTTAATTATACTCATGTCATCAAATGAAACATTTTTGTTGAGTATAAAAATAAAATAAAATAACACATAAAATTTGGAAACAAGATTTATTTAAAATTTCGGGTCCTTACAATCTTCCCCCCATAAGAAATTGCATCCTTGCAATTTTTAAAATTGGGTTTTGAAGTTTCATTGAAAGTCCGACATCGGAAAAGGAGTCAGTAAAACTATCACTTTTAAAGAAATAAAGGGAAGTACAAAGGTCACCCGAGTTAACCCACACTAGGATTCCATGTAGGAAAACATGGACATGGAGGAGAAAACCAAGGGTCAAGTTCTGAGGGAGAGTGATAGAGAACATGATTAGGATAAAGTTAACCATAAGAAAATCCCAAACTTATGATGTGTGAAAACGGTCTTTTATTACCTAGTAGGAAACGTAAACGAACAACATTTTTGTTTTACATTTATTTTCATAATTTTGAGGAATTCATTTACTACATAGAACAAAAACACAAGAAAATAAACCTACCTTCATGTAGAGTTTCATCCTTTAAGAAGTTTCTACCCAAAAATAATCTTTTCTCCAAACGATGAGCATTCAAAAACACTTGGTCTCATCAAAACACAAGAATCATCTTCTAGAGAATCACATAATCTACAAAAGATTAACCATCTATTTCATCTATCTTTAAACATTATCCCAAAAATAGAAAGGGTAAGGTAAAACAACGCTTCAAAAAGAAATAATACCATAGGAATGGAAACTACTTTTAAATCTTCAAAGTTCCATGGTACTACCCAGAGTTCATCATAGACCATTCCGTAAATAACTGTCCTTAAAAATCCTCAAAATAAACCAAACTAAGATTGAAACCCAAATACAAGAAGGATTTGATAACATAGTCTTCCAAGGTAAACTTTATCATTCATCTCCAAACAACATCAACCACTCCTAACATCTTATAACAAAAGTAACTAACCTAAACATATTTACCCCAAGATAGGTTAATCATTTCCATAAGTAACCTAAATTACTATAAGTCTGCCTTAAATTCATCGATTCTTCAAAATATAAGTCAACCTTACTCCTCAATGAAAATACCGTAGTAATCTATTTATCTCGATCATATAGGGTCCCCCAAATAGTGAATGTCTTCCAAAATAATAATCGTATTTTAATCCCCTAATCATCTCTGTCATATTAATACGACAATCATCGCATTTCCTATCACATTGGTTTTTGGGACATGTTCTTCCATTTCCCACCATTAACTAAGAAGATAAATTATAATTAGGGGCTTAAATAATTCTCCAATAATCATGAAAAGGAAACATTAAGCATAAAAGGATAAACTTGTAGAATAAAAGTATATCCTAACTTGCGATCTCCTAGGTTCCAATCTAGGTTATCCATGATCGTATATTCTTATGTGAATCTTTATTTTATTTTATCTTTGTTCCTTTAATAATGGTTCATACTAAGCTTATGAATTTACCAAATCATATCCCCTGGGAGTGTCATAACCAAGAGTGCAGCAAGGCCCGTTGTCGTGTACCAGTTCCCGTTCGAGTATAGCTCAAAGCAGTGTTTTCTGGTTTTACCCCTATGTACATCTGTGCCAGAGCCACCTCTACCTGCTTGTATCCAGACAGGGATGTATTTGCTTGGGAAACCCTTACTCAATACTCACTAAAATATCTGTAATATTTCCTATATTTAAACTTTTCTATAGGGTTCTTCCTAAAGTTTTCATATCCTAATTTCCACAAATAACTAAACCATCCTTTGATACCAACTATAGCATCCTGCCTTTTTATAACATAAACTTTCATTTCATTACACAAAACTGAGGATCTTTAAGGTTTAGTTTCTTGGAACCCAGGAACAAAAAAACATGAAAACATAAACCATTATTCTTAAACACTTGAAAGGCTTCTCCTCATGTTCATCCTAGGTTCATTACTGCATCTCATAACCTGGGGACATACATCAAAAGAAAGGGTGAGCAGAAGGCCCAGTAAGGGAAACAAGAGAAACATTTTACATGTGAACTTGAGATACTTCAATAAGGTCATGAAAAGAACTTTAAGGCATGATAAATAAATCATGAGATATATCATAATAAAAATAACATTTTTCAGAACTTTAAGATGTGGCTACATCATTTAACATAGAAAATCATGAACATATCACCAAGGTCTATCCCCAAGGTGTCATTTGAAAATTACCAAGGTTATTCACCAAGATATCGTGAAAATTGTAATCTCTTGTGGTTACATCATTACCCAATGCATTGGAGCGCTATCAGGGCGCACCCTTAAATTTTCCTTTATTATCATGTGAGCCACATATATCATCATCAAACATTTCATAAATAACCAATATAGAATAAAATAAATGGGTTTCATTTCATAATCATAACGTTTTAAAAACTGCTTTAAAGACATGATCTTTACGTCACTTTAAACCCACGAAAGGGGAGAGCGGGTATCATGTATGTAAATCCCAGAATTTAAAATAAAATATTTTGATATATATGTGAATACCCCTGTATAAATAAGAGATTTTAGTATTCACTTTATAACATAAAATAATTTTGAGAAAAGAGAGAGGCATTTTGAGACGAAAATTCTGCAGCATAACAGCTATGTTTCGGGGTTTTAGAAAACATTGAAAAGAGAGGGGACATGGGTCCAACATTCATAAATGACCCATAAAAAATATAGGGGAAGAATAAGAAGGATATATGAACATGGTAATGAAATTTTAAGGACATACCATTTGAAATGAAAAACATGGAAGGAAGACAAAAATTAGATTTCTCTTATGAAAATTCGGCAGCCTAACGGTGTCACTTAAACTTCGACAAAAATGATTTGAAAAGATAAAATAGGGTCTCTCATCATGTGAAAATAAGAGTTCAGTATGATAGATATATATATCAAACCCCAAAATAAAAAAAGGAATTTGAAAGACTTGACATGAAAGTAGAACTTTGAAAAGAATGAGAAGGGTGAAAGAATCCCCTTAAAAATTCGACAGCCTAACGACGTCACTTAAGCTCCAAAAAATGAATTGACAAGATCAAATAGGGTCTATAATCATATGAAAATAAGAGTTAAGTATGATAGATATAGATATCATATCCCAACATAATAAAATGAACTTGAAATACTTGACAAGAAAATAGAACTTGAAAATGAGAAGGGTGAAAGAATCCGTTACAAAAATTTCGGCAGCCTAACGATGCCACTTAAACATTCATAAAATGAAATTATGAGAGTAAGAGGGGGTATCTCATAATATGAACATAAAAAGGAAAGTATAATTAATATAAAATAACATCATCCAACATATGAACATGGAGCATAAAAGAAATGACATAAAAGAGATCACTTGAAAAGAAAGAGAGAGGTCGGATCCCATACCTTAAAACGTAACTCTTAAAACTCAAAGGTTGGGACCTTGAGGGCTTGGGGGAACCTTGGGAGGACTCCTTGGGAGGTAAGGATACCAGAACTTTGTTGAGGACGGTTTTGGAGTCGAAAATATGAGAGGAGGGCTTGGTATTTATAGGGAAAGTGAGCGGACAAGGCATTAATGGCCAAGGGACACCTCAAAAGTGGTTTTCTCAAAAGCATGGGCCCTCCCATGGTACTTCCCATAGAGTTAGGCCAAATGGGGACCCCCACACAATAATTCATCCTCTTTAGTAGACCATCCTTTAAAATATCTCATGACATCATCATGACACAATTATGATGTCATTAAACATACCGAAACCCTAAAACTGTATTTTTACTATTCGCTGAAAATTCAACTTTCTCAGAAAAATCCCAAAATTTCACATTAACCAAATATCAATGCTCTGATTTCAAAAATGAACTCTATTTTATAAAAATATTTTTCTAAATATTTTTAATTCCTTTTTTAAATAAATACACTATTCACTGAAAATTCATTTTTTTCAGAAAAATCCCCAGAAATTACCTTAACATAATATCGATGCTCTGAGTTCAAAAATGAAATCCATTTTATAAAAGTAATTTTCTAAATATTTTTAATTTAAATTTTAATTAAAAAACACTATTCACCCGAAAAAAACTAATACTTGAATAATAATTTATGAAACTGTTATTTACCCATTTTATTGAATCTCATTACTTAATCTAGGTGTCTAAATTATATTAAAACTTTCTTTGAGTGAAATTACTAATCCATTTGGTCACATTACTAATCCTAATCATAAAATCACTATTCATAATTTACTATTCATCAAAAATCAAGTTGATCTTATTAGACTTGAAATTTCGTGATGAACATAATTGTAGAAGACCATTTTTTGAAAATCATTACACATTTTTATTTATTTAAGGTTTACATAAACATTTTTAAAATATCCTTTCTCTAAAATTCATCAAAATATGCATACTATATTTATCCGGACATTTGAAAATTCATAAAATTCATCATAAGAAGAAATCCAAATTTTTATTTAAAACAAAGGATTACACAAGGCAGTTACAGTCTCCTTACATAGCCCCTTATCACACCAGCATAGGACCTAAGTGTAAGGTGTGCTAAGGTGAGAGAATTCGAGGGAGGCTCGGCCAACATCGCACGAGTAGTAATTTCTATCAGTTTGAACTTCTCGCGAAGGTGATCTCGTTCTAGCTTCACACGATGAATTTCAGCTTGGGTTTGGTCCAGAGCAAAGCCCAGTGGTGCTACCTCCTTCCCAAGTTCTGTTAGACGGGCTTCGATCGGTCCAAGACTACTGGGTGAGGCCATCGAATCTTATTTCTATATTAATTAACCAAGATTGCTTGTATTTAGAGACAATATTCAAAACGTTTAGTTTCCAGCGGTCATCTTGACCAATGGTCAAATAACAGTCAAAACCCAACAATCTCATTTTAATTATACTCATGTTATCAAATGAAACATTTTTGTTGAGTATAAAAATAAAATAAAATAACACATAAATTTAGGAAACAATATTTATTTAAAATTTCGGGTCGTTACATATACTCAGGTATGAATATATATAAATATGTATATTTTCCATGTACGGGTTCCCTCTTGGTGTGAGGAACACATGTTTTGGTTTAAGGGATATATATATATATATATATATATATATAATGGTATATGTGTGCATGTGTGGAGTAGTTTTGGGTGGTTGTCAATAAATATGTAAAGTTCCAAGTGTTAGCTTGGTTACTCCTTGAGGTAGGGTTCCCTTTACATGACCTTTTAAGTTTATTAATTCATTAATTAATTGATTATCAATCTGCCCTTAGTTATTAATTAATGCAGTATGATTAGATTAAATGATTCCTTTGATAAAGCTAATGAAATGTTAAATATGATCTATGAGTGAGTGATAATAATGTCATGATTTTATAATAAAACCCCTCCAATGATGGTGCACCGCCTTCAAGCTAAAAACGTAGTGAGTATACTTTTATGTTTTATTGGATTATTGATTTAGGTGTTGCTGCCACTCTTCTCCTTCATATTCTCCCCTCCTTTTCATGTTTTTTCTTTCACTACTTTGGGTTTCGTTCTATCGGAACTTGGATCGGCGATGCATCAAAGATCCCTACCAGTGAGAAACCCCCTTTGATGGAGCAATGTGTGTGGTCAAGATCAATGGAGCGACACATGCGGTCATGAGTGACAGAGCGATGCGATCTCTATTGATAAACCCTTCGACGGAGTGAGGCTTGTAGATTTTCCTAGGGAGATCATCATGTTTTGGTTGTTTGGATTCGATGGAGTCAGATTGAGGTAGGGAAATCATTTCCATTTTCCAGAGATTTTTTGTAGATGTGGAAGTCATATACGGGAATGCTTGGTACTAACGATGTCCTCTCCTCAACGTTCATCCCTTCCAATTTGCTTCAGGGTCGGAACAAGGCAACATCATCGTCTTCTACTAGAGTCAATATGAGGCCATAGAGGGTGACCTCAGGAAAATTCGAGGCTTGAGGATTCCCCTATCATGTTCTCCCCTATTTGGCGGTGTTTTTCCCTTTATGGTTCTGGTTTTGGGTTCTAGGGTCTGGCTCCGCCATTATGCAATTCTCCTATTCTCTTTTCAGCTTTCCCTTCGTTCACACCCCTACTATGGACTTGTTTAGGGTTTCTTTGGAAAATTGGGATGGTGTTGGTGGAATTAATGATGACGAATCTAATCTTGGAGGATGTTGGGTGTGGTTCACAAGTGGCTTTGAAGTGATCTGTATGATCTTGTAGGTTGATGGGTGTTACGGGATCATGCAGGGCTGGGTGGTTCCCGACACATTCCTCTGCTTTTTTCCTTCTTTTATTGTGAGTCTGATCTAGTACTGGGATCCTTGACAGGCATGGTTTGCCTCTATTTTGGTTTTTTGGTGTTTTGGGTTGGTTCTATCATGTGCCTACAATTGTGGATCCCCTAGGACACACTGATTTGTTTGTGGTTCTTATTGTTTTGGTTCTCACATTGCCTCAAAGTGATTTTTGTTAGGTTCTCACTCATCCATGAAGTTATTTATTTAAAAATTAAAAAAAAATCTTTGGTGTGTTAAATTAAATGGTTAAGGTAAATGGGATGGTTAAGATGACTTGGGAAAGAGGATAGCATCCCTTAAGGGTAACCAACATGAACCCTTTAGAACTTGTACCTTAAAATCAATTTTCCATGTTTTGGAAAATTGAGTGAGAATGACCTTGAGTAGGATAGCTCATACCAAATGGCATGCTTTGAATAAATTATTTCTCCATACTAGTTTTTTGACATGTATTAAATTGTTTGGTTTGTTATATCATGTCCGTTGTGGCCTTCACTTATGGGGAAACCCATTCGAGGTGTTTTTCATGCCTCTTGGACACCCCTTTGGGTATGCCTAACCTAAATGGACTTTTTTTCCTAATTCCTTGAGCTATGTTTAACATTTGGGTGACTGCGTGGTACTATATACTAATGTACTAAATTTATAACTTGATTTAAAAATGGGAATTAAACTATGGAATGGGTCTTTGACAATACATATGCCTAATTACTATTGTTTAGCCTTGTGCATATGCTTGTGTATGTATATTGTTTTTTCCAAAATTGGTTTTTCTTGGTTGTATAAAATATATGGTCAATATTGATAGCTTGAGACCCTAAGACGTTATTGATGACATATGGTTAAAGTTATTCTAATTCCATGTGACTCTGGTTTCATTTCATTATTAGATATTATGCCTTGTTTCTAAGCCTCTTTCTTGAACCTTGCTTATGTTTATTGCTTATTAATTAGTTATATTACTTAGAGACTTGGGTAAAATTTGTGCTAAATGCCTTATGTTGTGTTGATGGCTTGGATTGTTTTACTTGATAACTATAATAACTTGTGGTTCACAGTTCTTGTTTGATAGTATGATTTATGTATATGCTTGACATGTGATTTATGTATTGATGTTTGACTTATAATGTGCCTTGGAAACTATGGTTCACTCGATATAGGTCAGGTGAGAACATGGGTTCTGTATTAAGGACTCATGGATGGACTCCCATGCTTGGGTGGTTATACCATGATGCACTGGGGAGTTGGTGTTTTAGTTTCACTAGGTAAGGGCTTCCCTAGGATTTCTGTTATATTATTGGGTGATACCAATTCCCTAAGGGGAAACTGAGAATGGAACCATTGGAAAGATGGCTATGCCAACCCTCAGGTGATACTCATTCCCTTATGTGTGATACATGGGATGGAATCATGGTTACCATACCACTAGCGATACTTGGACCTTTGAAAGGATTTCCTTGGATGGGCTCAATGACATTGGATATTTTGAATGGATGTACCGTAGCGATACCTCAGGGTCGGGCTAAGACTCCACTAATAGATTTGATGGAATGATTTAATTTCATTGATTGATTACATTTGTCAATTTCTTGTGATATACTTGTTGTTTCTATTATATTAGAGAATGAACTTGTTACTTTTCTCTATTTCTTATTAGCATACTTACGTGATGACCTGTGAATTATAACCCAAGCCTAAGAAAAAGCTTGGGGGTGCACTTCTTTGAGTTTCTTATTACTTTTGGCACTGGTATACATATTATTATTTCAAAGGTACCTCCTTTCTAATTTCCATCTTAGGCCGAAGAAGGTGGTATGAGATGTGTGTTTATCTAGGAACCGAGACCAAGTTTCTAATATTAATTTCTATCACTCTGCATTTATTTTATATGGAAAAACTTCTTAATTTATATTGAAATGACTAGATTGGGCCGGACACTATGGGTGACGACCTACTAAGATTTATATCTCACACCCTTATCAGGTACCCTTAGTACCTGAGTAGACCTTATATTTGTAGGATCTAGGTTGATCGTTGTATTTCTGGTACCTAGGAGTTAGGAGAAAAGGACCGAGCTGGAGCTCGAGATGCTCAAGGAGATTAACCATGGGGATTTGATTTCCTTTATTTATTATTGTAATGTGTTGTAAAGTATGATGTATTATTTAATAATTTCATTTATATATCATCGCCATTACATGAATTCATCTATTTTATAATTTAGCGTTGGCCACTTTTATAAAAAAATTTCTTTTATTCTTATACTGTACTGATATCTATCTATATACTACTTCCACTATTTTTTGTTGATTATTATCTAATAACACTACTGTGCATCTCTATTAAGAGGGTATAGTCTCCATACTATCACCTCCCAAGAACCCCGCTACTAGTCGGTAGCCTCTAGCATACTGGGAGATGCACTTGAGGCCGTGTGACCCACCGGTCTAGCTACCAGTTTAATGGTAAGACAAGTTGGGATGTTACAACCACCAAGAATGGTGTTTGCATATAAATCCAGTCTATTAATATAAAGTAAAGTAGTGTGCAGGTATAATGATTATTTTTCAAAGCTGAATAAATAAATACCAGTTGGCTCAGGTTCGGACATGACACTTAGCCGAATCTACCTACTTCGGCCCATGGCCGGAATGAGTGTCTGATCAGTAACTATATATATAGTAATAATATATATATATATATATAGTTAAATATTTCATCCACCTATATGAACCAAGTACATGTGAACATAAGTTTCCATATACCGAGAATACTAAGTGTTGGCTGGACCAGGGTGTAACCCTGTCATCCATAACCAGTCTGAGTGAGCCTATAAGCTCCAACAAAGGGTACATGCTCTACATCTCATAATGAGTGGGAGACTTCATAATCATCACTCAAGATGGTGAGTGTGCTATCATATCAACACTCAAAATAGCGAGTGTTTCGTTATGTCGACACTCAATATAAGGGACATGGTGCATTATGACCACCATCCAAATAGTTCCAATGGGGTGAGATTTCATGATCAACACTCAATGTAAGGAAGCATGAATCATCATGACCAAAAGAACCCTTATCAACATTCCACAACCTATATTAAAGGTGTAATAATATTTATAGTAATATCCATGAGGCATTACCTCCCATGATTTATATTCATCAAGCGCGAATATATCCAAGGTCATTTAAATTCATATTAAATTAAAAACATACAATAGGTGTGACCTTTACACCCATTATATTTAATAAAATTCACATAAACCATGATTATTTATAAATAGAAAGTGGAGTGGTCATACCACCCAATTCAATTTCATTTAATCTAAACCATTCAATTTAAACAAGCCATCTCATTTATCAAAGAAAGGCCTTCTAGAGTCGAGTCACGCAAACCCACTTAGAAGGTGGTTGGTCTTTGAAGCCATTGGTCACAAGGAAGGTCATGCCTCCTTATTCAATCCATTTAAAATTATCATTCAAGACCATACACTAAGCATTCCATATAACTAACAATAAAAATAGTCATAGGAAATCACCAATACAATAAGGCCAAACATTATTTAAATCACTAATCACCACTTATAAATTTAGAAGAAAACACACCTCATTTGAGGGGTTTTATTATAAAACATTAAATTGTTTAACAAATAGTTAATTTAGTACAACCAAGATTTGTATAAAAAGGCATAACTCAATTTATCAAAATGAATAATTTTAGAAGGCTACCCAACATATAATAACTATTACAAGGTTCAATATGGAACTTATGAGGTTCTATCATCAATTAGGAAATTTCCTACATGGATAAAATCCATTTATAATCCAAGACAAACCCTTATAAGAAATTCCAAGCGATTAATTAATAAGTTAAGAAGGGGAAATTCTGAACGTCACACCCAAGGGGTGTATGTGTTTGAGGTTGGGATCCTCTATTTACATAGAAACAATCAAAGGGTGTATCTCAAGGTGCATATGGAAATTTAAATAGAATAAATCAATTTGAGGGTGATGCACAACAGAGGCCAGAGTGCAACATAATGAAAATATCTAAAATTCAATGAAAACTTGTGAAAAGATATATATACCACCTACCTCATGATTAGGATTCCCTACTCATCAAATATTGAGGTTTTATTCGTTATGGTTTATAAGAAATCAAATAAATAGACATCCTACCTGAAAAAAGGGAAAATGAGGTCACACCAAAATAGCACAATAGATCATAAGAGAAACTTTGAAAAGAATCAAGAGGGTTTGATAGATTATCGATGTAGATCCAACATGACTGATGACATTGGAATTAGAGTCTGGATGCGAGAGATATCATGATCCCTTGGTGAAAGATCTTGAAAGCTCTATGGGAGGAGGAAGGAGGCTCTTGTGATTGGAGAAGAATAAAAGATGGAGGAAAAGTTGATTTAACCTCATTAAGGGAAAAATAGAAATTTCATCCTCAAAACTAGGTCACACGACTTGGCCCCACTGTTTCCTAACCATGCACTAACCGTGTGGATCCTACTGATTAAGAACCACACCCCGCATGGTTGTACCACATGGTTTGAAAAACCATGCACCAACCCTATGATGAACAATGTACAAACATTTCCTAAATGGAATTAAGCACATGTTTTGGGAACATGGTTTGGAAAACCATGTATAGACCATTTAGATCACTTGTACTCACCTATATAAGTTTCACAGTTTTCACTGGTGGCCCACAAAGTTTCAGAAAAACCATGTGCCCTTACTAGTCCACCCAAAATTGAGTTTTTGGGGCCCGATGCTCTTGAAAATCAACGAAACAGCTGAGGAACCCCTCTGGCCCTCAACTATATATAAAATCAACAATTTTGAGTGTTCCAAATATCGTAATTATGTTATGAAACTCAGTTCAAAGAATGGAACTTCCACCAAATTTCAAAATTCAAATTCCCTCAGAATTCTACCTTGGCTCAAACACGGATTGTTACAACCTCCCCACCTTAGAATTTTTCATCCCCAAGAAGCCTTCATAAAAAAAAACATCATCCAACCTAAGAGTGTCTTGAAGTCTCACTAAAATGGCCACATTGCATTTCCAAATACCCAACACACCTCTAAGCATTACTTAAGGGAACAACAATTAATCTTTCAAAACCCAAGCCAAAACCTTCTTTCCGACTGAAGCACTAAAATAGTGCTTACCTGAGCCTATTTAGCTAAAGAAATTATCACATCATAGTCTCTTTAGATAAATTTCTGATGGTGCTTCCCACCATAGGTTTTAATATTAATGGCCAATTCCGAACCATGGTACACCCCACTATTAGAATATTACTAAAAAACATTTCCAAGAATTCTAACGATTCTCTTGGTGTGATTTTGAACTGGTCAAATGATTGATTCCTTCTGATGTCATATCAGGGACCTCACTTTAAATAAACAGTCAAACCTCGATCGAACTAACCAAAAATATTCAT
Organism: Viscum album; assembly: GCA_963277665.1. Taxonomy (NCBI): domain Eukaryota; kingdom Viridiplantae; phylum Streptophyta; class Magnoliopsida; order Santalales; family Viscaceae; genus Viscum; species Viscum album. The sequence continues at coordinate 1,999,220,809 of OY728120.1, read as the reverse complement.
AGAAGATTTTCTTGTATGACATAGATGACCTTTGAACCACACCCTTCTTAAACTGACGATGTGATTAAAATGATTCCTCACTGACCATATACATCAAACAATAAGGATAAAAAGTTGAGCCACTCCAGTTGACTTATCTTGAAAACACCTAACATAGACAGCCGAAATATTACAAAATGAACTGCAATGTCTTCTTATAAGGAATATCATGTTTACCATGAGAACATTCACCGAAGTCCATAACTGAATTCTGGTGACATTCCCTTATCAAACCAACACCTTACCATTTAATCTGTGATTCCCCAACATGAACAAGGGGGTAACCCAGATCCATCCCACTGGAATGATCACACTTTAACGTCACCACCAATCACAAAAAAAAGTCTGAGATAACCTATGATTCATTAAACTGGAGTCCAAGGAATAACCCAAGGTAGTCCATACTCCATGTTTGACAAGTGATACATTTTTACATAGCTAAGACGTCCACATCAAATCATTGAATGAGCCCAGAGAAACATCTGTTTGGAAGTCAAGTTAGAGGAACATGGCTAGTGTCCAAGAGTCCATCCAAGGTGTTCCTATATGGGGACCCAAGTATCACTTAGGACTAACCTTTCCTTGATAAAACCCATGTGTCTAGATCACAACTTTTATAAAGTCTATTTGTTAAAACAAAAGGGCATTTTAAACATTTAGTTGAGTGTATAACTGACAATCTCTTAGTGCATCAAGGATGATGTTAAGATAAGAGACATGATTTTCACTAAGAAAGAGTACACTTAGAGGACATAAAGATTACTAAGAATAAAAAAGGCACCCCCACCATATAAGGATAAAGTTCCTAGTAAGGCTTCTAACCAACAATACACAACTACCAAAAGAAGAGCAGTTGAAACACTACAGATTGACTTCTTGGAAGAATCTCACCTTCACCTGTCAATGCATCATCAGTAATTGATCATAATTCATTTACCATGCGAAGAATATCATGATCACTAAAACTTAACCACCAAAGTCCATCCATGACCAACATTGTTTTTCAAGGGTTGTGTACATAGCTAACCACATCAACATTGTGCTACTGAGAAAGCACTGACATTTAAAAGACTCACCAATCTCATGGGAATTCAAAAACCACACTAAAAATTTTCAAATGGTATTTCACAATTGTTTCCTCTCTACCTGGAAGGAAACATATTCACCAAAATTGATGCGATGCTCCCCACCTTAGGAGTGTCATGGTCATTGAAATAATAGATAGATTAGCCACTCACAACCATCATAACATTTGACATGAAATCCAAAACTAACCTGTCTGGAATGTCAAAACACCTGATCCTTTTGGAATTTCATTCCAAGAATTGGGATGAATATGATTCCTTTAACACCTAGGTCACTATAATCCAAATATGACCTGAGAATATACTCAATTTTACAAGGATCAATGATTCAAACAAACTCAATAGTCTTTTTATCTCATTTAGAAACTTGAAGGGTTACACATATATGAACACACACCACCCCTAGGTTCAAAATAAAGATGACACATCCTCGATACCATCCATTAGTTATCCTACCTATGCATCTAAGTATCAAGTGGTTCATATAAGAGATTCGTCCCAGAGTTGCATTACCCCTTATGACCATTAACCTGTGTGATGACATACCAATTAGTTTATCTCTGATGAAGAAGATAGGGTCATGTGACCTACTAAACAGCTAACCATTCCCTAGGCATGTCTAACCTATTGAAACTGAGCATTAATTGATGCTCACGACTGTAAAAATAGTCAAAGATACCATGACCACCCATCCAAAAAATATGTAAATTAGAATCTAAGATTCTTACTAGGGAAAAAACACCTTAATAACACCATACATTATAAATCTCAAAACATTTAGCAAGGTATTTAAGCTCCAAGGGTGATACCTACCTCGGGATATCGCCTTACAAAACCATAAGTGTCAACCCTATCACTAGGTGATGCAAAAAATATTTCACTAGGCCCTACGCCTATCATTTAAGATCTTTATGAAAATAAAAAAGGCCTATGGAAAACATTCACATTTTCTTTCCAAGGAAACTCAAAGAGAAGTTTAATCTACCCTTACTCGAGGGTTTAAGTGAAGGAAACCACCTAAGGTTCCATTTCAAAGTCATTACATTTATTCAAATTCAACCATTAAAAGTTTAAAAGATTTCAAGTAGATCATCAAGTACCAATTATAAGACAAAATCACTTGGTACTTGATTTAACTAATGCATCAAGGAAAAACAAGTAAGTCATATTAAACTTCCTTTTTAGAAATTATTTATTTATTAAAATCACATAATAATTAGTAAATTTATCATATAAATTCCTTTTAATAGATAATTCAACCTATGAGGGTCTTGTTAATCCAACCCGGGTTCACCAGATTTCAACCCAATAACAGTTATCTTAATTTTAAACATTTAAAAACACTCACAGATGGTTATCTCTTAAGAAACATGCCCTAAATTAACTACTTGGGTCCGGTTTTTCATTTTATAATTTAATCATATGGATCATCATTCCCATGTGATAGATTCATAATCCTTTATAAAGGCAAACATTAATAGAATAAATTCTAAAACTACCCTTAATGGGTTTTATCCGATAAGCTTAAATACCATAACCGACCTATTAAGGTCGAGTAACATAAGAGTTCCTTAATAAACCAATTCATTTTAGATCAAAATTAAATGGATTTTACATTTATAACCATTTTAAAACATATCATTTTCATATTTAATGGTTTAATTATATGAGTTTCCATATTCCAATCTATAAAGAGCCCATGTACTTTATAGATCATAGACTAGATCCCATTTAATCGAAACCAATTCACTTTAAAATTTTAACTTTAGATGCTTTCACATTTTAACAATGGTATCTAGTTATATACCAAGCTAAAGAGATAGTTTGAGTACATGTGTTACCTTTTACAAATTTATAAGTCATCTATACACCTTAAAACTGAAATCTTGCCATCGTTTAATTACAACCAATAAGTTCAGACCATGTAACCAATTACATATCAAAATCATAACTAGGTATGTTATCAAAATCAGTAAACATAGAGGAATATGATAATAAGCACAGAAGTATGATACATAGGAAATACATGCTAAATAATCAGGTAGCATGGCATGTAATTACCTAATCATGGAAGCAGATTAACATGATAAATAAATCACCCTAGAATGTCATATAAATAGGTATGATAAAGAAACACCTAAATAGGTACAAAACTAATAATGTCACTCAAATACCTAACATGGTATATAAAATCCATTCTAATAACACACAAGGAACATCATCATAATCAATAGGCAGCCTACAAATGCAACTTCATGGCATGGAATGTGAATCTCTATGTGCCCATAATGATGCCTGTAATGCTACTTCATTTCAATATTAGGACAAGGAAAAATACCATAAATTTCATAAATAAATAACTAGTGTAAATCACACTATTCACTCAAGGTGAAATCATAATCAACTATAATAGAAAACAACATGAACAACAATCCCAGCCCTGACCACTTGTGCTTTTCCCCATGGGTGGGGTGATCACTTCCAAAAATGGATATTTAACAAATGGTGATAAATTCCTAGTATCCTGTCTACCAGACCAAAAATATTAATAAAAAATAAAAAGAAACCTTTGATACCACTTTTTAATGTCCCGACCTAACTGACCATTAAACTAGTAACTGGACTGGTCACCACATGACCTCAAGCGCACCTCCCCATACACCAGAGGTTTCCGACTAGTAGTGAGGGTCTAAGGAGGTGATAGTGGTAAGACTATACTCTCATGATCATAGTATCATAACATTATATGAAATTATAAATAACATATAATAACATAAATAGTAATTAATGAAAGATAGAGGAAAATAATAATAATATAAACTAAATAAGAGATGGCTAATGACATTATTAAAAAATGCATGCATGTCTAGATGTTGATACATAAACTAAAAAAAGGTACATAGTAGGAAGCATGATACAGTCTGGTGCATGAAAAGGGAAAAAGAATAAAATACTCAAGGGAAAAAATCCATGATAATACTCACCTCTAGCTCAGTCCTATGATCCTAACTCTAGGTACAAGCATAATAGTACAATCAATAATCTATGGTCCTACAAACACGAGATCTGTTCGAGTACCCAAGTGCAATGGAAGACTGAGTAGGGTGTGAGATAAAATGCTAGTAAGTGACCACCAATGGTTTCTATAGCTAAATATAGTATGAAAATATAGAGTAAAGTAGTGTTTAGTTATAATGAATAATAAATAAAGCTGAATATATTAATACCAATCAACTTATGTTCAAATAGGACACCTAGCCGACTCTAGCTGCTTCAGCCCATGGACCAAATGAGTGTCTGATATGTAACTATATATATATAGTAATAATATATATAGTATATTTATATATTTAATCCACCTATATGAACCAAGTATGTGTGAGAATAATTGGCCATATACCTAGAATACTCGGTGTTGGATAGATCGGGGTGCAACTCAGTCATCCATAACCAGTTTGAACGAGCCTATAAGCTCATATAAAGGGTACATTCCCTATATCTCATAATGAGTGAGAAGCCATATAGTGACCCCAGTTTTTTACACATATAATTACATGATTTTAAGCATAATTAAACATCAAATTACAAGACAAGGATCATAAAGTCTAGTGTATTGGAAGACTGGGTTCATAAAATTGAAAACATGGGACTTAATAAAACATTTCTTTATTTTTAAACCATTAAGAGCTACTAAATTCCTTTGAGACCTTCCATATGTATAGGATAATATGAAGATAACATGGACAAATGGATGAGATAAAAATCCTAGTAATGGAATAAATATTAAAATAAATCTTATCACATGGGTTAGAAGGCATAACATAATGATATAAAAAGGCATGGAACGTGATTAAACATAAGTAATCATAAGATGGGATCATAAAATCATGGATTCATAGTAATGGGGAATAAAAATAAAACATGAATTTATCATTATTAAAGGCTTGTTTCATATAGAGTAGCATGAGTCAAGGCTCTTTTCACATAGAGGAGCACTAGTCAAGGCTCTTTGCACATAGAGGAGCATGAGTCAAGACTAACCACCAAGACCATTGCACATAACGTATCATGAGACTAAACATTACCCAATGAATTGGAGAACTATCTAGGAACACCCATCATAACATGTTAATGAATATGTGAGACACATGAATAATCATATATAAGGAATCAAATATAAACATAAGGGTTACCCTTGGTAAGAATTGGGTATCATAATCTTGTCAAAAAGGAATAACATAAGGGAATATCACAATGGTGTCCATAAAAGAAAGGATTTAAATAATACATAGACATTCATAAGGGAAAATAGGAATATATCATGATAATTAATGTCAAACTGAAGTGATAGCATGTAAACATATTATTTAAGAAACTTTAGAATTAAAACATTTCAGTGCGGTTTAAGGTAAATATTAAAGAGCATTTAATGCAGAAAAGAGAATAATATTTTATATAAAACTAGTAGTGAACCGAGAAATTTTTCGTAATAAAATTTTAAGTTTTATAAAAATAACGGTGTCTTAAAATATATTATGGATCATACTTTTAAATGGGTAAGAATTCGGGAAGTTCCCTTAAATCGGGCTTTCTTATTGGGAAGAATTGAGTTGTAAACCTTTTAAAAACATGTATATCCCCCAAAAAGAAGAATGAATGGATCTTGATACATGATTTTGGAACATATACACAAAATTTATAATATGTACATAAAAATAAAGGAGAATTTAATTTGGGTAAAAAGAGAGGAAGAGTAACCCAAAGGAATAATGGAGGTTCGGGTAGAATCCTTTACCTTATATCCAAAACGATTATTCACTTGATATTAATATCCTGAATAATCAAATTAGATTCATTAATTAATAATTATAGAACCATTTATACACATATTTTATTTATTATAATTTTATTAATTTTATTTATGGCCTTTTTTATGGGTTAAGATATTCAATTTCATCGTTTGGGAGCGTTGATTTCATTGGTTTTCATGATCGATTTACTTGTATATGTGTATGGAAAATCATGTAGAATGATGATAGTTGTCTAGAACTGAACTTATATGTTATTAATGAACTTATATAATATTAAAATTACATTTTTTTTCATAATTGAGGATGATTCATTAGATAAATCATTAATGATAATCATTTCGATTAATTTAGCGTTTTTTTTATCACAATGAACTCATTTTGTTTTATAAATTATTGTCATGTGTAAAAAATGATTCAATAAAATTATATAAACTATAATACATATATTATAATCTTTTTAAACCATAAAAATGGTTTCATGACCATCCTTGAAGAAAAATTTGAAAGATGAAATCACGTCATCCACGAAGGTGGTAAATCAGTACCTCACAGACGATGTTTTCATACTTAGAGTAAAAATGAGAGGAGAAGAGATTTGATGAATGATTATTACATAAACATGATAAAATTACAGTATATGTAAGATAATGTATTTTTAATTCCATTTTAATGAGGGTATTTGAGGAGAGAAAAAGAAAATTAACGAACTTGAAAAGAAATTGAAAGAAAACGGAAGAGGGTTTTACATATTGATTTCTTATTCTTGAGAACCTCCTTAGGGGATTGGTTTTGGTCTTTTATTAAGACCAAACGATCCTAGTCATGGGGAAGGGGATTGGGAAGATATTTGAGAATAATTTGGATAAGGTTAAAGTATTTAGAGGTGTGAGGAGAAGAGGTGGTGATGAGTTGTATTTATAGAAGAGGAAGGTGTTTTTTGAATATTTTAATCATTATTTTATTATTTTGCCGAAGACAAGAAATAATGTTGATTATTGAGACTAAATATAGTAATTAGGTCATGTGAGTTGAAACCAATTGTGATTAAATCATCCATGAATCAATTAATAGTGTATTTAACATATAATGTATATATACCTTAAATTACCGTATTTTACTATTCACAAAAATTCAAGTATTTCATAAAAATCCCAAAAATAAACCCTAACCATTTTTTGACATGTATAATTCAAAAATGAACTCCATTTTATGAAAATAATTTTCTAAATATGATTATTTAAATTTTTCACTTAAAATCATCATTTACTTGGAAAATACAAATTTTAAAATTAAAACTTCTTTTCTAACACTTTGAAAAAATAATTAAGGTCACATAAAATTATCTTATAATATTAAGAAATAAAAATATTAATTTATGAATAAATGTTATGAAAATAAATTTTCTTTTAAATTAGAAAATTAATCCAAAATCTAATTAAATATTTATGACCTATAAAAATACCAACACTTAATTAAAAAAATATAAAATATTTATTTACTTATAATATTATATAATTATACCATATTTCCACTTATAAGATAGATAAATTTTATTTTTAATTTCATTGGTGATGTTATTATTCAATTGTCCAATTTACTATTCATAAGGGTCACATTACTATTCCAAAGGTCAAGTTATTATTTAATCAGTATAGGTTCCTTAACTTCTAGAAATGCTTCTTATTTCATTCATTCATCATTTATAAAGCTTTTATTGTGTTCTCTATGTGTTTGTACTATATGAAATAATTATAATAATGGAATTTCAATAGATGAAACTTTGGGTTATTACATTCTTCACCCCTTACGAAATTTCTCCCTCAAAATTTTGTTTTACATTCTTTGTTGAAAATAGGTGTGGGTACTTTTCCTTCATCGCTTCCTCTTATTCCCATGTTTCCACTTCATACTTATGGTTCTGCCATAGTACATTGACCAGATGAGTAGTCTTGTTCTATAGAACTTTATCTCTATGATATAAGATCTTCACTGGCTACTCCTCATAAGAAAGATCATTCTACAACTATACCACCTCTGAAGTCAGTAAATTTGAAGGATCTGGTATTTAATTTCTTAAGAGGGATATATGAAATACATCATGTACTTGAGACTTGGTTGGTGGAAGTGTTAGCCGATTGACCAAAGCTTCGATACGATCAAGGATCTCAAAGGGGCCTATGTACCTGGGACTTAGCTTCCCTTTCTTTCTGAATCTCACGATCCTCTTCCATGGAGATATGCGGAGGAATACAATGTACACAACCTTAAACTCAAGGTCTCAGTGATGATTGTTTGCATAACTCTTTTTTCAACTTTGGTATTCCTTAATGTGTTACTAAATAGTTTTCACCTTCTCCACCATTTCTTCAACCATTTTAGGTTCTAACATCTTAGATTCACCAACTTCATCACAGAATGTTGGTGTTATTCACCTTTTCCCATAAAGGGCTTTATATGGAACCATTTGGATGCTTGAGTGGAAACTATCATTGTAGGAGAATTAGATTAGTGGGAGATGTTGGTCCCATACACCTTTGAAGTACATAGAACATTATCTCAACATGTCTTCTTGTGTCTGAATAGTTCAATCAGATTGGTCAGGATGATAGGCCATACTAAATTTTAGCTTAGTGCTTATATCATGTTGGATAATTTTCCAGAACTTGGAGGTGAATCTCAGATCTCGGTAAAATACAATAGATAGTGGCACTCCATGTAGCCTTAAAACTTCTTTTATGTATATCCACGCAAGTTGATCCAGTGATAAGTCCTCTTAAATTAAGATAAAGTGAGCTGTATTTGTAAGATGATCTATAATAACCCATATAAGATTGTCTCCTTTAGATGTCTTTGAAAGTCTAGTGACAAAGTACATGGTGATTGTTTCCCATTTCTATATTGGTATGGGTAATGGTTGAATCATCCCTTTAGAATTTTTCCTTTTAACATTCAATTGCTGACATACCAGACACTTTGATGTATATTCAGTGATCTTCTTTTTCATATTATCCCACAAAAAGTTCTCTTAGATATTTCAATACATATTTTTGCTACCTTGGTGAATAGAGAAGGTTGATCTATGTGCATAATTCAGAAGCTCTTTCTTTATCTTTGGATTGGATGGTACACATAGTCATGATGCAAATCTTACAACTCCATATTTACTAATCTTGAACTCGGTGGATTTACCATTTCATATAGCTTCCACCCTTTTCTGAATTTCCACATTATTTCTTTAAGCATAATTTATTTAGTTCACAAGGTATGATTGAGAAATTATTTGAGAAAGGATTGATTATGTTCCTCCCTTAATGATTACCATTTCTATCCTGTTTAATTATAATAAGATTGGATCCTTCTCAATTCTAATTATTGATAAAGATGCAAGATCCTTTCTACTTAGATCATCTTCCACCTTATTTTCCTTACCAGGATAGTATTGGATTGAGTAGTCATAATCCTTGATGATATCTAACCATATTTTTTTGTGCATATTAATATACTTCTATGTGAATATATATTTGAGACTCTTGTGATCAGTATATATCTCACACTTCTCCCCATAAAGATAATTCTTCCATATTTTCAATGCAAAGATCACAACTGCCAACTCCAGATCATGCGTTAGATAGTTTTTCTCATAAATGTTAAACTTTCTTGAGGCATAGGATATCACTTTATCATTTTTCATTAGTACACAACCTAAGCATTTCTTTAAAGCATAACTATATACCATAAAGAGTTCTCCAATTTTTGGGAGTGTGAGTACTGGCGCAGTGAAAATCCTATTTTTGAGATCATTAAAGCTTTCCACACATTCTTTTGTCTAGAAAATCTTCACTCCCTTCCATGTTATCCTGGTTATTGGGTTTAAAAATCATAATAATTTATTCAAAAATCTTCAGTAATACCCAACTAGACCAAGAAAGTTGTGGATCTCCATTACAGATTTTTTCCTGGGCCACTCTTCGATTTCCTTTATCTTGGAAGGGTCTATATATATTCCTTGGCTGGTGATAACATGACCCAAGAATGATACTTCCTCCACATAGAACTCAAATTTACTATACTTTTCATTTATTTTCTACCTTTACAAATTCTTCAACACAATATTCAAATGCTCCTCATGTTCCTCCTTTCTCTTAGAGTATATTAGAATATCATTGATAAAGACTAACACAAAATTTTCAAGGTAATATCTAAAGAATCTATTCATTAAATCCATGAAAATTTTTAGAGCATTAGTGAGTCCAAAAGGAATCACTATGAACTCATAGTGTCCATACCTTTTTCTAAAGGCAGTCTTGGGAATATCTTCATTCCTCACCGTTAATTGGTGATATATCGATTGAAGGCCCACCTTAGAGAAATAACTAGCCAACATAGCTAATTGGACAAGTCATCTATTTGAGGAAGGGGATACTTTTTTTTATCATTATTTTATTGATCTCATGATAATCAATGTAGAGGTGCATTGATCAATACTTATTCTTGATGAAGAGAACTAGCACACCCCATGGTGAAGCACTCAGGCATATAAAACCCTTGTCCAGATTCTCCTATAAATGATTCTTCAGTTCTTTTAGCTCAATGATGACCATTATATAAGGTGTATTTGATATAGGAAGAGATCTTGGAATAAGTTCAATTGAGAAATCAACTTCTCAGTTAGGGGGAAGACCAGATAATTCTTTAGGGAATAAATCAGTGTAATCACTCATGATGGGCATGTATTCGAGCATGATCATATCCTATATCTCAATAATTTGAAAGAGATATGCTTTCTCATAAAGTAGTAATGTCCACATTTGAGACAATGATTATGAAAGAGATTCATCTTTCTCCTTACACTTATAAATAATTAGAGGATACTTCAGGATGTGAAGAGTGATCTACCTTTCTAGATAGTTGATGTTAACTTTATATAAAGATATCCAGTCCATGCCCCAAATCACATAAATTTCTACCAAAGGGAGTATGACAATATTTTTTGGGAGGTTTAGTACAAAAACATTAACCAGGGAGATGTTATGTACTTTGGATGTAATAATTTCCCCATTAGATATTCTCATAGATAACTCAAACTCAAAATTTTGAGGTGGTGTTTGAATAGTTCTAATAAACTTGAAAGATATGAAATAATGCACAGAATCAGAATCAAATAGTATATTCACTTTTCTTAAATGAATAACCAGAGTACCTGTCACCATAACATTGTCTAGATCCATATCAGAAGTAGTGATAGAATAAGCCCTTAATTTTTCCTTGGACAATGTTGCTAATTGCCTCTGAAAACCCTCATCTTAGGTTATTGGTTCGCAAAATTCCCATGTTCCTAGTAATTGAAACACTTTAATACTGGCTAATAATTGATATGAACCTTCCTTTCTTCTTCCATGTTAGCGAGAATCTTCACATCCCTTTGGAATTTCTTTTCTAGAAACTTCATTCTTCCACATTTGAAGCATTTCATGGTTCTCTGATTGCCTTTAGTTCCCAGGATGCTTCTTCCCACAATTTTGACACGTGGGATATTCAATATTATTTTCCATAATGGGATTTATTTTCTGATCCACCCATATTAGAATCTATTTTTTCTTTTTTTCACTGGGCCCATGAGACTATGAGAGTCTCGAATCTCCATTTCAACATCGAGGCCACAACGTACAATCTCCTAATAACTATCGAAGTCTCGAATCACAAATTCTTTTTATAAACCCAGTTTTCATCTTCTAAAGAAGTTACCCAACTTACTTTTGGTGTTTATTACAAATATAGAGGTGTATCTTGAAATCTTGGTAAAGTTTTCTTTATACGCCCGAATAGAATCATCTTCCTTATGCTTAATTATGAGGAACTATCTTTCCATATTGAGGTGGAGGGTTCAAAGAAAATATTTATTGAATTTTTTTTTCTTGAATTCCTCCCAATCCATGGAATCAATTTCCTCCTTGGAATTTTTATTTTTGATCAGTTTCCACCACTGACCAGCTTCCCCATCAAAACCATATACCACCAGAATAACTTTCTCTTCTTCTGAGAACTTGAGGAAAGAGAATATCTTTTTAATGGAGTTAATCCACTATTCCATGAGGAGGGGACTAGAAGATACACTAAACATGGGAGTCCTTTTCCACATGAATAATTTGAAGGAAACTTATTATTTCCTTATAGAAGGAAGGAATTCCATGCAATTAAAGTTATTATTCCTAACTTGAGTTAGCTGAACAAGTACTTTCATAAATCTTTGAGCACTCATTCACACCATATTTGTCATTTCATTAGGGAAATCATCACATTACCTATAACATTGATTGTTGGAAAGTGTTCTTATATTTCCCGCCATTAAATAGGAAAAATAAAGTGTAATTAGGGGGCTTTAATACTTAGCTAATAAGCATAAAAAGGAAACTTTAAACATAAAAGGATAAAATATTAAAGGAAAATATATCCTAACTTGTGATTCCCTAGGTTTAAATCTAGGTTATCCATGATCTGTTTCCTAACATATATTCTTATGAGCATTTTATTTGTTCCCTTAATAATGGTTTGTAATGAGATTATGAATTTAACAAAGAATATCCCCTAGGAGTGTCAAACTAGGTGTGTAGTAAGGCCTATGGTTGTGTACCAGGTTAACCTGAGTCTGGCCCAGAACACCTTGTCAGAGTTGTTACTCCTAGGTACATCTATGCCAAAACCATATCCACTTATAGTATCTAGAAAAGGACATATTTACTTGATAAAACACTTACTCTATACCAACCAAAACTTAGGGATATTTTCTCATACTTATGAAGGATCCTGGAACAACTTAAGAGGGGAGGGGTGAATCAGGGTGTCAAATTTTTATTTTAAAGTGATGAATCTTATTCCCACATTGGTAGGAACCTTATAAACATGTCTGATGAGAAAGTGAATAAAACAAACAATCACATGAAAAACGAAGACATAAAAATTTTACTTGGTTCACCACTAAGGGATAACTCTAATGAGAATACACCGATTGGTTTTCAGTCATACCAAAGTCCACTAATATTCACTAGTTTTGGAGTAAATTTTTTTATCACAGTCACTCTGTGCCAGACACACTACCTTTATAAGGTTTTAGGGATATCATACTACGTCCCTCAGATAACTTCCATTGACTCCACCTTTTTTATTGCTTTGGAAAGAATATAAACTTAGTTTATAAACTTGAATGTTGCTTCAATCTATTGGAATTAAATCATGAATATTCAACTATAGATAGATGATCTGTTGAAGTATCATTATCACCTGTATGTGTAATTCAATCTTCCTTACACTATTAGTCCGCGAACTGTTCCTCTGTGAACTGGATTGTTCCTCCATGTAGTGCGCTCCTTCCTCCATGTAATGGGCTCCTTCATCCACATACTGAGATCTACTGTGTACCACTTGTGCTTCACAGACCACTTCTCCTCCGTGAATAGTCCCTACTCCATGAACTCTCTCTACTTCCACGTACCGTTTCTCCTCTATGGACCACCTTCCTCATGTGGACTGTTCTTCTCCACATACTACAAGAGAACCATGGAATTATTTCTTCATCTATGTATTACCTATCCTATGTGGACTTTTCTCCCTACAGACCACTTGAAACTTCACCAAATTACTTCAAATTTCTAATCAGAAACACCTTCTCTAGGTTTTCTTTCTGTGAACCACTCTAGACTTCACCAAAATCCTCCCAATTTTTTTAATATTAGTCACTCACCATAATGAAGGGATTATTACTCCTTATATAGACAAATAGATCTATATAATCAGCTAAAATGAGATTTACCAAATCTTTGATATGGTTCCACATTTACCGCGTATCGTGCATCTCCCACGAACCATATTCCATATGTAGTCCATGTACCTCCATTATCCCTATGCAGCAACACAAACCACTACCTTGTTTCCTCAAAATACACCCTTTGAGGATTCTCAAAACTCCACCTTTTTTTCATGAATGACACACCATCCTGTGAACCGTTTGCCTTCCATGAACCATAAACCTTCCCATGAACCTCCTTCACTCTGTGAACTGTTCCTCCTACGTGGTTTGTATACCATTTTCCACTCCACGAACTGTTCCCTCTATGTGGTTTACAGTTCACCATTCCAAATACCATATTTCATGATCCATGAATTATTCCTATAAATCCCATTCCAAATTCTTCCTTTGTGAAAAATATTTCTTTTCCAAAAAGAAACTCCCGATTTTGAGGCCCAAAAATTTGGAAAATGCTGGGAAACTACCCCACCTTAGACACATGCTTCAACCTATACTATAAGATCACTTGACCTGAAAATACCCTGATCAACCAAAAGTGAATTTACAATAAACACAAACCATACTCTATTTCCAGAAAAGAACAACCTTGTTTCCAACAATCTTCCCCTTTGGGTTTGTTGGAAATCTGTAAATAAATTCAATGAAGCACCAACCAAAAACTGATAAATGAGAAACAACTCATCCAATTCTATAAGTCTATGTGAGAAATGTTTGGTGTATAAAATAAGAGGGGAAGCATGAATTCGGTTCTCTTAATACCAAACTCTGATTGTTTTCTCCATTCTAATTATGTCCAAACTTCTTCCTCTTTGTAACTCATTATTCTACCCCCATTGTAAAATTTTTGAATTCCTCTATTCTCTGTCGTCTTGCCACCAGAAAATCATTTCATATTTAATCCTCCTTGTTGGAACCATAAAACATTGAATTTATCCATTATCCCCCATCCGAAATAAACCCAAAGAATCAAATTTTGACTTGTAGATCTCAAATCACACTACCCCTATATCGTATCTCCCCAATAAACCTATAATACTTCAGAAAATAGATTAAAACAGTTAGCAAAATTGGGGAGAGGAAACATTCGCAACCTCCTCATGCACGGGAAGGTGGATGAACACCGAGGTTCAACCGATGTTTCTCGAACACATGTGCTGACAATGGCTTAGTCAGTATGTCATCCTCTTGATCATTAGTTCCAACACGATCCATTTTAATCATGCCTTGTTCTACCTTTTTCTTAATGAATTTATATATGTTTTCAGTGTGTTTTGTATGAGAATGATGAACAAGATTCTTCATAAGATCAATTTCACTATTATTATCACAGTGAATCACCATTGGCTGTTTCAGCGCATCACTAATATTAGTTAGCTATTGTTTCTTCCAGAGTAGCTGAGTACAATTTTTTTTAGCAGAGATGTACTCAGCTTCAGTAGTACTAAGAGAAGTAATTTCCTATTTCTTACTCAACCATCCCACACATTTCTTCACAATGAAGAATGATCCACCACTTGTGGATTTTTTTACACCACATCTCCAGCCTATTCAGCATAAAAAAATTATAATAGTTCATTATCTTTTCCTTCTAAAAAGTATAATCCATACTTGTGAGTACACTTAATGTACCTCATGGTTCGTTTAACTGCTTTCATATGTTATTCCTTCGGATTAATTTGAAAGTGGGACACTAATAATGTTCCAAATACAATATCTAGTTTTGTTTTAGTTAAGTATAATAGGATTCCGATTATTCTCCTGTACATGGTGGGATCTATAGAAGTCCCATTCTCATTATTTCTAAGTTTAGTTCCCACAGAAATTAGTGCCAACATTGGCTTGGATTCATGCGTATTGAATTTATTCAGAAACTCTCTTGCATAATTTTCTTGAGATATGAAAGTGTATTCTCTCCTCTGAATCACTTGTATCATCAAGAAGTATATGTGTTCACCAATCATAGAAATTTATAATTCTGATTTCATGTTATTGGAAAATTCATCCACTAATCCCTTCCTGGTTCCACCAAATATAATATCATCTAAGTACACCAGTACCATGAACTGATATTTCTGAGAATTTTTCACATAGATATTGTGATCCACTCCTCATCTTTTAGATTTATGTTTATTTAGATAAGAATCCAGTTAGGAATACCATGGTCATGGTTCTTGATTCAATATATAGAGTGAATTATCTAATCTACAAACCTTCTTTTCATAATTAACAAGTAGAAAACCCATTTGTTTTTCTATGTAGACTTCTTATTCAAGAAAACCATTTATAAAAGATTTTTTGAAATCCATTTGATACACTTTGTATCCTATTTGGATTTCCATGGAAAGAAATAGTCTAATTAACTCCAGTCTAGACACCAGAGAAATTGTTTCTTCAACATCAACACCTTCAATATGTGAATATCCTTAACACACTGGTTGTACCTTATTTATGACGACATTTTCATGATCTTAAAATTTATTTTTGAAAATACATTTCATACCAATCACATTTTTGTTTTTTAGTATCTTAAATAAATCCCATGTTTGGTTCTTATTGATCTGATCCAAATCTTCATTCATGGATTTAACCCATGATTCATCCTTTATAGATTCTTCAAATGAGGATGGTTCCACAACTGCTAAGAATATAGATTATTCATTATTCCTCATTCTCCTTGTCTACATGGGAGCTGTCCAATCCCCAATGATGTTGTATTGATCAATTTATTCTCTTCGACTTCTCCTATGAGGTTTAGATGAATTTTCTACAACCATGGTTTCCTCTTATGATTCTTCTTCTAATTCAACATCAAGATGTGATTCTTGAGTGTTTTCCACACCTTCCTGTACCTTAGTATTTGTTTTCATTCAATTTCCACATTCTTCCCCGTCTTCTATCACATCAGTAGTCAAATTTCTCAAGGCATTTCTAGTTTTATCTTCAACGATCTTCATATCACTACTTTCCATAATTTTTCCTAGAAGTTTATTAAAACATTTTTAGGATTTTATATTAATCGAATATTTGAGGAATATTATTTCATCTACAACATCATCATACTTTCCTTTATTTCCTTCTTTGTTTCAGATAAAGAATTTTCCCCCTAAAACAGAAAAATATTTGAAAGATGGATTCCTTCCATGCCATAACTCGTAGTGTGTCATGATTTTCCCCATATAAAGCCCTGTTTGTTTTTGAATATAAACTGAAGCTTAAAAAAACTCTTTCCAGTAATGGAGATAGGTACGATTGTCAATCGGCATAGTTTTGTCCATACTATTCACCTATCGATTCTAGCGCTCAATAACTCCATTTTTTATGGAGTCCTCACAGCATCCACCTCATGTTTTATTACATGGTTCTCTAGGTGAATTTCAAATTCAAGGGATGTTATTTCCCTCCATTTTCAGACTGTAGAACATTAATTGTCTATTCAGTATCATTCTCAGATATTATATGATATGTTTTCATGCAATCAATCACTTTTCGTTTCTTGTGCATAACCATCACACAAGACATTCTACTATAATCATCAATGAAAAGGATGAATTACCTTTATCCATATGTTCTAGTAACATTTATTAGACCACATATATATGTATGAATGAGATCAAGAAGATTTTATGCCCTTTTCTTATTTGGATTATATGAATTTCACACTAACTTTACTTTCATGAAAGCATCACAAGTATTCTCCCATTCATGATTCATATTTGGGATATACATAAAAATATTTAATTTAGATATCTTTTCCATATCTTATTGATTGAGGTGACCCAACCTATAGGGCCACAAGTTGTTCTCTTCTTCAATTGTCATGTAACAAATGTACTCTTTACTATCAACCTGATATAAGTTTCCATTTGTTATGCATCCCTTCGTGAGATAATTCCTTGTTATTCCTTTTATAGTGAACCCATTTGAATAGAATGTCACCATAAGTCCTGAGTCATAGATTTGGATTGCAATTAGAAGGTTGTGATGCTACCCATCACCATAAAGAACTTCAGTCTTCTTCAGCT
Organism: Viscum album; assembly: GCA_963277665.1. Taxonomy (NCBI): domain Eukaryota; kingdom Viridiplantae; phylum Streptophyta; class Magnoliopsida; order Santalales; family Viscaceae; genus Viscum; species Viscum album. The sequence goes on along the minus strand of OY728120.1, from coordinate 1,999,203,048 downwards.
CACCATTGGCCAGTTCAGTACTTCCACTGCCTTTGATCTTCAAAGAAACATCAATAGAAAATCTCACTATTACATCAACCATTTTCTTGATATTCTTTAATATTTATGAATTTCCTATCATATGGGATGAGCATCCACTATCAAGAATACAAATTCTACTGTTCTTGGTAGCTTTGAGAGCTACTTCTAAAAGGTTGGATTTTTCAATTTTATTCTTTTCCTTCCATGAAATATAGATTGAGTGAAGGATAAAGACGACCTTTAAAATCTCTATTCCATGTGAGAAGGTTATTAATACTCATATTATTCTTCTAGAGGAGAGAACTTGTTTGTAAGAGAAAGTCCATATGGTTGGAAAGTATTGACTTTTCTCAGGGTTCTGTATGAAATGTTCCTACTATTCCTCTACTTGAAATCAACAGATTTATAGAAAAAGTTAGAACAATGAAAAAAATATCCAAAGAAACTATTTCTTCTATAAGAATTAGTATATGAAGTAGTTCTCCTTTTTTTACTTCCTAGATCTTTCCCATTCAAATATCTCCCCGCCACTTCATAGTATGACATAGTATGACCCAGGTAGCCACATAATTGACATTTCAAAAGTAGAAATGTATTTTCACTTCTATTTATCCTCATGTAAACTTACTTAGGAGGATAGTTTGACTGTATATCATCTCAGGAAAATTGAAGATAGCTTTCAATCCCCCTTTCAGTTTGATTTGATACTTTCTTTGTTTGGACTTCAACTGTCTTTATGACATGCCCGACTTTTAGATTGCCTTTATTTTGGACCATTTTACTTTCAACATTCCATGTTTCAGCATCACAACCAATTCCTATGTTTCCCAAGCATGGGGGTCTTTGAACATTCATATACTTTTCATCTTTATCAAAACCATTTTTACCTCTCTCTAATAGCTCAACATCCAAGATTTTCCAAACTAATTTTTCGTTATTTTTTCTTTTGGTCTTGATTCACTTTCATGTTTACTCCTAAGAGTAACAAATTCTTCTTAAAGTCCCTCAATATTTTTGAACTTCTCCTCTTATCTTGAGGTAAGGTCATTAATGACATTTTCCTTTTCTCTAATTCTAAGCTTTAGTTAAACTATATCTTCTAACCTTTCAAATGTTATTGAATGTTCCTTTACTACTTCCTCAAGTAAATCAATATAAACTTCTAGTATATCAACATATTATTATGAATCTTCTATAATTTCTTTCCACTTTTTTCATCTATTTAATTGATTCTAAATCTTACCAAAAGAATATTTAAGTTGAAACTTGAGACCAACGTCAGTGGTCAATAGATTATCTCTAGCTTTATCTCCCGATGGTTCTGATTTTTCAATGGTATCCACAATTGATGCATGGGTTCTAGATTTAAATTCAAGTTATTCTTACTCAAATAATTCACTACCATTATCTTATTATTAATAGAAAAAATCATTTATCTATAGTTTCTTACCAGAATTTAAGTCTCCATTTTTGAAAAACCTTTTTCGAGGCTTTTGCATGTCTCCAGCTTCAATTTCTTCTTCATCAAACTTTCTTGTGCACCGATAGGTAATGTACCCAACTCCTCGACAATGAAAACAAGCCATAGGTAAATTTCCTTCAAATTTCCCTTTTCCCTTATTTAATTTCTTGTAAATGAGTGAAAGGATTTATTTTTCCTCATTATCTCCATTAGGATGAATCTTCAGATTATCAAACCTATTGTGCAAAAATTGTAGTTTTTCTTCCTTCACTTTTCTATCACTTTCCTAAATATTCTCAATTTTCCCACAAAAACTTCACTAATGTAAAAATAATCACCTTGAGATATATATGATTAGAAAGATCTAAATTGAGGGCATTCTAGGATTTGTCATCTGCATCAAACATTGTCCTGTCTATATCAGTCATAGATAGACTAGTTGGCTTGGTGACCTATATTACTTATGCAGTGGAAAGCATGAATTCCATTACAAGAGATATTATATGAGATCTCGTCCAATTATTCTAGATCTCAAAGTTTCTTCAATAAAAGTGGGGGACTCCCCTAACATTCACTATTTTATCTATGGTATAAATGAAAGGCAAATTTAACACCATAAATCTTTACCCTTTGATACCCCTTAAAGGACCTTGGAACTGTAATAGACCGACTCCAGAATACCCGGAGCTGGTGCCTTAAAACATGATGTGTAATTTTTTACAAAAATCATGCACTAATATTTTACACATCATGTCCCATATAGAGGATCGTTACAATTTAGGTTATGGGAAACCAACCACTTTTGAAATGATTCTTCGGCTAAAAACTGATACCTAAATTTTTTTATTTAAAAACCTAGTGTGAGAATATGAATGCCCAGTAAGGGATTTTAAAATAACATAATATACCAAATATAACTTTCTAAAAACAAACATTTTCTTAAGGAATGCTGTAACACATGTATCATAACATAACATTTAGTCTAAGAATTATAAGATCTTATTTCATGGAATACTGGTAGAGTTATAAGCATGCTCATTCAGAAATAATAAGTAAAAGACATTCTAACTGTAATAGGTATGACATGTGAATACGCAAGTATGAAATTTTCAACTAAGATTAAAACATGATCAAAGTTGCGCATAATAATAACTTCAATTTCTTTCATTACTAACTGTAAGCTGAAACTGGCTATTGAATTCTCTGAGTGCTAAATAAACGTCATGCCATAAGCATTTACTTCTTCTGATACCCATAAGTAATGGTTCTTAACCATGGATATTATACTAAATGAATATCCACTTGGTTAATTAATTATTATAAACCTAATGATGTAATGTATAATGCGGGACAATATAACCATAATTTCAAGGCCTCGTTCCAAGACCATAAATAATCATTTTTTCAAGGCCCTGTGGCAAGAGCGTAGTTTGTCTAATGAGACCTACCGATGCACCGAGGGGCTGTAGCGGGCCCCACACGACACTTACTATGTCCAATACATTTCTCATATTCCAAGTAGTGTTGTATGTTCAATGTGTCCCATACCACTATGAACCTTTAATTTATCATTTCTTATTATTCAAAGTGTCCCATACCACATTGAATAATTTAAATCATAATTCCATAAAAGGTTAAAAGAGTTTTAATTACATTCTTTATCATTTACATATATTTAGTGAATTAGGCATATAAGTGTTAATTATAAAACTATCAACTGCATGGTTATGTTATTGAATGGTAAGTATGATAAGCAGATTATGGCATATGTGATGACAACTAATGTACTAAAATAAATACAAGTTTTGTCACATAAAATGATAACCTTATATTATAAAACCTTATGAATAAAATACATATTGAAGTTTCATCTGGATGCATAATTAATTAAAAGATAAACCAAATATTTCATGTGGGGTATTAAACTCAGAGATGGCCAGACATTTATTACTGATATGCTTTTGTATAACACATCACAAGGGTATACATAATGTTAAAAATGGAAAGCATGAAATTCAACCATAACTAATACCATTTAATATATATGAAAATAAGTGATTCATATATATTTATGTAAGAGTAGCAAAGACCAAATATTATACTTATGAATTATCCATAAATACTAAACACATCAAAAGTATAATATTTGGAATATTCAAAATTAGTGTTTAGTGTTGTGTAAATCTATTTATACACAAGGGTGTATATAAAGAGTTGTATATAAAAACCACTCATACTTTGAAAACCACATGTGTTATTCTTTATTATCAATCCTTGGAATATTCTAAATAAAATTAAGGATCAAGGTTTATATGTATACACATATATTCACAAAACTGAATATACATTATGTATTAAAGGGTTTAAACCAAAAATCTAATGAAACCCATATGACTTTAATATATTGGTCACATTAATTAACAAGAGTCCCTAAATCTTAAATCATAATATAAAATTTAAAAGTTTTATTTATTAAACAAACTTATATATATATATGTTTATGAAAACATATATAACATACATGTATAACCGAGTATACATAAGGGTCTTACACGAAAATTAATGGACACTTACATGTTTATCAAAAACATAAATTAATCATTGAAGTTCAATGTTGAAAGTCTCAAAACTGGTCGAGAATGTGAGTTAAATAAAATTTATAATTATATATGATTGTGTATACTATATATATATATTTAAAAGTTTTGTACAAAATATAATTCCTTATGTTTTAAAATTCTACCTCTACTTTGAAACTCAATGTTTAGAGGTATTTAAACCGGAAATTATAGAGGTTTATTTAAAACTGTATGGTTATATATATATGTAAATATATAACCAAATATACAAGGTATATAAACAAGTTTTTCATGAGAAAAATAATCCCTTAGGTTTAAAAATGCTACATAAACCCAAAATTTAGAAGTCCTGGAATTGGGCATAAGAGGGTTTTTATCCAAACCGAAAGGATGTATATATATATATATGGGTATGAATATATATATATATATATATATTTAAATGTATATAATTTCAACACAAAAAACAAGGCAACATAAATCCCTTAAATAGTTTGAGGAGGAGGAGAGGCCCAAGGAGACTCACTGGAGGCTTGAGGAGGAAGAAACAACTGAGAGGTTTTGGGGTGCAACGAGTTGTATATAAACTATATATTACATAAATCATATAAAATAGTTTTAATGACACTTTAATGGAATCCGATACCTACTCGGTTTATAAAATGACCGAGGGTTTCGGTCTTTGTGGAAAACGAGTGAAAGAGGGCCTCAGATGGTGATGGGAGGAGTCACGGGCATAGAAGGATGAAAAGGAAGAGTAGGAGGCTACTAGTCCAGCACACGCAGGAGGAAGAAGAAGGTACTGCGGGAGAGGAAAAATGGAAAAAGAACAAACGGCTGGGATTAAATCTCTACCCGATCCAACGGTTGAGGTGCGACATGGAGATTAAAAAGGACGGACAACTCAGATTAGATCGTGTGAGATCTGATGGCTACGAGCGACGCAATGATTTTAAAAAATAAATGGATGGTCGTGATTAGATATACAATGGATTGTATGGATCATATTTAACACAGTGATTTTAAAAGATTCAAATGGCCGAGATCAGATCCATTGGGATCAGACGACGCTCAAAACGTGGAGGTATATCGCGACTGCTTGGATTCGAGGACCGAATCGAAATATACAAATCTGATCATGCGGGATGAGATGTGTAGGTTCAGATCCTATTTCTTCTTAAAAACCTTGTCCCACATCAAAATGGTGGGGATTTAGTAGTTCCATTATAAGACCTAATCTCCCGACCTAACGCCAGATTACTCCCTCTCCCCTCTCGGTACCGCCCCATACCAGGTTCTGAGGGCGCACTCTGTGCCCACCCATGCTGCCACGCCTGTAACACCCGAGATTTTATAACAAATATTTTGTTTTTATGTAATATACATCATCAAAGTAATCTTTCACTACACACAAAACTAGCTTGGATTTCTGTACACGCAATCACGGCCTTCCTCGATAGTCTGCGTTGTACGCAATACCGAGTTTCACTAAACAACGATATGCTATTAAAATATTATTAAAACTAGCCGTTGTGAATAGTAATACCCACTTTTTGAAATTTTATAAATTTTATCTTTAAAAATGGAATTCATTTTTGGATTCAGAATATCGAAATTAGCCTAGGGTGAATTTTTGGTATTTTTCTGAAAACTTTCAATTTTTGATGAATAGTGAAAACACTGGGTTACTATTTAAAAACCGAATTTTTATTTAAATAATTATTTATTTTATTTAAATTTATTTTAGGTAAAAATTGATACATAATACCTATATATGTTCAATGTAATTCATTTTAGTCATTTTATTATAATTTCAGATATATAAAAATTTTATAGAACTTTTCACCGTCTTTTACCCACCTCCTAGGAGAATTTGAAAATTTACATAAAACTTAATTTTACTACTTCTGTGAGTGGAGTTTTAAAAATCCGAGAGACACGGTTAATATCAAGGAGTAAAATTTGGTTCAATAAGATAAAAATAATTTTTGGTGAATAGTAACTTTTTACTTTTATTTACCACGGTTAAAAGTAAATAAGGTAATTAAGGGTAAAAATGATATTATTATCACCCTAAAACATGTCCTAATTCTATTGGATAAGTGTAATTCGACCAAAAACAACTTTAGGAATAAACTATTACCCTTCAAGTCCACTTGGATTAGATTAGGACATTTAATATTATTTTATTTAAAGAAGAGTTAAAATAGTTAAAATTAATGTTTAAATAACTAAAACATTTTTAATATAAGGTTATACATAATATAAATACGACTATAAATATTCATTATAAAGCTAAAAATATTTCCTAAATAATGGTATTTTATTTATAATTTTTAGACTTTAAATAATTTAATTTATTTACGACACAATGATGATGCAGTAATTACCTTATTAAGGAAATATTAACATAATTGATATTATAAATACCCAAATAAATGTAATTTGAGACTTTTTAAGAATTACTCTAATTTTATTGGTTAATATGACATATTAGTATTGATTTAATTTAATTTATTCGAACTAATAATGATGTTATGAGTTTCACAAAAATCAATTACCAAATAGTGTCAAAATTGACATAAAATAGTTTTTTAAAAACATATTATATTATTAATTGTTATTTTATTCCTAAAAATCTAAGGTTTGGCCAAATAACATAGCTAATGTTATATATATTAATAATGAACCACTTGGGGTTCTTTTGGCTTGTTATAGTAAGTTTATTAACCATATAGTGTAAGAAAACAAGAAGACACGGTAAAAGTTAAATTATTTAACTTAGAGTTAAATCTAAATGATAAGGTTAAAATAGTAACCTAAACTTATCTAAAATCTATTGGTTAAGATTATTTCGACCCATACCCACCTTATATTAGAAATAAATCAATTTGGATCTATTAAAAACCGAATATGACTTTATAATAAAATAATATTTTAAGTTTTTCCTAAGGTGCCCCTCTCCTCCCTTATAAAAGGCCATCTCCTCCCTATCCTACTCACACCACTTTGAGCCTTCAAGATCGGCCAAACCCTACCAATTTATATTCTCAAATACCCTAGAAACATCTTAGAGGTCCTGGTCTTCTTCAAACACCATCTTTAGTGCCCTAAGAGGAGGTTAAGCAGAGGCGCTTCAAAGAATCGGTAATGTCTGTTACTGATTGTTTCAAATTTATTTCTTCTTATACTTCCTCTTCTTTAGTTGATTCATTATGAAGTAATAACATAAGTATCAATAATATAATGATATGTTATTATAAATATGAAACAACACTGTTTCACCTTCTATCCATCCTGCAGAAAATGAAATCACCGCGCGTGCGTACGTACAGAATACCGTCTCCACGCCGTGGTGTAATCTGTTTTCCACCAACACCTTACTTAGATGGGTATAATGGTGTAAAGAATAACTATATATGATTATTTTAAAGTGATATTGATTATAAAATAGTATACATACACTTCAATACAATTCCACGATCATGGGAATGATATCATCGCTCGTGCGTACGTACGGCCTACCGTCCCCACGATGTGATGCGACTCGTTCTACATGAAATTAATTACACAATGATTATATAAATGAATTGAATGAATAAATATGATATATATTAAAATAATACCATTCTATAAATGAGGTATCTATAACATAAAAATAATAATAATAATTTATTCGACAAAACACACATAAGAACAAAAAAGCAATAAACACCCGAATAACAAGTAACAATGAAATATTACTAATAAGAAGCTAATAATATGACCATATATGATATCATAACAATGATTAAAATTCTGGAATAATTAAATAACATTATTTAAATCATTATACAGGAGGTTCAGACACTTACGAAGCAAATCAGACCTAAGGTAAGGGAAAATCTCACAATCTCATTTTTAGCCAAGATTGTTTATACTCTGGTATTTACTGGGGTGTATTTATCATCCACATCCATTTTTCCTCAATATGTAATATTATTTATATCCTCCTAAAATTGTTTAAATCCAATTTTACCCACTGGTGAGTTTTTAGTAAAATATATGAAAGGAATCTTTTTTCGTTTTTAGTACGAGGTACTTTTTGACTTTTCCAGCCAAAGTACGAGAAGAATGTTTTTTTAACCTATACGGAAAGAATGGATTTTTATGATTTCAGAGAAAATTATTTCCATGAAGTTTCCTCTACAAGTTTTCAAGTTTATTTTTAATTAAATTATTTTAGTTTAAAATGTTATGACATGTTAAGAAAGGAAAAATGTTTTTCAAGTAGAAAGGATATTTTCCTCAAGAATGGAGTTCAAGAATTTTATCAAAATTATTTTCCATATAAGATAATATAGGGTTCTGTTTCTATCCCTATTTTTACATTTATTGGATTATGTTATGATGGAATTATTTTTATGATGTCCTTTTATCTTATATGGATTATGTTATGGTGGCATGACGTTTAAGAATCCCATTTTTAATACATGGGTTATGCTATGATGTATGATTTATGATCTTATGGCACACATACGAATCGTATCATTATGAGATGGGTGGGACCTATATCTCCCTCTAATGAATTGGGTAAATATTTATATCTCATGAGATAGACATTGCTGGAAGGGCAGGTTAATCTGGTTTAGTGATACAGGACTGAAACGAGGAGTGAACTCGGTTCAGAAATGGAATTTGTCTGCTAAGATAGTCTTGGAAATGAGTCTTGACTACTAAGAAATGATTCTCTATGATTATGTGTGTATGTCACAAAGTTTCATGTTATGATTACATTTCACTACTATGATTTATCCCATGTTATGAAATTATGATATCTTTTACAGGATAAGATTTCCAGAATGTTATGTTCTTATGAATATGATGTGATTGATATTTATTTTGTTTACCCTTACTGAGCATTTGAGCTCACCCTTTTGTATTATTTCTTTTCCCCAGGTCAGGAAGAAGGGTATTAAGTAGGATATTCCAAAAAGGGATTCTATATATGATGAAATAAATGGGAGACAATGTAGATGCTTTATGAACCAGTTGTTTATGTTTCCTAGTTTCTAAAGATACTATACCTATATGGTCCTACTGTGGTTTTGTTATATGTTGTAATAAGTGTGCTTCAATTTTTCAGTAATAACAATGTATGTAAAGTATGGGTCGTTATAGTTGCTATCAGAGGAAAGGTATAGTCAAAATTTGGAAACTAGGATGTGAACGCCTTAGTAAGAACCCTAGGGATATGTCTAAGCATAGAACACAATCTTAGTGTTTTAGAAATGGCCATGAACAACCTATGATAAGAACTTAATTGTGAAATTTTATTCTTGATTATATAGATTTCCTATTATAATTTGTGTTTCTCATACTATTCTTATTGGTTTTAGTCAATGGATGGAAGTCGAAGGAACCATGTTAATGCGGAATGCGACGAGCAATGCAATGATTGTCCCCTTGAGAAACCAAACATTATGGGAGCTGGAATGAAAAATCTTGTAGCCATGATCACACAACTTTCTCAAGCTATGAATCATGCAGGACTTCCAAACACGCAAAGGAAGGAACAACATTCTGTTGAATCCTTCATGAGGCAGCGTCCACCTTCATTCAGTGGGTCTTCTGATCCATTAGTGGCTAAACAATGGATCAGTACCACTGAAAAGATATTTTCAGTTCTTCAATGTTATGAACATGATAAAGTCATCTTAGCAATATATCGTTTCGAAGGTGAAGCTGATCAATGGTGGAATCTTATCAAGAATACGAGGCCAAGATATGAAATTGAGTCCATGGAATGGGACAAGTTCAATAACTTATTTTTCAATAAGTACTTCCCTCGTATTATTCAAAAAAAGATGGAGAAGGAGTTTCTTGAACTGAAGCAAAAGAATGATGAATCAGTTGGTACCAATGAATCAAATTTTACAAGACTTGCAAGGCATGCTTCCGGAATTATTATACAACATGAGAGTAAGATCGATCGATTCTTTAGTGGCTTAAAACCAAGTCTTCGAAGGGCGTTAGCCATATAGGATTTCGATAGCTATGAGGAAATCATTCGATGTTCTCTCAAGGTTGAGATGGAGATTGGTGTAACCCATCAGTCATATGCGTTTGATAAGAAGAGGAAAATGGAATTCAAAGGGAAATCTAAAGACCACACTGAAAAGAAGATGTGTTTTCCCTTATGCTGAAAGTGTGGAATGAAACATGGAGGGAGTTGTCTTAAAGGGACAAGTAAATGTTACAAATGTGGAAAAGAAGGTCATCGGGCATTTCAATGCCACAATGATGGGAAGAATATGTCTAGTGATGCGAACAAAGAAAATGCTACACAGAGTGAACCTCCTAAACTTCAATGTTACAAGTGAAAGGAAATGGGGCATTATGACAATCAATGCCCTAATCCAAGGGTTGTTGATGATGATCGACTTCAAAAAACTCTTAAGGCTAAAGACAAAGGAAAGTCACATGCAATTTCTATCAGAGATGTGGAGTACAATAACGAAGTGGTGAAAGGTACACTTACCATCCACTCTAAAGTAGAAAATGTTTTATTTTATTTCGGATCCACCCACTCTTTTATTTCTGAAGAATTTTCTAAGGGTATCACCATATTACTTCAACAATTAGATGTTGAGTTAGCTGTGACAACCCCTAATGTCACAATAGTCACATAAAAAGTTCATAATTCTTCTCTGATTGAAGTTTGTGGGAAAGTGCTTCCTTCAAATCTTGTGATCCTTCCTATAGTGGAATTTGATGTGATTCTTGGCATGGATTGTCTTTCTACATATGGAGCTCATATCAATTTCCAAATAAGGGAAGTCACATTTCATATTCCCGATCAATCTACGATCGTCTATCGATGCAAGGATGAACATGACCTTCCGGTGGAAATTTCTTCCATCTTATGGGTCTTGATTCCACTAAATGAAGGTTATTTATCTCAAATGTTTGGAGAGAAACTCATGATTAAGAATATGCCCATTTTATGGGAGTTTGATGATGTATTTCCAGAGGAATTTCCAGGTCTTCCACCAAATCGTGAAGTTGAGTTTTCAATAGAACTCATACCGGGTGCTATGCCTATTTCAAAGACACCTTATAGAATGGCCCCAATTAAGTTACATGAATTGAAGAAGAAACTCCAAGAGAATCTTGATAAGGGATTCATGCGCCCTAGTGCATCACCTTGGGGAGCACCTGTTCTATTTGTTAAGAAGAAAGATGGATCAATGAGACTCTGCATTGATTATCGAGAACTTAACAAGATCACTATCAATAACAAATATCCTCTCCAACACATTGATGAATTAATTGACCAACTACGCGGAGCTCAATAATTTTCCAAGATTGATCTTCGTTCAGGGTATCATAAATTAAGGGTCAAAAGGGATGATATACCCAAGATGGCTTTCCGTACAAGGTATGGACACTATGAATTTATAGTGATGCCATTTGGTCTTACTAATGCCCCTACAATCTTCATGGATCTAATGAATAGAGTCTTTAGAGACTATCTTGATCAGTTTTTGGTAGTCTTTATAGATGATATTCTTGTCTATTAAAAGAGCAAGGAAGAACATGAAGATCACTTGATAATTGTATTAAAGACCCTGAGAAAGGAGAAGCTTTATGCAAAATTTACCAAGTGTGAATTTTGGCTTCAAAAAGTTTCATTTTTGGGTCACATAATCTCAAAAGAGGGGATATATGTGGATCCAGCAAAAACAGAGGTTATCGAAAGATGGTTGAGACCAACAATAGTAACTGAGATCTGAAGTTTTCTTGGTTTGGCTGGATATTATCGACATTTTGTGAAAGATTTTTCACGATTATCTAATCCACTCACCAGGTAGACTCGAAAAGAAGTTAAGTTCGTTTGAACGGAGGAATGTGAAGAGAATTTCAAGGAGTTAAAAAGAAGGTTATCTAGTGAACCTATGATCACACTTCCTTGTAGTGGAGAAAGGTTTGTGATCTATAGTGATGCATCCAAGAAGGGATTGGGGTGTGTTCTCATGAAAAACAATATGGTGATTGCTTATGCCTCACGATAATTGAAAATCCATGAGCAAAATTATCCAACTCATGATTTGGAGTTAGTTGTGGTAATCTTTGCATTAAAGATTTGGAGACATTATCTTTATGGTGAAAGGTGTGATATTTATACTGATCATAAAAGTTTAAAGTATATTTTCACACAAAAGGAGCTGAATATGCGCCAAAGAAGATGGTTGGAGTTGATTAAGGACTACGACTTCTCAATTCAATATCACCCTAGGAAAGAAAACAAGGTGGTAGACACATTAAGTCGACAAGACCATGATATCTTATCCATGATGAGGATAAAAAAGGTCCAATATTTATGTATTTACAAAGGATGGATCGTAGAATCATAATGGAAGGGGATAAATCTTATCTTTCTCAAATGAATGTTCAACCATATATACATGTGAATATTAAAGAGGCACAAAAATAAGATGTAGAGTTACAAAAGAAGGTGAGAAATGTTCCTGAATTCAACCTTGATTGTGATGGGATAATAAGGTTCAGGAATCGGGTTTGTGTTCCTCCCATCCCAGAATTAAAGAAGGAGATACTAGATGAGGCTCATAGTTCTTCATTCTCTATTCATCCTGGAAGCACAAAGATGTATATTGACCTCAAAGAGTACTTATAGTGGGATGGCATGAAAAGAGATGCTGCTGAATATGTCTCTCGATGCTTGGTTTGTCAGCAAGTTAAAGCTGAGGGACAGAAGTCTAAGGGGATATTATAACCATTAACCATAACCGAATGGAAATGGGAAAACATCACTATGGAATTTGTCACCAGACTTCCTAAAACATCTAAAGGAAATAATTCTATCTAGGTCATAGTTGATCGTCTTAAAAAGTCGGCACACTTCATTGCTATTAGAGAGGATTTCTCTCTAGATCATCTTGCCAGGATATATGCAAAGGAAGTGGTAAGATTGCATGGAGTACCACTTTCCATTATATCTGATCGGGATCTGAGGTTTACCTCAATGTTTTGGTGAAGTCTTCATCATACTCTGGATACAGAGTTGAGTTTCAACACTGCTTATCATCCTCAGACAGACGGTCAGTCTGAGAGAACAATTCAAACTCTAGAAGATATGTTAAGAGATTGATCTATGGATTTAAAAGGTGGTTGGGATCAACACCTACCTTTGATGGAATTTTCTTATAATAATAGATTTCACTTCAGTATTCAGATGGCTCCTTATGAAGCTCTCTATGGAAAGAAATGCAGGACTCCAACTTGCTGGGATGAAGTCGGGGAAAGAAAGCTATTAGGACCTGATCTTGTTGATGAGATGGCAGAAAAGGTCCGATCTATTCTACAACACATAAGAGAAGCTTAGAGTCGACAAAAAATCTATGCCGATAACCGAAGAAAATACCTAGAGTTTGAAGTGGGTGATAAAGTGTTCTTACGAATATCTCCTTGTAAGAGAGTAATGAGATTTGGAAAGAAGGGCAAGTTGAGTCCTAGGTATATCGGTCCTTTCGAAATACTGGATCGTGTTGGGAAAGTAGCTTACCGATTGATGCTTCCACCGAATCTCTCTCAAGTTCACGATGTGTTCCATGTATCTCTCCTAATAAATCACATACTAGATCCTTCACATGTACTAAGCTCAGAAGTTGTACCGCTGGAGAAAGATCTTTCTTATGAAGAACAACCGATAGAGATTCTAGATCGTAGCGAAAAAGTCCTATGGAACAATACCAATAACTTGGTGAAAGTTTTATGGAGGAACCACCAATTAGAAGAAGCTACATGGGATCTTGAGGATATTATGAGGGATAGGTATCCTCGTCTGTTTGTTACAAAGTGACGAATTTCGAGGGCGAAATTCATTTTAAGGGGGGTAGAATGTAACACCCGAGATTTTTATGAGAAATATTTTGTTTTTATGTTATATACATCATCAAAGGAATCTTTCACTACACAAAACACTATCTTGGCTTTCTTTACACGCAATCACGACCTTCCTCGATAGCTTGCGTTGTACGCAATACCGAGTTTCACTAAACAACGATATGCTATTAAAATATTATTAAAACTAGCCGTTATGAATAATAATACCCACTTTTTGAAATTTTATAAATTTTATCATTCAAAATGGACTTCATTTTTGGATTCGGAATATTGAAATTAGACTAGGGTGAATTTTTGGTATTTTTCTGAAAACTTTCAATTTTCGATGAATAGTGAACACACTAGGTTACTATTTAAAAACTGAATTTTTATTTAAATAATTATTTATTTTATTTATTTTATTTAAATTTATTTTATTTCAAAATTGATACATAATACCTATATATGTTCAATGTAATTCATTTGAGTCATTTTATAATAATTTCAGATACATAAAAATTTTATAGAACTTTTCACCGTCTTTTACCCACCTCCTAGGAGAATTTGAAAATTTACATAAAACATAATTTTACAGCTTCTGTGAGTGGAATTTTGAAAATCCGAGAGACACGGTTAATATCAAGGAGTAAAATGTGGTTCAATAAGATAAAAATAATTTTTGGTGAATAGTAACTTTTTACTTTTATTTAGCACGGTTAAAAGTAAATAGGGAAATTAAGGGTAAAAATGATATTATTATCACCCTAACACATGTCCTAATTCTATTGGATAAGTGTAATTCGACCAAAAACAACCTTAGGAATAAAATATTACCCTTTAGGTCCACTTGGATTAGATTATGACATTTAATATTATTTTATTAAAAGAAGAGTTAAAATAGTTAAAATCTTTGTTTAAATAACTAAAACATTTTTAATATAGTGTTATACATAAGATAAATTCGACTATAAATATTAATTAGAAATATAAAAATATTTTCTACATAATGGTATTTTATTTATAATTTTTAGAATTTAAATAATTTAATTTATTTATGACACAATGATGATGCAGTAATTACCTTATTAAGGAAATATTAACATAATTGATATTATAAATACCAAAATAAATTTAATTTGAGACTTTTTAAGAATTAAACGAATTTTATAGGTTAATATGACATATTATTATTGATTTAGTTAACTTTTTTCGAACTAATAATTCTGTTATGATTTTCACAAAAATCAATTACCAAATAGTGTCAAAATTGACATAAAATAGTTTTTAAAACAAATATTATATTATTAATTGTTATTTTATTCCTAAAAATCTAAGGTTCGGAAAAATGACTTATATAATGTTATATATATTAATAATGAACCACTTGGGGTTCTTTTGGCTTGTTATAGTAAGTTTATTAACCATATAGTGTAAGAAAACAAGAAGACATGGTAAAAGTTAAATTATTTAACTTAGAGTTAAATCTAAATGATAAGGTTAAAATAGTAACCTAAACTTGTCTAAAATATATTGGTTGAGATAATTTCGTCCCATACCCACCTTATCTTCTAAATAAATCAATTTTGAGCTATTAAAAATCTAATATGACTTTATAATAAAATAATATTTTAAGTTTTTCCTAAGGTGCCCCTCTCCTCCCTTATAAAAGGGCACCTCTTACCTCTCCTCCTCACACCACTTAGAGCCTTAAAGATCGGCCAACCCAGGAAAATTTCTCTTCTACACTTCCCTAGAAACATCCTAGAGGTCCTGGTCTTCTTCAAAGACCATCTTTAGTGCCCTAAGAGGAGGTTAAGAAGAGGCGCTTCAAAGAAGAGGTAATGTCCGTTACTGATTGTTTCAAATTTATTTATTCTTCTACTTCATCTTATTTAGTTGTTTAATTGTAAATTAATAACATCAGTATCAATAATATATTTATATGTTATTATAAATATGAAAAAAAACCTATTTTACCTTCTATCCATAATACGAAAAATGAAATCTCCGTGTGTGCATACGTACGGAATACCGTCTCCACACCGTGGTGTAATCTGTTTTCCACCAAAACCTTACTTGGATGGGTATAATGGTGTAAATAATAACTATATATGATTATTTTAAAGTTATATTTATTCTGAAATAATATTCATACACTTCAATACAATTCCACGATCATGGGAACGATATCATCGCTCGTGTGTACGTACGGCCTACCGTCCTCACGATGTGATGCGACTCGTTCTACATGATCTTCATTATATAATGATTATATAAATGAATTGAATGAATTAATATGATATATATTACACTAATAACATTCTGTAAATGAGGTATCTATAACCTAAAATGAAGAATAAAAATTTATTCGACAAAACACGCATAAGAACAAAAAAGCAGTAAACACCCAAATAAAAAGTAACAATGAAGTATTACTAATAAAAAGCTAAGAATATGACCATATATGATATCATAACAATGAGTACGGTTATGGAATAAGTCAATAAATTATTTAAATCATTATAGAGGAGGTTCAGACACGTACGAAGCAAATCAGACCTAAGGTAAGGGAAAATCTCACAATCTCATTTTTAGCCGAGATTGTTTATACTTTGGTATTTACTGGGGTGTATTTATCATCCACATCCATGTTTCCTCAATATGTAATATTATTTATATCCTCCTAAAATTGTTTAAATCCAATTTTACCCACTGGTGAGTTTTTAGTAAAATATATGAAAGGAATCTTTTTTCATTTTTAGTACGAGGTACTTTTTGACTTTTCCAGCCAAAGTACGAGAAGAATGTTTTTTTAACCTATACGGAAAGAATGGATTTTTATGATTTCAGAGAAAATTATTTCCATGAAGTTTCCTCTACAAGTTTTCAAGTTTATTTTTAATTAACTTATTTTAGTTTAAAATGTTATGACATGTTAAGAAAGGAAAAATGTTTTTCAAGTAGAAAGGATATTTTCCTCAAGAATGGAGTTCAAGCATTTTATCAAAATTATTTTCCATATAAGATAATATAGGGTTCTGTTTCTATCCCTATTTTTACATTGATTGGATTATGTTATGATGGAATTATTTTTATGATGTCCTTTTATCTTATATGGATTATGTTATGGTGGCATGACGTTTAAGAATCCCATTTTATTACATGGGTTATGCTATGATGTATGATTTATGATCTTGTGGAACACCTAATAATGGTATCATTATGAGATGGGAAGGACCTATATCTCCCTCCAATGCATTGGGTAAAAATTTATATCTCATGAGATAGACATGGCTGGAACGGCAGGTTAATCCGGTTCAGTGATACATGAATGAAACGAGGAGTGAACTCAGTTCAGAAATGGACTTTGTCCGCTAAGATAGTCTTGAAAATGAGTCTTGACTACTAAGAAATGATTCTCTATGATTATGTGTGTATGCCACAAAGTTTCATGTTATGATTACATTTCACTACTATGATTTATCCCATGTTATGAAATTATGATCTCTTTTGCAGGATAAGATTTACAAAATGTTATGTTCTTATGAATATGATGTGATTGATATTTCTTTTGTTTACCCTTATTGAGCATTTGAGCTCACCCTTTTGTATGTTTTCTTTTCCCCAGGTCAGGAAGAACGGTATTAAGTAGGATATTCCAAAAATGGATTCTAGATATGATGAAATAAATGGGATACATTATAGATGCTTTATGAACTAGTTGTTTATGTTTACCAGTTTCTAAAGACACTATACCTATATGGTCCTACTGTGGTTTTGTTATATGTTGTAATAAGTGTGCTTCAATTTTGATGTAATAACAATGTATGTAAAGTATGGGTCGTTATAACACCACCCCGTACGGTGGCGCGCTCTGGTTTCCTTGTGCGTGCTTTAATCATTCACACACACACACACCCACTGGTCGGCCTATGTTGAGGTTAAAGGCTAGGCTCGGCCGCCTAGCGCGTGCTGCCTCCTTGAGCCCGGCTAGAGGGATGGCCCTTGTGAGGTATATTTTTAATAAATTAACTTTCAAAATAAACTATAAAATCATAGAAAAGAAAAATAATCAATTTCAGATTTCATAAAACATGATTTCTATTAAAGTACACATTTATATAAAACACTCATGATGCCTTTATACCAAAATTACTAGTAAGATTTTTTTATATGATTACCAAAGAAAGTTTAATATAACCCTATAAAGTTGATTCATAAAACTGAATACTCTTAATTTACAACATCTAAAGTATCATCATACAATATTTAAAACATTTGAAAATTTTAAAAAGTAGTTGAAATTCCTACCTATGTTTTGGAATTATACTAAGTTTTATAAAGTATACTCTTTAATTTAAAACCGTGATGTTAAAGATGATACTTAAGATATGTTAAACACATCAAAATAGTTATTATGCTTAAGTTGTATAGTTTTATGAAAATTTATACAATGTATCTTTAAAATTTTCACTTAAATTTATTTTGGTTTGTCAAGTTACTAATAGTTACTTTATTTTGAATTCAAGTTACCTTAAAAGGAAAACAACAGTCGTAAGCATCTCAAACGGTCACCTAAAGAGGTAACGGTCAGATTGAGTACCTTATAAATACATGTATTAGGGTGTTCAAAAATCAATACAAATTGGTGAAGATGGTGAATTTCATTTCATTGATTCTTAGTGCGGTTACCGTAGCTCTGGC
The DNA here is from genome assembly GCA_963277665.1 of Viscum album. Taxonomy (NCBI): domain Eukaryota; kingdom Viridiplantae; phylum Streptophyta; class Magnoliopsida; order Santalales; family Viscaceae; genus Viscum; species Viscum album. Next base: position 1,999,184,397 of record OY728120.1, on the reverse strand, counting down.
CATACTGATGTTTATTGTGGCAGATCCGAAGGACCCTTAATATCTCCTTGGGGTTCTTGTTGTATTGGGTGGTCTCCCTGTAATTCTAATAGGTTTTTAATAGGTATTTTTGGGTAGTATGGTTTTCCTTTGATCTTTCTATAATGTAAACACTTTGGTGTTTAATTAAATAAAATACCTTGTGTTTATTTTGTATGTTTTGTTTAGATATCATGAAAATTAAACAGAATAAAACCATAACATTATTATTACATGAGAAATAAGTTTTGGGGAATTATATTATTCCCCCTACAAAGAGTTGCGTCCTCAAAATTTATTTCATATAACCATGCTAAAAAGATTATATGACATACTTCACCACATCCCCCATCATGGAGGATCCTCAGGTGCGGTCAGCTGAATACCCAAATTGGTGTTCAATTCTTCTGCTTCCCCAGCCCAGACACACCTCAGACAGTAAGGGTTAAACTCATGCATTGAACACTCGGGCTTCCATAGGGAGGCTTGAATGGTAAAAATTCCAAAGATGTCTGGATAGACAAACTCTCTAAGAAATCATTGGACCGTTTCTTGTCTAAGAATGTCAATGTCATTGATGTGGTCATACAAAATGAAGCTCAGGATTTGGTGCATGTAGGTTGCAGGAAGGTTCCCTTCTAGGGAAACCTCTTGAAACATTTCCCTGGCTGTGAAGTTTTGGGATAGAGTGAAGAATAGGAAAAGAGCTTTATGGTACTTTCCCCTTCGCCTATACTCAGCAAGTTGGATAGTGGCTATGCGGTGGTAGATATAGGCATTCCTTTGGAAGTAGCAGAGAATGTATGGATTGTTTGATACTCTGTAAAGATTTTTTCATGTTATTCGTAGGTTTGCGAAGGGAATGTATTCTTCTACACATGTTCGGACCATAATGTCCTCTAGTACCTCAATGGGAAGAGTTAAGATATGGGTTTTTCCTTCCATCTGAAAATAATTTTTTTTCATTAAAGTCCAATCAGTGAAACTCATCCAAAAGAACAAACACTGAAAATGTAGGTGAAAGAAGAAACAAAAAGTTTTATTTTCATAAAACAACTGGTACAAAACACCCATGACTAATGGTTTCACCAATTCCCAGTTACATGAATCCCCAAAACAATTTCGAAACTCTCGATTTACCTAATCCAAATGCAACCCGAGCAGCCTGGTTCAATATCGTGGGTATACTTATGGTGTCTCTATAGTGAGACATGAGGGGTGTAAATTAGAGAGACATCAGTATGTACTTTATGTACGTATAAAGAACAGAAGTCCTCAATTTCAAGGATTTCAAAGTCCATTACTTAACCATAATGGCCATATGATAGGATTTGGTACATATATTATGCGCGGAGGTCACCCGCTGCTGCAGCTTCTTGGAAATCCATGAGGGACGAGATACATTTTTCTGTGGTGAATCATCTAAAAAGACCCTATAAGTACTTTCCCCAACATTCATAGGATGTATATTATATTTTCATCATAAATATGTTGACTAAACCTAATCCTCGGTGAAGTTGAAGTACTCGGGGAGAGTTTGACACGTCGTAGAGGTGTTTTTATGTCATATGAATTTGTTCATAGTTTACATAGTTTTCATGGATGGATATGGAAACGATGCTTTATGGAGCCTCAATAGGAAGAGACAAAAGACTGGTATTTTTTTCCAACTGAAAATTAAGAAAACATCATACTTGTCAATGATTAAGTAAATTTTTCTTTGTTTAGTTCTGGTTTTCCAAATTTATCTAAACCGAACCTCTAATACCAACTATAACAGCCCAACTCCAGAATACCCAGAGTTAGTTCCTTAAAACATGATGTGTCAGTTTTTACAAAAACCAGGAATTGATATTTTACACATCATGTCCCACAAAGAGGATCGTTATGGTTCAGGTTCTGTGAAACTAGCCACTTCTAACATGCTTCTTCAGCTAAAAACTGATACCTGAAAATTTTTACTTAAAAATGTAGGGTGAGCATATGAATGCCCAGTAAGGGGTTTTAAAATAACATAATATACCAAATATAACTTTATGAAAACAAACATTTTATTAAGGAATTTTTTAACACATGTATCATAACATAACATTTAGTCGAAGAATTATAAGATCTTATTTCCTGGAATACTGACAGAGTTATAAATTAACATGATTCTATTATAAGCATTCTCATTCAGAAATAATAAGTAAAAGACATTCTAACTATAATAAGTATGAAATGTCAATACGCAAGTAAAAAATTTGCAACTAAGAGTAAAACTTGATCAGAGTTTCACATAATAATAAATTCAATTTCTTTTATTATTAACTGTAAGTCGTAACTAGATATTGAATTCTCTGAGTGCTGAATAAACATCATGCCATAATCATTTACTTCTTATGATACTCATAAGTACTGGTTCTTAACCATGGATATTCTACTAGCTGAATATCCACTTGGTTAATTAATTATTATAAACCTAATGATGGAATGTATAATGCGGGACAATATAACCATAACGTCAAGGCCTCATTCCAAGACCATAAATAATCATTTTTTCAAGGCCTTGTTCCAAGACAGTAGTTTGTCTCATGAGACCTACCGATGCACCAAGGAGCTGTAGTGGGCCCCACCTGATACTTACTATGTCCAATACATTCCTCATATTCCAAGTAGGGTCGTATGTTCAATGTGTCCCATACCACTTTGAACATTTAATTTCTCATTTCATATTATTCAAAGTGTACCATACAACCTTTAATAATTTAATTCATAATTCCATAAAAGGTCATAAGAGTTTTAATTACATTATTTAGAATTTACATATATTTAGTGAATCAGACATATAAGTGTTAATTACAAAACTATCAACTGCATGGCTATGTCATTGAATGGTAAGTATGATAAGCAGATTATGTCATATGTAATGACAACTAATGTACTAAAAGAAATACAAGTTTTGTCACATAAAATGATAACATTAAAGTATAAAAACTTATTAATCGAATACATATTGAAATTTTATCTGGATGCATAATTAATTAAAATATAAACCAAATATTTCATGCAGGGTATTAAACTCACAGATGACGAGACATTTATTACTGATATGCTTTTGTATAACACATCACTAGGGTATACATAATGTTAAAAATGGAAAGCATGAAATTTAACCATAACTAATACCATTTAATATATACGAAAATAAGTGATTCATACATAAGTATTTTAGAGTATAAAACCCCAAATATTATACTCATGAATTCTCCATAAATACTAAACACATCAAAAGTATAATAATTGGAATATCCAAAACTAGGGTTTAGTGTTGTGTAAATATATTTATACACAACGGTGTATATAAAGAGTTGTATATAAAAACCACTCATACTTCAAAAACCACATGTTTTATTCTTTCTTATAAATCCTTGGAAAATTATAAATAAAATTGAGGATCAAGGTTTATATGTATACACATATATTCACATAATTGAATATACATTATGTATTAAAGGGTTTAAAACAAAAATATAATGACACCCATATGACTTTAATATATTGGTCACATCAATTAACAAGAGTCCCTAAATCTTAAATCATAAGGTAAAATTTAAAATATTTATTTATTAAACAAACTTATATATATATATGTTTATTTAAACATATATAACTTACATGTATAGCCGAGTATACATAAGGGTCTTACACCAAAATTAATGGACACTTACATGTTTATCAAAAACATAAATTAATCATTGAAGTTCAATGTTTAATGTCTCAAAACTAGCTAAGAAGGTGAGTTAAATAAACTATATAAATATATATGACCATGTATACTATATATATATATATATATAAGTTTTGTACAATATATAATTCCTTACGTTTTAAAATTCTACTTCTACTTTGAAACTCAATATTTAGTGGTCTTAAAACTGGACTGAATAGAGGTTTATTTAAAACTGTATGGTTATATATATATATGTACATATATAATTAAATATACAAGGTATATAAACATTTTTTGCATGAGAAAAATAATCCCTCAGGTTTAAAAATGCTACATAAACCCAAAGTCCAGAAGTCCTGGAATCAGGCATAAGAGGGTTTTTATCCACCACAATGATGTATATATATATATATATATATTTGAGTATGCATATATATATATATATAAGTATATATACTTTCAACATAACAAAACAAGGCAACATAAATACCTTACTTGGTTTGAGGAGGAGGAGAGGCCCAAGGTGACTCGCTGGAGGCTTGAAGAGGAAGAAACAACCGAGAAGTTTTGTGGTGCAACGAGTTTTATATAAACTATATATTACATAAATTATATAAAATTGTTTTAATGCCACTTGCATGGAATCTGAGACCTTCTCAGTTTATAAAATGATCGAGGGTGTTGGTATTTGTGGAATATGAGTGAAAGAGGGCCTCAAATGGTGATGGGAGGAGTCATGGGCGTGGAAGGATGAAAAAGAAGAGTGGGAGGCTACTGGTCCAGCGCATGCCGAAGGAAGAAGAAGGCACTGCAGGAGAGGAAAAATCAAAAAAGAACAGACAATTGGGATTAAATATCTACCTGATCCAATGGTTGAGGTGCGACATGGCGATTAAAAAGACAGATGGCTCAGATTAGATCGTGTGATATTTGACGGCTACAGGAGATGCGATGATTTTAAAAAAGAGATGGACGGTCGCAATTAGATACATGATGGATCAGATGGATCAGATGGCTCATATTTGATGGGGTGATTTTAAAAGACTCGAATGGACATTATTAGATCCATCGAGATCGGACGGTGCTCAAAATGTGTAGGCATACCACGGTTTCTAGGATTCATGGACCGAATCGAAATAGATGGCTCTGATCGCACAGGACGAGATCTAATGATCCAGATCCCGTTTTGCCTTAAAAACCTTGTCCCACATCAAAATGAAGGGGCTTCATTATCTCCTTTATAATCCCATAGCCCCCGAACTAACGCCCGATTACTCCCTCTCCCCTCTTGGTACCACCACATACCGGGTTCTGCGGGCACGCTCTGTGCCCACCCCTGCTGTCGTGACACCCCGCATGGTGGCACACTCTAGTTACCTTGTGCGTGCTTCAAGCATGCACTCACACACGTCCACTGGCCGACCTATGCTGAGGCTAAATGCTAGGCTCAACCGCCTAGCGCATGCTGCCTCCTTCAACCCGGCTAGAGGGCTGGCCCTTGTGGGGTAAATTTTTAATAAATTAACTTTTAAAATAAACTATAAAATCATATAAAAGAAAAGTAATCAATTCCATATTTCATGAAACATGATTTCTATTAAAGTACACATTTACATAAAACACTCAATATGCCTTTATACCAAAATTACTAGTAAGATATTTTTTTATATGCTTACAAAAGAAAGTTTAATATAACGCTAGAAATTTGATTCATAAAACCGAATACTCTTAATTTAAAAAATATAAAGTATAATAATACAATATTTAAAACGTTTGAAACATTTAAAAAGTATTTGGAATGCCTACCTATGTTTTGGAATTATACTAAGTTTTATAAAGTATGCTCTTAAATTTCAAACCGTGATGTTAAAGATGATACTTAAGATATGTTAAACACATAAAAATAGTTATTATGCTTATTTTGTATAATTTTATGAAAATTTATACAATGTTTCTTAAAAATTTTAACTTAAATTTATTTTGGTTTGTCAAGTTACTAAGGGTCACTTTATTTTAAATTCAAGATACCTTAAAAGGAAAACAATGGTTTTAAGAATCTCCAACGGTCACCTAAAGAGGTAATAGTTAGATTGAGGCCCTTATAAATACATGTATTAGGGTGTTCAAAAATCAATACAACTTAGTGAAGATGGTGCACATCATTCCATTGATTCTTAGTGTGGCTATAGTAGATCTGGTCGTACTAATGTTTATTGTGACAGATCCGATGGTACCCCAGTTCCCTCCTCACCCTTCCATTGTGGATGATTCTTCATGGATCTCATCTAAGGAAGTACTCCTGGGAGTTCCTACCTAGGTATTCGATTCTTTCTCTCCTATCCCTGCCTTTCCTATTCCCCATCCCCGCCCGTTGATGGTGGATGGATTCCTGGTGCTCAATTTTTTGGATGAGGGGTTCTATGAAGCCTATGATTTTCACCGGTGGACGTTGGTGGCCCAATTTGGTGGTGAGAAGCCCCCAATCCTAGTTTTACATGAATTTGTTTCCTATTGGGGGATTAACTCCCTGGACAGGGTTTCTATGCTTAACAAAAAATCTTTTTGTGTGGTGTTTGAATCAGAGAAGGATTTTGTGAAGGCTTGGTCATGTTGCTCCCATTCTTGTGGAAAGTGGCACTTTCACCTATTTAGATGGTCGTTGGGAGTTCACTTTGGAAAGGACTCTCCCCTGGATGCAGTTTGGATTAGCTTACTAGGGGTGACTCTTCCCTTCCTCAATGTGACATTATTGAGGCATATCAATGATTTGTTTGGATCCTTCCTTGGTGTGGATTATGGGACCTCTCATCTCCTGGACGTTTCTTCATCCTAGATTTGTGTGGAAATGGATCTCTCTATGGAGATCCTAGATCAGATTCTTCTACATGCAGGAGATTATATTTATTGGTGGAAATGGATATTTTATGATTCTCCGGTGTGATTATGTTATTTTTTCTAATCTTCATGGGAACTCTCTTGCTATCTTTTGAAAGCAGAGACTTAAACTGGAAGTTATGACGGCATCCTATAAGGTCGTTCCTCCATCTCAGGTTCTGAAGACCGGGGTTTAGTATGGGTCCTTTTCTTCCTTTTCCCCAAAGGGAATTTCTAGGCCTCCTCCATCTCTGGTGGGGTTGGTTCCACAACCCTCAGTGGTGTTGCCCACCCCTTCCCCTCAAATTCCTATGAACCCCTCACCCTATCAGTCTATGTTTCCCTTATCTTTTCCCCCACCTATCTTCCCCTTGGACCTCCCTCTGGTCCTATTCAAGCCTTTCAGGGCCCTTTCCCTAACCTCCCCCAAAGGATACTTCTGTCCCCATCCATGGAAAATGTTTTGGTGTGGTCCCATTCTCCTACGAATGTCCCAACCATGTAGGTACCATGTTCGTTTGTCTCATTCTTAGTTCCTCTTCAAAATAGTTTCTCCAGTATGGATAATTCAAACATGAAAGAGCAGGAGTTGATCTCCCTAGTTCACTCTCTATGGCTAGTAACTCCTTTTATTTCAGGTGTTAAGACTCTATCTAAGTCTAATCAGGAACAAGGCCTTGCTTCCCCTCAAATAAATCCTTCTACACCTTGCTCAAAACCAAGGTGTCATCAAATAAAATGTTAAAGTTCATGATTTGGAACTCCCATGGATTAAGAGCATGGGTGAAAACTGATTTCATATTTAGTGAGGTTTTATCTAATAAACTTCTTCTCACAGCTATCTTGGAACCCAAAAAAATGTGGTCAACATATCAACCTTTGAAAAGAGAATGGGGTTATAGAATGAAATGCACGAACACCCAAGTAACTAGTATATATGGATGATATAGAATCCTAAGATTTTAATTGAGCAGGTGGATGTCTCAGACCAGCAAATTAAAACCAAGATTTTGTTTGGTAACCATTTAATATATGTGTCCTTTTTCTATGTTAAATGTGATCCTCAATCCAAGGAGGATCTATGGATTAACCTTAGCTCATTTTATCCTAGAACCTCCGCATGGTTAGTGGGGGGAGGCTTTAATTCCATTGTTGATCCCTCAGAAAAGAAGGGAGGTGGACCATTCTATAGGAAATTTGGTCTGATGGATATGGGATTCACAAGGGATAAGTTCACTTGGTGCAATAACCAAAAGGTCCCTAAACACACTTGGTGTTGATTGGACCAATGCTTATCCAATCTGGAAGCGATCTCCTCCTTCCAGAGGGCGTCAAACACTCACCTTATTTTCACTCTCTTTTATAATACTCCAATTATCATCTCACTAGAGTCAAGGAATGAGGGGTGGAAGCATTTTGTGTACTCCAGTAGCTAGGTTGAAGATCCAGACTTCCAACAGGAAGTTATCTCCTCTTGTTTCTTCCCCATTCAAGGCACTTTCTAGATTGGTCTTCACAATAAGTTACGTTGCTTGAAGGAGTTACTTCTTCCCTGAAGCAGTAGGCACAATCCCTCGTAATAGCAGATGGATTCCTTAAAACAAGATATTGAGCATCTTTAGAAAGTTCTTAAGGTATGCTATAATGATTATATCTTCACCTCTCTTCTCCATAAGGTGAGTCTCCTGGAGGAGTTGGTCCTTACACATGAGAGGTTGGTGAGGGAGAAATCCTGAGCCCTTTAGATTCATGTGGGTAGTAGGAACTCGGGATATTTCCATTATTGCATTAAATAAATGAGTTTTATTAATAATAAAAACTTTCTTAGTGATAATGGGTCCTTTTTTACTGATGTTAATGTTTCTGGAGGTATGACCGAAGCTCTTTTTAAATCTCTCATAGCTGGTCCTAACCCTTCTATGCGGGATGGGTACCCAAGCATGCAATCCACTATTTTTGATAACCTTTCTAGAGTGGTTTATGTGGCCAATAATAAATTACATATAGCTATTCTTGAGGATAAATAAATATGGGATGCAGTTGCAGGCCTACATCCTGAGAGCTCTCCTGGGCAGATGGATTTCCCAAATCCTTCTCTGTGGCTTGTTGAAGTATTGTGAAAGCGGATGTTATAGAGGCAGTGCATAACTACTTTCATGGGGGAATTATTCCTTGTGTGGATGGTGATAATACTTTAGTTCTCATTCTGAAAGTCAAGGATCCTTATTCACTTAAGAAAAATTGGCCTATTAGTATGTGCAGCTTTTCTTACAAAATCATGGTAGGTGTGCTCAATAGGCATATTGGAATCCATCTACCATCCTAGATTTCAGAGGAACAACATGGGCTTGTGAGAGGTAGGCCCATCCAAGGTTCTATTGGTCTTTCTGAAGATACGATGGAGGATATTAATAAGAAATATCAAGGTTTGAATATGGCCATTAAGCTGGATGTGGAAAAATCCTATGACAAACTCAAGTGCGAATTTATTATCAAAGTTATTATAAGAAAGGGTTTTTCTCCTTGGGATATTGAAATCTTGGTTAGATGTTAGAGTTCTCTTTGAATCTCTTTTTTCTTCATGGGAAGGAGGAAATGATTCATTAAATCTATCCATGGTCTTAGATAAGGGGATCTGTTGTCGCCCATTTTGTTTATTCTGGATCAGGATGCTTTGAGCATATCCATCAAATCCACCACGTAATAGGGAGCCATTCAGCCTTTTCACTACCGTTTCCATTTCCAGATTTTTTCCCACCTTATGTTTGCAGATGATACAATCCTATTCATTAATGGTATCTAAATATCTATCCAGGTTATCAATAGAATTCTTGAATATTATTGAAAATGGAGTGGGAAACTAATTAATAGAGATAAAAGTAGTATCAACATATCAAGGTTTTGTTTAGAAATACGCTTTCATTGCTTTGAATACAACTTGGGAATCAACATCAAGAGACTTCTTATGGACTACCTTGTCACCCCAATCACATTGGGGAGGCTCTGTATCAAACATCCAAATAAAGTGATTGGAATAATCTCTTCTCGCAACAACAATTGAAAAAATTGATTCCTTTCCTTTCGGGGGAGGATCACTCTGGTTAATAGCGTGCTTACATCGATCCCCATTCACATTATATTAGTTTCTTAATGTTCTAAAGGTTTTTATTAATAATATTGAGAAGATTATGACCTCTTTCATCTGGGATTCCCATTCAGAGGGTCAGTTCCATTGGGCCTCCTGGTCTAAAATGGCCCTTCTGACGGATGATGGTGGTATAGGTCTGCGAAGTGTCTCTAAGATGATGCATTGCCTTTATGTGAGGCTATCATGGGAGGTATTTGTAGGGAGTACTCTTTGGGCATGAGTTATAAAAGATATGTATGGGAACTACCTAGAACAAACGAGAAACCCCTCTTACCTTTGGAGTACTATTTAGATCTATATTCCTTGCCTTCTTATCCAGTCAAGTTGGATCATCGGTCCTAAAAACATCAGGTTTTGGCATGACAACTGGTGAGGGGATATTCTTGTCTTTCCTGGCTGCTCGTTCACTAAAATAACTTTGAAGAAAGCAAGTGATCATCCCAAATTCATCCAATTAGTCCTAAATAAATAATAGTTTAGCGTGTTCAATCTCATCAAACTCTCGGATGACCTAGATAGTTGCATTTTCAAGAATGCATCTTCATGTTCTTTTTTTCTTAATTCCTACAGGTCTATCCTTTAGGATTCCCACACTCAGGATTCATGGGGCCAACTACTTTGGTGAATAAGTGTTCCTCCAAAATATAATTTTCTCACTTGGAGGCTTCGACACCACACCATCTCTACAGATGAGGAGATCCACTAGAAAGAGGTTTCAATTGTTTCCAAATGTTCCATGGAGTTGGTTCGAGCAATTCCTTCTTACATAGGTGGTTCCATGGCGTTGGTTCTAATAACATAAAGAAGTATGTGAGGGAACTATGTTTTTCAGCTGGCTATTGGTGTATCTGGGAGGTGAGGAACAAATCATGTTTTGAAGGAGTTGTGTGATCAAAGGTGATCCTGATCGCTAGATCTAAATGGATGATCGCAGATCTGGGGGTACTTTTGAATAAATGCGAGGAAGCTCCTTCATTGAGGTAGATGCTTCAGTATAAGGTGAAAGTTGTACACAATAGGATTTCAATGGGTCGATAGATCTATTGGAGACCCCCATTTGGATGACTGAAACTCAATTCTGATGGGTCCTGTGCTATGGGAATTATGAGGGGTGGTGGCGTGATTTTTAACTCAAGGGGAAGTGTGGTTGTAACATACAGTTCCTGCTTCGGTAGTGGAGACTCCCTACAGGCCGAGGCCTGGGCACTTCTAGAGGGGATTCGGTTCAGTCTTTCTAATCATCTACTTCTCTCAAAGATCTAAACTAACTCCAAAATCCTCTATGACACATTGATGGATCATAGATCAAATCCATCGAACATTTTATACCATATCCAGCACTACAACCTTATCATGGATAACTAAACTAGCTTACTTTATACTTGGAGTGAAGGTAACAAAGTGGAAAACTTCCTTGTGTCCCGGTTCCCTCAGGATGATGATTTTGTTTCCTTATCTAGCCTGGGCTCCTTGACCCCAGCGTGTGCAAGCATTATTTTAGGTGATTCCCTAGGGATTCATTCCTTTCTCCCCCTAAGTTGGTCATCCTTCTTGCCTTTTATTATTCTTCCTTTATTTAATAAAATTTTCTAGTTTGGTTGGTAGTGTATTGTTGTATCTCACACCTAGGGATGTGTGTGGAATAATGAGTACACAATAAAGTTGTAGTTTTAGGTACTTAATAACATTTATTGATGACTTAGCTAGTATGCTTATGTGTTTCTAATGAGACACAAGTATGGAAATTTTGAGAAGTTTTAATACTTTTAGAATGAAGTACATAATCAACTGGGAAAAAATATTAAGATTGTTTAATTTGATTGGGGTGGTGAATACTTGAGCTAGAAATTCACTAATCATCTGAGAGATTATTGAATTTTTCCTCAAATCACTCCTACTAGAACACCAAAATTGAATGGTGTGTATAAGAGGAGGAATATTACCCTATTGAACATGGTTTGATCAGTGATAAGTTAGTGTGACCTTTTTATTTCATTATGGGGTTATGCACTAGATATTGCTTCATTCCTACTGACCTACATTCCATCTAAAGTATTCATAAAATCAATATATTAGATATGGAATATGAAACATACCATTAGGTATTTTATGATTATTTTGGGTTTTAAATAACTTGTATGGAGATTGGATTCTGATAATCTATACCCCAAGTTATAAAAATTCTTATTTATTGGTTATCCTAAGGAAGAAAAGGGATATTATTTATATAATCCCACTGATCACAATGTGTTTTTATCTTATGATGATTTTTTACTTGATAAGGATTATATGAATTGAGTAATTAGTGGGTGGAAAGTTGAACTTATAAAAGTTTAGGACCAATAAATAGGAAGTGTTCCTGAGATGGAAGTTGAGTCAGTTTCATGAAGAGTTATGGAATAACAACCAACTTATATATGTTACAAAATAAACTTGAAGGCCAGGTAAGAATCACCAATAGAATAAGATATGTATATTTATTGTGAAAAAATATGATTAAGTAATGTTCATAGGAGATAAACCTACTACCTACCAAGAATCCATAAATAGTTCTAATTTCCAGAAATGGTTAAAATCCATGGAACCTAAAATGGAATCCATGTACACTAACCAAGTTTAGAACTTCATGGATGAACCTAAAGGGGTGAGAACCATAGAGTTCAAGTGGGTTTTATATAATAAAACTAACATATATGGTAGTGATTCTACCTAAAAATCATGATTGGTGTAAAAGGGTTATAAACAAATTTACAGTATTGGATATGAATAAAATTTTTACTAGTTGTGATGATAAAGTCCATTCAGATATTACTTTCTATAAAATATCATTTTTATTATTCTATATATAAAATGGATATCAAAAACACTTTCCTTATTAGGAATTTAGTTGATTATGTGTATATGATACTACCTAAAGGTATTGAAGATCCAAATGAGTCTACTAAGGCATACAAGTTTCAATAGTCCATTTATGGATTAAAGAAAACCTTTTGGAGTTGGAATACCTAATTTGATGATGTGGTTAGAGAGTTTTATTTCATGAATAAAATAGATGGTTCTTGTGTATATAAGTGGATTAGTGGGAGTGTTTTAGTATTACTAATACTGTATGTTGATGATATACTTATTATAAAAAATGATATCCCAACTTTACATTCTATGAAGATGTGGTTGGGTAAATTATTCTCTATGAAATACATGGATAAAGAAACCTACATATTGGGTTTGAAGATCTATATAGATATAACTAAGTTGATTCTTGGAATCAGTATGGATACATATATTGGTAAAGTTCTAAAGTGTTTTATCCTGGAAAATTATAAAAATGGGTTTTCAGTAGTGTTACATGGTACAAATGTTTGGGAGATTCCAAATACTTATAAGGAGTTATAAAGGATAGGTAAAATTCCCGATGCATCCACTATAGGATCTATCATGTATATTGTGTTTTGCACCCAACCTGATGTTTCCTATGATATTAAAATAACTAGTAGATAGCAATAAAATCTTGGTGAGAGTCACTGTATTTCTATTAAGAAAATGCTAAAGTACTTAAGAAAAACTAAGGATAAGTTCTTGGTATTTGGAGGAGAATATGAGATTTGGGTAAAGGGTTATAATGATGAAATTTTTCAATCTGATAAACATGACATGATATTGAAATATGGTTACATGTTTTTGCTAAATAATGGATCTATCAGTTGGAAGATTCCAAAATAAGTCACTGTGGTAGACTAAAAAAAAATAGGCAGAATACATTGATGCATCAGATTCTATGAAGGAAACTGTTTAGATCTAGATGTTCATTTATAAACTTGGGGTGGTTCTTAGAATTATGGGAGAAATTGAGATTTACTATGACAATAATGGTGTCGTTGGTCCGGCCAAGGAACCCTGAACTCACCAAGGGACCAAACACATATTGTACCTCTCTCTCATTGTGTTTTTATGACCACACACACTCTCCCATGTTTCTAACGTTTTCTTTCAATTTATTTTTAGTGTATTTTACTGAATATCAAGTGTTGGAATTCATGTAATCCTAAAATTATTTTGAATTCTTGTTAGAGGATTCAAAAAATCACTTTTCAGCAGTGAATACTTTGGAATTATGTTTCAAGAACCAAAGAATGCAATAGATGGAAGAGGAGGAGGTTCCACATGAAGTTGTTGCTATGTAGACAACACCAAATGGTTGGTTTAAGGAATATGCTACCTAGTGCTATTTTGGTAGAAATTTTGATGTCCAGAAGATCCACTAGCTAGTTGGTGGTGAAGGAAGATCCATTTTTTTTCTAGAATTAGCCCACCAGCTAGCCAGTGGAGGTGTACTGACTAGCCAATATAAGATCTATAACCAAGGACACTTCTAGGTAGGCCACTGGAAACTCAGTGGTGGCTACCAAGTATCCAATTGTTACATGACTACTTCTTTTGGAATTCATTTATTATGGTTAAAAAGACCATAATTATTCTATTTCATTACTTCATGACCCCTAGAAAATTCCAGACCCGTCCCACATATCTTGGAGGGTATAAAAGGACAACCTTTTTACCCTTATAATCTAACACTAATTAATAACAACACTTTCAATATTTAATCGATGATGAATTTATAGATCTCTAAAATCTTATCAAATAACCTTCCCATGTTTTCAATCTCTCAAATCATCTCAAAATTTCTCTTAAATTTCTAAAAATAATTTGTAATCAAACATAAAATAGATTTATGAGTGGCATTATAATGGGTTTGATCAAGAAAAACTCTCTCTTCTCAACCACATTTCTCAAATGGGTTCCTTGGCTAGTAGTAAAGCTCAAGAGGGTTCTCACAAACCACAATTTTGAGGGATGGGTTTCTTGATCTCTGCCAAGATTAAGGGATTATTAATAATATAAACCTCTTGAGTCAAGGGGTCAAGACATAGGGGATCACATCAATATTTAGTCAAAATAATTATCAATTGTATTTTTTTTCTTTTTAATTTTCTATATTTCATCATTTATCATCAATTCACACACTTACATAAATTTGATTTGATCATTTCTGAGATTAAATTTGATACTATATTTTTAACTTGGATCAGATTTATCAACTATCACTCAATAAATTTATCCATTTATTTAATTTTTTGTATCAAAATAGTTTCATTAAAAATTTTACTTTATCTTACACTTTATTTTTTTAAGGAAATCCCCCTTTCTATATTTATCTGATAAAAAATTGGTCTCAATTGGGTGATTTTTGTTTTAATCAAAATTTACCTTGATTTAAAATTTTTATTTTTATTTTTTTGTTTTTGGAATCATAATCGATTTCAAATATTGATCTATTTATTATGGAATCTAATTCTTATTGGTGTTATCCATTTTTTATGGAACTGACTGTTCCAATTGGAACTTTTCTTGATAGTATTGGTTACCTAGTATAGAAAATGGAAATGAATGAATATGTTCCAACAAAAGAATCTGATGAAAAATGTTCTGTTGAAGATGTTAATTTTTTTGAACTTAATATCAAATATATGAATTCCTTACATTATAGTCTTGATAAAAATTATTTTAATCATGTTTTCACATGAAAATAGACTTATGAAATTTTGAAATTATTATAAGTCACACATGAAGGAATGAATAAACTAAAATACACTAGATTGTATATGTATCATCAAGATTTGGAAAGTTGATCCATGCATCCTAAAGAATCTATTACTATCATGTTTATAATATTTTCAAAAATTTTATTGGTAGAAATTCCCATGATGATTATTTATCTATAGAAACACTTATAAAAAAAATACTATGGGTTTTACCTTGATCATGGAATCCCAATGTCACAACCATTCAATAAGCTATATATATAAAGAAAATGGTAATTGAATAACTCATGAGATCCTTAATGAAATAAAAAATAACGATGAAGTAAAAAGTGGAAAATGAGTCCAATGAAGTCAAAGAGGTCACAAAAACCATTGATTTAAAAGCTACTAATGAAGAACCATGTTAAGGTGAGGTTCTAGAATATGTTCAACTTTCTAGGAACACGATTAATTTCATCAAGAAAAAGAGCCAATCCAAGAATTAAAATAAAAATTCATAACTGATGTTGACATGATATGAATGTAAAAATAAAGTTCACATCAAGTTAGAGTGCCCTATCTATAAGAAGAATATCAAAGAAATTAAACAAGGTAAAAAAGATTTCAAAGTCATAATATGAAGTGAAAGTGATGAATACATTGATTCATATCCCATATCCACTTCAAGTGACTCAAACCCCAAGTGACTTATGGAACATGTTGATGAAGACGTCGAGCTTAGTTAAACTCTTCCTATTTCTTCATCCTCTTCCTCTACTACCAATTTTTCTAATATATCTTATTCTTTCTCATCCAATCACCTAAATTATAAAGACATAAATTATATGCATGATCAAATCAAAAATGGTTTTCACTAGCTCTTATCTTTATACCTAAAAAATGAAAAGAAAAATAAGAAAGTTATGAAGAAAAATATCAGCATCCAAAATAAAAATATCTTATCATCAAGGAAAAATGAATAATTATTCATTAATGTGAAAAATAAACTAGATATCATTAAAACTAAATCGACCATCAAGGAAATAAAAATTTATCTTTCTAAATTAACTCAAGGTGAGGAAACTTTAAATAAAATACGGGCTCTAAAAGAAATGGAAAATAATGGGTTAGTCTTGGTTTCTCTTATAATGTAAGTACCCTAAGAAATAAATTTAAAACTACTTTTATAAAATGTTTCTCACAAAATAAATTCTGTAATTATTATAAAAATATTGTTCATTTAATCTATGAATGTGATTGAGAACATGAATGATAAAGGAGAGAAAAAAATCAATCCACATTTCATCTATATTTTTCTAAAGGAAATCCCATTTTAAGAAAATCTAGATTCTTAAATCTTTACTAGATAACATTAGTAGACCCAAGTTCATTTGGGTACCGAAACCATTAGTTGTTTAATTTTTTAGGAAAATTATTTTCAAAGAAAAACTCAATAAGCACTATGGTATCTAGATAGTGGTTGATAAAGAAACATATGTGAAGAACTATTTTAATTCAATAAAATCAATAAACTTGAGTGAGGTCACATCAAATTCAATGATAATTCAATTGGTAAGATAATCAATTAAGGTACCATCAGTTTTTCTAACTCAACTATAATAAAAAAAGTATAGTAAAAATGATTGTTTTTTTACTAAGAATTAGTTAATTTTTTGATATCATTTTTAAAATATCTTTTGAAAATTATTTTTTTATTGTTTTCAATTCAAAAGGAAAACTTTTATTTACCACATCCTAAATTCAAAATGTTTATACAATTAATTTAAAATATCTTACTAGACAAAACACTAAATTTTTTAGTGCACAAGAAAGTGAGTTGTTGCTTTGAAATTGGAACCTCAGTTATTTTAGCATTCAATTTCTTATCTAAATCGATCGTTATCTACAAATATTAGATATTACAATTTTTTTAAATTTGGATTGGTTTGTAAAGAATATTAATATGGAAGGCAACAAAAATCCTATTTGAAATATAAAAAAGGAATTTTGACTTCAATAGCTCTTAAATTAATTCATCTAGATATTTTTAGACCATATAAAATCAAAATAATAGGAGGAAAATCCTCTAATTTTTTATTTTTTGAAAACTTTATAATATTGATGTGGTATTATTTCTTATCTCATAAAAGTGAATCTTGTAAAACCTTCATCAAGTTTTCTAAAAAGATTTAAAATAAAAAAATTTACAAAATTATTTCAATTCATAATGATCATGTTGGAGAATTAGATAATAATATATTTAATCATTTATGTTATTCCAAAGGCTACAATCATTTTTTTCTCCTTGAACTCCTTAATAAAATGAAGTTGTAACAACCTAGGTAATGATAGAATAAGTATTTTTAATGTTTATTAAAATTTATGAATTAGATAATATTTTTAACTTAAAAGGGATGCTGCATATAATAGCATACCCAACATGAAAAAATTAGTTACACCGAAATATAGCATTTCATGCAAGACTGAGTTACTCTGAAAAAAAATTGTTATTATTGTTATTTAACATGGTTGTTTTTCCACCTTTTAATGACATAATTACTTTAAAAATAAATTTCGACACTTTTATAATTTTAATAAGAAAAATGTAACCTATGTTTTTTTAATATAAATATCAAAATTTACTATGGGTGAATTTTTGGTATTTTTCTGAGAACTTGCATATTTTGATGAATAGTGAATAATACTAAATTTTAGTTCAAAACTGCATTTTCATCCAATTTATTTATACAGTTAATTTATATTTTTAATTGGTTTTAAAGTATAATTAGAAAAAATTTATATCATTTATACCAATATTGGCCATTGGAAAAAATTTCACATTTAATTCGGATATAAAAACTTAGCAAACTTTTGAACATTTTTACTTTAAAACCCTGCTTTTTCATCCAGTATGTGGGATTGATTTTAAATTAATTTCTTCAACATATGTGATTTGAATTTGGAAAAATGGATTCTATATTTGTAATAATTATAATTTATAATAAGGTAAACTTAGTTTTTCACCAAAAATAATAGTGAAAGTAATTAAAATTAATTACAGCAATTAAGTTAAAAATGTGGTTACTTTGTGGTTAAAGTTTAATCTTGAGAGTCAAAATGACCTATAAACTGGTCCAAAACCCATTTTATGGAACTTATTATACAATATAACTTATTTTATATAATTGGTATCATTATTTAAGGAATATGATGTAAGGGAGACCCCTCAATAGTGTTTACCTTTTAATATTTAAAAGAATACCACCCCCCTCTACTGTGAAAAGGAATTCAACCTCCCTAATTATTACCTCCTATAATTACCTTTATATAATAAAAAATCCGGCCAAATAATCTCAAAAAATCCCTCTATTAATCTTAGTGTCCTCAATTTTGGAATAAATCCAATAAATAAGTCCTTTGGTGCAAACCAAAAGGAGTTACCCGAAAAAGAGGTAATATTCTTGAATGTGCATTTATGTTTTATTTCTTTCTCAAACACTTAATTTATTATTATTACTTTATTATATAATAGAATAATTATATTCAATATAATTATATTTTTTATGTTAATTTTTTGACCTACACCTAAACACACTTCCATCAAATGGGTAACGAAATTACCATTCATGTATGGAAAACTACCACCTCACGAAATGATGTCGTTTTTTCTACTTTACCACCTATCATGGTAGTTAATTATGATGGAAACAACATTATTATGTGATATATATGATATTTATGTTGTATTAATACCTCTATAATATTTATATAACACACATTTTCATGCATTCTATTTTTTTTGTAAATATGATAACAACGTTTGTTGACATGTGGACTACCGCCTCCTCAAAGCGCTGTGATACATTGACACGTTACATGGAATGTATTAAGGATGGGTTTAATTAAAAATATGTGACATAAATAAAATATATATTATATTAATGACATAATTAAAATTATTTAAATATAATATATCATTTTCTTTATTACCCTTTCACACATTGAAAAAGTGATAACGTCGTTTGTGGACGTGTGGACTACCGCCTCCTTGATGCGATTTGATTACTTTTAGATCACAAGATTTATATATATTGGTATATATGATTAAATAATATGGTATTTATTCCATAATGATCATTATTTAAAGATAAATTTTACTTTCCTTCTTTCCATAACGATCATTGAAAAATGGGAATGTTACTCATGCGTACGTTCGACCTACTATCTCCCTGATTGCAATGTTGGTTCATTTTTCATAACCATATTTATTGAATGGTTTTAGAAATATAATTTATTTATAAATATTATAATTATTTCGGGATTATTATTCTGAACATGTTTATATAATGAACCCTTTGACCATATTTGACCTACCAAAGTCATTTTTGACAAATAAACCAATTATGGTCAAAACACCCTACATAAACTTAAAATTTAAGTAGTTGTAAAAAAAAATGTAATAAGTGAAATAAAAGTATTTATAAACTTGAAAAAGTTTCTCAATTAATTAAATAATTAACAAAAATTTATTATTCCAGAAGATAAATACATACGTGAGGATTCAGACTCAAGGTAAGAGATTTCTTCTCAATCTCCTTTTATTAAAGCATTTCTTGATGATAAGAAAATTTATTCTTTTTTAAGGTGTATATACAGACCCTTTGAAATTATAGATCCATATTTTATCTATTCTCATGTTATTTTATAATTTAAATGTTGAAAATGGTATTGGATACTTTTAATGTTTAAATATTTAATCCTTTCCTTCATTTTAAAATTATTGATATTATTTTACATATTTATTTATATAGATATAAAAAGGATTATAAAGGAAATTTTATGTCTATTTTGGTATTTGGATTCCTCTACAAGCCTTAATTGTTTTAAAGAAAAATAAACCCCTCTTTCCCCTTTTATGGTTATTTTGTTATTGAAAATGGGTTTTGAAAATGTATTGATTATTTAAATATCACGAAATGTTTTCTTGTGATTTCAAATGAAATTTTATGAGTTTAATGTAATTTTTTTTTAATTTCTATGTGTTATGATTATATAATGGTACTTGAACATTTGATGGTTAGTTCTGTGATAAACCAATAATGGGTGGTTCCATGATAAACCAACGATGGGTGGGTCTTTGATATCGCTCCATTGAATTGGGTATGGAAGTCTGTTGTATGAGTATTCCATTTGTAAGAGCGACATACATGGAAGTCGACTACATGGTTATTCCATTTATAAGAGTGAAAAGTATAATAATGTCCCAAGATTCCTTTATGTATTTTCTATGACTTGTTTGGGTTTTATAGTAATCTCATTATTACAAAAAAGGTATTAAATGAGATTCCTATGAAAGGAAAGTATTTACTACCCATTTAGGGTAAAATTTATTAATTTATGATAAAGATTTAATGGGTTTTAATATTTATCAATGAAATAATGGTTTCTTATTTTTATATCCCTTACCTAGATTTTTATTCTCATCCCATATTTTTTTTTAATTTTTTTCATAGGATTTAAGGATGAGTAAGGGATTGGAAGAATTCATGTTGAAATTCATGAGGAGTTTTAATAAAAGAGATCATGATTTATTTTTAAAAAATTTTATATGGTGAAAAAAATGGATGCTGATCAGAAGTGCCCACTTCATATTTTATGTCTTTTTATGTATGATTTATGGCCTAATTACCAAAAACTCTAGACATGAAAAGATCATAAATGTGTGTGAGATTAAAATTATTGAATTAACTCAAGATTATGTAATGTTTTAAGGTCATGTACTTATAATTGGTATCAAAGAGAATGTTTAGATAACTTTGGTGGTTATGATAGTTTTAATAGAATTCCCTTAGAAGATTTTACTCTATGGTTAAGTTATAATGATATAACATTTAAAGATTACCATTTTTATTCATCAAAATTATGTTTTTTCAGAATGGTTTTCCATAGAGGAAATAAGGAAGATATAGTGGGAAGGAACCAAAAGGAAAATATCCTTCTGAATCAGTATCCCAAGATAGTTTGAATTATAACTGAGTAGTTTGTTACAGTGATGGATCAATTGACACAAGCTATAGATAGTGGTGGTGTCCATGTAAGAGAGCAACCAGATCTACCATATAGGAACATGATGATAGTGGATCATTTTATGCGACAATATGCCCCATCATTTAGAGGATAGTATGACATCATGATAGATGAAGAGTATATTAAATCTATAAAAAATATATTTGATATCTTGGGTTACTCAGATCACCAAAATGAAACTCTTACAATTTATTTTTTTGAAGTTAAATATGACTAGTGGCGGTGAATGGTTAAAAATATTAGGAAAAGTCAAGATAATGATGCCTTAGATTGGGATGAATTTAAGAATATTTTCTAGAGAAATATTTTTCTAAGGCTATTCAAATTAGGATGGAAAAAAATTCTTGTAATTAAGATAAAAGGAGGAAGATTTAGTGGCTTCATATGAAAACAAACTTCACTTACTGGAAAGGTACATCCCATTTTTTATACAAGATATTGATAGTCAGATAAATCAGTTTTACTTAGGATTAAATCCAATAAATCAAAGGGCATTGGATTCTTGTGAGTTCAATAGCTATGAATTTTTTTTCGATATACTGAGAAGGTAGAAATGGAGTTTTCCAATGATCATGTGTCCCATGAAAATAATAAAAAAAGTTCTAGTGGGAAGGAAATGCAAGATCATTCATAAAAAAAAGTTTGGATGTAAGAAAAACAAATTCCCATCTTGTGATAAGTGTGGTAAAAATAATCTTAGAGAATTACTTTCAAAAAATGTGAAGTGATTCTAATGTGGTAAGTTTGGTTATATGGATCCTGACTATATGTAATATGATCAAGAAAGTAATGAAAAGATAGTGATAATATGTTTTAGTTGCAATGAGTTAGGTCATTATGCCAATGTTTGCCCAAATTTTATTACCTAGAGAGGAAACCATCAAGATAAAAATTAAAAGGGTGTGGAAAAATCTTTTTCTACTACTGTGGATGATTTTGGGCCATAAAATAAAGTGGTGAGCCGATACTCTATTTTAATCTGGATATTCATATTCTTCAATTTCTGACAAATTTGAAAGTAAATTGGGAATATCACTTCATGAAAGTAAGATAGGGATTTTGGTAAAAATTATATGTGGGAGTATTAAAGAAGTTGATATTTATATTAATATTCCTATTTTTATTATTAGGGTGGTCTTTACTAAAAATCTTATTGAACCCCATAGTAGAGTTTGATATCATTTTTGGGTATGGATTGGATTTGATTTTATCATGCTAAGATAGATTTCAGTGCTAAGAAAGTTGTGTTCAATGATTTCATGCCTTTAATAACTTACTAAGAAGATGATAAATTTATTAGATAAATAAATGAAAGTTACCTAGATCATGTTATTGAAAATAAAGAAAATGTTTAAATTAGTGATGTTCCAGTAGTAAATGAATACATGGATTTTTTTCTAGATGATTTTCCTGGTGTTATTCTGGATCAAGAGGTTGAGTTTACTACTGACTTAGTACCCGTTTCTAATCCTATTTCTAAACCCCCTTATCAAATGGATCAAGTGGAAATTTTATAGTTGAAAAAGGAATTACAGGAGTTATTAGATAAAGGTTTCATTCACCCTAGCACTTCACCATGGGGTGATCCAATCTTGTTTGTTAAAAATAAATATAGATCAATGAGACTTTTCATTGATTATAGAGCTTGATTGACATCACTATTAAGAACAAGTATCCTTTTCATCATATTGATGATTTTTTTGATCAACTCTAGGGAGCATAGTATTTTTTGAAGGTTGACCTAAGGTTGGGATACCATCAGTTGAAAGTGAAGGAAGCTGAAATTATGAGGAGTATTTTTTGACTATATAAGGCTACTATGAATTTGTAGTTATGCCATTTGGGTTGTCTAATTCACCACATGTATTCATGGATATTATGAATATAATTTTTCATGAGTTCTTGGATAAGTTTTTAGTTGTGTTTATTGATGACATTTTAGTATTTTATAAAAGTTATTAGGAACATGAATAGCATCTAAGAGTTATTCTATAAACATTAAAAGAAAATAAACTGTATGAGAAATTTAGCAAGTATGAAGTTTGGTTGAAAAAATTTTCATTCCTTGGTCACATTATTTCTAATGATGGAATAATTATTGATCCTTATAAAATTATTTTTTTGAAGAATGTATAAGACCCTCAAATATAACCAATATTAATAGTTTTCTTTGCTTAGTGAGTTTCTATCGGTGGTTTGTTGAAAATTTTTATTGATTTTCTACCTCACTGATTAAGTTAACTCGAAAAAGATTTAAGTTCATATAGAAAAAATAATGCAATGATTGTTTTCAAGAACTGAAAATAAGATTGGAGAATTATATTATTTTGTCCTTACCTTCTAGAAATAGTGAATTCTTTATCTACAATGTTTCTTTTTTTGAAAGGAATTGGTTGTTTCCTAATGCAGAATGATTATGTAATTGCTTATTCTTCACGTCAATTGAATGATCAGGGGTTGAATTACCCTACACATGATTTGAAATTAGATACTATTATTTTTTGTTTAAAAATTTAGTGGCATAATTTTATGGAGTAATGTTTAAAATATATACTGATCATAGAAGTTTGAAGTATATATTCACTTATAAAGAATTAAACATTAGATAGTGAAGATGGATAAAACTAATTAAGGATTTTGATTGCATGATTCATTATCATCAAGGAAAATAAAATAAGGTGGTCGATGATTTGATTAAAAAAAGTATTTCAATATAAACCATGTTATGTTTGGAATGTGACCCTTTGGTTATTGATTCGATGAATTTTTTCCTAGAAGTTGTGGATGTAGAGACATCCTTTATTTTGTTTTAGGTTTCAGTGCAGTCAACTTTGTTATAAATAATTAAGAGGTCTCAGAAGGTGGACCGATCTTTGCATGAAAAGGTAGAATCTGTTAAGAATGGTAATTTTCATAATTTTAATATTGATAAAGAATGTGTTTTTTTATTTTTGAAAATATTACGGGTGCCTTGTGATTTAAAGTTGAGGAAATAATTGTTGATTGAAACTCACAGTCCTCCGTTTTCCATTCATCCGAGAAACACTAAGATATACAGATACATTTAGGAGTATTATAGGTGGAATGGAATTAAAAGAGACATTGATTATTTTTCCACGAAGTGTTTGATTTATCAGTAGGTCAAAGTATAATAAACATTACTTAAGGGGATGTTTCAACCTTTTCTAGTGCTGGACTAGAAATGAGATAATATATCAGCTGATTTTTTGGTAGGATTGCCAATGAATTCTCAATGTAATAATGTGATTTGGTGTATTATTTATCAATTAACTAAATCTACACATTTTCTTCCCATTTTATATATGATGTATTTATAGAATCTTTCTAAAATATATCTAAAAGATATTATATAGTTAAATGGAGTGCCTCTCTCCATTGTATCAGACCATGATCCTAGGTTCACATTAAATTTTTGGAAAGGAATTCCAAAGTTGTTGGGTACTGAATTAAATTTATTATAGATTTTCATCCTCTATATGATGGACAGTCTAAGTGGATGATTAAAACATTAGAATATATGACTCATTCTAGCTCAATGGATTACTAGGGAAGTTTGGATTGATATCTTTTTTTGGTTCAGTTTTCTTATAGTAATAGTTTTCATTCCATCATACAAATAGAACATTTTGAGAAATTATATGGAAATAAGCATCAAAAATCATATTTTTTAGATGATATAGGATAAAGTAATTGAATGAGACCAGAGCTGGTAGAGTAAATGGTAGAGAAAGTTTAGTTGATTCAGCAACACATGAGGATAGTTCAGAGTTGGTAGAAAAGTTATGTGGATAACTATAGAAAATATATTTATTTCGAGGTATGTGATCATGTATTTTTAAAATTTTATCCATGGAAAAGTCTGATGCGTTTTTGTAAGAAGAGAAAGCTAAGTCCATGGTTTATTGGACCAAATGAAATCTTGGAGAAAGTTGGATCAGTTTCTTACCAAGTGGACTTACCTCTAAGTTTATCCCAATAACATAATATATTTAATGTTTCAATGTTAAGGAAGCATGTAACATATTCATCTAATGTTTTGAGACCTAAATTAGTTCAGATGGAAGAGAATATTTCTTATGAGGAATAACTAGTTAAGGTTCTTTATCATATAGAGTAAGTGTTGTAGAATAATTTTTTTCATCATGTTAAGGTTTTATGGAGAAAACAAATGATTGAAGAAGAAACATGGGAATATGAAAATGATATGAGAGAAAAATATCCCCACTTATTTGATAAGTGAATACAAATGAAAGGAAAAAATTTCCAAAATGGGGAAGTATGTAATATCCCAAGTAATGATAGAATAAGTATTTTTCATATTTATTAATATTTATGAATCAGATAGTATTTTTACATTTAAAGGGATGATATGTACAATATCATACTCAACACACAATAATGATTTTATCCAAAATATTTCTTTGAATTCAAGACTAAGTTATACTGAACAATAATATAGTATTAATATTATTATTTAATATAGCTGTTTTGATGCCTTTTAATGAAAGAATTACTTTAAAACTAAAATTTTGAAAATTTTTATAATTTTTATATGATAAAATAAAATTATTTTTATGAAATATAAATATAAAAATTTACTTTTTGTGAAATTTTGGTATTTTTTTGAGAACTTTAATATTTTGATGAATAGTGAATAATACTAAATTTTAGTTCAAAACTGCATTTTATTCCAATTGATTTATATAGTAAAATAATATTTTTAATTAGTTTAAAAAAATAATTAGATCCATTTTATATCATTTAAACCAATTTAGTTCATTTGAAACAATTTCACATTCAATTTAGATATAAAAACTTAGTAAACTTTTGAATATTTTTACTTTAAAAACCCGCTTTGTCCTCCCGTCTGTAGGATTAATTTAAGATTAATTTTTACCACTTATATGATTGGAATTTGGAAAAATGGATTCCATATTTATAATAATAATAATTTATAATGACTAATAAGTAAAAATTAGTTTTTTTACCAATAATACTACTAAAAGTAGTTAAAGTTAATTACATTGATTATGGTAAAAATGCGGTTATATAGTTGTTAGACATTAATCTTAAGAGTCCAAATGCGCTATACACTTGTACAAAACCCATTAGATGGAAATTATTAGACCATATCACATCTTGGATCTAATTGGGATAATTATTTTAAGAAAATAATGTATGGGATACCACTCAATATTTTTTACCTTTTTATATTTACAAGAATGTCACACCCCCTCCATTATAAAAAGGCATTCCCCCTCCACACTTATTAACACCTCTAAAGAACTTTGAATCATCCAAAACCAAACCAAATAATCTCCCAAAATCATTACCTTAATTCTAGTGTTATCATGTTTGGGAATAAATCCAAAAAAGAAGTCCTTTGGTGAAAACCAAAAAGAGTTACCCAAAAAACTAGTAACATTCTTCAATGTACATTTATATTTTATTTCTTCATCCACCATTTAATTTATTATTATTCCATGATTATATAATAAAATAAGTGTCATAAATATACTAATCTGTTGTTATTTTAAGGTTTTAATCTAAAAATACACACACTTACATCAAATGGGTAACAAAATTACCATTCGTGTACGGTGAACTGTCGCCTCGTGAAATGATGTCGTACATTTTTTACTTTACCACCTATCATGGTTGGTCATTATGACAAACATACTATTTTTATATTATATATATATATATATATGATATTTATGTTTTCTTAATACCTCTATAATTTTTATATAACACATACCTTGATGCTTCTCATTTTTTGTAAATATGATAACATCGTTTGTGGACGTGTGGACTACCGCCTCCTCAATGCAATGTGATATGTTCACACATTACATAGAATGTATTAATGATGGGTTTAATTAAACATATGTGACATACATAAAATCTATATCATATTCATTACATAATTTTATTTTTTTTAAATATAATATATCATTTTTTATTACCCTTTCACACACGGAAAAAAGTGAAAATGTCATTCGTGGACGTGTGGACTACCACATCCTCGACGTGATGTGATTAATTTTACACCATAATTATATATATATATAAGTATATATGATTAAAAAATATTCTATTCCTGAAATAATTATAATTATGGAATGATAAATGTTACTTTCCATCTTTTCATAACGATCATTGAAAAATGGGAATGTTACTCATGTGTACGTACGACCTACCATCTCCATGATTGTAATGCTAGTTCATTTTTCATAAGAATATTTCTTTATTAGTTTTCAAAATATAATTTATATATAAATATGATAATTATATCATGATTATTATTCTGGAGATGTTTATATATTGACCCCTTTGACCATAGTTGACACACTAAATTTGTTTTTGACACAAACTAAATATGGTCAAAATTCCCTATATAAACTTAATTATTTAAGTAGTTGAATGAAAAATGTAATAAGTGAAATAAAATTAATAATTAAATTGAAAATATTTCTTAATAAATAAAATCATTAACATAAATTTATTATTTAGGAAGATAAAGACACACGTGACAAGTCAGACTCAAGGTAAGGGATTTCATCTCAATCAACTTTCATTGTGGAATTTATTGATGATATGTACCTTTATTATTTTATAAGGTTTATATACATCAAATTTTACATTATATATCAATATTTTATCTATTATCATGTTATTTATTGTTTTTCTAAATGTTATAATTTCATGGGTCTTATAATTTAAATGTTTAGAGTGGCATGGGACGCTTTGAATGTTTAGAGATTTAATCATTTCCTCTATTTAAATATTCTTGATATTATTTTAAATATTTTTTCATATGGATATAAAAAGAGTTATAAAATAAATTTTATGTCTATTTTAGTATTTGGATTCCTCTATAAGCCTTATTGTTTTTTTAAAATAAAAAGAAACCCCTCTTTCCTATTTTATGGGTATTTTGTTATTGAAAATGGGTTTTGAATATGGATTTATTATTTAAATATATTGAAATGTATTCTTGTGGTTGAAAATGATATTTTATGAGTGAATCATATAAAATTTCAATATTTTTTTTGTTATGATTATATAATGGTACCTGAACATTTTATGGGTGGTTCAGTGAAAAACTAATGATTGGTGGTTCCGTGATAAACTAATGATGGGTGGGTCTATGATATACTTACAATGCATTGGGTATGGAAATCAGCCGTCTCAATATTATATTTTTAAGAGTTATATATATGGAAGTCAACCACATGGTTATTCCATTTATAAGAGTGAAAAATATAAAAATGTACCAAGATACCTTTATGTATTTTCTATGATTGGTATGGGTTTTATGGTAATCTTGTGATTAAAAAAAAGGTATGAAATTATATTATTTTCTCAGGAAAGTATTTACTACTTATTAAGGGTTAAAAGTATTACTTTATGATAAAGTTTTCATGGGTTTTAATGTTTATCAATGGACTAACACTTTCCTTATTTTTATATCCTTTATCAATATTTTTATGCTTATCCCAAATTTTTTAATTTTTTTTCACATGACTTAAGGATGAGTAAGGGATCAGAATAATTCATTTTTAAATTCATGAATATTTTTGATAAAATAGATCATGATTTATTTTTAAAAGTTTTATATAATGTTAAAATGGATACTCATCAGAAGTGTCCACTTTGTATTTTATGTATTTTTATATATGAGTTGTGACCTAATTATCTAAAACTAATAACCTTAAAAGATTATTAATGTTAGAGAAAGTAAAATTATTTACTTAACTCAATATTATGTAATGTTTTTTGGCCAGGTCCTTATAGAGGTAGTAAAGAGGCAAAGTCAAAAAATTCAAGAAATTTCTCAAAATATTTTAAATGAATTTAATTTTGCAAAATATTTTTGGTACGAGGCCATAAATAAAACATGATATATCATTAATCATGTTATTTTAATACATTTTATTTAAAATAACCCTTATGAACTTTGGAATAATAAAAAAACCACAGTCAATTTTTTAAATGTTTTTGGTTTCAAATGTTTTAGTTTAAACACCAAATAAATCTTGGAAAGTTTGATTCTAAATATAACAAAGGTATCATTATTGGGTACTTAAAATTAATAAAATCTTACTGTGTATTTAAAAAAAGGATTAAAATGGTGTATTAATCAATCTATGTTATTTTTTATGAAAGTTTTCCAAATTTTATTTTTCAAAATGTTTTAAAAAATGATGTTTTAAATGAACCTTTTAAAACTAAAGAAATTGGATAAGATTATGAATCTCCTTAAAAATATTTACCTAAATATTTTAAAAAATCTATCACATCCACTTAAAAATGTCTCTAAATATTTACAAGAAGGAACTCATACTCAAATATCAGTCTTAAATAAAGCTAAACATCTTGCCTTTGTGTCTCAATTTGAACCCTAAAACCTTAACAATTCCCTTAACAATGAAAATTTGGTTATTTCCATGAAAGAGTAACTAAATAAATTCACTCAAAATAATTTATATAATCCCATGTAAAGACTTAATTATAATCCTATTATAGTATCAAAATAGGTTTTTAGAAAAAAAAATAGATGAGACTGGAAATATCACTAGAAACAAAGGCCATTTAGTTACCAAAGTTCATAACCAAGAATAAAGAATAGACTGTGGTGAATCCTTTTCTTACATCATTAGATTATAATCCACTAAAATGTTTTTGTAATTATCCTCTCATATAAATTTCTAAATCTTTAAAATGGATTTCAAAAGTAAATTTTTAATGGTTTTATCTCTGAAAATGTTTTTGTGGAACAACCACCTGGTTTTGAAAATCCTTGTTTCCTAAATACGGTTTTAAAATTATGATAGTATATTTATGGTTAAATCAAGCTCCTAAAGCTTGGAATGAAAGTGTTTCAAATTATCTTATTTCAAATGGTTTTAAAATGGTATAAGTTGATTAAAATCTATTTTAAATAAAATCTTAAATGATATTTTACTCATTAAAATTTATGTTTATGTTATAATTTTCATCTCTACCAATGAATCTATTTTCTTTTGAATTTTATGATTTAATGAAAAAGTAATTTGAAATAATATTTATGTGTGAACTCAAATTCTTTATTAGTTTTTAAATTTCTCAAATAAATAATGGTATTTTTTAAACCAAGGAAAATACACCAATGAACTCTTAAAATGATTCATAATGGATCACAGTTATGAAATTCACACATCCACTAGTAAAAATTGTATGTTAAAGTTGGATGAAGCCAGTAATATGATCGATAATTAACTTTATAGTTAAATGATTGGTAGTCTAATTTACCTTACTATGACTCGACATAATATCATGTTTTGTATTTATCTCTGCGCATGTTTTCAGTCAAATCTAAAGGAATATCATCTCAAATCCATCAAAAGGATTTTTCAATATTTGAAAGGGTCTAAAAATTTAAGTTTGTTTTATCTTAAAGTAATTTTTTTTAATTAAATTATTTTTTAAATGCTCATTTTGAGGGATTCCAACTTGATAGGAAAAGTACAAATAGGAAATGCCACCTACTTGGAAAATACCTCATCTCATGGAGTAGTAATAAGCATTACTAAGCTCTCTTTCTATAATAGAAGAATAATATACAGTCTTTGATAGTTATTGCACCCAAATACTATGGATTCAACACACTCTCTTAGACATAAAGATTATATTTGACCATATACATATTAAGTGAAATAATACATCTTCCATCAATATCTATGAAAATCCTATCCAGCACTCTCACACCAAACATATTCACCTTCTTCGCCATTTATTAAGAGACCACTTCCAAAAATGTGATATATAATTATATTTTTCTCTAATAGAATATTGTCTCACTGATATTATCACAACACCTCTAGCCCTTGATCATTTAAAATTAATTAAATGTTAATTAATAATGACTCACTTGTGACATTATTAATTTGATATATAACAATCTTGAGTTTTCTTTTCTAAGTACTTCTTAAAAATATTTTTAAAACATCATATTTTTTTCAAATATTTTTAAATATTAAATTTACTTTTTTATTTTATTTATCAATTTTTATATAATCCCTTTATCTCAATTATGCACTCATTTGAGGGGGATCCTTGTCTCTTTAATTCTGAAATTTACTTTAGAGAGATATTTTATTTTCAATTTAAGTATTTTTAAAATGGTTTACTCTTATTGTTGTAGTTTTAAAAATCATACATTCTAAATTATGTACATTTTTAAAACTACTAAATACTAGTTTTAAATTTAATTTTAAAAAAAACTAATATAAGTACATACTATTTTAATTTTTTTGTCTCTCTTAAAAGATGATTAGCGACGAGTAAAAATAGTTTTATATATACTTACCTCTCTAACCCTTGTTCTTGAGTTGTAATTGATGAAGCACCGATAAAAGGATGTTTTAATAGCATGAATTCACATTCAAAGGACCTTATTTATTCAAGACATTTCAATGGGGAAAAATAATGTTTAAGGTAATGAGCTTCATTTTAAATGTATGTACCATGTTTATTTGATTTCTTCCATTTATCTTCTTCCTTTTTTTGTTCCTTTTCTATTTCATTCATTTCTCTTTATTTTATTTCTATTTTTCTCTTAACTTAACTCTCTCACTCTCTATTCTTTTAAGGGATAGTTTTTAAGTTAAGGAGTGTTTTGAAAATCTATTTTTTTTAAAAAATATCTTTTCTTTTAAAAATATTTTTATCTCTTGTTTCTACTCAGTCTCTTTATTTTTATCTATTTGATAATAAAAAATAGGGGAACTGTGTGTGTATTGTTACAAATGTGTAGAATTGTTCGAAAAAAGTTGTTCAAAGGTACTTTTTTATTTATATTATTGAACATTAAAGGGAGATAAATTTTTATAAAAGTTTCTAATTTTTTTTGTTTTTTTAAAATTGGGAAGTGTTTTTTAAATTTATAGTGATTACTTTTTTTTACAAAGGGGGATTTTTCAAAATTTGAGACAACTGTTTTATTCTTGAATACAAAATTTCATGTTTATCTTATCTTTATTACTTGATATTACTGAATATATTATTAAAATATATATTATCATTTCTATCTCTCTATTTCTTGATTTATACTTAATTTATCTTTTTAAATTATGTTTTTGTGATCATAAAAAAGGAGAGGTTATTTTACCACTCTCTCTAATTGTGTTTTCATGATCATGAACACTCCCTTATATTTTAACATTTTCTTTCAAGTGAGTTTTAATGTTTTTTGTTGAATATAAAGTGATAGAATTCCTGGAATATTGAAGTTATTTTGAAATCTTATTAATGGAATAAAAAAATAAATTTTCACCCTTAAAGACCATGGTATAATATTTGAATAACCAAATAATTAGATATATGGAAGTGGAGGAGGTCCTATATGAAGTTGGAGCTGTGCAGACAACACATACTTGTCGGTGCAGGGCACTGACCACCCGGTGCCATTTTGGTATAACATGTGATGTTCAGAAGACCCTTAGGCCTGCTATTGGTGTCCCATTGGCCAGATGGTAGAATATACATAACCAATTATGACTCTAGGTAGGCCACTAACAACTAATTGGTGGATACCAAGTATGTTTCATCATGACTGCTTCTTTCAGAATGCATTTATTATGGTAAAAAAGACTACAATGAAGGTATTCCATGGCTTCATGACCATTGGTGAATTCCAGAACCTTCTCAAACCACTTGGAGCCTATAAAATAACTCTATCACCCCCTTGCAGTCTAACAATATCTACTAAAAATTCTCTCAATATTGAATCAATAATTAGTTGCAAAATCTATCAAATATCCTCAAAGAGCCTTGCTAAGTTCTGAATCTCTCAAAGGATGTCAAACTTTCTCTCAAATATCTTAACCTAATTTTTAATCACCCATAAAATATATTTATGAGTGGTATTGTAACATGATTTCTCATGTAAACCTATCTCTTCTTAGTCACCTTTCTCCAATGAGTTCTTACTCTGAAAAGTGAGGGGTGAGTTCCTTAGATACCAATGAATCTCATGAGGGTGCAGTAAGATCCCAAACTTTTTTGGAATTAAATTAGGCTAAATTTTAGGTAATTTTTTTCTTTTATTTGATTAATTTTTTTTGGTTTTAACTTGAAGAGTTTTTGGTGGAAATTTAGAAAAATTAAGGAAAGAGGGCTATGCACGGCTGGCGCGTGGTTAGGGAAAACCGTGCACCACATCCCAGCAAACTGTGAAACCATGAATAGTGGGGATTTTTACAGTAGGAACATGATTTTTATAAAAATTATCCATCTTATGAGTAACCTCAAACCCCTAAAATAATAGGCCCATGGTTTAGGCACATGGTTAGGGAAAACCATGTGCCTCTACCCAGCAAACCGTGTGTGGGAATTAAAGTCACCTAAAAATTCGTTTTTAAAATTCCCGAACCCCCAAAACTCACCCCATTCAACCCCAATTTGACCCTAGGATATATTTCATGATTTTGGAGCTCCCTATTTTAATTCCAAGACTTATAAACCTAGGTTATTCGTGATTCTAATCCCAAATCAAATATTCACACCCCTCCTGGTAAGTGTATCATATCCTGTTTCTTTCCCGTTACTCCTCCCTTATTCTCTCCTTCTTTTAGTTGAAGAAATACTATATATTTTTATATATATATCTAGATTTTATGAATCTATATCTAAGATTTTTGATCTATATCTATATCTAAGAGATCTTGAATTGTTCAATCTTGATTTAGGCTATAGATCCTGATCTCATTCTATGTTGTTACTCTGCTGAATTTTGGGGATTTATGTTGGCTGATCACTCATCAATTATTAATGGTTGGTGGTCTATTATTAAAATCCCATACTCTTTATATCAAATAATTTTATATGATTATATAATTTATCAGGTTTTTTAGCAATAGGAATTCTTGAATTTGATTAATTAATGTAGTTAATTAACGAATTGAGGAATTGGGGACTGTTTGAATAATGGAATTGTGGAATTGGGAAAATTAATTGAAAAATCAATTATCAAGGTATTGAATTGAAAAATTAAATATAATTTATTATTGAGTTAATTATTGAATTATTGAATTGTGGAATTTTCAATTGAGAATAATTAATTGGTGAATTAATTATTGGATGTTGAGATGGTGAGATGATTAATTAATTTTTGAATTAATTAGTGGAATATATTTGATTAATTAATTGGTGAATTAATTAATTGGACAGATATAGTTAATTAATTTTTGAATTAATTAATGGAATTGGATTAATTAATTTATGAATTAATTAATGGAAGTTTTTCTTGGTTAATTTTGATAATATGATTAGTGTTGATTAATCATGGTTGACGTGACAATGTGAAAAAATGTGGTAATGAGATACATGTGATAATGTGATATGTTATGATATATATGTATGATTGAGAAATGGGGTGCGAGACATGATGTTCTACGCCCATGACATATATGTATGATTGAGAAATGGAGTGCTAGACATGACGTTCTATTCCCATGATATATATGCATGATAAATAAACGAGGTGGTAGACATGGAGTTCTACACCCAAGCATAATAAATGGTGTGAGATAGGGATTGATCCTCTAAATACTCACGGGAATATAAACACGGTGTTCTACACCCAAAACATTGGCATTGGACTATAGTTCCATGTGGTCGTAGTAATGAATTTAAATGAAATGGATAATGTAATCCCATGTGTTATAATGAAATTTGAATTAAACATGTGACATGATTCAGACCTAGAGTGGACTAAAGTAGGAATTGAAGTAAGGGTGTCCTCAGTAACCTAATGGGTTGTATGGTTAAATAAATATTAATTAATAATGTGATAAGTATTTAATTATGCATTGTAATTATTTCTTTATAAAACTAAAAACACTTGCTACTGAATCGATTTATTTTAGACACCATTGGTGGTGGCCTACTGATTTGTACTCAATGTCTTTATTTTAAGTTTTCATTTGATACTAGACATACACTTTAACATGACATATTTTTTTCTTTAGTTTGGATATTACATTTCCTACTTTGATTATCATGAGATATTGATATTGATTATGGTTATATGTTATTCCATTGTGGTTTATTTATTTCCACTAGTGTATTACTATGATAAAAGAGGGTGTAGTCTTCCTGTAATCGAATTATCAGACCCTCACTGCTAGTCGGTAGCCCTTGGAATATGGGGAGGCACGCCTAAGGTCATGTGACCAACTGGCTAGGGGAATTGGTGTGTGGAACCTAGGTCGGTACATCACAAAGTGGTATCAAAGATGTTTTATTTTCTTTTTATTTTTCTTTTGTATTACTATTTGGGAAAGGTAGAGAAAATACTAGGAAGTGTCAGGGCTCAAACATGAGCTCATGGATTGGAGTTGCAAACCCATGTATGGGGGAAAACCCAAGTACCTAGGGTGGGATTATTATGATTGGTGTTTTATGTTACAGTTGAATATTATTTCACATTGAGTGATACAATTTTTGTGTGATGTGATTATTGTTTCTAAAAATTGTTGAGAATTGAATCATGGACCAAAATGACATGAGAGTTGTGTTTGCATAAATCATTCTATAAACTAATGATTATTATGATATGAATCATTTTTGGCATGCATGAAAAATAGTTTTTGGGTATGTTGCTGAACTTGAACTATTTTTATTTGATTGTGAAATTGAACTGAAAATAGTGCCTAACATGAAATTGATAAAAATTATAAAATGATTTAAGATGAGAATAAATGGGTGTTTAATGATAAATGTGAAAAATGAGATGTTTTTACCCTTGTTTACCAATACCTAGGTGTATGATGGTTAAGGGAAGTTATAACACCTCAGTTTTTTACCACGTGGTGAGGTTTTGGGAAAAGTCTTGTTATGACTTGTTATTATTTTCTTCTTACATAAATATGATAAAGCATTGTTATGAATCCTAATAAGTGTGATTGACATTGTAGAAATATTCATCCTAATAAATTCTTATTGAGTGGACAACATGAGGATATGGATGGAGATGATCCACCAGTAGTGGAACTTTAGGCACCATTAGTGCCAGTTGAGGAAGTAGGGGATCATCTCTGAGAGAAATTTTATCACTTCATGTAATTCATGGAAAGATACCTAGGGTGAGTTGTGAAAATCATGTCAGACCTAATGAAATATTTTCAGTTGCAACACCCTTCGATGTTCACTAGAGATGGTGGACCTGAGGGAGATGAGTTTGGGATTGAATCTATCTAGACTGTACTTGACCACTTCGAGGCTCCAGTTGAGAATAGAGTAAAATTGAATGCCTATATGTTATGTGGTCAGGAAAAGCATTGGTGGGACATCCAGACTTGGGATGTACAACTAGAGACTATGGAGTGGATGAAATTTCAAGAGAAGTGAGAACTTTTATCTAGAGATGCTCAGGTAGGAAAGAGAAGACAACTTCATGAGATTGACTTAGGGGAACATGTCTATGATGGACTATGTTGGGAACTTCACAGTTTTTCATTGCTTTTCACCAAAATTGGTGGATGATGAGGCTACTTCAGTGAAATAGTTTTAGGATGGACTTAAGTGTAAAATTAAGTCCCTGGTGAATATTTTCAAGTTGAAGAAGTTTTCAGAAGTGGTAAATCAGGCCCTAATTATTGAGGGTAACCTGAAGGAGGTTTCTAGTAGTGGGAATATGGTTTCTTCTAGATGATCTAGAGGTAAGTATTTTGAGAAAAGGAATCATCATTATGATAAATTTATCCAGATAAGTGGGAAGTAGAGTGGTCAGTCAAGGGGGGTCAGTTAGTCAGGATCTTACCCAAGTGATTTTCCACCAGTGCAGTAAGTCGGGAAAGTTTTTTAAACATTTTCCCCAACCACCAGTAGAGTGTCATGCCTATGGAAATATAGTACATCTACAAAGGTTATAAAGAAACCTAAGACATGCAATTAGTTATGGAGGAGATAGATATAATTATAGTGTAGAAAGGGGATCTTCCACACCATATCAGGCCGGAAGCTGGAGTTCTATAAGCCAAGGTGGTAGAGGTAGTGGAAGTGGTGTTTCTGGTCAAGAGATCCCATATCAGCTGAGTGGTGTAGCTTAGGGGAGTCATACTTTGTCACAAGGAATAGGGGTAAAATAAATACATGCTATTCAGCCTATACTTGTGGATAGAGAGGCTAGAAAACTAATAGCGAGAGGTACTATTCTTGTAGACTCTATGTTATCTAGTGACTTATTTAATATTAGTGCCTATAATTACTTTATATCTTCAAAACTTGTTAGTGTTTTGATCCTGGAGGAGGAATTTTTGAGTGGGAAAATGAAGATAGATACACCGTTGGGAGTACAGTCTAGAGAAATATGTTTGTTCTAGGGATACTCTCTTGGGATCAGATAGTACCATTTTCTATAGGATATTCATATTCTTGATATGTCAGTATTCGACCTAATTATGGGTATGGAATGGCTATTCACATATCGATCCCACACTGATTATTACTGGAGGATTGTGACCTTTATGTCTTTGAAGGGTGAAAACAATATTCACCATGGAGAGTAAGATATCCAGGCAGGCCGAGCAGGGCCAATTACTCAAAAACTAGGAGATCTCATGGACTAGGTTGATAGTATAATGTTTGATGATGGAGATACAAAACAAAATGTATTTACACCTTTAGTGGACCTATTTTAGGATGTGTTTCCTAATGACTTCTCATGGTTTCCACCAAAGAGAGATGTGGACTTCACTATTGAGCTCATGTCAGGGGCTAAACTAGTTTCAATTAAACCCTACATAATGACACCTACAAAGCTTCAAGATCTCAAGACTTAGTAGGAGGAGTTAGATGATAAGGGATTTATTCACCCGAGTAAGTCTCTTTGGGGTTCACCAGTGTTGTTTGCAAAGAAGGCTGACGAGAATTTTCACTTATGTGTTGATCACCTAAATTTGAACTGAATGACTGTGAAGAATTGGAATCCTCTTCCATGTATCAATTATCAATTTGACCAGTTTATAGGATCTTGTGTATTCTAAAA
The DNA here is from genome assembly GCA_963277665.1 of Viscum album. Lineage (NCBI taxonomy): Eukaryota > Viridiplantae > Streptophyta > Magnoliopsida > Santalales > Viscaceae > Viscum > Viscum album. The sequence goes on along the minus strand of OY728120.1, from coordinate 1,999,145,926 downwards.
TATTTACTTGAGGTCAAGGTATCATTAACTAAGAGTTTCCACTTTTTATATATCAAGGAATGCATTTAAGAGGAGGAGGTATGGCCTATATGAGTTCATCATAATGTTGTTTGGGTTTACGAACACACCATTAGCATTTATGTCCTTGATGAACAGGATCTTCCACCCATACTTGGGTTAGTTTGTTCTAATATTTTTGAATGACATCTTCATGTACTATAAGACTCATGATAATCATGACAAACATCTTGAAATCTTCCTAAGTACAATGAGAGATAATCATCTATATTACAAGCTATCTAAGTGTTAGTTTTGGATTGATTTGGTACATTTCTTGGGTCACATCATCTTGGAGGAAGGTTTCTCTAGGGACCTAGAGAAAGTATAGGTAGTGGTATCTTGGGATAATCCCAATAACATTTTTGATATTTGTAGAATTTTTGGATTAGTTGGATATTATCAGAGGTGTATCCAAGAATTTTCCCAATTGGCAGCACTACTCTTGGGCTTGACCAAAAAGGTGATAAAGTTTTAATGGTCGAAATCATGTGAGAATTCCTTTTAGAATTTGATGAAGTTCTTTACATTGGAACCAATATTGATCCTACCTGATTCAGGTGAGGAGTATACAGTGTATTGTGACACTTCTATGATTGGACTCAGAGAAGTTTTGATGTTGGGAAATAGATTTATGGTGTTCGGGTCTTTGAAATTGAGGTCTCATGAATGAAACTACCCTACAAACGACCTCAAGTTAACAGCAGTGGTGTATTCTTTGAAGTTTTGGTGGTATTATATATTGGGTGAGAATTTTAATGTGTATATAGATCACAAGAGCTTAAAGTATATCTTCTCCCAATGATATTTGGATATTCAGAAGACGAGATCAGTTAATTAATTGAATTTATTTTATTTTGAACTAGCATATACAATCGAGAAGTGAAACAATGTGGCTGAAGATTTGAGTTGAAAAAATAAAATTCATGTAGTTCAAGAGTTTAGTGTTGAGTGGAAGATGATGAATTTTCTAGTTGTGATGCATGTGGTGGTTCAGGAGAAATTGCATAAGAAAACTCTCATATCAGTCTTAGTGGATTCGACTCTTTTTGGGACGGATTATAGACAATTAGTATGTGGACCTGGAGTGCTTGACCTTGAAGGAAATCCTTGAAGGTGGGGAGTCACCTACCGATTGGAGCATAGAAGAGGCTGAGATCATACATGTCAAGAATCTAGTTATTGTGACTATGAGCATGTGAGAGGAGTTGATGTGGGAATTTCATTCCTCGAAGTGGGTGATACATCCAGGTGTAACAAAAATGTATTGTGACCTTAAAAGATAGTTTTGGTGGCCAAGAATGAAAAAGGAAATAGTAGGTTTCATGACATGATGCTACAACTATCAATATGTGAATACTGAGCATCAACAACCTAGAGGTTTGCTACAACCATTTCCCACTCCTCAATAGAAGTGGGATGATGTGAATATGACTTTTATGGTGGGTATCCAGAGGATTCCTCAGAATAATGATTCCATTTGGGTTGTTATGGATAGACTGAAAAATGTAGATCATTTCTTTCCTATATGGGATAATTTCTCAGTGGGGTAGCTAGGATATGTGTATGTCCAGGAGATAGTTCATCTGTATGGGGTGCCACAGACTATTGTTTCATACCATTACTCAAATTTCACTTCATTCTTCTATCAGGGTTCGTATAAGGTGCTTGGTATGCAGGTTTTATTGATTATGGTTTTCCACCCACAAACAGATGGGCTATTGGAGCGTACTATATAGGTTCTTGAATATATGTTGCAAGGATATGTCCTAAACAATAGAGGGTCTTGAGAGAAACACCTTGATTTGGTAGATTTTACCTATAACAATAGTTATTAGGAAAAAATACAGATAGAATCATATGAGGAACTTTATGGTAGGCCATGAAGATCACATCTATGCAGGATGGAGGTAGGTGAGTCATAATTGTTAGGACCAAGTCTTGTGTAGGAGATGTTAGAGAAAGTGTAGTTGATTCAAGAATTTAAGGCTATAGCTCAGAGTGGAAAGAAGTATTATACTGATAGATGTTGATGGCCCCTAGAGTTTATAAAGGGTGATCATGTATTCCTCCAGGTGTTTCCTAGTTTGGTTCACTATATGATACCGATATAGGGAATGTTGGCACCCAAGTTCATTGGACTATTTGAGGTTGTGGAAATAATTAGTACGGTGGTGTTCCAATTGACTCTTCCATAGAAATACAGTGATATTCATGACGTTTTCCATGTTTCACAACCTCAATGGTATCACCCTGACCATTCTCATGTGATCGATGTAGATGATGTTGAGTTTGAGATATATGGCTCCTTTGAGGAGCATATGATACATGTGTTGGATCATAGTGAGAAAGTGTTTTAGGGAAAGAATGTGATGATAGTTCATGTGTTGTGGAAACATGGGCATGTATAGGAGAAAATGTGGGAAAGGGTTGCAGATAAGAGGGATCAATGGCCCAATATTTTTGACTTAGAATCTTATAGAGTCTTGGGAGTGCAACTTGAGGAAGAGCTGTTATAAGGTGGGGGGATTGTAAGATCCTGACCTTTTCTAGAGTTGAATCGGTCTAACTTTCAGGTACTACCTTTTCCTTATTTGAGTACTTTTTTTGGTTTTAACATGAATAGTGTTTGGTGGATATTTGAGAAAAATATAGTATAGAGGGATGTTCATGGTTGTTGCATGGTTAGGGAAAACTGTGTGCCCCAACCCAACAAATCATGCAACCCTAGACAGTGGGGATATGCATAGTTGGTGCATGTGTCACGACCCGACCCTACCCGGGCTCGAGCCGCAACTACCCCAAGCCCGTTTCCATAGGCCGGGGGCTGGAGACCAGCGCCGAAGGGATAACAAATCGGGGAGGCCTTTGCCTAAGTACATGTACACACACACGCAACACACTCAATGCAAAAGTGCAGAGTAAAATAGAAAAGACAAATAAAGTAAAGGGCAACTTCTATATATAAACTACAAAGTGCATCAAACTATAAAAGTACAAAGTAAAAGCTGAAGGTACAATGAAAAAAAGGGGGAAAACACGCACCCAACCAGAAAAGGTGCCACAACCCGGCAACAGGTAAACAAAACAAAAACAGCTGGAAGGGTCCCCCACCTGGAACCCGACTTCGACCACCGCACGCGGTCCAAGCTCCTAAACTCCTAAGCTCTGCTAAATTCATGACCAACCTATCCGTCTTCTGCAAGGGAACACCAAGTGCGGGAAAAGCCCAAGCAGGGATGAGTATAAAAATATTCAGTAGGATACCCCGAAGGCTCGAGGGAGAAACAAAGGAGGTACCAAAGGATGAGCAGTACATTGAACATGGGAAAGTATAGGAGTACAACTGAAAGTGAGATAAGGAGTATAGCTCAACCCAACAAGAGAAAGGTAGAAGACTAGTCCTAACACAAGGATCTAGGAATGGTGATAAGATGAACTTCTCGTCAAGATTTAGCTACCTATAGCAGGAGAGTAGAATCGTCCAACCACGAGAAGCTAGACGCGGAACGCACGTGGCATACCCCACGCGTCTTCGTCTCTCCTGGAAGGAGAACAACCAAACCCAAGAAGTGGGTACTAGAACAAGGTATATACAAATACATATGCTCAAAAAGAAGCCTGAACAAGGTCGTAAGGGGATCTCCATCCCGTAGCTCAGCTGAATAATGTGAGTAGCCAACAATCCCAGAAGTAAACACCATCGATGCCCAGCATCCCGCACGTCTACACCAAACTACAAGTCAAGGGGATAAAACCACCGCACCTCGACACTATCCGCTTTAGCCGACACTGACTCGCCCGCATTGTTTTAGTTCGCGTCACAAGGACACGTCTCGGTGGGGGAAAGAGCCCCTTGTACTTGAGGGTTATGGGGGAACGTCAAACCACACCTCGTCACTGCCCCGCAGTCGAGAGGCCTCCTCAAAGTTAGGCCGTCACATCACTGACCAGTACAAACAAGGGTCCCGCTCCGGTAATCATGGAGGAAATCCATAGACTAGCCTAGTAGAAAGGAATGAGTCTGAAAAACCATTGGGTGACCCACTGCCCATCCCTACTGGAGGGTAAAATATAATAAGATATCGGGTGACCCACTGCTCAGCCCTGCTGGAGGGTAAACCCTAATACAACATCAGGTGACCCACTGCCCAGCCCTGCTGGAGTGTAGACTTGGAATAAATCGACAGGAGACCCACTGCCCAGCCTTAATGGAGGGTAGACCTGGAACTAGACAACGAGCGACCCACTACCCATCCCTGCGGGAGGGTACACCCTAAGAGGTCGTCGGGTGACCCACTACCCAGTCTCTGCTGGAGGGCAGACCATAAGAGTGTCATCAGGTGACCCACTATCCAGTCTCTGCTGGAGGGTAGACCCTAAGAGTGTCATCGGGTGACCCACTGCCCAGTCTCTGCTGGAGGGTAGACCCTAAGAGTGTCGTCGGGTGACCCACTACCCAGTCTCTGCTGGAGGGTAGACCCTAAGAGTGTCGTCGGGTTACCCACTACCCAGTCTCTTTTGGAGGGTAGACCCTAAGAGTGTTGGGTGACCCATTTCCCAGTCACTGCTGGAGGGTAGACCCTAAGAGTGTCGGGTGACCCACTACCCAGTCTCTACTGAAGGGTGAACCCCAAGAAGTCAATGAGAAACCCACTGCCCAGCCCCGAAGGAGGGTAAACCCAGAACTGCTCTGGCCATCTCTACTGGATGGTAAAACACTGGCCAACCGAACACGGAGTGGGTATCACGCAACCATCCGACTCTGGAAAAAAATAGTGGAAACCACTCAACTCTGCTGATCTAAACCATTGAGCACAGAGTCGGGGGAAAAACTCAACCCCGCTGGTCAACAATCGAGAACCGAGGGACCCTCTACATCACGAGAGGTCAAAGGTATGCAAAGCAGAACACGACACGCACCTGGGGCCCAGATGATGTGTGGCTCCAAGTCAACTCCAACCAAGCGCACAAATATCTCAGGTACCAACATCCACATATACCTCCCAACGTTCTCGTATACTCCCAGAGTATACCACGTTCCAGCCCAAAGGCTATCGTGCACACGGCACCCAACGTCAACGTGAAGGAGCAATGTAACGACTCTAACCTACCACTTCAACGGCTGAGGCACAATCAACCAAATATCTTTAAACACCAACCACACTCTCCCAAGAGTGAACGCAATCACACGCCAAGGGTCCGCTACAAACACGGTAGGAGAACCGCCTAGGGGCACCTTCACATTTCCACATTTAATAAGATTGCGTAAGAGGCTCTGCCCATCTGAATAGATTACACCGTTGTAATCCTCGCGAAAAAACACGCGAGATTGACTACTTACTTGGCTCTAATGGATATCCGATGAAAAAGTCGCTAACTCCGCTTTACGCCCGAACGAAGTCCCGTGCTCCCGAGCCTCGGCTTCGAAAACAGTCGGGCTCATCATACCATTGTGATCCCCTCGGGAAAACACGTCAAAAAGACTGATCACTTGAGCACAACAGATATCCAGAGAAAAAGATGCATTCCGGCGCACCGCACACGAGCTGTGCTCTGTGGGATCCGCATCCCAGTCCCGAAACTCAACGAACAGATCGCACCATTACGATCCTCTCGAAAAAGTGCACGAAATGGACTATTCACTTGTCTAAAACGGTTGCCTGGTGATAGAGATGGAAAATCACCGTCAACGCCCAAAAAACCCTTGTGGGGCCTGCACCATCATGCCGAATTAGAGCGGGCAGATTGCGCCATTGCAATGCCCTCAGAAAAACACCCAAAAATGACTACTCGGACGCCCCGAACGGAAGTCCGATGAAAAAGTTGCGAGACGCTACACACAACTCGAAAGATGGGTCATGAGGCCCGCACCTCAACTTCGTCCTCAATTCCCGAAACCACCCTGGAAAGCTTCGCCCTGGCGCCAGGGTCCGAACGCCGCTGACGGTGCTCAAAACGGACGTCAGACGCGTCCGCGCCGTCCAAAACAAGTTCCCCGAAAAAAACATCAATTCACTTAAAGACGTGTTGCACCTCCGAGGCCCCTCGTTTCAAGAATTTAAAATTCCCAAAACCATCTCAAAAAGTATGCCTTGACACGAGGAAGGCACTTCCGTAGACGTTATGCAAATCGGAAACCCGTAGTGGAAGATACGGGTGTCCGAACACAAAGGGGACAATCCCCTTGGGCTGGACCGGCCTGGACCGGCCGATCCGCCCATTCTAGGCCGGCCCGCGGCTCAGCCGTGCGGGCCAGCTATGGACCAGCAGTCCACCATTCGCCGACCGAACATGAGGGGCCGGTCTTGGTCTTGCGCGGAGACCCTCCGAGAACGGGTCTCAGTCTCCCGCATGAAGTCGCGGGCGCGACTTCGTCCACCCGAGCGCCGCCGAACATCCCCGCCGCGCTCGCCCGCCGTGAAGCCAGCTGCGCCGACGCCCAGGAGCCAGCCGCCTTCCGAGCTCTCCCCGCTGCGCCTGAGCCAAGGCCTCCACCTCCTCACACTGCTGCTGAACCGCCAGAACCCCAAAGAACCAGCCGGAAAACTCCATACCACCTGAAAAACCCACAAACTTCACTGGACCGCTGCGAGCAGCTCGGGACTCGGAATTGAAATCTGATAGATGATTCAGAAAGAGAATAAAATATACTAAAAGATTATGGGATTTTTTAGAGGATCAAACAAAAAATTGATGCATAGAATCAAACTCAAAGTAGGTGCGGGAATAAAAATTGAAACCGCAACAATCCTACCTCTTGGGCGTTGCCCGGAGCTTCACGAAGAGTCTGCCGCCGCGCCGCGCCTCGTCGGAGCTACCTCGCCGGAGTGGAGGAGGAGAGGGAGGGCTACTTCCTGCTAGTGTCCAGGTGAGGAGGAAGATGAGGGAGGGGGTGGGTTAAGTGTTTAAATAGAAAACACTTAACCACCCGCCCGTCGGCCCGAACCCGAACTCCCGACGGGGTCAGGATTAAGCCTCCCCTAGGCTAAAAATCACTCTATGAACGCAACGGAGATCTCGGAATTTTAATCCGAGGTCTCGTTCAAAAGTTATAAAACTGAACGCCCAAATCTTCCAAATTACGAAAACGCCCTTGGGGCCCTTTTTCACAGACGGGCTGCGCCCGCAAAACATACACCCCTCCTACGGTAAACGGCATGTTATGAACTCAACAGTGCCCTCAGTTTTCTAATCCAAGCCACTATTTAAGAGATACTGAGTTTAACCATGAAACGAATAAATTAATTAACTTAATTTCCCCATTTAACGTTCCGGAAGTGAGCGAGGGGTCCAAATGTCCCGCACTGACATACTTTATGTTGTTCTTACGGTAAACACCTCATTCCGGACCCGTCCATACAATCAGATTTAGGATCCGAATCACTGTTTAGGAGTTATCCCATTTATTTGGCATTTCCAGTGTGAATGCACTGAAAATTTAATTTCGGCCACTCCAGGGCTCAGAATCGCACGCCGTCTGAAGGCACTACTCTGGAATAACATCAAGAATATTCCAAAGTCTTCCGCAGTAAAAACTGGGTTCTTATAGCATGGTTTGTATAAACATGTGACATACTAGGAGTAAATATGCACCCTTAAATTAATAGGTGCATGATTTATGCACGCAGTTAGGGAAAATCGTGCACCTCTTCCTAGAAAACCGTGCGTGGGAATTAAAGTCACCTAAAAATTAGTTTTTAAAATTCTTGAACCCCCAAAACTCACCCCATTCAACCCTCATTTTACCCTAGGCTCTCTTTCACTATTTTGGAGATCCATAGATGAATTATAAGCCTTCTGGACCTCCTTTCTTTATGATTAAAATCCCATAACAAAGATCCACACCCCTCCCAGTAAGTAGATCTTATCCCATTGCTTTTCCATTCATCCTTCTTTCTCCTCTTCTTCTTTTGGTGGTAGTAATACTATGTTTTTTATATCTAGATCTAGATTTGATAAATCTAGGTCTAGTCTTATGGATCTAAATCTAGATCTGAGAGATCTTGAATTATTCAATCTTGATTTATATTATAGATCTAGATCTCATTCGACGCTGTTACTCCACTGAATTTTGTGGATTTACACTGGGTGATCACTCATCAACAAATTGAGGTAGGTGGTTTATTATTCAAATCCCATTATATTGATATGAAATAAATTTATTTGATTGTATAATTTCTAGGGTTCATTTAGAAATTGGAATTCCTAAATTTGATTAATTAATGTAGTCAATTAATGAATTGTGGAATTGGGGATTGATTGAATAATGGAATTAGGGAATTGAGATAATTAAATGATGGATTGATTATCAAGGTATTGAATTTGTGAATTGGGGATAATTAATTATTTAGTTAATTATTGAACTCTTTAATTTTTCAATTATGAATTGAGAATAATTAATTTTTGAATTATTTATTGGATGTTAAGATTGTGAGATGATTAATTAATTGTTGAATTAATTAATGGAAGAGATATGATTAATTAATTGGTGAATTAATTAATGGGATATATATAGTTAATTAATTGTTGAATTAATTAATTAAATTGGATTAATTAATTTATGGATTAATTAATAGAAGTTTGTGGTGGTTAATTGTGATAATAGGATTAATGTTGATAAATCTTTGTTGATTTGAAAATTCAAAAACATGTGATAATGAGATACATGTGATAATGTGATATGTTATGATATATATTTATGATTGAGAAATGGGGTTCTAGACATGATGTTCTACGCCCATGATATATATGTATGATTGAGAAATGGGGTGCTAGACATGACGTTCTATGCTGATGATATAAATGCATGATTGATAAATGGGGTTATAGACATGATGTTCTACATCCATGATATATATTAATGATTGATAAAGGGGGTTATCGACCCGAAGTTCTAAACCCAAGCATGATAAATGGTGTGTGACAATGACTGATGCTCTAAATACTCACAAGGTTCTAGACATGGCGTTCTACACCCTAAACATAGGAATCAGACTATGGTTACAAGTGGTCATAATAATGAATTGAAACGACATGGATAATGTAATCCCATGTGTTATAATGAAATTTGAATTAACTATGTGACATAATTCAGACCAACAAGGGTCGAAGCAGGTATTAAGGTAAGGGTGTCCTCTGAAACCCTACGGTACATTTGTTTAAATAAATATTAATTGATAATGTGATAATTTTTTGCTTATTCATTTTAATTATTTCTTTATATAAATGAATAAACTTGTTATTGACTAGATTTTTTAGACACTGTTGGTGGTTGCCTACTTAGTTATACTCACACCATACTCAGGCTACCTGATTGGTACCTGAATAGATTTCATGGATATAGGACAGGTTAAGGGAAAAGGCCCTGTGTTTGATGGTTGAGTCAGTATGGAGCTTGGATGAGGGAACCAGATGTGGTTTGGGACCCACTTGGGAGTATTTAGTGTCTTTATTTTGAGTTTTCATTTGACATTGTACACATACTTTAGTATGACATGTTTTTTGCTGTAGTTTGGATCTTGTATTTCCTTCTTTTATTATCACGAGATATTGGTATTGATTATGGTTATATGTTATTCCACTATTTTTATTTATTTATTTCTAATGGTGTATAACTCTGTTAAAAGAGGGTATAATCTCCCCATGATCAATTTATCAGATCCTCACTACTAGTTGGAATCCTCTAGCATACGGGGAGGCATGAATGAGGTCATGTGACAGACTGACTTGGGGAATCGATGTGTAGCACCCAAGTTGGGATGTTAGAGGTCCTCAAAAAACACAATTTTGAGGGATGAGTTTTGTGATAAACACCAAGATTAATGGTTTATTAATATTATAAACATCTTGAGTTGAGGGGTAGAGATGGAGGGGATCACATTGAGCTTCAGTTGAACTCCTTATCAATTGTGTTTTTTATCTTTTTAATTTTATACATTTCATCTATCATAGATTCACATAATTTCATAGATTTAATTCAAACTTTTCTATTCTTAATATTGAAATTATCTTTTTAAATCAGATTGAATTTATCAACTATCAATCAATCAATTTATCTCTTTATTTATTTCATTGTATTAAAATCATTTTTATTTAGAATTTTCATTTATCTTCCATTTTGTTTTTTTAAATAAAATTCACTGGCCTCTTTCCATATTTCTCCATCCAACAACACATCCTTCAAAAATTTCATCTCATATGATATTTCATTGAGAGGGTAAATGTTAGGATTTGTTGGGTGGTTACATAATACAATATAGTAAATTCACTAATGAATCCATTACCACAACAACATGAATTTATTGTTAAATCACTTTGTATATGATACATAATAAAATGAATGTAATAGTTGTAAATTCATCACGATTTTATCATAAAAAGAAGTCTCTATTTATCATTCATTTATATGTACAAAAATTTATTTTATATGAATAGTCAAATGATAATATCCCCTCAAAGTAAGACTTTGAGTTATACCTTATCAATGATCATCATAGAGTATTAGGGATTGTGATTATAATTTAAGGTTAGAATGAGTAAAATATTTTTCTTGATATAAAACTTTTATTTGAGATATGAATAATATACTCATGAGGTCATAAGTTGATATTTATTACTTAGACTGACTCGCCAAAGTATATTTCATGGAATGTCATATATTCATCAATATACTTATGGGTGTATGATTATTGTAAATCCCCCTTATCTATGGTTGTTGAGATACCTAGTATGAGAACCTTCATAATTTGATACATTTCTTATGAAATACTTGACACTTAGATAATTAGGGGTGGTTGGGTATGTTTCTGATCATGTTGTTGGTTGAAGATCAACCAAGATGGGATTTTTCCACTCATATGATGTGATAATACATATGGTCCCTTGATTAAATTAGATTGGAGAAATTTATGGCCATTATTAGTTGAGTTACATATGATGTGTACAACTACTTGAATAAGAGACATGTGATGTCCTCATCCACTAGATTAATGACATGTGATGTATTCATCAACCTGGTTAGTATATTTTAAATAATCATGAATGGATGAGATTAAATATACTATATTTCTATATTCCATGTCCAGTGGTCACTTGATTTCATGGAAAAATGTATTATATAGGCATACATATGATGTATATGATATATCTTTTGTTGTATATGTTCATAAGAAGATATGATTATATTTGATTGACATCACACCAGACCCCTTTATAGATTGAGTAACACTAATTCTTTACTAGGGGAAACTATTTTCTTAAATTTATGAAATTGGGATTTCATATTTGTTGTCAATGCTGCTAAAGACTATAGGTTCAAATAGTTTGGACTTTGGATAAGGATTAGGTTTTGGACAAATTGTTTGTTCTAAAATAAAGAGAGTTAAATAAAACATATCCAAAAGATTTTTGGATTAATTAATGAATATTTGAAATGTTTTTCATAATATATTTATGTTATTTTAGTGGAAGTAAGAGATTTTTTGATGTAAACTAATGTAACATCCAACCCTAGAGAACTTTCTGAACAGTAGTCAAACCAGTTCACCACATGACCTCATGCGAACCTCCCTATATGAAAAAGACTTCCAACTATTAGTGGGGTCTAAGGTGGTACTATTGGGAGACTATACACCCTATAGTAGAGTGAACAATAACACAATAAAGCACCAAGTATCATACATCACAAATAAACACCCCTCAGAGTACACAGAAGTATATAAATAAACATCCATCAATAATATATGAAATGTAGTGAGGCCTAGAAAACAAAGTCACAAACACTTTCCGACCATTGGGACAATTACATAAACATATCAGAATAAAAAAATAAACAATATGATAGATCCATGAAATCCTAATCTGAAACCCATACTTATATCTATGTAAAAATTTGAGATATTCTTCTTTATCAAACTCGAGGATCCACCCAACCTGTTCCTGTAACCAAGGGAACCTTTGATCAGGATCCCATATATAGTGGCGGCCTATGTAGTGTGTGAGTACATAATTAGTAGGGAACCAACATTGTGGTATTTTATTAACCAAAAATATAGTTACATGTTCATGCGATATAATCAGTTGAAATAAAATGGAACCACCAAGAAATAAATAAAACACCATAAATCCTTATGTCCATGACCCCAATTGATCATACCTACTTAAGCCAGGGTTGGTGTGTCTCTGAGTATGTATAGATGACCATGCATTACAAGTAACATGTGGGATTCATGTCCATGGAATCCCAACCAATCCTAAAAACATTAGGGACCTATCCCATGATATTCCTATCATGTGGGATCTGAATTCACAGGAGACTGAATCCGTGATCTCACGACTCTAGGGAAATAAATTTCGATAACCCAATAATTTGAGATCCAAATCATTGGAATCAACTATCAGTGTTTGAGCCTTGAATCCATAGATTATCCTAATAAAATTTTATCCCATAACCTATGGGGGCTCCAGTACTGTTCCCTAACTCATAGAATATTCTATTAGTAACCTCATGACTTTAGTGATGTAACTCATGATAGCCCTATCACCTGGTCTCCAAACCCATGGAAGTCCCTATCAGTATCTGATCCTTAAATACATGGAAGATATAAATATTATCCTAGCCCTAAATCCATGAAGTCTCTTAACAGTATCTGATCCTAGAATCCATGTTGGATCCTGCACTAAGCTCTAACTCATGGAAGCTCATCCATACTGACTCCATTCATGGCTACCCAACCATATACCCAAATCCATAAACATGAAAACCCAACTGTAAAACTGACTCCATAACCATGAAAATCCAACTATAAAACATCTACCCTAATCACACATTTCATAACCCTTCATAAAAAAATATAAAACACGAGGGATGGCCTAATTCTTATTCCCAAACCATTGTCCATAACCCATCGATCTTAGAAATCGGTTTGAGTTATATGTGAACACCACTACCATATATGCCTATGGAAATACATGTCTACTCATGACCAGTATATCAATGGGGAACCCACTGAGTCCCCTCGGTCTAAGTAAAATTGGGGAACCCTTATAAAGTTCCTCATTCTTAGCAAGGTCTTCAGTCAACACCTAATGCTCCTAGGACGTTTAATCCCATGACATCATGAATAAGATAACTTGTCCATTCTTGATAAATGGGGTATTTATAAATTGGAAATAGTTAAAATATGTCCCATAACCCATCTCAATTAATAGGGTCACTCTAGGTTAGTCTTCTCACCCAAGTTGATCCTGGTCATCCTATGATCTATCCACCTATGCTTGGTAAAATTAAACGGGATATGATCACTCATCCTATCCTTATCTCGATGAACATGAATTGATCAAAGAAAAAAAATCTCTAATACTTAATCCCCCTAGAAACTATAATAGACCTTTGCCTCCATCTTGGAGGCATCTCAAGCCCCAACACATGAGTTTTGGAGTCTCATTTAGTTTCTCCTCACCTCTCAAGAGTCAAAGAGGCCACCTAATATCTGAAGGGTCCTGACCTCAGATATCGGAGGCTGAAACTTCAAGCTAGCGCATAGGGGTTATTCTTAACCCATGGTGTTCATCTATTTAAATTAAAAAATTAAATTTAATTGAAACATTCTGGTTAATTAAATTATCCTAGGGACTCACCTTTAGTGGAAATCCCAAATGGTCACATGCTACATAACTAATCCTAAATTCCATATGGAAAGTACATGAGAATAATATCCTTTATTTAATGCTTTCTAAACATTTCCAAGGGTGATAACCAGATACCATGGCTCATAAAAGCTTGTCCATCATTTCCCTTGATCAACCATGCCTGTATTCACTCCCTAATATCTGAGCACTATTGTCACACTAAAATCACGATTAACTACCCATGTAAGATCTATCACACACCAAAAACACCAATTCCAGTGAAATACCTTGACCAAAACCAATTCCCAAGGTTTTCATATAACACCTAAAGACACCTTATTCATAATAAGATTGAAATAACCATCACCCTAGATTGATTCCACCATTACCTAGTGCAATCCACATTGAAACCCAGATAAATCTAGAGAAAATTGGAGGGAAGTGAATGGGGATCTAAGTATGAACTAAGAAAGATGATATTACCTCGATTCATCATAAAAAATCACTCAAATCCATACCCTATAAAAGGGTGATCAATAAAATAAAGGGATATGGAAAATTAGGCATTAAATGGCCATTATCAAGCCCCCTTCCTATCTAAATCCTAAGTATGTTGACACAAAAAATATGGGAAAACCTCCATTAAAAAATTCCCCCAAACAGGCCCTATCGACTAGTTAGGGGATTCCACCGACTAGTTGGTGTCCCCTCTGGCTATCCACCCAAGACTCACCTTCCAATCAGTGGTTACAACAACCTATGAGGCTATTTCTTTCTACCATTGGATGGTCGGTGGCTACCGCCTTATAGACAGTGGCCTCTGTAGTAAAGGATTTCTATTTCCACTGGCTGGCTGGTTTTTTCCTTCTTCCAAGGCTACAAAAACCACTCCAATCCTACATGGGGCCCTCTATATCTCCTAGGAAAAATCTCGATCCTTATTCCTTATCTAAAAAATTTATTTTGAGGGTTTAAAACTCTCAAAATTCAACTTTAGATCCCAGTTCAAAAATATCCCTATTCACTAAAATAAAAAATTAAACTCCTCTTTGAAATGAAATGACCCAAAAATCACTAAGGCATTAAAAACTACCCACCATAACACTTATAAATATTTAGAAGCTACATACAACCTAAAAAATGTCTCCTAACCTACCTTGATCATTAAAACATTGATCACTCTCCACTTTCAATCCCTGAAGGCTCAACCTAATTCCAAATCACAACACCAAACAACAATTCTGGATACACTAGCTTCCCTCCAAAAGCTCTAAACTGATCAATAGACCACACCCATCATGTCTGATATGACCTTACCAATATGGTTCCAACCACACCACATCCAAGACTACAAAAAATATCCAGTTGGAACTCCTGCCATGTTTTCCCAAAATGCTCAGTTGCTCAGGCTGACACCTCACCAAAGCTCAACACTTGATAATGATTCCCTAAAACCCAAAAGAATCATAACATTTTCAAGTCCCAACATCAAATTTTGGACATGAATCCAAATGTGAATCTAAATTTGTAACACCAATATCTCACTCCCACCATTGTACTCTCACCCTGATCACCAACACACCTATGACCCGACTCATGCTTGGATCATGATAAAACCATTCTGAGCCCAATGCCAATAAACCAAATCCAACTAAAACCACACCCAAGTTCTAAAGATGGTATTTACTAGGGAACCATGCTTACTCAAGTTCTCCCACACAACAAAATTTTGTTTCCACATCGACCATGTAAAACAAGTATTCCCCCAAGAGCCTTCAGACAAATGGGTCCTAAAACCATGATCAGAATAAATATCCCTACCATATGAGTATTGTTATCATAATCTTCCAAACCAACCACCAAAACTCTATATACAACAGTCCATCCATCACCACAAAAAATGGATATATGCGGGTAACCCACTTCTTCCCAAGTGCCCACAAACAACATTAACCGATGCCCATTCCTGATGCATTAGAATGTGATTTTTAACAATGGCCAAAAAATCATCTAAAATGATGGTCAAACCCTCCAACTGGCCATTTGTGAACTCCCCACTATATGGTTTCCCTTATACTACTCCATGAGTGTTAGCCCCATCTTAGTGCCAACCCACATGCATGCCACTCATCCTGAGCCATACTCTTTCATCAATGACAACTCTTTTCAAGGACCAAGCTCCAATTGACTGTACCACAGTACATCGGTCCATCAACACATCAATTTTCACTTCCATGGAACGTCTCCAATTTTTCTCCAAAGGCCTTGGGTCACCATTATCACACATGTATCTCTGAATGTACTAGTCACCTCACATTGAGTGTGGCCCTAAACCAAAAAATAGCATAACACCACCACCATCACAACACTCAGGCATGTCCAAAACCCAAAACATTCTCAATAGACCTACACATGACACATTCCATTGATCCATGGACTAATTTGCACAGTTCTTCACTCACACTACCTACCCTCACACACCAATACATTTCCTAAAAGGCCTCACCAACAACACTTTTCTCCTACAAGGAATAGTGAACCACTAATAATACTCTCACAGGTTTTTTCCCACTATCTAATCCAACCTCATCCAAACCCAATAGTCGTGCACTCTAATGCAACCCAACCCACTCTCACATGAGACTTTTCCTTTCTAACCAAGTCCCATATTATTAACCCACTGAAAATTCCTCACATGCATGTCAGTCTCAACCAATATACCAAGGTATCTCCTATTCCAAGGATAACCACACAACCGCCCGCCACATAGGCTTCGCCTAAAGAAACATGTGCCTCTAGCTGTGATCCCACCTTGGCTGCCCAAAGTGAATTCAAAACTACCAGGCTAGGCACAAAACTAGTCATACCCTTTGAAAAAAATCATTCGATACTATAAGGCATGCCACATGTCTTTCCATAACCCACTAGGGTTCCACAACCTCAGGTAAACTCATGTTCATCCTCAAACCAACTCTAAATAATCTCTTCCCTCATTGAGACATCACCGGGAATATAATACTCAAAATAACCTACAATGGGTCTTTAAGTATCCCTTGTCTAAGGGAATACATTTCCACCACTAGAAAACCTAACTCTATAACATCCAAATGACCAACCATTAATTAAAATTCATCACTTTCTAGATGAGTAGAATTTCAGAAATAAGTTACATAGTAAAACACCATATAATTTTTTTGGCACTTTAAACAGCTCAAACCTCTCATTAGTAAATGACTATAGGCAATCACATGTATGTCATGTGAATCCTACATGACTATAATGATTCATGCACATATAATCTTTCCATCATTCCAATATATAAACCCACAATAAACCATAATCCTCAAAATCCATGTGTGTCACCCAAGGAAAAATCACAAAATCACAACACTATAAACTAATAATAGTAATCCCATGCCTTAGTAACCTAGACTTCCTACCAAAATAAGTGTTCTTGATTCACTAATCGGGTATCCATCACAACCTTCAACACATCCCTAGACCTTCTATCTACCGTCTTTCCAAATCATAAAATAGAACAAGATATGATACCACTTTGTAACATCCCTCCCCAACTCAATCCATGAGTAGTATCTAGAACAGTTCTCCAAATGACCTTAAGTATGCCTCCCCATATGAAAGAGGTTGATGAATAGTAGCGGGGGTCTAAGGTGGAACTATGGGGAGACTATTCCCCCTATATCAAAGTGCACAATAACATAATAAAGTACCAATTATCATACATCACAAATAAATATCCATCAAAGTGTATAAAATCATACACATACACATCCAAAATTAATATATGAAATATAGTATGGTATGAATAGCCACATTATAGAAACACTGACCTCCCT
The DNA here is from genome assembly GCA_963277665.1 of Viscum album. NCBI lineage: Eukaryota > Viridiplantae > Streptophyta > Magnoliopsida > Santalales > Viscaceae > Viscum > Viscum album. The sequence continues at coordinate 1,999,128,380 of OY728120.1, read as the reverse complement.
TTGGGATGATCACATAAACATACCAGAATAAATAAAAGAAAAATATTACTGGCACCATGATATCCTAATCTGAACCCCATCCCTAGCTATAAGTACACGTTTATGCCATTTTCTCCAACAAACCTAGGTCTCTCCCTAACCTGTGCCTAAAACTAGGTGAACATATGCTCGGGTGACCATGTACAGTGGTGAATTGAACAAGGTGTGAGTAAAAACTCTATAGGGAACCACCAATGTGGTACCATACTAATCAGTAATGTAGTGGTATGTTCATGTGACATTATCAAATTAAATAAAAAGAGAACCAACAAAATATAAATAGGAAACTATCTATCCTTAGGTTTATGACCCTGATCGACCATACATGCTTTGTCTAGGGTTATTGTTTCTATGAACATGTATTAGTGACTGTGCATCCCAAGTAACAAGTGGTCTCCAAGTCCATAGCATCACCAACCAATAATAATTACTCCAAGGACTCATCCCATGATATTTTTATCATACAGGCTCCAAATCCAGGGTATCCCTTATCAGCTACATCATGAATCTATGGATATAATTGGCGACAATATTATCATCCATGCTCCAAATCCTTGGAATCCACTATCAGTGTCTGAGCCCCAAATCCAAGGAATATCCTAGCAGTATCCAAACCCTAAACCCATGAGGGATCCATCACCGAGATCCAACTCATGGAAGATCTTATTTGTAACCTCATGACTCTAGGGATGTAACATGGGATATCCCTATCACATGATTTGTAAATCCAGGGTAGCCCCTCTCAATGTCAAAGCCCCAAATCCATGGTATATACTAATTGCATCTAAGCCTCAAATCGGGGATCCTAAGAGCATCTGAGCCTCAAATCCACAATAGATTTTTTGTTGAGATCTATCTCATGGAAGTTCATCCATACCGACTCTGTTCATGGCATCCCAACCATGTAATTGGTTCCATAAATATGGAAACCCAACTACAAAACTGACACCATAACCACAGAATCCTAGCCATACAATATCTACCCCAAGGGTGAATTCTCTAACCCTATATAGACAATAGTAAACATGGGGGTTGGCCTAATTCCCACTACAAAACCACTATTTATGGACCCTCAGGATTACACATAATTATATGTTCTAGGTGACACCTACAACAATATCTACCCATGGCCATACATTCCCACTCAGGGTTGGTTTGTTAATGGGGAAACCATTAGATCTCCTTGATGTTAGTACACTAGAGGAACCCTCCTATGGGTCATTGGTCTCAATTGGGTCTTGAATAAACACTCAATGCTTCTAGGATGTTGTGTACCATGAAATCATTAATAGGGTATCATGACCTTATTGGATACACATGGTCTCTCCACATTGGTAATAGTCAAAATAGGGGCCAAGGATCATCTTGATACACATGGCCACTCTGGGTTAGTCCACTCACCCAACCCGATCCCATTCATCTTATGATCTTTCCACCTAGGCCTAGTCATAGCATATAGGAGAAGATCACTCATACTATCCTCCTCTCATTGATCCTGAATAGTTAAAATCATAAAAGGGTTCTCTAAGGCCTAAACAAACTAGGAACACTATTCTAAACTCACCTCCATCTTGGAGGCATCTCAATCCCCTATGCATGGGATTTTGAGTTTCATTTTGTCTAGACTCACCCCTCAAGAGGTTTGGAAGCCACCTATTATCTCAAGGGTCCTAATCTCTACCATCAGAGGATGATGCATCAAGCTAGCACATATGGGTTATTCGCGACCCCTATATTTAATCAATTTTAATTAAAAAAATTAATTTAATTGAAACATTCCATTTAATTAAATTAACCTAGGGCATCATCTTTAGTGGTGATCCTGAGTATCCACATGAAATATAAAAAATCATAAATTCCATAGGGAAGTACATGAGACCACCTTTGTTTATTCGATGATTTACAAACATTTACAAGGGAAAAAATTGTTTAAAAGGTCTTTGTAAGCCCATATAACCACTCCCTTGATCAAATGATCCTATCCTTACACATTGAGCTCTGAGCACCAATTTCATGCTGAATCCATGAATAACTGCCTTTATAAGGTCCATCTGTAATAGAATATTTTTTTTATTTAATAAAAACATTGTTTCCCTTTTTTATCCTTGTTTTTATGTTAGGGGTAGTTTTGGTAAAGGTTTGTGGGCCTTGGGAAGATTAAGTAATCCTTTGAGAATTTTTTTTGTAAGTTTCTAGATGAACTAGGGGTGACTAAACCATATAGATTAGGAACACACCATAGAAAAGATATCTATTCCATAGTGAAAATGGTTATTCCATAATGGAGGTATGGGATAGAGGCCACACTGTGAGTGAAATGTCTGCACAATAATAACATCACCTAGTGGTGTTTACATCGCAACCTCACCATGGTGGATTAGTTTGAGGAGGAATCACTATAGAGGCTTAGACAATGCCACAATGCCTATTTCCATGTCATTTATAGACATTGCGAACAACCATTCATTGAGAATTGTTCTTTGGGAATTTTGGATATAAATTAATCTATTTTGGAATTCATTCAGGGAATCCATTTCTGAATGGAATGTGGAGTTTTTATAAGGATTTATGAGGGGTTTCTCATTGGGATCGAACCTTCAAAGAACCCTGGAAATACCTTTCCCTCACTATGGTTGGCCATTGGTGAAGAACTATGATGGGATATAGAGAGGAATCCATGCTTTAGACCTCTCCATATGTCGTAACAGTTCAATTTCCTACATAGTCCTATGGAAAAACCTCCCTCTTACAATATAGAGGTTGTTTCTGGTGGTTTTCCACACCATAGTACCCTAATCTCCACTATGGTGGCTCACACCCTATATAGTAACCATTTTTCCTATGTCGTGGTTGTGGTTTCTAGTACACCTCCATATCGTAGTATCCTTCCTTACACCATAGAGCCTCTTAGTTTTCTAGAGATCCATCCTCCTACCTTACTAGACCAAACATGAGGGCCTAGTTTATGAAGATAAACCTAGGGAGTCCTTATTAGATTATTGTGTTCCAGTTTATGTGAAAATTTTGGTCAGGAAATAACACCTTCAATGACCCTTGATGCTGATGTGAAGATTGTGAGGTAGGAAGTTACTTACCTTTTTGTGTACTCATTTACACATATTTCCATGTTATGATTTATGTTTTTGAAAAATTTATAATTTTTCTTGACTTTTGATCACATGTGTGTGTGTGTTATGAGACGTGTTATGATATTTCTTCTCTAAGATATGTTTGAAAAACTTGATTCCATGTTTGTTGTTGATTCACATATTGACATGGTGATATTATTTATCTCATGATGTGTTGTTATTTTTATTATCATTTGATACCTGGTTGTCAATAATATTGACTTTGGAGGTTCTATTATTATTATACGTTATAGGTTAACTTCATGGTCTGATTAACCCTTGGAGGGGGTGTGTTCTTGATGTATGATGATAATAATGGTGTAGTATGATAGCCTTGTGGGCTAGAGGTACCTCGATTAATTGAGTATTCTAAGTATACATGCTATTGAAACTCAAGGAATTGTAGATTCTGATTATCCCTTGACTCGATGCCTTGTGGATTCTGAGTAACATTCCCACTCGATGTCTTGTGGATTTATAGTGGCATGCTGATTGCCTTACGGCTAGCTCATGATTTTGAGTATCATGTCCACATTATTCCTTGTGGGTTTTGAGTGGAATGTTGACATCCTTATGGGTAGATTATGATCCTTTCTAATGAATTGTGATCATCATTCCGATATGAAGCCAAAAAATATACCACTGAGGGTTTGTAGTGGTTTTGTTAGTGTATGAACTCTCAGTTTTGCATTGAATGTTACTATTATTGTTATAAATTTAGTACATCATTTAATAAACCTATAGTACTTGGGAACACTTGATTTAAGAGGTTCTGGTGGTGTCCTACTGAGTCTGGTACTCACACCCTACCTGTGTATTTCAATTTTCTCAAAGATTTCCTGACTAGAGATCCAGTGAAGGGAAACCCTATGGTAGATGGCTGAGTAGTGGAGCATGAAGCTAGTAGCAGATTAGTATGGATTATAGAGGACCCCAATGATCATTTATTTATTTTTCTATACTTTACTATGGTATGAATTATCACATTGGGAGCCCGTTTATTTGTATGTCATGTATGGAATATTTAGATTTCCTCATTTATGTTGATTATTTATTTTTATTATTGTTATTGTCTTCTATTTATTATTATATTATCGATCACATTATACAAAGGGTATAGTATCCCCATTGATGGACCAAGAATCTTGCTACTAGTTAGGAGCCTCTTGTGTATGAGGAAGAATTCATGAGGTCTTATAACACTTTGACTCAAACCTAGTGGTTTGGGTTGTGATGTTACAAAATGGTATTAGAGTGAAAATTTTCATCTTTTATTAATGAATAGCCTAGGACATGGTAGAAAGGAGATAACAATGTGGGAATCAGAAAGGGGAGCTTCTATGTTCTTAGACAACACATGTGTAACATAACTATGAAAATCATGGATGTTATTACTGTTACCATTGATTAGATTCAACTTGGGAAATTCACATGATATTGATATGTTATTTATGAGATTTTGGGTAAGTTAATACACCATGATTAGGAACATAGTTTTAAATTCCATGTATATACTTGTTGTTGTTCCATATATTTGTTCATTAATTAAATTCCTTAATTTGTGATATATATATTCAGGATAGTTTCTATGATTGTGTGATATATATATGGTCACAATTTATTCAGATATATATTTATTGGAATTAATTAGTTGAATTGATCATGTTGTGATGTTAGTATATACATGAAGACTATAACTAACATGATTGGATAGAGACTAGAATTTGTGCTTGGAGGGTCATACATTTGGCTGAGGGTAAAATCAGAAATAATTTGTGTGATATCATAGATTGATTATGGAATAATTATATTTTTAATGTTCTTCATGTTGTATATATTTCATCATAGAGACATTTTATGGGACCACCAATTAAGGTATCCTAGGAAACTCCTGTGCTAACACTCATGGTACAAGAGAATGTTCCCCAGCATGCTCCTATACTAGAATAAGTGATCTAGGATTTAGAGCTCATTCCACTGAGGATATTTCAGATAGTGACTATCCCATGAGGATCCAATCATAGGAACATGAATGACCATGATTAGGATTTATATCTCTATTATCCACCAAAATTATAGGATACTAGTGGTCTACAGGATACTGAGGTCTGTTTGGGATTTATTGAGAGGTTTTTTGAGTTAGTACAAACCCCTTAGGAAGTGTGAGTGATTCAAAAAAACTTTATGTTACTAGGACCCACTAAGAGTTGGTGGATTACCATGATTCAGGATAAGAGATGAGAGGGTCATACTTGGGTGACCTTCAAGGATCTATTTATCAATAAAAACATTCCTAAAAAGATAAAGATAGACTATGACATAGATTTTATGGAGTCACGATCGGTTTCTAGGACTATATATACATACTCTACTAAATTTATGGATTTAATTTTCTTTTATCCTTTGTTATCTAGGAATGAGGTACAAAAGTATTGAAAGTTTTATATAAGCCTATTAATGGAGATCAGACATCTGGTTAGGGGATTTCATCTAACGACATAATCACATATTCTTCCTAAGACCACAAACTTTGATAAGGGGATAGAGGTGGATATGGAAATAGGTTTTCTTCCAGCCCATAGCGGGCTAGTGGTTGATATTTTTCTCACTACTATGAGTGTATATTATGAAAGTAGGAAGAAGAAGTCATATGAATCATGTTATAGTAGTGTCACATGGGATGAGTAGAGTGTAGCTTTATTAAAAAAATTTCCTTAGTGCTTCAAATATTGAAAGGTAAATCATTATCATAGGTTTTTTACCACACCTCAGAGAACATATTGATAGTGAGGAAAGCCAGGGCATCATTAGTAGTTTCAATCATGATTTTTGAGGCTGATTTTCTACAAAGGTAGGGGTCAGAAATAATTTTCAACTCAGTGATCCAGCCAAATTCCTCAGAAATGGACTCAGACTGGTCATACACCTTAGGGAAAAGAAATAGGAGATAAGGAAGGTCATGTGTATACTTTGGATCAGACTCCATAATATGGTGAAGTGGGACCAAATACTATTTGAGGTAGTGTCTTGATTATGTCCACTTATACACTACCTTTTTCGATACTGGTGGTTACCATTATTTCATATCCTCACAAGTAGTTGCTAGACTTGACCTATCTGTTAAGTTATCTTCTGAGTTAGTTTCCCTTGATACACAGTTGGGCACAAACGTGGACTATCTCCAGTGATGTATGGAGTGTCCTATAGTCATCTCTAGTTATAAATATATATATATTAGAGTTCAAAATTCTAGAGATTATGACCTTAAATTTGATTCTCATCATGCACCAGATGACCAGTTTCTGATATTATGGCAATTTCAATTGTAAAAAAGTGTATTTTACTTCACTAAAGGGAGAGAGATACATGATTATTGTGGAATAATAACTAGGGGTAGGAAGACTTGGACCATAGATGAGTTATCTTGAGAAAATCACAAAATAGATGGTGGGATTAGATCTTTTAGTGGAACTAGTGACAGATTCATTGAATTTTCCTCCATTCGTGTATCATTATCATGACATCTTTCCAGATGAATTTATTGGACCATACCTCATTGGAGGATATTACTTTTATATTGATCTTTTGGTAGGTACATTGCCCTTTTCGATACCCCCTTATCATATGTCACCATCTGAGATGAATGAGATCAAGGTAAAACTCAAGGAATTATGGTAGAAGGGATTTATCAGGCCAAGTACTTCACCATGCAGTGCACCTGTATTGTTCACAAATAAGGTTGGTGGTAGTATTTGAATTTGAAATGATTATTAGAAGATGAAACAGTTGAAATTGAAGAATATAAATCCATTTACCAGGATCAATTATATTTTTGATCAGTTACAGGGAACCCGATTGTTCTACAAAATTGATCTTCAATTGAGTTATCATCAGCTACGAGTTTGAGAGGAGGACATTATGAAGATGGAATTTTGAAGTAGGTATGGGTTTGATACATACCTAGTGATGTTTTTTGGGTGGAATAATACACCATTAGTGTTCATGTCCCTCATGAATAAAATTTTTCACCTATATCTGGACTCATTAATCAGGGTATTAGTCAATGTCATCCTAATATACTTTCCAACACTAGAGTAGAATACCTGAAACCTTGATATATTCCTGAGAATTTTTGAGAGCATCGAATTTATGAAAATATTTTGAGGTGTGACTTCTAGATATGGGATTTGATATTATTAGGGAATGTGATTTTTGAGACTGGTATATCAATGGACCTAGATAAATTATAGGCAATGATGTTTTGGACACATCCTAAGAATGTGTTCAAGATCAGGAGATTTATGGACCTAATAGAATATTACCAATGTTTTATCCTTGACTTGTCTTAACTATAAACACCCATGATATAACTAAAGATTATGGGAGTGAATATCTAGTGGTTTGAATGGTGTGAGGAAATTTTTCTTAATGTAAAGATAAAGTTGGTGATAACTCCAACATTATCATTCCCTAAGCCTGATATTAGTTATGAAGTTTAATATAATGTATAAAGTGTTTTTCTATGAGTGATAATGATGTAGATAGAGAAATTAGGCCCATGGGTCTCATCAACTACGACCCCATGAGTATAACTACCCTATTCCTAACCTAGAGTAGGTAGTTTTTCTTCACACATTGAAGTGTTAGAGGCACTATCTATTTGGTGAAAGGTTTATTATCTATACTAACCACAAGATCATTCACTATATCTTCACAAAATGGGACCTGAATATGAGACAAAGGAGCTTGGTTGAGTACTGATAGGTGTTTGAATTTGAAATGGATTATTCACCTAGGAAAGGTAACATCATTGTAGATTCTATTAGCCATAATAAATATATTGAGAAGAATATTGGTGAGCATCCTATAGAGGATATTTGGAACATGATGAGTTTACTAGATGATTGGAGGATGGATGTTTCAAAGGACTAGGGTTTTATGACTTGTGATCCCTTGGTGTTCATATATTATCTTGTGTATTAGGTAAAGTTTAGATAATAATCAGACTCATAGTGAGTTGTGATGAGGTAACTACTAGATGGAGGTGATCTGATACCTAGGTGGTCTTTGAATGATGATTATGTGATCATGGTACATGATAGAGTAGTTTTACTTTATTCGATAAAAGATGAGATGATGGGGGATATCCATACATCTATATTGGAAGTACATCTTAGATAAATGAAGATGTACCATGACTTTAGGTAGCCATTATGGTGGATATGGATAAAGAGAGACATTGTTGGGTTCATCTCTTAATGAATTACCTATTTGAGGGTGGACGTCAAGTAAAAACATCATATAGGTTTTCTCTAGCCACTTACAGTTCCCATGTGGGAGTGGGAGGACATAAATATGGAATTTATGATAGGTTTACCCAGGGCCCTAAGGATTTGTGACACTGACTAGATGATTTTCTATTAGCTAACCAAAGTTTCATACTTCCTATATATTAGATAGACTCATATAGTGGAGGAGTTGGTAAAGTTATATTTTCATGAGATCATACATTTACAAGGAGTACCATTGAGTATTGTTTTCATCAGAGATGAAAATTTTACACCATGATTTTGGTAGGGATTTCTAAAGGACCGATGGACTCCACTAAAACTGACAACAATATAACATCCTTAGAGAGATAGAATGTTTGAGAAGACTATACACATATTATATGATATGATTTGAGATTTTCTCCTTTAATTTAGTGGATCTTGGGATGATCAAATATCCTTGGTTAATCTTTCCTAAAATAATAGTTACCAGGTTCATATGTTACCTTATGAGGATCTGTACAAAAGGTTATTCCATTCACTACTTTGTTTTGATGATGTGGGTGTGGCAGTAGTTGTGGGGCCCATTTTTGATTCAGGAGACCTTTGAGAGAGTGTAACTAATTTGGAATATGTTTATCATCACTGCCTGATGACAGAGATCATATGATGACTATAGGAGGAGACCTTTGGATTTCTCTATAGGTGAACAGGTTTTCCTGAGAGTGAATCCTTAGTTAGGGAATCAACATATTAGGAAGAAAGGAAAGATTGATCCTCATTTTATTGGACCCTTTGAGATCACTGAAAAAGTTGGTACAGTGTAATACCATCTAGATATTCCTTCTCATTTCTGAGTTATGCATGAAATGTTTCATGTGTCATATATCCAAAGGTATATGGCCAATCCTACACATTTCATCGATTGTGAGGATATTGAGTTGGATCCTGATGAATCTTATAAGGAGCGTCTGTAGCGTATTTTAGATCATATAAATTAATTACTTCAAGGGAATATGATAAAACTTTTCAATATTCTATGGAAGTAAGAGAAGATCTAGGATGAGGCTTTTGAGTGATAGGATTAGGTTTGAGCTTAGTGGTCTGAGTTTTTCAATCATAAACCCTAGAGATGCTTCTCAAGGATGGGAATTCTTTATAGAGGGAGAATTATAGAACCCTAAGATTTTTGTTTCTTTAATTAAAAACTTGTTTCCATTATTTTTCTCCTTATTTTTGTTTTGGTCCAAGTTTTGGTAAATCTATGTGGGCCTTGGGAAGATTAGGGTATCCTTTGGGTGTGTTTTGGTATGTTTCTGGCCAAACCAGGGGTGGCTATGCTATATCACATAGGACCATGCCATAATAAAGGAAATTGTGCCATAGTGAAAATGGATATACCATGGTGGAACTATGTAATAGGGGCCATGCCATAGGATAAAGGTTTTCATCATATAAAATTCACCTAGTGATGTTTACACCCTAGCCTCCACTGCAGAGGATTAGTTTGAGGAGGCTACGTCATAGAGGCTTAGACTACACCACAATTACTCCTTCCATTCTAGTTAAAAATATCAAGAATATCCATTCATCAAGAATTGTTCATCAGGATTTATGTAAATAAATGAATATATTTTGGAATTCATTTGGGGAATCTATTTTGGAATTGAAGATGAAGGATTTATGAGGATTTATGAGGGATTTATCACATAGATTTAACCTTCAAATACCCTAAAAAATACCTTCTTCTCTCCATGGTTGGCCATTGATGTAGATCTCTAAAGGGATACAAAGAGAAATCCATACCATAAAGCTCACCCTAAACTATATAAGTTAAAGTTCTAGTGTCGTTTAACACCAAAACCTTCCTCTTTCATAATGGATTTCATTTCCAATGGTTTCCAATGCCACAATACCCTTCTCCTCACCGTGGTGGATCACACCCTATGCCTTAACCATTTTTCTCCTACCATGGTGGTGGTTTATAGTACTCCCTCACTCTGCAACATCCTACCTTGCATCAGGGAGCCTCCTAGTTCTCCATAGATAATTAATCCTCCCTTCTTAGACCAATATTGAGGATCCTATTGATGACGATCGACCTCAGGAGTCATTGGTAGGTGACCGTGTTCTAGTTAATGTATAAGCATGGTTCAGATGATAACATCTTCTGTGAACCTTGACATTGATGTGACACCCATGAGGTAGGAAGTTCCTTACCATTTTGAGATCTCATTTACACATGTTTCCATGTCATGATTGTTTTTGATGAGAGGGAATCATGGTGTTTACCCATACGATTGGAACTACGATGAAGGAATTGTGGCATAAATTTATGGTATGATTGATTTTGGGGGGTTTGAATGTTGTAAAATCATTCATATTGGGTTCCCTATTATTATCTCAAACCCATTTTTTATTTGTTGGTTTCCAATGAGGTTTTTTCATGGATCCATAAACACCAAACAGTTCTCATATCCATGATGAATCATGGACATACTTTCCCAAGGAAGACACTCATTGGTTAACTTGGCCAATGATACTTAAGAACCCACATTGGTCGAGAGGATAGGAAATTGGGCTCATCACACCCTTTTCAGGGAACTATTTACTATTTCGAGACTCTCTTTAAGATTTAAGACATATTCATGAATCCTTTGTTCATTCAGAAGTATGAAGTGGATCATCCTAGATTAACAATAAACTATAAGTATGCATGTGTTCAGAATCATCTGTATATATCTGAGGTTCACCATTGATGGGGATATCTAAATTTATCTGAGGTTCTCCATCAATGGTACCCTTTTAAGAATGTATTATATATTCTATGGTCGTTCATTAGGATGATTCTGGTTTTAAGCCACATGGTGAGGTGATATGGAATTTACTATCATCGATAGAGATAGAATTTGTTTTGATGTTGGGATTGGACCAATAATATAGTATTCTTACATATTTTTTGTGAATGGAATTATAAACCATGTAGTTTGGTGCCACTTATAAGGAAACATAACCTTTTTATGCTTACGTGATGAGGACCAAACCATGCAATTTAATTTCATCCGATGAGTAAATCTAGGTGAAAGGTTCTTGGCTAAGGATGGTGTAGGAATTATGCCAAGGCAGCCGGAGGGACTTGGAAGAGATGTGGTATCCCATGTGGGAGACTTGATCTTATAGGGAATATGATCCGATAAGTATGGTTATGAAATTTACCTAGTAGGTATATGAACCTCCAGGCTGGATATGACCCTATCGGTAATGTCTCGTGGAGAAAATTAGGGTGAATCTAGGTGTTGGGTTTGGAGCTTAGGGAGGCTTCCTACATATCCTAGTTAGATGGAAATCATTGAACACATATTTTGTAAGGGTTGAGGATTTCACCTATGGGGGATTCCCACTTTAATGAAGGTTGGGGATTACATATATGGAGAAAGCCCATTTGAGTGGATATGATTAGGGATTATACCATATATGAGGCCCATGGAGGTTCAGGTCTGTGTGGATTTCATGATCACCACCAAACTCTAATCCCATGTGAGTGATGCTCTATGTAATAAACAAGAGGAAGTAGTATATATGAAGATCACACGTTCCACTTCTGTTCGATGGTGGATAGATACTGGATCCCAAAGGGAGAGGGAGAGGGATTTTAGTGTTCCTATATCCTCCATTATTTTGGTAATTGGGATAGTCACACCTAATGATCTATTTGACCTTGACTCGATCTAGATAAGAGGAGAAAAGGTGCCACATCCATCAAGAAAGGATAGGGTCTTACTCCATGAGGGATTCCCTGTTGGTTCCTGGGTAAGAGAGAAGGATACTAAATTAACCCTCAAAGGGAAAGAAAAGTGTTATCCTCTCTCTCCTCACATGGAATAGGGAGGTCCACATGATCACCCCATGGTCAGGACCCTTGTTACCATGAGAATGTATAAATGAAAACATTCTAAGGGCCCATCTTGTCAAGGAGGTTACCAAAAATAATCCTCCTACCATGGGTATATAGACTTGAGAGGACACGCTGATGCATCCGATGATTTGATCATACATGTTAAGTGGCTCCATAAGTGTCCTTGGACTGATGTTGTTAGACTAGTTCTTATAGGGGCCAATGTGGGACCTAATGGTATGACAAAATGAAGTGATGTGATCTAGAGAGTAGAACACCCTAGGATGAACCATTCCGTATAGCATGTCCTTATTTGGTATGGGGTTCCCTATGAATATCATGTTGTTATGCGAGTGAGGGTACTGTCCGTGTAGAATTGTTCTATGAGAACCTGGGTTCCTCCTACATAGCATTTTTTTATGCAGGGATAGGTTTCTGCCAGCATATTTTTTGCTATATGGGTTCGAATTCATCCCATGTATCAGTTTTATACACAGGGAAAAGATCCCTCCATGTATCTTTTTACTACACGGGGTTGTGGTCCGCAAAGGGGACATATGATTATGCTCCAGAAAGTGGAATTCATTAAGGGTTCTTGGGTTTGTATATGGTTGGTTGAATTTAGTTTCTTCCTTAATTTTTTGCAGTAGGTTTACCTACTAGGAATTGATGTATGTTTCCAAATTATCCTTCATTTCATGAAACTTTCATGTGTGTTCCCCTTTTAATTTTTTGATTATCCTTAGTTTATTTTATAGAATAATAAAGGAACTATATACTGAGATGGAAGATCATATGTAGTGGACTACGGAGATTCATTTTTGGGATCCTATAATGGACACCCCGACCAACAAACAATTTCATTCGTGGGGGATGGAAAAGACCTTCAACACCTGTAAACAATTTTCATTCATGGGGTCGATCATTCATGGTAGTTGGAAATCACTATCTAGTGCCAATAATAGTTTGGATTCATTTTTGGGCATCAACGATACCATATCATCCCAAAAATGATTTTTTCCAGGGGATTACATGCAAAGAGGTGGTATGTGTAATGATGTTCACTTCATGGGACTAAGCCTTCTTTCATGGATTCTTTGCCTTTGAAAATTTTCTCTAAACTATTATTCTAATTTTTTTAATACATTTACTAAATTTATGGAATTATTTTCCTCATTTTATTTAGAGTTTTTAGGAATCAAAAAATTCCCCCATTGGAATAGGCTCTGGTCGGGATGAGGAGGATGCAGTTCTGATGAAGAAATAAATCCTATCTTGATTGTAAAATCATGTAATGCTCTATTTTTTTCCTGATCTAATGGACTTAGAGAGAATAGTTTTAACTATTTCTAGGGTTACATGAAAGAACCTACAAAATTTTTTCTTTTATTTTACCATCCTAATTTTTTCCTAATTACATTGTAGTGTGGGATTAGCAGGCATGACTTGAATTTTTCTTAGGCCACCTTTTTTGGGTTCTCAACCTAATGAGTTTTGTTCTTTTTTATTTTTATTGATTGATTTTTTTCCTAAAAAATGAAAATCATGGGTTTAGAAAGCTATAACTTGACTTTTATCGAGGGTTCCCATTGCGGGTTTTCAAATTGGTGAGTAATGTTTCTCTTTTTTTGGATAGTTTGAAGTCTTTACAATCAGACTAATGTGACTGATGTTTTAGTCCGAACATCTTTGTCTATGAATTATGGGGTAGTGACCCCAACATGACTTTCTAGCCGATAATGTCCAAATATTTTTCAAACATGAATGGGGGAATTTTAAACCCCATCTTTGTGATTTTTGAATCCGAGCCATGATATGGGATGAGAAAATCATTAAGGAATACGAAGATAGGAAATGTCTATCCTAAGGAAAAATTTCACTTTGGTTCATTGGAATTTTTTATGGGAAACTTATGTAGAGACAATTGAGAAATATTGTACATAGTCATAACAGGTTTCCTCATGACACTAACCCTCGGTTTTTGATGGCCAAGGGGTTTGTAAAAAATAGGTTTTCTCAAGACCATCAAGGGTTTCTTATCAAGTGAATAATGTATGAAGATGATGATGGAATCTATATCAACACCAACCATGAATAAGAAACCACTCCTACATGAAGTTTTCTTTTATATAGAAGGGTTGAATCATGGTGTAGTTTAAATTCATGTGATCAGGACACATAACATTTAGTTTAATGTATCACAATGAATAAGTTTGAGGGATATAGTTTAAGGTCACTTAGCATTGACCTAGGGATAAATAAATTTCCCTTTTCATGAAAATATATCCAAGAATACTCCATAATATTTAGGCATGGAGGGGGAATATTATAAACTGTAATATGAGGGTTTCTTAATATGAGGAGTGATGTAGGATGGAAACGTCATTGGGGAATATGGAGATAGGAAAAGCATCTCCTAAAGATGAATTTTTCTTTGGTTTAAAGGCATTTTTAGGGGAGACTTATGTAGAGCCACCTGGGGAATATTGTGAATAGCTAAAAAAAGGATTCATCAGGACACTAACCCTATATTTATGATGTCCATGGAGGTTTATGAAGATTTTGGCTTCCTTGGACATAGAGTTTTATTTGTGGAAGGAAAATACCAAAACATGAAAGGAGCACTTTATGTCGAAATTTTATGAGAATGGGTGACAACGTTTTCCTCATAGAGGTATGACCTGTATGTAGGAAGGATGGATTCTTTTCTCTATTATTTTTGGGATTGAGATATAAGGTTCGAGTATCATTATGTATCTCTTCAAAATGAGAATGAATTCATATGTAGTTCTGGGAAGGTTTCCCCACACATAAAATGATCTATTATGTGGGGAAAGGGAATTTTCCTTTAAATATGGGCTCATAAGCGAGGCAAGACATGTATTGGACCATACTATGTAAATATATGTCATATATTGGAAAGTGGGTGATTTTTTTGTGGTGGATGGACTAGGATATAAGATTCGAGTGTCACTAAATATCCCGTTATAGTGATAATGAGACCATACATAATTCTTAGTCTAGAAGCACTCTATGCAGGTATGGACCATACATAGGAAAAGAGGGAGAATATTTATCTTATTATTGGACCTGGAATTGAAGATTTAGGTGTCACTACGTAACCTATGATAAGAGGAATCAATCCAAACATAGTTATTAGAAATCGTGTAGTTTAGTGTCATGAAACAAGGACATCATCCATGCAGTTTAACATCACATAGTAAGGAAGACATGAGGTCATGTAGTTTTAGGTCATATGGATAGGACCATATTCCATGGAAATGATGAGTAATAAAAGTATCATCAATACTGGATGTTCCTACATGACTCATATTTTATGGTGAAGTAAAATTTAAAACATTATTCTTGGGTTTCTAGGATCAGAAGAAATGATATGGGGAAAAATCCATTGGGGATTATGGAGATAAAAGACACATCTCCTAGGGAATAATTTTACTTTGGTTGATAGGCCTTTTTTTTGGGAGACCTATCCATATCCAACTGGGGTGTATTGTGAATATACAAATAAAGGTGTCCTCAAGACACTGACCCTCCATCTTTAATAGACAGAGAAAGATTGTGGAGATCTGAAATTTCTCAGGACATAGAGTATGATAAATGGAAGGAATGTTTCCGAGTATGTATAATTAATTAAGACCATGATTATCCATAGAGTGTGAAGTTCCCTACATATATTTCACCAATATGTAGAAGGGTATATTTTTTTCATTGATAGATCCTTGAATAAGGAACCCAAATTTGAGATCTCTTGCATAGATCTTTGTTTGTATATTGGAGATGGGAGCATTTTTTTCTTTTACCTTATGGCTGGGACTGGGATATGAGTTCTTGACATCAATATGTATCTCTTAAAAATGATAATCAAGGCACACATAGTTCTTGAGGTACTATGCAGTTGAATTTCATGCGATAAGGACATATGCCATGCAGTTTAACGTCATTTGGTAAGGATGTAGTTTACCTGATGTGAAGGGGAAGTATTATGGTTGGGAATAATATTAGAGGTTAGGACATCACTACCTATCATGAAATAGAAGGAATCAATCCATACATAGTTCTTGAAATCACATTCAACCATGTAGTTTAATGTTGTGTAGTAAGGAAATATGGTGTGCCTTTTTAAGGTCTTGTGATCAGGAACATAGTAACAATGATGTGAATTGATATGTCTTGGTCATGTGGGGAATCCCTTACCAAAACTCATAAGCCCATGTGATCTATGATTAGGGTGAGAAACAATGGGTGTAAAGGATTTATTCAACCATATAGAGGTGATTAAAATGGTGGATAGGGGAATTTTCATTTTGAGGTGGCTGGATCAGGATATGAAATCCAGACATCGCTATGTATCTCATTATAATGAGAATCAATCCATAAATAGTTTTAGAAATGGATCCCTATGCAGTTTTGAACAATACAAAGGGATTAAGGGGGGGGATTATCACTGTTTATATTGATTGTTGTGGATGGACCCAAGATTAGAGATTTGGGAATCACTACATATCATGTGTAGATAGGAATCAATCCACACATAGTTCTGGATGGGAAACCTCTATGCAGGTTTGATCCATATGCAAAGAGGGAGGGGGGATTTTACAATTTTTTTTATTGTTTCATCTAGACCCAGGATTAGATTTCTAGGCATCACTATGTATCATGTGTAGATATGAATCTAGCCATATGTACTTCAAAAATCCTATACTATCTAAAGTCATAATGTAAGGATGAAGGTGACTTGACGTGAAGGAGGTGGAATGTTGTAGTTGCGACCAATAATGGAAATCTTAGCATTTCTATGTATAATATGATGATAGGAATCAAGCCACCAAAAGTTTTGAATAGGAACTATCTATGTAGGTTGGATCCATACATAAGGGGGGACATTTTGACTGTTGATTATTTTTATTATTTTGATTGGACTTGGGATTGGAGATCAGGGCACCACTATGTATCACGTGTAGATAGGAATTAATACACACATATTTATGAATAGAAACTCTCCACAAAGGTCTAATCCATTCTTAGAGGGGTTAAATTTGCTCATATTTCATGATTGGGCCTAGAATATAGGTTCTGTGTGTCATTATGTATCTTGTTAAAGAAACAATCAAGCCACACATAGTTCTTGAGGAACCATGCAGTTTAACATATTACGGCATGAACATAGTTCACCCGATGTGAAAGGAAATGAGTATTGTGGCTGAGACTAAGATTAAATGTCTAGGTATCACTACATATCCTATGGTGATAGGAATGAAGCCACACATAGTTCTTGAATGAAGATATTCCCTATGTGGATTTGACTCTCACACGAGGACATGGTAATTTCATCTTTCTTTTGCATGGATCTAGCTCATGTATGGTGAATTGATGATGATACGATGATTCCTATGCAGTTTTAACATCATGTAGTGAAGATGTTTTTGTCTTTTATTTACAGGAAATATTATTTTTTAGAAAAACGAGGAGAAAAATCCAGACATAAAAAGAGGCAAAAGGTGTATAAGAAAACCATCTTATGAATGGGGAGAAATTTATGGACGGGCCTAATGCGAGAGATCTTGGCATCACTATGTATCCTGTGATGAAAGTTTTCAAGCCACATGTAGTTCTTGAATATGGCATGGTAGATGACCAATGTTGGGGGTGTTGTCATTTTCGGCGAGGAAAATATGGTGTTGTTTAGTTTAACATCATACAAAGAGGATGTTGTTGTCATGAAATTTATTATACTTTAACATGGACAAAGATGTCATGCATGTGAAAAAGACTAACCATGCAGTTTAAATTCATTCAACTGAGATAATTAACCCTACATTTTTACATCATGTGATCAATATGATTTACCATGTGATTTAATGTCATGCGATTAGGATGATATGCCATGTGATTACACAAAATAATTCTTCAGGAACCTCAGGTTGGTGGGAGCCATGGTAAGCTATCCATCCATCAATATTAAAGAATAGGCTCCATTGAAATAGACCTTGTGTATGGAATAAGGAAACTCCCATTTTAGATCCAAATTTGGAGTTTTATTTTTAGGTATCATCAAATTATTGAGGACGAATACCATCTCTCATTCTAGGAAATATTAGATGTGAACCTTTTTGTTGAAGGATCGCACGATATAGTTTTGGTGGAATTCTAAATTATGCAAGGTATGAAATCTCTTCTCTCCTAGTTGCTTCAATTCATTGAGTTGTTTTTAGGATATCTCATCGATTGGTAATTGATCACAGATGGAAACAAGAAGCAAGGTAAATTAAACTTTGATGGGTAGGACCACCTCTTTCCTATATACTAATGAGTATAGGGTTTCCTGTGTGGTAGTGTGAGTCATAATCTGATAAGCCCACAAGGCATGCATGAGATTTTCTTGCTATGAATTTCTATTCTTATCTACCATCTTCTGAATTATATTCTATAGGGACTTGTTGAATGCCTCTATCTATCTTTTGGAAATTGCATGATAGTGGGATGGATAGTTGAAATTGATGTCATACTCATGATATAGCTTCTCAAATTCAACAGAATAGAAATTGGAACCATTTTACCTCAGTATTATATGAGGGAAACCAAATATAGTTATGATGTTGGGTTTCAAGAAGCTAATGATGTTACTTGCCCCAAATTATTTGAGGGTTGTGAATTCATCCCACTTGGAGAAGAAGTCAGTTGCAGTGAGAATTTACTTGATATGCTTGGCCTTAGGGGGAGGATATGCTCCTGTGACATCCATTCCTCATAAAAAATATTTCCAGGAGTATTTGGTTGTGTGCAGAAACTCCTGGGGATGGTGAATGAAGTTGGAATTAACATGGAAGGAATGAATTTTTTAGAAAACTTTGTACCATCCAATGTTATAGTGGGCCAGTAGTACCTTAGCCATCAGATTTGATGTTAATTCTTGAATCCTCACTAGTGGGTTCCGCTGGCTTTGGTGTGAACTTCCTTCATGATATCGATGATATATTATCCATCAATGCACCTGATAAGGACCCCATTACGTATCATCTTATAGAATAACTTTTGATGATTCATACAATCATATAGAACAAATTTATTTTATCGTCTTCAGATTTTATCTCTTTTGGCTCTGTATGGTGGGAGTACATCATTTTGAAGGTAGTCCACAATGGGTCTTATCTAGCCAGTGTTAGGAACACATAGTTTGGGGATGGGACTAATATCATCGATCTCATACGTGTTAGCTCAAACTAAAGTTGATACTATCTGATGATGCATAGTGCTAATGATTCTTTCATCATAGTTTAGATCTACTAGAGAAGTGGATGCATTTTCCATGGTGTATGCTTGGTAATTTTGTGACTATGGAATGTGAGTAAATGTCGGCTCCAAATTTAATTCCTACATTGGTCCTCAAACATGACTTAGCAAGGGAATTAACTCTTCCTTTTTTCTGAAAAAATCCCCATTGACGTGCTTGATAAGCACTTCTAAATCACCTTTTACCATTGAGTGATTCACTTGTACATGAAGTTCCAGATCTATCCCTACAATGAGAACCTGATATTATTATCAATTATTCATGTACCCTTCTAAAAATAGGAAGGAGTATGGTAGGACTTACTTTTCCATATAAATGAGCATGACTCCCATCCCCACATTTTTTAGTTTGGTGTCTTCCATCCTCCACCCTATTGGACTTCAGGATATGCCATCTAAATACATATCTCATATACAGGTTCATCTTGAATAGAGAAGAACTATTCCTCAAGTAATTTATTATTCAATGATTTCATTTATGTCGAGGGGTGATCTGCCAGAAAATTTTCTAATACATGACCTTTTAATGCTTTCTAAGACATGGCCGGAATGTAAAACTATTACAGGATGACTGTCCACCATGATTGACACCAAGTCAACATTGGATGATTGTGAATGTATTTGAGTGGGTTTCTACCAGGGACTAGACAAACCTAGTGATACTGTGGGTAGTGACTCAGTTTATAGATCACAAATATTAGGACCAAAAATCTTTTTTCGATATCTGAATAACGAGTCTCAACATTGATCATAGTTCATCTAAGGTAATAAAGTCTATTTTCACTACCGACATCATTATTTTTCATGTTTAAGGTGACCAATGATTTCTATAATACTTTCACATACAAAATAAAAGGATTTCCTTTGATAGGTGGCCTTGAAAGTGGTAGGTTCAAGAGATATTTCATGAGGTTGTCGAATGCTTCTTGAAAATCATCACTCCACTAATATGTAACATTCGACCCATGTATCAGAACCTGACATGGGATTATACCTAACCTAGGAAAAACCCCCCATTCCAGACTCAACTGTGGATTTTGAATCTCATTATAATACTATTTTCAAAAGATACACTCACTCAAAACCGCTTGAATAATTTTATAGTTTATTAATTAAATATTAAAATATTATTCCAAAACTCCACCTACTCAGAAATCTACTAAACTTCTGTCTTAGGTTAATCACCCTCTTCCAGGACCAATAAAGTGGTCAGAAAAATTATCCAAGACAATATGTTAGGAAAAAATGTGCACTTTACCCCTCGTGAGAACCCAAGAATGAAAATTTAAATTTCTTCTCAAATTTCAAAATCCCAAAAACTCAAATCTACACAAACTCCCCAATGTAAACATTATCTTCCTCTAAAATCATCAGCGGTATTCCAACCACACACCTCGACCCACCTTGGTTGCAACTTAAACTCAACTCATTGCGTTCTAGCCAAGGACACCAACCAAGTTACTCTACAAAACTCTGAAGAGTGGGTGTACAACCCACCAATGGACGAGCCACCGATTTCCAACATCAACAAACTACTAGGAAAATTCCTAACCAAACTTGTCCATCCTGATACATAAAATCATCATTTAAAACTCATCATCAAACTCATGGTGCTCCACAACATAGGAATATTCTTAATACTGGATCATAATCCAGCATCTTTTCCAAATACCATGAAACAATCACATCATAACTTTAGAACCAGACATGTTTATTTCAATCCCACCAGAGAAACATAAAAAATAGCTATTATCACCCATTCTTAGCATCTAATAATAACACCCATGGTATTTGTCGACATCTAATCCACCATAGGGACCTTACCCAAAGAAATCCAATGGTTCACTTCCAACCATACAGCTTCTCAAACACCACTCCATGAGCACAACCTCCCAGGGGTCCCCTTATTATCCTAAGAAAACATCTATATATCATTGCATAAATTCGATTCTCTATTAATTAGCATAGTTAGAATGATGTCATGATATTGGGAATGATCATCTCTAAACTGTGAGTATAATAAGACGTCATCGATGAATAACACCACAACCTCATTCATTCTAGAACATCATAGTTATATCCAAGGGAATTTAGACACCATTCCCACAAGCTTATAAGAACACCCACAATGATTCTCAACTCACTCATGACTACCTACCAAACTCAAGTACCATAGATGTACACTCCAGTAGCATTCGATAAGCTATCCAAAAGATATTGTTCATAACTAGAGCTCACATCTCCAAGATTCCTCTATAGAAAATATGTTACATGACCTAGTGTAACCCAACCAAGAAAACTAATTTGACTCCATTGAGTCACGTCTCATGAATACTTATATTACAAGACAAAACCATAAAACTCAAGCACTTCTCGTGGTCCTGATCCAATTGAAATCTACCAAGCTCAACTCACCTACACAAAAATTTCACGGGCTAGGCACCTGAACAAACCTTTCCCTCTCAAACCAACCACAAGGTGGAAACATCAGAACATAATTGAACCATATAAAAAACAAAAGGCATCTAAAAATCATAATCCTCAAACCTGATTATACCCTTCATGCATCATTTTCAAGAGTCCAAATCATCCATCTGTACCTAAAGTACCAAAAAAGCATGCATAACTATGTAAAACCCCCTAATAGGTCAACCACAAAAGTCAAACAAATATGAATCCATGGGATGGAGTCATGTCAAAAAGGCCACTAGCCTCTCCCACCTAGCCCTGCTGATCAAGTCTCACACCAAGCCATTAGGTCTAACCACCTAGGTCTACCCACA
The DNA here is from genome assembly GCA_963277665.1 of Viscum album. Taxonomy (NCBI): domain Eukaryota; kingdom Viridiplantae; phylum Streptophyta; class Magnoliopsida; order Santalales; family Viscaceae; genus Viscum; species Viscum album. The sequence goes on along the minus strand of OY728120.1, from coordinate 1,999,105,954 downwards.
AATTATAGAAGGACTGTAAAGACCCAAAAATTCAATGTAAATTTTTTAAATTATTTGGGATTTTTATGAGTATAAAAAAATTGACGGTGCATGATTCCGAGGCATAGTTTTCCCAAAATGAATTTCTGAACTTTTTTAAGGTACTTTCAGTAAACGCGTGGGTGGAATTTTCTATCTTTTCAACTAGTGCGCGGATTAAAAATATGAGGGAACCGTTGAATCCCCGACAATGAGATTTTCATAAGGGAAGATTCACTTCAACCATAGTAGGTCGGCAGAAAAAGTTAAATTTTTGACATTATATAAAAATAATAAAACAACTTAATAAGTTATTTTATTTCTTTTTCTCCAGCGGATGAGCGGTGGTGGTGGGGACCAATGACTTTTCAATCCAATTAATGGCTTGACTCTCCTTTTTTTTTGAAACTGCATCATTTAGGAATTAAGAGGTTCATTCATTAAATTAACCTCATTAATTCCTTAGTGATTTAATCACCTTTACCCCTCCTTTTTAAATGGATCTTGGGGTGGGTTTTGGGCACAACTTCTTCAAGCGAGGAAACTCTGGCGAAGTCCTACGGCGACATCCACCGATGGAGGACAGAGGCTCGGGCGGCATTGATCCGGGATCGACAAATGACAACGACTCCATCCAATGTGGATGCTCGTCCCACTGCGACCACAACACCTCCAACGAATCTTGAGGTTGGGGTTTTTGTTTTTGATATTCTGATATTACTCCTTCCTCTGTTCTTGATTTATATGAAGAACGCTGATCAACCGACAAACGAGTTGATCCACAGATCATTATTTAAAAATGGAAGGTTGATGTGGGGTTACAAGTCAGGAGTTATTTATAAATTATCTGATTGTTGCTAACACCCCTTGTTAAAATGCTAATGCGGAGCGCGCGGGCGAATCCAAACAAGGCCCAGACCCTCCGCTGATCTTGTTGTTGTTGTGTTTCCCGTGCGTGGCTAGGTAATGTGACAAAAAGGCAGAGATAGGGGTCACACAGTGTCGACGGTGACCTGAGAGTCTCTTAGGCATAGACGACACAAAGAACGGACCACTGGAGCATGACTAGTGGCCCATATAAAGAACTTCCAGTGTTCCATGCCGACAAAAGCCGACAGTGGCCGGAGGAGGCCCATGACAACCGGCCGCAGGCAGTGGGAAGGCGGCACACCGTCGCACGTCGGGGTGTCCAGAGGTGGTGGGAAGCTAGCCGGCCCGAGCCAGCCATGTGGAAGAAGGACGGTGCCCGCAGGTGCTGCCGGCGGCAACACCCATGGCCAGTGGGCCATGGCCGGAGGGGGCAGCGCGACCCCACAACGTGTCGTGTTGGCTGGAGACTGGTCAGCCACCTGGCCGACCGTTGCACGCGGTGGGGTTGCGTCCCACCTGCCAGATGAAACGGACCCACATCCACAAGGCCAGTTGGAGACACGGTCTGCCTTTAGGTGGATGCGGGCCGACCGAATGTGCTGGACCCACCCAGCAGGCTGGGCCGGACCTACGGCCCAGCGCTGGTGGGCCGCGCCCCACCCAGCGGGCCAGGCCAACCGTGACCCGAGCCCGTGAACCATCCAGGCCGACCCCAATGGACCGGACCCAGTGAACTGGGCCAAACCTTAATGGGTTGGACTCGGGCGGGGTCAGGTAGACCCCGAGACCCATTGCGTTGTGCCTGCCTGACCGAGTCAGACCGAGCCCAAACCCAACTGGCCCTCGAATAAAGAAACACCCATAACTCACAATCCGAGTGTCCGTTTGACATGCCGTCAGTGATGTTGGGACCCATTTTGGGAGGCAGTCCCTTTTGAATATTCTTGTGGGCCCGACCAAGCCAGGTTGGACCAAGATGCGATCATCCTCATTTCATGGAAAGAGGTGTAACTAACAGACCGAGCATCTGATCGATGCACCGTCTATGGCATAAGGACCCTTTTGACAAGGCGGTACTTTAGAGATACTCTAAGTGAGTTTTGATGGAGTTTGATGTGGAACCTGTGTTGGATCAGACTTGAATCTAAATGGGTCCTTTTTAAAAAAGTTCTCATATCCCAAAAATCGGGTGTCCGATCGATGCACCGTCTATCACATTGGGACCCCTATGAAAGGGAAGTCCCTTGGGTATGATTTTTGTGGGAATTCGTACTGGTTGAAATATGACTGATGGCTTGAGGAGCAGAGTCTTCCAGAGATTAGGCGTGCTTTGTGTGAGAATCCAGTGGCTTGCTATGACATGAAGTAGAAGAGCGACCAATACGGGTCAGCATTAGAAACTCTAGAGTGGGATGATCTAGCTCTATGACTAATCATCCCTATATCTGTACCAGCAACCAATACGAGTTAGCACCAGTGACCATTACGGGTCAGCACCAGGTGTAACATTCCAGGTAAATAAAGAATACTACTTTTTCATATTTATCCATATTTGTGAATAAAATGTTATTATTAATTTAAAGGGAACACTATGCTCTATGACATACCCAATACGCAACAACGAGTTTCTTTGAAGTCTTACGTTGCACTCTAATAATAAAATAATATTATTTTAAATGCTAGTTAATGCCTAGCCATTTTAATGTTGGTAATGAACATAAATAACTACAAAATGATTATATATGTTTATCAAATATTTTTACTTTTTTCCAATAAATGTTAGAGGCTTCAGATGCGAATGAATCCAATTTTAAGCATAAATCTTCTAATATTCTTTAAAAGGTCGATTAACTGCCTTTTGATGGAGAACCCTTTTTAAATATACTTTTGAAGATTTTATATGTTATATTTGACAAAATAAAATCCTTTTTTAGAATCTGGACATCAAAATTTACTCTGTGTAAATTTTTGTTATTTTTCCGATAAAGATCAGTTTTAATGAAAATGTTGTATTTTAATTCAAAACCTCTTTTTAATCTAATTTAATTATATGGTTAGATCATCTTTTGAATTTATTTTAAAGTGAAATTATAATATATTTTTACCATTTAATCCAATGATGGACATTGGAATTAATCTCACTTTGAAATTGGACTTAAACTAGTGTCAATATTTTAATAAATATTGTTTCTTAAAAACACGCTATTTGTTTTGACAGCGGGAATTAATTATTAAATTAATTAATGAAACTTATATGTTTTGAATTTTTTAAAATAGACATCAGTTTTGAATTCGGAATATCAAATATATCTTAGGGTGATGTTTTGGTATTTTTCGGAAAAACATCAATTTTTGATGAATGGTGAAACCACTAAGTGGTAGTTAAAAAACCGATTTTTTGTTTTAATGAAACTTTACCACTTATGTGAATTGAATTTCAAAAATACTACATACATGGTTTTCATTAGGAAGTAAAATGTGGTTCAATGGGATTAAAATAATTTTTTTGATGAATAGTAACTATTAAGTTTTATTAATCACGATTAAAGGTAATTAGTGTAATTTAAGGTAAAAATAATGTTATAATAATATGAAATTACCTTGACAGATGTCCTACCCTTATTGTATGTGTCATGGACGACAAAAAAAATCCATGGTTAAACTTGGGGACCCCATGGAGCCCCTTGGGTAAGAAAATGACATTAATAACTTTTTATTTAAAGTTAAAATAAAAATGTCACAAACATGTATTGTTTTACTAAAACTATTTTTACATGGTGTTATACAAGACATATTTTTGACTATAAATATTCATTAGAAATATAAAATTATTTCCCACAACATGATATTTATTTTATAATTTTTAGATATTAAATAAATTAAATTATTTATGACACCATGATGATGCAGCGATTACCTCATTAATTAACGATTTAAATAAAATGAAAATATAATGTAAAATCTAAGACCTACACTTATCAAAAACCTATTGTATGAGTGGATTCAGAACCATTATCACATTATCCTAGAAATATATAATTGTGGGACCTTTAATATCCTAAAATCATTTTATAATAAAGTTTCTTTTCAAGACTTTCCAAGAGTGCCTCTCCTCCCTCTTATAAAAGGCCCCCAACTCTACCCCCTTACCCACACCTCTCAAGCCTTTGGATCGGCCAAGCTCTACTCATTTTATCTCTACACATACCTCTCCTCATCCTAGGAGCCTTACCTTTGGCAGAAAGCTCTTCAAGAAACTTTTTTGGTTCAAACCAAGAGGAGTTATCCGATTTAAAGGTAATGTCTTCACTTGTGTTCTTTTGTTTTATTTTGCTTCTCCGACCCCCTAAAATCTTTTTATTACTTTATTTTGTAACAAAACTAGTATCTCCAATATACTAGGATGTTTTTATGTTATGTATTAAAGCTACACTTACACACACCTCTGTCTAATGGTTAAAGAACATACTGTTTCTGTTGATGGCGAATTAGTGCCTCACGAAACGATGATTGTTCAATATTTTCTTAACACCTTTCATGGGGGAAATTATGATGTCACTGTATTTTATATATGATATATATAGTATTTATTTTTTCTATATGCTTCTGTATTTTATATTTAAAACATACCTTTATGCTTTTCATGTTGTGCAAATGAGATAATTTCATACGAGGAAGTGTGGACTACCGCCCCCTCAAGTGATGTGACTCGTTCATGTAATACATGGAATGTATAAAGAATGAAATTAATGAAAATATGAGACCTATATAACATATATATTATACTGGAATTATAATATATATATATATATATATATATATATCTCATCTAGTTTTAATTCCATTAATGTTCCAAAGAAATGAAAGTAGCGTTCATGCCTACGTACGACCTACCGTCTCCATGAACGGTGCATTTCATTTATTTTTATCTCTAAATATTATGGAATAAGTATAAAACGAATATATAATGGATATATATGATATTTAAATCATTAATACTATTCTGTAAATGATGTACATACAACTACATTGACAATGCTTTTCAAACACGATCATTTTTGACTCATGTACCGAACATCGACAAAACGTATGATATGAACTCACATAATTAACTAATTATTATAACATGATAATATATGATATTAATTGAATAATAAACTTTAATGTATTTACTTAAGAAATTATAAATTGACCAAAGTTTATTATTCAGGAATATAAAGAAATGGACAAGACAAGTCGGACTTGAGGTAAGAGATCCTACCTCTCTCTTTCTTTTTAAGTACTCTCTTTTATGTCATTTCTTTTAATCTCATCTTTCTTATGTTTTGGGATGTTATTTTATATTCCTCATACTGTAATTTTTATTTTCATATTATGATAGATTCTATTTGATCTCATAAATCCATTTTTGAAAGTTTTAAGTGGCGTCGTTAGGCTGCCGAGTTTTCGTAAGGGATTTTTCATCTCACTTTTATTCCAGTGAGATTTATGCTACATTTTCCACCATTTCCTTTTAGTGGTATATGTACTTCCCATTATTCTACTCTTTGTGTAATATAATTTTGTTTATGAGTATTTACATCAATGTTGTATAGTCCTTCTTTCATGGGGTGTACGTTTCGAAAGTTACCCAAATCGGTAAGGGAACCTTCCACCCTCCTCTTTTTAAAAGAATTATTTTGTTATGTCTTTTAATTTACATATTTTTATGTTGGTATATGTTATTATATATCCTTATTGATGTAAATTTTATGTCCAAGTGATGATATACCATTTTCTCTCTCATCAACTAATTTTATGAATTTTAAAGTGACCCCATTAGGCTGTCGAATTTTATCAAGGGAACTTCTTAACCCAATTTCGATTTCTTTGGGTTCAACATGTAGTTATTGAATATGTCATCCTTTGAATATGTTTGAATGACCTTTTATTGTTTTAAACTTAATATCCACTTATATTGGGTTTATTTATATTTGTCACACATAATTATGAGATTGATTTATCCTTAATTTAAGGACACCTTTTTTATAAGGGATTTCATCTCATTTTACATTTCTATTGAGATTTCATTATTGTTATGCACCAATTCACTATTATATGGTGTATATACTATCCTTTGGAATATTATATCATGAATCCCTTTATTCTCATGATATTATAAAGTTCTGATTAAATGTTATTCCTCAATTATTGTATTCAAGTGTCTCTTATTTTGTTAAAACCCCTTTAACTAAAATATCGTTTTAAATGTTTTAATGATTTATTATTATAAATATTTCTCATTAATATCCATGTTTTCAAAATGGTTTTAAGGATTTATTTATGTGGATATTAATGGTTTAAAATGTTAAAATCTTCAAAGTGGTATGGGACACTTTGATTCAAAAAAATATCTTTATTAAATGTTTTAAACGGTTTTGAAAATGGTTTTTAGAATGGATTCATTATTTCAATATCTTAAAATGTTATATTGTTGTTGCAATGTGGGAATGTTATCTTTCATTTATGATTAAGTTATGTGCTATTATTATGTTATGTTTCTTGGGAATTGTTTATGAAGATGGGTGGTTCTGTGATAAACTAAGGGCGGGTGAGCCCGATATAGCTCTCCAATGCATTGGGTAACGCGAAGGGGTTAAACGTTAAGGTTTTTCCGAAGAGATTTAGGGAATATACTGTGATGGGTATTCCAAACGTAACCATGAGGGTTACTCCCTACATAAGAATATTATGAATGCCTCAAGTTACCTTTATGTCTTATGATTTCTATGAGTTATTCATAAATCTTATGATTTCCTGAGGTATGTTAACGTGCTTATGTTTTATGAGTAAAGTATGATTTCATTGATTCTTATGTATACATGTACTAATGTTTTCCTTTCCGAATTTTTATATCCCTTAGTGAGCTTTTTATCTTCATCCCAAGTTTTTGAAATGTTTTTCACAGGACAAGGGAAAGGTATATGATACGATGATAGTTTCAAGGAAGTGTTAAGAAAGAATCCATGTTTTATTTTAAATATGTTTACTTTGATGGGAAAAAATGAATACTATCTTTTATGTAACCACTTTGTTTAAATGTGGAATGTAATTCATTATTTATGATCCAATTATCTAAAACTCTAAACCTGAAAAGATCCTCAATGTGAATTATTCATTTGATTCAATATTAAGTGAGGTTTAAGGTCGGAGCCTTATAGTTGGTATCAAAGTTTGGTTTAGATAGCTTTAGAGGTTAGAGTGTTGTTTAAGGATAAGTGACAAGTTGTGTATAACCACAATGGTTATTATATTAGATAGAGACATTGTTATTTTTGACTGTTGGAATGAGTTTGAGATAACTTGGATAAGTATATCTTAGTGTTTATCTTCCTCTATAGTACATGATGATTTTGTTGATATACTCACACTAACCTCTTTGGTTTCAGTAAATGGATGGATCTAGCAGGTACCAAAGTGAAAATGGGTTTGAAGGAAACTGTGGTGGTTCTCTGATTAAGAGACTAGATGAAATGGGGGATTCAATGAGAAATATCATGGTTATTCTAAAACAACTATCAGGAGTCATGATCAACCACTTGAACCTTGGTGAGTTCTCTAACGCATCTTGTACGAGAGAACCAACTCGATGTGGAAGTTCAGGTGATAATTATAAAGGTAACCATTAGGGTTTATATGATCCTTACTTTTGAGGTAATTATGGGTTATTATATGTTATGATGGAAAATGAAAGGCATGAGATAAACTTGAGGTTAAAATATGTTATGATTATTTTTGAAGATTTTATCTCGTTTTGGGGAATGTTTTAAGAATTATATAGTTTTGGAAAAGGGACAACACACATACCATGTGATAACCCGTCACGTCAGAAAAAGCTGTGGGAATCGAACCCACAACCAAAGTGTGACTGGTATTTATCGCCTACCACTGGACTACGTGAATTCCCTAGTTAGTTTGACTAATTCTTTTTAGTTATATGATTTTATGAAACAAGAGTAAGTTGATTTTGGGTTATCTATGGAAATTATTAACCTATCATGGAGGATATGTGATTAGGTTAATTACTTTTTAATATGAGAATTTAAGAGAAACTGATTTTATCTGGAGATAAATCTTAATTTTTACCTTAAAGAGAGTTTTTGTGGGCGCCCTCAAATGATTAGTGTGATTTTGGGATACTTAAGTGTAGTAGAGTGGCTGACCAAGGTCATCTCTCAAAGGAGGAAGTGAATTAAAACAACTTTTCAGAGGTATTCTAAAAAAAATAAAAGAGAATAGAATTGAAATACTACTTAAAAGGATGGGGGTTGTTTATAGTTTATAAATCTAGAAGAAGTTTTCTGGAAGAAGATTGCATTTTTTTTGTTTTTAATTTTGAAATGAAGTTTGATTAAAAAGACACAACAAGAAGATGTTTTTTTAGAAAATATTTTAAAAGGAATAATCGATCTAACTCTACCTATTAATTTACTTATTAATCATTATCATTTAAATCAATATCCACTTAATTATTATCCCCTAATTGTTTAACCCTTGAACCCTACAAGAGTTAACTTAACCACAAAGATGGAATTACTTAAACCCTGGGCTAGCTTCGGAACACGCAATCGCTGCACCCTGCTTTGATTGTTGTTATAAGGTTATCTTATGGTCAGTGGTTAATTAGATCACATATCCATTCTAGAAATGAGGATGAATTGTATTTAGGGATTATATTTTAACTCTACAAATTTATCCCGTGTGGTCTTGTATTACCGATTAAGATCACGCTCTCACAATTTACACAAAATCTCAACCTCGCGTGTTTTTGTGTTAATTATTCAATTTTTTACTTAGCTTCTTACAATTTAAAAACACAATTCATGGATCATATTAGGTGAATTACAGTAACTCAATGATTAAAAATAATTAAATGAAGAAGGATAGAGGTCGACTGATTACTAAAAAGAACTACTCTTCCATGGGCGGTGTAGTCATCGTGGAGACATTTTGCATGAGCAAAGGATTGAAAGGGTAGAACCCAATCTCGTCTCCACTGTTGATTCCAACCCAATTAATAATATTAAAAGAAGAATAAAAGGGAAGAACAAAGAAGATTATTTGAAGAAAAACTCAAGAAACAAACATGAAAGAAAAGAAATACAAAGAGGAGGTGGGAGGGGAGATCCTTTTTGGAAGAGAGGTTTTCACAAATACTTACTTCTTACAAGAGTTGTGAGGGGCTCCCAAGAGACACACTTTTGGACAAAACTTCCTAATTCCTCGACCAGCCCACCAAAAGAGTTAAAACCCCCTTTAAATAGAGTTTTTGAGGGCTAGGGTTACATAACTTTTTAAGTGTGAAATGAAAAACTCGGCCAAATATTTTATTCCATGTTTCACCGCCTAGTTGACCTCAAAACGCCTGAATTGGCCAAAATTTCAGAAGGATGATTTGTGCCAAATCATGTCCCCAAACTATCCTCAAAATTTGGACTCAATCGAATCCTGGATGAAGAAGATATGACCCAAATACAGAACCCATGTCCATTCTGCCGAGTCCAGCCCACCATTGGCTTAATGGACCATTTAATCCATCCAAATGCACTATTTAGCTCTAGTGTCATGAATGAAAGTTTTATAAAATTAAGTTAGGAACATTGTTACAAAATATTAAGTTCAAATAATAAATATTAAAATATTTATCTTCAAAATACTACAGTATATTTTAAAAGGGTAAAACTAGAATTTTCAACAAATTTTCAATTGAATGATCTAATCCAAAATATTTCGTAAATGAATATATTTAGAACAATGTGAGGAAATTATATCATTTATTATCAATAAAATATTCAAAAAAATAGTTTTTTATCAACTCCCCCACACTTACCCTTTTTCACTCCTGAGAAAAACCTCATGTCAAGTAAACATCAATATCAAATCAAAACCAATTTTAAATCACATATCCTTGAGATCAAACAATTACACACCAAGAAACAAAAGATATTGTGCCTCATAAAAAACTATTATTTAAAGTTCTTCATTTATATCATTCAATATATTTCCACTTTATTTATCCTCCCATGCACAAAACACTTACCTCACTTGAATTTTCTCTTATCACACAAATGTCATTTTTTTGAAATGTCTTTCTCATCCAAACTCATACAAGGGTCACCATAGGCTTGATAAATTCCTATATTGATACCCAATGTGATTCAAGGACCTATGTTTATCATGAGGACTTTTCATGGTTGTTATGTGGATTTCAGTTGGTAGGATTATGATGTGAAAAACTCTGAGGCTGAATGAGGAGGGCTTGACTCTTTTTGAAGCAAAATTGCATTAATCTAATTTTGACTTAAATATGGTCTTCTCCTCAATCCCCATAGTATCAATTCAGCTCCATAATCCTGAAAAGTCATGAAAGGTTTACACCATTCATAATTTCAGAATAAAAAATGTTAATATTCTCAAACATGATTTTCTTGAAAGCTCTAGATGGGCACAAATTTTCACCTCAATTAGAAGCTCCAGAAAAGGCACAGCTTCAGTTGTCATGAAAGCTCCAGAAAAGGCACATATTTCAATAAAACTATTTTCATCATCCGCAAACACATCTCTTAAGAATTTAATTTTCCACCCAAATTATCACATAATGTGGTAGCACAACACAAGATATGTTTCCCCACACTTAAGATCAACTAGATTATGCAATTTCACTTCAAGAGTTGGTTGGATAGGGAAAATTGGCTTGTAATGTGGATAACCTAATTGGATGTGCATGTATTCTAAGGGATACAATGATTAAATGTTCAAGGTAGTCCATTATGAAAAATTATTCTTTGAAATAGGGGCTCTAATACCAAACAAATGCCTTAATCATTTAAACATAAGTACCTCAAACCCTTAAGTTTTGACAGGAATAGATCAAATTATGGTTAAATCAAGCATGGTTTGGTTCTCTCAAGAAGTGAGGTGAATGTTAAGAATATGAAAATAATGGTTCAGAAGACTCACAAGAAAGTGATTTCAAAAATAAAGAAAGTGAGATGTGGCATGGGATTCAAAATTCGGTGTAATTTTCATGAAATTACTAAATATTTGAACTTGAAACAAAGTTATTCCAGCATTCATTTAAGCTTACTTTCAAGGGATAAATTGTTTCACTCATTGATATGCATTTAAAAATTGTGATGAGAATCATTTCAGCTCAAAAATTTCAAAAAACACAAATAAAATTGAAAAATAAACACACGAAATTTGAAAAAAACACAATTTTTTTTGGTTTTTTTTGTTTTTAAACAGGAAAACAATTGAAATTACTAAACTAAAATGTTCCCTCCCCCACACTTAAAATATTTCATTGTCCTAAATGTGAACCCATGAGAAGATATATTCACATGAAATGTATAATTTTAAATAGGACAAAGAATAATAAAGTTAAAGGGTTAGGAACAGCCTGATGTGATCAAGTGATGATGGGGTCATGCAGTGTCATAAAATCCACTGCATCAGTAGGAAGTCCCTAAATGTATCTCTTCAAACGTTTCCCATTGACTGTAAAGCTCCTTTCAGTGTCCTCTTGTGTGATCTCCACTACACCATAAGGAAAAACATTATATACAATATAAGGACCTAACCATCTGGAACGCAACTTACCAGGAATCAGCTTCAGTCGTGAACTATAGAGAGGGACTTTCTCTCCAACATGAAACTCCCTTTGGTGGATCATTCTATAATGAGCTGCTTTTGATATTTCCTTTTATAGCCTTGAGTTCTCATATGGAGACAATATAATCTCCTCAATCTCTTGAATTTGTAGCTTCCTTTGGATTCCAGCATGGGTCAAATCCATGTTGCATTTCTTTATATCCCAATAAGCTTGATGCTCAACTTCCATGGGGAGATGACACGCTTTCCCAAAAACAATCCAAAATGGGGACATACCAATGGGTTTCTTGTATGCTATCCTATAAGCCCACAATGCATCATCCAAGCGCTTGCTCCAATCCTTCCTATTTGGTTGCATAGTTTTCTCCAAAATTTGTTTCAACTCACGATTTGAAACCTCAGCTTGGCCATTTGTTTGGGGGTGGTATGGTGTTTATGTTTTGTGTGTTACCCCATACTTATGAAGAAGGGAAGCAGGATTCCGATTGCAGAAATGTGTCCCTTGGTCACTGATGATATCCTTTGGTACTCCAAACCTAAAACAAATCCGTGCCTTCACAAAATCCACAACAAAATGGGAATCATCATTCCTGGTGGCCTTAACCTCCACCCATTTTCTCACATAATCAACAACAACCAAAATATACAAGAAACCATATGAACTTGGAAAAGGACCCTTAAAATCAATGCCCACACATCAAAAATCTCACAGAATAGTATGGGTTGTTGGGGCATCTCATGTCTCCTAGAAATATTCCCAGTGTGTTGGAAACGAGAGCATGACTTACAAAACACATGGGCATCATGGAATAAACTAGGCCAATATAATCTAGAGTCCAAAACTTTCCTAGCTATCTGTTGGGGTCCAAAGTGTCCACCACATGCAAGTGTATGACAGAATTGAAAAACAGACTCAAACTCATGATCAGGAACACACCTCCTAATAACTTGGTCACTATACATGCGCCATAAGTATGGATCATCCCAAACATAAAATCTTGACTCAATATTTATTTTTTGGACTTGATGTTTCTTTAAATTTTCAAAGATTTCAGAGGCAATAAGGTAGTTAACTAAATCTGCATACCAAGGATGCGTACCTGAGATGGAATAAAGATGCTCATCGGGGAAAGTGTCCCGAAGTGGTACCTGGTCCAAGGTGTCATCCTCTAGTGTGTGAGTAGGCCTACTCATGTGGTCCGCCACTATGTTTTCTGACCCCTTTTTGTCCTTTATCTCAATATCAAATTCTTGAAGAAGGAGCATCCATCGGATCAGCCTGGGCTTTGTATATGGATTCTTCAAGAGGTACCTCAGAGCTTCATGGGCAGAAAAAACAACTACTTTAGATCCCAATAAATATGAATGGAATTTATCTAAAGAAAATATGACAGCAAGAAACTCATTTTCTGTGGTTGTGTAATTTTATTGGGCTGAATCCAGTGTCCTCGATGCATAGGCGATCACATGTGAACGTCCATCCACCCTCTGAGATAAGACAGCTCCAACCGTGAAGTTGGAGGCGTCACACATAAGCTCAAAAGGAATATCCCACCGTGGGGGCTGTATGATAGGCAGAGTGGTCAGATAATTCTTTAGCTCATCAAAAGAAGTCCTGCAAGAATTATCAAACACAAAATCAGAATCCTTTTTAAGTAATCGTGACATAGGAAGAGAAATCTTACTAAAATCTTTGATGAAGTGCCGATAAAATCTTGCATTCCCTAGGAAAGATCTAACATCACACACACATGAAGGATAGGGTAAGGATGAAATAATGTCTACCTTAGATATATCAACCTCTATCCCATGTTTTGATACTACATGCCCTAAGACAATGCCATGCTCTACCATGAAATGACACTTTTCAAAGTTCAGGACCAGATTCTTCTCAATACAATGATTCAATACCTTTCCAAAACTATTTAGACATTCATCAAATGAGGATCCATACACTGTAAAATCATCCATAAATACCTCCATGCAGGTCTCAATAAAATCAGAAAAAATACTCACCATGCATCTTTGGAAGGTACCTGGGGCGTTGCAAAGTCCAAATGGCATCCTCCGGTAAGAAAATGTGCCAAAGGGACAGGTGAATGTAGTCTTCTCCTAATCCTCCGGAGCTATAGGAACCAGAAAATATCTAGAAAATCCATCCAAGAAACAATAGTGTGTTTTCCCAACTAGTCTCTCAAGAATTTGATCAATAAATGGGAGGGGGAAATGGTCCTTGCAAGTGGACTGATTTACTTTCCTATAATCACTACACACACGCCAACTATTTTTCACCCTCATTGGAACTAACTCATCTTTCTCATTTTTTAACAACAGTAACACCACTCTTCTTAGGCACAACCTGAATAGGACTTTCCCACTGAGAATCTGAAATGGGAAATATTATACCAGCTTCAAGCAATTTCTCAACTTCTTTTTTAACAACTTCTAGGAGGGTGGGATTGAGTCTCCTTTGTGGCTGTCTCACCGGTTTATCCCCATCCTCCAAAAGAATCCTATGCATGAAAATGGAGGGGATAATACCTGATATGTCTGCCAAGGTCCACCAGATTTCCCTGATGTTCTCCCTCAAAAGATTCAAAAGATTCTCTTCATGTTCAAAAGGGATATTTTTAGCAATGATAACAATTAATTTATCACCACTCAACAAGTATGAGTATTTCATATTTGATTGCAATGGCTTGAGTTCTAATGAATGAGGGTGTAGTATGGATGGAGACATTGAAGGAACTGAAATATGTGCACAAAGAGCATCAGTATCAGAATAGACATCATCAAAATCAGCGAATAAAGAATCAAATCCATCAGCATACTGAACATCCATGTCATAATTAGAGTTCACATGATCAAAATCAGAATATGATTCCAATTCAAAATCAAATCTTAGAGAGTCTTGTTCCTTTGAAAGGGGTGTGGAAGTACACTTAGACATCAAACTAGAACCAATAATCATAATCTCCCTAAGCATAGGACAATCCAATTCCATGGTGTTTTTACTTGGTGGTTCAAAATGGGAGATAACAAATGCAGAATGATCCTCTGAGGGGTACTTCATGGAATCCATAACATTAAATATCACAACTTCATCCCCAAATTCCATGGAAAGTGTACCCTCATTGACATTTTTGATAGTTTTTACTGTTTTGAGGAAGGGTCTACCTCAGATAATGGGGGCATGAGAACTTACCCGATCATCCTCCATGTTAAGAACGTAGAAATCTACTGAAAATATCATGTCTCTTACCCGGACAAGTACATCCTCAAGGACTCCCGCTGGATATGCCGTAGATCTATTCGCCAACTGCACCACTACTCTTGTCGGCTTCAACTCACCAACTTGTAAGGAAGAGAATACAGAGTGAGGCATCACATTTATGGAATCACCTAAATCAAAAAGTGCATCAGAAAAGTGAAACTCCCCTATGGTGCATGGGATGGTGAATGTCGCTAGATCCTTTCACTTTGTTGGCATTGCTAGAGTTGGTGTAATGAGTGCTGAAAAATTCCTTCCAAGATTGATCCCCTCACTTCCCTTGAGCCCTCTTCGATTGGTGCAGAGTTATTTTAAGAATTTGTCATACCTCGGGATTTGTTTGATGGCTTTATGTAGAGGGATGTTGATCTCTACACTCTGGAATGTGTCCAAAACCTCCTTTTGCATTGCTTCTTCAGCCAGCTTCTTTGTTTGAACAACCCTGTTTGGAAAAGGAAGGGGTTTAGGAGGAACATCATCAATATTTTTCTTACCTTTATCTTTCTCCTTGGATTTCTCATCAGTTGGTATGGAATGCGGCTTCTCTGGAGTTTAGGTGAATCCCGATGGAATGGTAGGTACAGATGTATCGTTCATTTGGTTCCCACTTCTCAATGTGATGGCACTAACATTACCCTTTGTATTTGGTGTGGGTTGGGAAGGTAGATTTATTGAATTTTTACTTACAAGTTCATGGAGGGCAGTGGAAATCTGGATCATTTGAGTCTTCAACTCCCTCAGCTCTAAACCTTGACTTTTCAGCTCATTCTGTTGATTAAGAACAATTTGCTTCAAAAGTTCATCAGTTTTAGAATCTACCTTGGGTGGGGGATTCCCTTGTTGCTGGCTTGCTGATTCTTGGGCTTCAAATCTCCTTTGGGGTTGTTGGAAACCCTATTGGTAAGGCGGAGGCTGTTGGAAGTTTTGTTGAAAGGGTGGCCTTTGTGGTTGTCCAGAGCCATAAATCATGTCTAATTGATCCTTCCACCCTTGGTTGAATGTTGGTGCAAAGGAGTCATACTTATTTTGGGGATGTGGTTGTTGTTGTTGCTGATATGGTCTCCCAGGGAAAACTGTTGCACAATATTCTATTTCTTGTAGTTGGGGGCAACAGTCAGTTGGGTGGCTTGTCTCATTGCAAATGCCACAAGGCCTTGAAGGAGTGGGTTGGGATGTCTTTTGAGACAAAGAAATCTGCCTCACCCTGGTGGTCAATTCTTCCAACTTGTTATCAATCAAATGACTTTCAAGAGAAGGACATACCTGATGTACTCCCCTGATATGTGGTGTACATCTATCGCCAAATTGTTGGGAGTTTTGGGCCATCTTGTCGATCAATGCACGTGCGGATGCTGGTGTCTTTTCCACCAATGATCCTCCAGCCGCAACATCCACCATGCTCCTCTCCATGGGTGTGAGTCCTTCTTAGAAGTATTGGATGAGGAGTTGCTCACTGATTTGGTGATGCAGACAGCTTGCACACAACTTCTTGAATCGCTCCCAGTACTCATACATTGACTCTCCTTGGGCTTTCTTGATCCCCGATATCTCCTTTCGAATGGATTTGGTCCTTGATGCTAGAAAAAATCTTTGCAAGAAAAGACGTTTCAAATTATTCCAACATGTTACATCTTCAGGTTGAAAATAATACATCCAATCTTTTGCAGCTCCATCAAGTGAGAATGGGAATGTTCTTAATTTAATATGATCTTCAGAAACATTTCTTAGTTTTAAGGTTGAGAAAACCACATTAAATTCCTTAAGGTGTTTGTTGGGATCCTCACCAGATAAGCCATGAAACATTGGAAGAAGGTGAATTAATCCAGATTTCAATTCAAAGTCCGATTTGAGGTTTGGGTATACAATACAATTTGGTTTATAGTTAATATCCGGTGCAGCCAATTCTCGCAGAGTTCTATTAAGTTCATTTCCATTATTTTCATCCATTGGTTCTTGTTTTAATTTTGACTTAGAAGTGTTTCCAATTTCAAAATTCCTAGAGTGGAGGAATTCCCCAGTTGGGTAAATGTCGACACATCCCGTAGACTGAGAATGACGGATTCGCACCCTAAGGCTCCGTTAAATCTCATATGGACCATAATAAAATGATAAGAAGTTTGATTTGATGGTCCCAAAAAAAGAAAATAGAAAACCAAAAAGATAATTGAGAAAGGGTAAAGAAGAAAGAAAGAAGAGAAGATAAAATATTAAAATAAAAGTAAAAAAATACCCCTAATTATTTGAATAAAATACTTGCCTCCTCATCAATGATTCCAATTTTAAAGAGCGTTGTCCTGGGCGCCCTCAAATGATTAGTGTGATTTTAGGGTACTTAGGTGCAGCAGAGTGGCTGACCAAGGTCGTCTCTCAAAGGAGGAAGTGAATTAAAACAACTTTTTAGAGGTATTCTAAAAAAAATAAAAGAGAATAGAATTGAAATACTACTTAAAAGTATGGGGGTTGTTTATAGTTTATAAACCTAGAAGAATTTTTTTGGAAGAAGATTGCATTTTTTTGTTTTCAATTTTGAAATGAAGTTTGATTAAAAAGACACAACAAGAAGATGTTTTTTTAGGAAATATGTTAAAAGGAGTAATCGATCTAACTCTATATCTTCATTTACTTATTAATCATTATCATTTAAATCAATATCCACTTAATTATGATCCTCTAATTTTTTAACCCTTTAACCCTACAAGAGTTAACTTAACCGAAAAGATGGAATTACTTAAACCCTGGGCTAGCTTCGGAACACGTAATTGCAGCACCCTGCTTTGATTGTTGTTCTAAGGTTAGATTATGGTCAGTGGTTAATTAGAGAACATATCAATTCTGGAAATGAGGAGGAATTATGTTTAGAGATTATATTTTAACTCTACAAATTTATCTCGTATGGTCTTGTATTACCGATTAAGATCACGCTCTCACAATTTACACAAAATCTCGACCTCACGTGTTTTTGTGTTAATTATTCAATTTCTTACTTAGTTTCTTAAAATTTAAAAACACAATTCATGGATCATATTAAGTGAATTACAGTAGCTCAATGATTCAAAATAATTAAATGAATAAGGATAGAGGTCGACCGATTACTTAAAAGAACTACTCTTCCATGGGCGGTGTAGTCATCGTGGAGACGTCTTGCATGAGGAAAGGATTGAAAGGGTAGAACCCAATATCGTCTCCACTATTGATTACAAAACAATTAATAAGATTAATATAAGAAGAAAAGGGAAGAACACAGAAGATTATTTGAAGAAAAATTCAAGAAACAATCATGAAAGAAAAGAAATACAAAGAGGAGGTGGGAGAGGAGAGCCTTTTTGGAAGAGAGGTTTGCACAAATCCTTACATCTTCCAAGATTTTTGAGGGGCTCCCAAGATACAAAATTTCGGCCAAACCTTCCCAATTCCTCAACCAGCCCTCCCAAAGAGTTAAAACCCCCTTTAAATAGAGTTTTTGAGGGCTAGGGTTACATAACATTTTATGTGTGAAATGAAAAAATTGGCCAAATATTTTATTCCAAGTTGCACCACCTATTTGACCTCAAAACGCGTGAATTGGCCGGCCTTCTAGAAGGATGATTTGTGCCAAATCATTTCACCGAACTTTCCTCCAAATTTGGGCTCAATTGAAACCCGAATGAAGACGATATGGCCCAAATATAGAACCCATGTCCATTCTGCCGAGTCCAGCCCACCATTGGCTTAATAGCCCATTTACTCCATCTAAATGCACTCTTTAGCTCTAGTGTCTTTAATGAAAGTTTTATAAAATTAAGTTAGAAACACAGTTACAAAATATCAAGTTCAAATAATAAATATTAAAATATTTATCTTCAAAATACTACAGTATATTTTAAAAGGGTAAAACTAGAATTTTCATCAAATTTTCAAATGAATGATCTAATCCCAAATATTTCATAAATGAATATATTTATCACAATGTGCGGAAATTATATCATTTATTATCAATAAAATATTCAACAAAATATTGTTTTATCAGTACCTTGGAAGACTATGTGATTAAATCCTTCAAATATTTGGGTTTCAATCTTAGTTTGGTTTACTTTGAAGAATTTTATGGTCAAATTGTTTATTGAATGGTCTTCGTTGAAATTTGGGTTTTGTTGGAAAATTTTTTAAGATTAATAATAGATTTTTTTATAAAGGATTATTCATTTGTGGATTATCTGATCTTGTTCTAACAATTTTGGTTTTGGTTAAGGTCTAAAGACATGAGAAATATATAGTTCTCTTTTGTGGATTAGGTGATTCTCTAGAAGTTGATAATAACTCTCTTAATATGACAACCCTGCTTTTATTACAAACTTAGACATGATTTATTACATAAAACTTTACTTGATACAACAATAATATCAAGAGGTTTAGTGTCTTTGGGGCTTAGGATCATTACATAAAAACTTAAAACATGAAATACAACATCTTTATTGAAAACTTCCTTTACATGACCACTACAATCCCTCGTACTTAGCATTGCATGGGATAACTTGAGGTCATGCATAAGAAAAGGGTGAGATATAAAGCCCAGTAAGGGAATACACATGGAATACATGAGGAGTACAATACATGTTAGACAATAGGCATATCAATAGAGCACAAGAGAAACATGAACATAAAGGCATGATAAATAATGATAATCATACCATGGAAATGTGGCAACAACACTTAAACATGGAATTAGCATGAGCCAAGGCTCATTGCACATGGAGCATGAGTAAACCCTAATTGCACATGAAGCAGGAGTAAACCCTCGTTGCACTTGAATTATCATGAGTCAACACTCATTGCACATGACGTATCATGATACTATACTTTACCCAATGCATTGGAGCTCTATAAGGGCGCACCCTTCTTAAACTTTTCATTTCATGCATAAGTGTGCCACATGGATCATAAAACATGGATTCATTAAACATAATCATTTATTCCACGATAAAGGAGTGTGGAATTAATACATGAAACTTTATAATCAATAACTAAATGTGAATAAAGGTGAATACCATTGATGGAGAAATGGGCATGGTATTCACTACACAATGGCATTGGCTTAGAAAATCAGTGCGATTTCGGCAGCGTAACGGCGTGACATAAGAATTCATAAAAATAGTTGATGAGAGAGAAATGAGTGTCTCAACTTATCTACATGAAATGGAAAGTAAGGGGGTCATATATATACATTTCCCAACAATTGTAATGGAATTTAGATTCATGATACAAAAGTATTGCTTGAATGTAAAAGAGGAGAGAGAAGTTCCTTTCAGAATTTCAGCATAGTAACGGGTGTACATGGGACGATTTTAATGAGAGAGAAAGGGGTTACTCATAATATTTACATTTAATGGACAGTAAGGAGGTCATATAGATACATTTCCCAACAATTGTAATGAAATTTAGATTCATGATACAAAATTATTGCTTGAATGTAAATGAGGAGAGAGAAGTTTCTTTCGGAATTTCGGCATAGTAACGGGTGTACATGGGAGGAATTTAATGAGAGAGAAAGGGGTCTCCCATCATTCAAAAATAAATAGGGAAGTATGAGGGAGGTGTGAATCCATACCCCAACATTCATAATTGAAATTAAAAGGGCAAAACAACTTAAATAAAATTGAACAAAAATGAGAAAGGAAGAAAAAACCCTTACTTGGAAGTGTGATTCCAAAGGCTAGAGAGAGGTTTGTGAGAGGATTCTTGGGAGATTGGGGCACCTTGGGAGGATTCTAGAGAGAGTAGGTCCGAGGTTTGACGAACTCCAAAGGCTTTGAGTGAGGAGAAAGTGGGATCTTGGGTGAGTTTATATAGGAAAGGTGAGGGAATTATTTATTATTTAGGTTTGAGACCCCTTATATTAAATTAATCCAAACCAAAAACCATCCCATGGTTTTTGACAATGTTTTTTGGAAAAGGGAAAAGGAAAACAATATTTTATAAGGCCAAATTCCTAATTTCTTAAAATAATAGGGTTGCTTATGTGGAGGTGAGTCACACTCCCATGTAAAACAATTTAAAAAGACAAGGTGTTTAATAAGTCTTGAGGGGTCCATTAATGATTTGAAAAGTAAGTCAAAAAAACCCAAAATCACATTATTTTAATTTTAAAACATATAATGGCCGAACGTAAAGCTTATAGTATTTTATTACATCACTATTGGGTCATTATGATGTCATAAAACACATTATATATTTAAACGGTATTTAATTTTTACCCAAAAATTTGACTGTCTCAGAAAATTATGAAAAATTCACCATTGGATAATTTCGACGTCCTGATTCCAGAAATATCATTTATTTTATCTAAATAATTTTCTAAATATGTTAATTTTTACTTTTAAAATAAAAACCGTCATTTATCGAAAATTCACAGGTTTTGACAGAAATTGCGTTCAAACCTTAATAAAAATTATAATTGCATTCATAAAATTATATGGTAATTTATATATATAATAAAATTAATTTAATAATAATAATAATATTAAAATATTATTTAATTAAAAAATCCCTTAATTTAATAAAATATAATTCTTAATTAAATAATAACTAAAAAAACTATTTGTACTTTAAAAACTATTTACAATGTATTAAAAATGACAAGGAGGTATATTAATTATTATATAAAAAATAATATACATGAACATAGTACTAGAGATTCATTACATAATACCTTAAAATAGCCACATAAGAGCTAAGGGTAAGGTGTGCAATGGTGACGGACTCTTGGGGTGGCTCAGATAACATTGCTCGATTGGTAATCTCTATCAACATCCAATTTTCCCGTAGACGGTCCTGTTCGAGCTTGACATGATGAAGCTCAGATTGGTCTTGGTCAAGAACGAAGCTTAAGGATGCCACCTCTTTTCCGAGCTCCGATAAATGGTCTTCTTATGGGGAAATTATTCTGGATGAGGTCATCGCTTCTTTTGTCTGAGTAAATTGGATTTTTTAAAGCCCTATATTTATACTAATCCTGTGATCAATGTTCAACAGTTATAAAAGTTACAGTCATAATTCTTAACATAAAACCAAATAAGTTGACATTTTATATAAACATTTTACATAAAGATGCATTTAACTAGGTCAATAGGGATTTTCCATTAAAGAGACTTTGGGTCGTTACAATATTCCCCCCTTAAGAAATTTCTCCCTTGAAATTTCCTTTTTCCCACACTAAAACAGATGTGGGTAACTCAGCTTCATCATTTCCTCCGACTCCCAAGTTGCTTCTTCAAACTTGTGGTTTCTCCACAACACCTTGATGAGGGGCATTGTCTTATTTCATAGAACTTTTTCTCTACGATCTAAGATCTTCATCGGTTTCTCCTCATAAGAAAGATCATCCTCCAACTGTACCACCGTAGAAGAGAGTACATGTGAAGGGTCCAGTATGTACTTCCTTAAGAGGGATACATAAAAGACATCATGTACTTTGTCCATTGCAGGTGGAAGTGCTAGACGATAGGCCACAACCCCGACACGATCAAGAATCTCGAAGGGGCTAATGTACCTTGGACTTAACTTCCCTTTATTTCCAATCCTCATGACCTTCTTCCATGTAGATATGCGTAGAAAAACCATGGCTCCAACATTAAACTCAAGGTCTCATCGATGATTATCTGCATAACTCTTCTGTAGAATCTGGGATTCCTTGATATGCTGTTGAATGGTTTTCACCTTCTCCACCATTTCCTCTACCATTTCTGGTCCAAGAAGCTTACGTTCACTGACCTCATCCCAACATGCCGGTGTTCTGCACCTTTTCCCATATAGGGATTCATATGGTGCCATTTGGATTCTTGAGTGGAAACTATTATTATAAGAGAACTCTACCAGAGGAATATGTTGATCCCATCCTCCTTTAAAGTCCATTGAGCACGCTCTCAACATGTCCTCAAGTGTTTAGATAGTCCGCTCATATTGGCCATCAGTTTGAGGATGATAGGTCATACTGAAGTTCAATTCAGTATTCAGAGCATGTTGAAGACTCTTACAAAACATAGAGGTGAATCTTGGATATCGGCCAGACATAATAGATAGTGGTACTCCATGCTGCCTTACCACTTCCCCGATATATATCAGTTCCAGTTGATCCAAAGAGAAATCCTCCCAAATAGCAATGAAGTGTGCAGTCTTTATAAGACAATCCACAACAACCCAGATTGCATTGTTGCCTTTGGATGTCATTGGAAGTCCGGTGACAAAGTCCATGGTGATGTTCTCCCATTTAAATTCTGGTATGGGCAATGGTTGCATCATCCCCTTAGACTTCTGCCTCTCTGCCTTCACTTGCTGACACACCAGACACTTTGATGTATATTCAGCGATCTCCTTCTTCATATTATCCCACCAAAAGTTTTCTAGGAGATCTCGATACATCTTTGTGCTCCCTGGGTGAATAGAGAAATTTGAACTATGTGAATCATCCAAAAGTTCCTTCTTCAGCTCCGGACTTGATGGAACACATAGTATTTTCCCAAATCGCACAATTACTTCTTCATTAACATTAAACTCCGAGGATTTACCTTTTTCGACAGCTTCCACCTTTTCTTGAATTCCCACATCATCCTTTTGAGCATCTTTTAACCTTTCCAAAAGATATGGTTGAGAAATAATTTGTGAAAGGATTGATGATTATCCCTTCTTTATGATTCCCATGTCCATCTTCATCAAGTATAAGAAGATTGGATCCTTCTCAATTCCCATAATTGATAGAATCGTCGGGTCCTTTCTACTTAGGGAATCTACCACCTTGTTTTCTTTCCCAGGGTGGTAATGTATTGAATAGTCATAATCCTTGATGAGATATATCCATCTTCTCTGGCGCATATTAAGCTCTTTCTGTGTGAATATATATTTAAGACTCTTGTGGTCAGTATATATCTCACATTTCTCCCTATAGTGATAATGCCGCCAGATTTTCAAGGCAAATATCACCACCGCTAACTCTAGATCATGCATTGGATAGTTTCGCTCATGGATTTTCAACTGCCTTGAGGCATAGGATATCACTTTATCATTCTACATCAGCACACAGCCTAAGCCCTTCTTTGAAGCATCACTGAATACCACAAAAAGTTCCCCACTTGTGGGTAAAGTGAGCTCGGGCATAGTGATAAGCCTCCTTTTCAACTACTTGAATCTTCCTTCGCATTCATCACTCCAAGAAAACTTTACACCCTTTTGAGTTAGCTTGGTAAGAGGGTTGGACAATCATGAGAAATTTCTCACAAATCGTCCATAATATCCAACTAACCCCAAGAAGCTATGGATATCCATTACCGATGTTGGACTCAGCCATCCCTCAATTGCATCTGTTTTGGAGGGATCCACAGATATCCCATTGCTTGTGATGATATGGCCCAAGAATAAGACCTCCTTCAACCAGAACTCACACTTTCTGTACATTTCATTGAGATTATCCTTGTGCAAGGTCTCTAGTACAGTTCTTAAATGCTCCTCATGATCCTCCTTGGTTTTGGAGTATATTAGAATATCATCTATAAAGACTACCACAAATTTGTCAAGGTAATCTCTAAAGACTCAATTCATTAAGTCCATGAATATTGTTGGAGAATTAGTGAGTCCGAAAGGTATCACTATGAATTCATAGTGCCCGTATCTTGTGCGAAAAACAGTCTTGGGTATATCTTCCTTCTTCACCCTTACTTGATAATATCCCGACCGCAAGTCCACCTTGGAGAAGTATTGTGCTCCACGCAGCTGATCTAACAAGTCATCAATTAGTGGGAGAGGATACTTTTTCTTTATCATGATTTTGTTGAGCTCGCGATAATCGATGCAAAGGCGCATTGACCCATCCTTCTTCTTGACGAAGAGGACTGGTGCACCTCATGGTGAAGCACTTGGGCGTATAAACCCTTTATCCAGATTCTACTGTAGTTATTTATTTAGCTCTTAAATCTCCACAACAACCATTCTATATAGAGTCTTGGATATTGGTAGATCCCCTGGTATAAGTTCAATTGATAACTCAACATCTCTTCTAGGAGGAAGACCAGGCAGTTCCTCGGGAATCACTTCCACGAATTCCCTCACAATATGCATTTCTTCAAGGATGGTTTCTTCCTTGGACTAAATCATTTGAGCCAGATACAAATGCTCATAGGGAAGTAATATCCATGCTTGAGATGATGGAGCTAAAGGAGATTCATCTTCCTCCTTACACTTGTAAAGAATCAGGGGTCGATTCTCCATATGGAGTGTGATTTCCCTCTCCCGAAAAATTATGTTGGCTCTATATAAGGAAAGTCGATCCATGCCAAGAATTGCATCAAATTACACCAGAGGGAGTATGAAGAGGTTCTCCGGGAAATTCAATCCATATATTATAACAGGGGAGGACTTATATTCCTGGTATTCAATGATTTCCCCATTTTCCGTACTCACCGACATCTTCACTTCCATGATTTGTGGTGGTGATGGGATTGTTCTACTAAACTTTTGAGATATAAAAGAATTCATAGAACTTGAATCAAAAAGTACGTTTGATATTCTTGAATGAATAACTAGCGTACATGTCACTACTTCATTGTCAGGGTCCACTTTGGAAAAAGTGATAGAAAAAGCTCTTCCTTACTGCCTTGGAGGTTATTGGTTTCCTCTAAAAACCCTTGGATTAGGGCACTGATTTGAAAAATTCCCGGTTATTTTCATTTGTAGCATTGAACAACGTGTTGATGTTTGAACAGAGCGTTCCTCTCCTCTATTGCAGCCGCGAGTCTTTCTTTCCGACAGTTAACAGCTAGGTGCCCTTATCTTCCACACCTGAAGCATTTCCTCGTCCCCTTAAGGCAATTTCCAGGGTACTTCTTTCTGCACTTTTGGAAAGTGGGGTGGTGGATCTTCTTAGCACCGTTGGATTTATCCATCGGACTGCCAGCATTGAAGTCCACTTTACGATTCTTGTACCCATGATACCCCTATGATTCCCCAATCACTATTTCAACCTTGAGGCACATCAGACAATTTCCTCATAGCTTTCGAAGTCACGGATCGCTAATGATTTCCGCAGGCTAGGCTTTAGCCCACCAAAGAAGCGGTCAACCTTGTATTCGGGGGTAACGACAAAGCCGGAAGCGTATCGAGCAAGCCTTGTGAAGTTTTCCTTGTACGCTCCAACAGATTCTTCGTCTTTTTTCTTGAGGGAAAGGAAGTCCCTTTCCATCTTAAGCCAGAGGGTGCGCGGAAAATATTTATCGAAAAACATCTTCGGGAAATCCTTCCATTCCAACACCTCGATCTCCTCCTCAGGCTTCATATTTTTGATCAATTTCCACCATTGATCAGCTTCACCCTCTATACGATAATCCGCCAGGAGAACCTTCTATTATTCAGAACATTGAAGGATGGAGAAGATTTTTTCAATGGAGTTGATCCACTGTTCAGCGATCGTGGGATTGGATGATACACAAAAAGTAGGAGGCCTTTTTCTCATGAAGCTATCGATAGCGACTTGTTCTTTCTTAGGGGGGTTAAAAATTCCTCTTGACCCGTGTTTCTATTCAAAACTTGAGTTAGCTGAGAGAGAAGCGTGACAAAGTTCGCGATTCCCGCTCCAATTGGATTTGACATCTCATTAGTACAGTCATCACACTGATCTTCACAACAGTTGTTAGCCCGAGTCCTCCTATTACCGGCCATTGGCTGGAATAAAAGGAAAGTTAGGGGTAACACATAAAGGGTTATCCAAAGAAAAAAGTCGATGACTTATAAATAAACTTTTATTTTCTTAACTCATGAGTCTATAAACTTGAATCTAGGCTTTTCATGATCTACTTTCTAACATATATTCTTAGGGGAATTTTTTTTAATTCCCTTAATAAGGGTTCATACTAAGCTTGTGAATTTATCAAAACATATCCCCTGGGAGTGTCGTAACCAAGAGTGTAGTAAGGCCCGTTGTCATGCACCAGTTCCCATTCGAGTCTAGCTTAAAGCAGTGTTTTCTTGTTTTACCCCTAGGATACATCTGTGCCAGAGTCGCCTCTACCTGCTCGTATCCAAAAAGGGATGTATTTTCTTGATAAACCACTTACTCAGTACTTAACAAAACTTAGGGATGTTTTTATTATACTTAGTCTTGTCTCTAAGGCTTTACTAGGGATTTCTAATCCTAATCCAAAAAATAATTAAACCTATCCTTTGATACCAATTATGACAACCCTGCTTTTATTACAAACTTAAACATGATTTATTCCATAAAAATTCACTTGATACAACAAGAAGATCGAGAGGTTTAGTGTCTTTGGGGCTTAGGATCATTACATAAAAACTTAAAACATTAAATACAACATCTTTATTGAAAACTTCCTTTACATAACCACTACATTACCTCGTACTTAGCATTGCATGGGATAACCTGAGGACATGCATAAGAAAAGGGTGAGCTATAAAGCCCAGTAAGGGAATACACATGGAATACATGAGGAGTAAAATACATGTTATACAATAGGAATATCAATATATCACAAGAGAAACATGAACATAAAGGCATGATAAAGCATGATAATCATAACATGGAAATGTGGCAACAACACTTAACATGGAATTAGCATGAGCCAAGGCTCATTACACATGGAGCATGAGTAAACCCTCATTGCACATGAAGCATGAGTAAAACCTAGTTTCACTTGAATTATCATGAGTCAACACTCATTTCACATGATGTATCATGATACTATACTTTACTCAATGCATTGGAGCGCTATAAGGGCACACCCTTCTTAAACATTTCATTTCATGCATAAGTGTGCCACATGGATCAGAAAACATGGATTCATTAAACATAATAATTTATTCCACAATAAAAGAGTGTGAAATTCATACATGAAACTTTATAATCAATAAGTAAATTTTCATAAAGGTGAATACCCTTGATGTAGAAATGGGCATCGTATTCACTACACAATGGCGTTGGCTTAGAAAATCGGTGCGATTTCGACAGCGTAACGACGTGACATAAGAATTCATAAAAATAGTTTATGAGAGATAAAGGGGTGTCTCACCATATCTACATGAAATAGACAGTAAGGGGGTCATATAGATACATGTCCCAACAATTTTATTGGAATTTATATTAATGATACAAAAGTATTGCTTGAATGTAAAAGAGGAGAGAGAAGTTCCTTTTGGAATTTCGGCATAGTAACGGGTGTACATGGGATGATTTTAATGAGAGAGAAAGGGGTTCCTCATCATATTTACATGTAATGGACAGTAAGGAGGTAATATAGATACATGTCTCAACAATTGTAATGGAATTTAGATTCATGATACAAAAGTATTGCTTGAATGTAAATGAGGAGAGAGAAGTTCCTTTTGGAATTTCGGCATTGTAACGAGTGTTCATGGGAGTCATTTAATGAGAGAGAAAGGGGTATCTCATAATTAAAACATAAATAGGGCATACTAGGGAGGTGTGAAAACATACCCCAACATTCATAATTTAAATTAAAAGGAAAAAACAATGTAAAGAAAATTGGACAAAAATGAGAAAGGAAGAAAAAACCCTTACTTGGAATTGTGCTTCCAAAGGCTAGAGAGAGGCTTCTGAGAGGCATCTTGGGAGCTTGGGGCACCTTGGGATGATTATAGAGAGAGTAGTTCAGAGGTTGAATGAACTCTAAAGGCTTTGAGTGAGGAGGAAGTGGGATCTTGGGTGGGTTTATATAGGAAAGGTGAGGGAATGTTTTATTATTTAGGTTTGGGACCCCTTATATTAAATTAATCCAAACCACAAACCATCCCATGGTTTTTCCCATGGTTTTTGGAAAAGGGAAGAGGAAAAAAATATTTTATAAGGCCAAAGTCCGAAATTATTAAAATAATAGGGTTTCTTATGTGGAGGTGAGTCACACTCCCATGGAAAACAATTTAAAAAGACAAGGTGTTTAATAAGTCTTGAGGGGTCCATTAATGCTTTGAAAAGTAAGTCAAACAAACCCAAAATCACATAATTTTAATGGTAAAACATATATTGGCCGAAAATAAAGCTTATATTATTTTATTACATCCCTATTGGGTCATTATGATGTCATAAAATACATTATATATTTAAACAGTATTTAATTTTTACCCAAAAATTAGACTGTCTCAGAAAATTATGAAAAATTCACCGTTGGATAATTTCGAAGTCCTGATTCCAGAAATATCATTTATTTTATCTAAATAATTTTCTAAATATGTTAATTTTCACTTTTAAAATAAATACTGTCATTTATCGAAAATTCACAGATTTTGACAGAAATGGCTTTCAAACCTTAATAAAAATTATAATTGAATTCATAAAATTATATGATCATTTATATATATAATGAAATTAATTTAATAATAATAATAATATTAAAATATTATTTAATTCAAAAATCACTTAATTTAATAAAATAGAATTATTAATTAAATAATATCTAAAAACACTATTTGTACTTTAAAAACTATTTACAATGTATCAAAAATGACAAGGAGGTATGATTCTCGCTCAAATTTACCCAAGAGAAGAAGGTAAGATGGTCCTTGTAGTTTAGCTTGGGTTATCGAATCCACAGAGACCTAAGAAGAAACCTATTGACACGTACATTCTATGGACTGTTTTCGGTTATGAAGTGGCCAAATTGGATTGATTTTGGATAGTTTTTAAAGATATCTAATAGATTTAAGTGAATTCAATTTAAAAGAATGAGTTGATCCTAGGTTATTGCTCGGGGTGGATTGGACGTATTTTCTTTTTAATGATTTCAATTTCTTATATTTGAGATGAGTTCATTTAAGAAGATCAAACAACATCATCAATTACTGGTTTAATACCTACACCCTTTAATACTAATCACCTATACACTTGAAGGATCAAAGTTTTGAACACTCCAAGGTAAAGGTTCGTATTAGCACTTGAAGTGTGTGACCTTAAATTCAATAAGGACGATGGAGTTTAAAAATCATCAAATAAAAATATCAATTAAAGAAGTGATTATACATTAATGAGGTGATAAATAACATCCAATCCAGCCCCTTTCTACTCCCTTGGATCAACCCATAAGTGGATTATCCCTCCATTGATTCTATGGTTTCAAAGGAAGCGGAAAGTAGACTCATGAGGGAGGAAATGGAGAAGTAAAAAAAACGCAATAAAATAACAATCACTCCACCGTTGTGTGATAATCTCACAAGGTTTGGTATGAACAAGTTCACACCTTGAACTAAGGGTATAAAAGTGATAAGGAGAAGAACATAATAAAAATATAAGAATAACTTTTATTAAGAAACAAGGATGAATTAAAACAACTTACATGTGAAGGAAGAACATTACAAAGAGAAATTGGCAGCATAACATTAAGATGAAAACAAGCTCAAAGATTATCAACTCCTCCACCACCACTGCCATAATATATGCATTTTGGAAGCCTTGGGTCGAGAATCCAACAGTACAAAGCATCCCACTTGATTATGGTAGGCCTAGGGTGGTGGAAAGTTTGTGGAAAGAAGACTTTTCCACCCTTGACCCGAAAAGGCATCCAACTTTCATTCACCGAACAGACGCGCTTATATGACCTTCTAGATGTACGAATCAGAGTGGGACATAGAAGAATAAAATGGATCCCCAGATTTCTCCTAACCTCCTTTAAAATTGGGGCCCATTTGGAGTTTTATATTGGGATATATAATCAGATTAATGGGATGTTTTTCTGGGCCGTAGAATCTGGCCCAGAATTGTATCTCTAATTTGGGCCGCCTTAATGACCACCATAGAGGCCGAATTAGAATTATCTCATGAAGATTGATTTGTTACTCAATAGTTCTTATATCATCTAACAAAATATCAGATTCATTGGGCCTTTATTGTGGGCCACACAGTCTCATCAGTGGGATGGTGTCCAATATGGCTTCTCCAGAATTGTTTCCTTTCATCACAAAATATCCCCATCTTCTTCCATGAATTATTCATTTATCCCTGAATCAAAAATGTTCATATTGAAGTGTAGATAAATCTCAAAAAATATCAAATTAAAATATTTATAATCAGATGAATTATTGGGTACTTCAAATGATGTTCAAAAATGTACCACATAATAGTGCATTTTAAGAAGGTATTATAATCATAATGTGAAATGATATTCAAAATGTAAAATGCACTAAAATGGTGTTTATGAATAATAAATAACATGAATATTATATATATTAACAATGAATATTAGCCTCATTTAGTGGATAATCACACCCCCCAACTTGAGTTTTTCTAGTCCCGAGAAAAATATATCTCAACAATATGAAATTCGAATTCCCTTTTCCAAAAACATTTTAATACACAATGATCACCAAAAAACCTTATACCAAACAATCATGAAACCCATCAAAATATTTTAATACAAGATAGTTTCATAAGTAGATCCCAATCCCAAGCCCATTCCTTTGTTCAAATTCATTTCCATATTTCATCCAATATCAATTAAGTATGAGGATGTGTTGTGCATCACAATAGACATGGGGGTTCATCTTTATTCAAGGGGGAAATTATGGAAGCGCTAGGTGGAATAAAATTTCAATATTAAGATGAGTATTCATTTTTTTTATAATTTTTTTTGTTTTTTTGTTGTTTTTTTGTTGTTTTTGCAATTTTTCCATGGTAATTTAAGTTGCACTCAAAAGAGTAAACCCCTGTAGCGAGACCTTGCTGATGACTCCAAGGCTCAAAGACCATAGGGAACCAAGTGAAGCCCACATACTCGGGCATCATCTCGAGTTAAATCAGTAAACAAAAATTCAAATTACCATAAATAGAGATAAAATTACTAACTCTAGGCCAGACAACTATGGAGTCACGATCCCCAAGTGCAGAAAGCCACGCATTAGGTCATTTCATTTCTCTATGCTCAATTTTTTTTAAATATTTTTTTTGAATACTCATATTAAACTAAAATGATCATAAAACCTATGATATTTATTTAGGGGACCCCATGAACTCAAACTAATACCCCACTATCCAAGGGACGTGCATTGAGATCTTTTTTTTATTTGGATGAAAATATAAACAATGAAATATCACATTGGACAACCACACTTTCCAAAATCTATGCTCATGAAAATATACAAGGATTAAAATCAGAATCAGGGTATGATAAATTATTTTATATTCAGTTTCAAAGTGTGCAATGTGTATTACCATGTTCAAAGTTAAAGAAATTTTTCCTTCCATTTTCACAATTTTTTTTTCAAATCATTTATCATTTTTTTTACACAAAATAATTTTTTATTTTATCTCCCCCCAACTTAAAATAACATTGTCCCTAGTGTTTGATGAAAAGAGAATTTATAAGGATTAGAGGAAGATAATGGAAGTTCAAAAAGGAAATTGAAACTGAGGATCATGGAATGAAATCACCTGGTGGTTGAAGTTGAAGTTCTTGCTGCTCCAATTTAGTCCTTTGATATCCATTTCACTTGTAGAGTTACCTTAGTGGAACAAGAAAAACAAACAAACAAAACAAAATAGTATATATATATATAAGTACAATATAAGTCTATATATAAAATAAAATAAACTGATGATACATTATCTTTTTTTTAAATTTCTGGGTATGGTATTACTCAAGGATCACACCACGTGACACGGATGAATATGGTGCTCCCCTTTCATACCAATCCATACTTATAATAGAAGAACAGGTCAATAGTCTATTTTTTTTATTTATCAAAATGATTCATTAATCCTATTTAAAAAAAGATGATTTGCAAAGATGAAAACCACGGGTTGCCTCCCGTGCAACGCTTTGTTTAAGGTCGTTAGCTCAACTTGAACCCCCCAACTTATCCAATACCAACTTTCAGCATTTTAAAGACCACATGTTTCTCTATGTACAATAGATTGAGATTTATTCTTTTTTTATAATTTTTGTTGTATGCAAACCTATGTTCTAAAATGAGTGGTAAAATCCAAGGAATATCAAAATTGGTTGATCCAGTTTCCCTATAGTATTTCCTAAGACATTATGAATAATCACCTCTTTAGTGGTTTCAAAATAAGAAATGGTGACAAATGGAAGTTTTTGGCTATCCCCAATTAATGGAAACTTGAGGGTGGATGGAAAGTCCTTTTGTTCAAGTTCAGGTAGGCTAATACTTTCAAACATAGGTTTGGACTTTGAATTGAACTCAGTTTCATTTTCAAAATTGCTCAACAGAATTGGTTACTTTTGAATAGAATATTCAACCACCAAATTGGAAAGATCAGTTTCAGGAATGAGTATGGACTCAAAGTTTGTGATTTCTCTTAATGGTTTAGTGATTTGTATTTTTGAAAAATCATCAATGGAGTTATATTCATGAGACTCAATCCATGATGTCAAATTTCCCTCTTGTGAATACAAAAAATCAGTTTCCTCTTGATTTAAACACCCATAAAAAATTCCAGGATCCTCCTCATCTTCCCCAAATCCCAAGGTTTTCTCTTCAGTAAATTCATGAGAGGTTTGTGGTAAACTAGACAATTCACATAAGGTTATGGAAGGAATGGTTTGTGTAGGGATGGGTTCCTCACAAGTATTAATTCTTTTTAGTTCTAATCTCAATGACGAAACCTCAAAATTCATTATCTCCATTTGTTGACACAATTTTTCAAGTAATGGTTGTGGATCATGATGGGTAAGAGGTTGAGAAAGATTTTCAATTCCAGGTGGATAATTAAGTTGTTGGAATTGCACAAAAGGGTGTTCAGATTGGCTTTGTGAGGATTGAAACTCCTTATATATTGGAATGTTTTGTGGATTATAGGAGTAAAAATATTGTGGTTCATTAGGTTGGTGATGATCCCACCAATAGAAATTAGGATGGTCGTTGTACATCACACTTGGTGTGGAGTGATCAAAGTAAGGAGAGGTTCCCCATGTTTGGATTTGTTCAAAAGGGTTTTCCATAGAAGTGAGGGGGTGAGAACATAGAAGAGGGATGAAAAAAAGATGATAATGTCTAAGATAACTTACTTAGGTCCCCGGAAATGGCACCAAAATTTGATTCTCGCTCAAATTTACCCAAGAGAAGAAGGTAAGACGGTCCTTGTAGTTTAACTTGGGTTATCGAATCCACATAGACCTAAGAAGAAACCTATTGACACGTACATTCTATGGACTATTTTCAGCTATGAAGTGGCCAAATTGGATTGATTTTGGATGGTTTTAAAAGATATATAATATATTTAAGTGAATTCAATTTAAAATAATGAGTTGATCCTAGGTTATCGCTCGGGGTGGATTGGACAAATTTTCTTTTTAATGATTTAAATATCTTATATTTGAGATGAGTTCATTTAAGAAGATCAAACAAAATCCTCACTTACTGGTTTAATACCTACAATCTTTAATACTAATCACCTATAGACTTGAAGGATCAAAGTTTTGAGCACTTCAAGGTAAAGGTTCGTATTAGCACTTGAAGTGTGTGGCCTTAAATTCAACAAGGACGATGGAGTTTAAAAATCATCAAACAAAAATCTCAATTAAAGAAGTGATTATACATTAATGAGGTGATAAATAACATAAAATACAGCCCCTTGCTACTCCCTTGGATCAACCCATAAGTGGTATATCCCTCCATTGATTCTTTGGTTTCAATGGAAGCGAAAAGTAGACTCATGAGGGAGGAAATGGAGAAGTAAAAAAACGCAATAAAATAACAATCACTCCACCGTTGTGTGATAATCTCACAAGGTTTGGTATGAACAGGTTCACACCTTGAACCAACGGTATCAAATTGATAAGGATAAGAACAGAATAATTAGATAAGAATAACTTTTATTAAGAAACAAGGATGAATTAAAACAACTTACATGTGAAGGAAGAACATTACAAAGAGAAATTGACAGCATAACATTAAGATGAAAACAAGCTCAAAGATGATCAACTCCTCCACCACCACTACCTTAAATAGGAATTTTGGAAGACTTGAGTATATCCTCCAACAGTAAAAAGCATCCCACTTGATTATGGTAGGCCTAGAGTGGTGGAAAGTTTGTGGAAAGAAGACTTTTTCACCCTTGACCCGAAAAGGCATCCAGCTTTCATTCACCGAACAGAATCACTTATATGAACTTCTAGATGGCCAAATCAGAGTGGACCATATAAGAATAAAATGGAGGCCCTGGGGTCTACGAACCGTCTGTAAAATGTGGGCCCATTTGGAGTTTTATATTCGGAGATATAATCAGATTAGTGGGCTGTTTTTCTGGGCCGTAGAATCTGGCCCAGAATTGTGTGTCTAATTTGGGCCGCCTTAATGACCACCGTAGAGGCCGAATTAGCATTATCTCATGAAGCGTGATTTGTTCCTAAACATTTCTTCTATCATATCACAAAATATGGGATTCATTGGTCCTGTATTTTGGGCCACACAGTCTCATCAATGGGATGGTGTCCAATCTGGCTTCTCCAGAATTGTTTCCTTTCATCACAAAATATCCCCATCTAATTCCATGAATTATCCATTGATCCATGAGTGAAAAATGTTCATACTGAAGTTTAGATAAATCTAAAAAAATATCAAATTAAAATATTTATAATCAGATGAATCATTGGGTACTTCAAATGATGTTTAAAAATGTACCACATAAAAGTGCATTTTAAGAAGGTATTACAATCATAATGTGAAATGATGTTCAAAGTGTAAAATGCACTAAAATGATGTTTATGAATAATAAATAACATTAATGTTATATATATTAACAATGAATATTATCCTCATTTGGTGGCTAATCACACCCCCCAACTTGAGTTTTTCTAGTCCCGAGGAAAATATATCTCAACAATATGAAATTCGAATTCCCTTTTCCAAAAACATTTTAATACACACTGATCAACAAAAAACCTTATACCAAACAATCATGAAACCCATAAAAATATTTTAATACAAGATAGTTTCATAAGAATATCCCAATCCCAAGCCCATTCCTTTGTTCAAATTCATTTCCATATTTCATCCAATATCAATTAAGTATGAGGATGTGTTGTGCATCACAATAGACATGGGGGTTCATCTTTATTCAAGGGGGAAATTACGGAAGCGCTAGGTGGAATCACATTTCAATATTAATATGGGTATTCATTTTTTTTGTATAATTTTTTTTTGTTTTTTTTGTTATTTTTTTTGGTTTTTGCAATTTTGCCATGGTAATTGAAGTTGCACTCAAAAGAGTCAACCCCTGTAGCGAGACTTTGCCGATGACTCCCAGGCTCAAAGACCTTGGGGAACCAAGTGAATCCCACATACTTGGCCATCATATTGAGTTAACTCAGTCAAAAACAAATTCAAATTACCAAAAATGGAGATAAAATTACTAACTCTGGGCCAGACAACTATGGAGTCACGATCCCCAAGTGCTGAAAGCCACGCATTAGGTCATTTCATTTCTCTACGTGCAATTTTTTTTAATATTTTTTTTGAATACTCATATTAAACTAAAATGATCACCAAACCTATGCTATTTATTTAGGGGACCCCATGAACTCAAACTAATACCCCACTATCCAAGGGACATGCATTGTGATCTTTTTCTATTTGGATGAAAATATAAACGATGAAATATCACATTGGACAACCACACTTTCCAAAATCTATGCTCATGAAATTATACAAGGATTAAAATCAGAATCAGGGTATGATAAATTATTTGATATTCAGTTTCAAAGTGTGCAATGTGTATTACCATGTTCAAAGTTAAAGGAATTTTTCCTTCCATTTTCACAAAAAAAATTTCAAATCATTTATCATTTTTTTGACAGAAAAGCATTTTTTATTTTATCTCCCCCCAAATTAAAATAACACTATCCCCAGTGTTTGAAGAAATGAAAATTTAGGAGTAGAGGCAGATAATGGAAGTTCAAAAAGGAAATTGAAACTGAGGATCCTGGAATGAAATCACCTGGTGGTTGAAGTTGAAGTTCTTGCTGCTCCAATTTAGTCCTTTGATATCCATGTCTCTTGCAGAGTTCCATTAGTGGAACAAGGAAAACAAACAAACAAAACAAAATAGTATATATATATATATAAGTACAATATAAGTCTATATATAAAATAAAATAAACTGATGATACATTGTCTTCTTTTTAAATTTCTAGGTATGGTATTACTCAAGGATCACACCACGTGACACGGATGAATATGGTGATCCCCTTTCATACCAATGCATACTCATAATATAAGAACAGGTCAATAGTATATCTTTTTTATTTATCAAAATGATTCATTAATCCTATTTAAAAAAAGATGATTTGCAAAGATGAAAACCACGGGTTGCCTCCCGTGCAACGCTTTGTTTAAGTTCATTAGATCGACTTGAACCCCCCAACTTATCCAATACCAACTTTCAACATTTTAAGGACCACATGTTTCTCTATGTCCACTAGATTGAGATTTATTCTTTTTTTATAATTTTTGTTGTATGCAAACCTATGTTCTAAAATGAGTGGTAAAATCCAAGGAATATCAAAATTGGTTGATCCAGTTTCCTCTGTAGTATTTCCTAATACATTATGAATAATCACCTCTTTAGTGGTTTCAAAATAAGAAATGGCGACAAATGGATGTTTTTGGCTATCCCCAATGAATGGAATCTTGAGGGTGGATGGAAAGTCCTTTTGTTCAAGTTCAGGTAGGCTAAAAATTTCAAACATAGGTTGGGACTTTGAATTGAAATCAGTTTCATTTTCAAAATTTCTCAACAGAATTGTTTCTTTTTGAATAGAATATTCAACCACCAAATTGGAAAGATCAGTTTCAGGAATGGGTATGGACTCCAAGTTTGTGATTTCTCTTAATGGTTCAGTGATTTGTATTTTTGAAAAATCATCAATGGAGTTATATTCATGAGGCTCAATACATGATGTCAAATTTACCTCTTATGAATACAAAAAATCAGTTTCCTCTTGATTTAAACACCTATAAACAATTCCATGATCCTCCTCATCTTCCCCAAATCCAAAGGTTTTCTGTTCAGTAAATTCATGAGAGGTTTGTGGGAAACTAGACAATTCACATAAGGTTATGGAAGGAATGGTTTGTGTAGGGATGGGTTCCTCACAAGTATTAATGCTTTGTAGTTCTAATCTCAATGACGAAACCTCAAAATTCATTATCTCCATTTGTTGACACAATTTTTCAAGTAATGGTTGTGGATCATGATGGGTAAGAGGTTGAGAAAGATTTTCAATTCCAGGTGGATAATTAAGTTGTTGGAATTGCACAAAAGGGTGTTCAGATTGGCTTTGTGAGGATTGAAACTCCTTATATATTGGAATGTTTTGTGGATCATAGGAGTAAAAACATTGTGGTTCATTAGGTTGGTGATGATCCCACCAATAGAAATTAGGATGGTCGTTGTACATCACACTTTGTGTGGAGTGATCAAAGTAAGGAGAGGTTCCCCATGTTTGGATTTGTTCAAAAGGGTTTTCCATAGAAGTGAGGGGGTGAGAACATAGAATAGGGATGAAAAAAAGGATGATAATGTATAAGATAACTTACTTAGGTCCCTGGAAATGGCACCAAAATTTGATTCTCGCTCAAATTTACCCAAGAGAAGAAGGTAAGACGGTCCTTGTAGTTTAGCTTGGGTTATCGAATCCACAGAGACCTAAGAAGAAACCTATTGACACGTACATTATATGGATTGTTTTTGGCTATGAAGTGGCCAACATGGATTGATTTTGGATGGGTTTTAAAGATATAAAATAGATTTAAGTGAATTCAATTTAAAAGAATGAGTTGATCCTAGGTTATCGCTCAGGGTGGATTGGACGTATTTTCTTTTTAATGATTTCAATTTCTTATATTTGAGATGAGTTCATTTAAGAAGATCAAAAAACATCATCACTTACTGGTTTAATACCAACACCCTTTAATACTAATCACCTATACACTTTAAGGATAAATGTTTTGAGCACTTCAAGGTAAAGTTTCGTATTAGCACTTGAAGTGTGTGGCCTTAAATTCAACAAGGACGATGGAGTTTAAAAATAATCAAATAAAAATATCAATTAAAGAAGTGATTATACATTAATGAGGTGATAAATAACATACAATCCAGCCCCTTGATACTCCCTTGGATCAACCCATAAGTGGGTTAGCCCTCCATTGATTCTATGGTTTCAATGGAAGCGGAAACTAGACTCATGAGGGAGGAAATGGAGAAGTAAAAAAAAACGTAATAAAATAACAATCACTCCACTGTTGTGTGATAATCTCACAAGGTTTGGTATGAAAAAGTTCACAACTTGAACCAACGGTATCAAAGTGATAAGGATAAGAACAGAATAATAAGATAAGAAGAACTTTTATTAAGAAACAAGGATTAATTAAAACAACTTACATGTGAAGGAAGAACATTACAAAGAGAAATTGGCAGCATAACATTAAGATGAAAACAAGCTCAAAGATTATCAAATCCTCCACCAACACTGCCTTAAATAGGAATTTTGGAAGCCTTGGGTCGAGCCTACAATAGTAAAAAGCAACCCACTTGATTATGGTAGGCCTAGGGTGGTGGACAGTTTGTGGAAAGAAGACTTTTCCACCCTTGACCCGAAAAGGCATCCAACTTTCATTCACCGAACAGACGCGCTTAGATGACCTTCTATATGGCCGAATCAGAGTGGGCCATAAAAGAATAAAATGAATCCCCATATGTATCCTAAACTCCTATAAAATTTGGGCCCATTTGGAGTTAATATTCGGATATATAATGAGATTAGTGGGCTGTTTGTCTGGGCCGCAGAATCTGGACCAGAATTGTATCTCTAACTTGGGCCGCCTTAATGACCACCATATAGGCCGAATTAGCATTATCTCATTAAGAGTTATTTGTTCCTAAACATTTCTTCTATCATATCACAAAATATGGGTTTCATTGGGCCTTTATTGTGGGCCAAAAAGTCTCATCAGTGGGATGGTGTCCAATATGGATTCTCCAGAATTGTTTTCTTTCATCACAAAATATCCCCATCTTCTTCCATGAATTTTCCATTGATCCCTAAATAAAAAATGGTCATATTGAAGTGTAGATAAATCTAAAAAAATATCAAATTAAAATATGTATAATCAGATAAATAATTGGGTACTTCAAATGATGTTAAAAAATGTACCACATAATAGTGCATTTTAAGAGGGTATTACAATCATAATGTGAAATGATGTTCAAAGTGTAAAATGCACTAAAATGGTGTTTATGAATAAAAAAGAACATGAATATTATATATATTAACAATGAATATTAGACTCATTTAGTTTCTAATCAAGGTATATTCATTATTATATACAAAAATAATATACATGAACATAGTACTAGCGATTCATTACATAACCCCTTAAAACAGCCGCATAGGACCTAAGGGTAAGGTGTGCGATGGTGACAGACTCTTGGGGTGGCTAAGATAACATTTCTCGAGTGGTAATCTCTATCAACTTCCACTTTTCCCGTAGACGGTCCCGTTCGAGCTTGACATGATGAAGCTCATCTTGGGCTTGGTCAAGAGCAAATCCCAAGGACAACACCTCTTTTTCGAGATCTGACAAATGGGCTTCGTATGGAGCAATTCTACTAGATGAGGCCATCGCTTCTTTTGTCTGAGTAAATTGGATTTGTTAAAGCCCTATATTTATACTAATCTTGTGATCACTGTTCAAAGACTATAAAATTAATGATCACAATTCTTAATATAAAACCAAAGAAGTTGACATTTTATATAAACATTTTACATAAAGAGGGATTTAACTAGGTCAAGAGGGATTTTCCATTAAAGAGACTTTGTGTCGTTACACTTAATGTGAGCAAGTCATCCTAAATACTCATCTTTTGGAGAAAATATGAGTTTGTGTAAGAAATATAGTAGGAGATGAGAGTCTACATGACAAGTAAGTATGTTCTTATGTTTTAGTTAAGATCATAAATAAATTCCTCAATGAAAAGTAACTTAAAACAAAAATGTTTTCTGTTAATTTTTCCTACTGGGGAATCAAATACCGTTTAACCCATCACCAGTTTGTGATTTTCTGATGGTTAACTTTCTCCTAAACATGTTTTCAATCACTCTCCCTAAGAACATGAACCTTTGTTTTCTCCTCCATGTCCATGTTTTCCTACATGGAATCCTAGTATGGGTTAACTTGGGTGACCTTTGTACTTCTATTTCATTATTTTAATGTGATAGTTTTATTGACTCTTGTTCTGATATGGGATTCTCAATGATGTTTCCGAGACCAATTTTAAAATTGCGAGGACGCAATTCCCAAAAGGGGGGAAGGATGTAACATCCCAGGTAAATAAAGAATATCATTTTTTTATATTTATCTATATTTGTGAATAAAATGTTAATATTAATTTAAAGGGAGTGCTATGCTCGATGGCATATCCAATACGCAACAACGAGTTTCTTTGAAGTCTTATGTTGCACTCTAATAATAAAATAATATTATTCCAAATGGTAGTTAACTCCTAGAAATTTTAATGGAGGGAATGAATAGAACTAACTACAAAATGATTATATATGTTTTTCAAATATTTTTACT
This sequence comes from Viscum album, assembly GCA_963277665.1. Classification (NCBI taxonomy): domain Eukaryota; kingdom Viridiplantae; phylum Streptophyta; class Magnoliopsida; order Santalales; family Viscaceae; genus Viscum; species Viscum album. The sequence continues at coordinate 1,999,064,565 of OY728120.1, read as the reverse complement.
TTTTTCCAATAAATGTTAGAGGCTTAAAATGCGAATGAATCCAATTTTAAGCATAAATCTTCTAATATTCTTTAAAAGGTCAATTAACCGCCTTTTAATGGAAAACCATTTTTAAATATACTTTTTAAGATTTTATATTTTATATTTGACAAAATAAAATCCTTCTTTAGAATCTGGATATCAAAATTTACTTTGTGTAAATTTTTGTTATTTTTCCGATAAAGATCAGTTTTAGTGAAAATGCTGTATTTTAATTCAAAACCTCTTTTTAATATAATTTTTTTATATGATTAGATCATCTTTTGAATTTGTTTTAAAGTGATATTAGAATATATTTTAACCATTTAATCCAATGGTGGTCATTGTAATTAATTTCAATTTGAAAATGGACTTAAACTAGTGTCAATCTTTTAATAGATATTGTTTCTTAAAAACACGCTATTTGTTTTGAAAGAGAGAATTAATTATTAAATTAATTAATGAAACTTATATGTTTTGAATTTTGTAAAATAGAAATCGTTTTTTAATTCAGAATATCAAATATATATTAGGGTGAATTTTTGGTATTTTTCTGAAAAACATAAATTTTTTATGAATAGTGAAACCACTAAGTGGTAGTTAAAAAACTGATTTTTTGTTTTAATGAAACTTTACCACTTATGTGAATTGAGTTTCAAAAATCTGACATACATGGTTTTCATTAGGAAGTAAAATTTGGTTCAATGGGATTAAAATAATTTTTTTTGGTGAATAGTAACTTTTAAGTTTTATAAATCACGTTTAAAGGTAATTAGTGTAATTTAAGGTACAAATAATGTTATAATAATATGAAATTATCTTGACACATGTACTAACATTATTGGATGTCTCATGACCGACCAAAAAAATCCATGGGTCAACTTGGGGACCCCATGGAGCCCCTTGGGTAAGAAAATGACATTAATAACCTTTTATTTAAAGTTAAAATAAAAATGTCACAAACATGTATTGTTTTACTAAAACAATTTTTACATGGGGTTATACAAGCCATATTTTTGACTATAAATAATCATTAGAAATCTAAAACGATTTACTACAACATGATATTTTTTTATAATTTTTAGACATTAAATTAATTAAATTATTTATGACACAATGATGATGCAACAATTACCTCATTAATTAATGATTTAAATAAAATTAAATGATAATGTAAAATCTAAGACCTACACTTGTCAAAAACCTATTGTATGGGTGGATTTGGAACCCATATCACCTTATAATCGAAATATTTAATTTTGGGACCTTTAATATCCGAAAATCATTTTATAATAAAGTATCTTTTCAAGACTTTCCAAGAGTACCCCTCCTCCCTCTTATAAAAGGCCCCCACCTCTACCCCCTTACCCACACCTCTAACGACTTTGGCTCGGCCAAGATCTGATCATTTTATCTCTCCACATATCTCTCCTCATCCTAGGAGCCTTACCTTTGGCAGAAAGATCTTCAAGAAACCCTTTTGGTTCAAACCAAGATGAGTTACCCGATTTAAAGGTAATGTCTTCACTTGTGTTCTTTTGTTTTATTTTGCTTCTCCAACCCCCTAAAATCTTTTTATTCCTTTATTTTGTAACAAAAACAGTATCTTCAATATACTAGGATATTTTTATGTGAATTATTCGAGCTACAATTACACACACCTCCGTCTAATGGTTAAACAACATACTGTTTCTGTGGATGGCGAATTACTGCCTAATGAAACGATGATTGTTCAATCTTATCTTAACACCTTTCATGGTGGCCATTATGATGTCACTGTATTTTATATATGATATATATAGTATTTATGTTTTCTATATGCTTCTGTATTTTATATTTAAAACATACCTTTATGCTTTGCATGTTCAGCAAATGCGATAATTTCATACGAGGAAGTGTGGACTACCGCCCCCTCAAGTGATGTGACTCGTTCATGCAATACATGGAATGTATAAAGAATGAAATTAATGAACATATGTGACCTATATAACATATATATTATACTGTAATTTTAATATATATATATATATATATATCTCATCTAGTTTTAATTCCATTAATGTGCTAAAGCAATGAAAGTAGCGTTCATGTGTACGTACGGCCTACCGTCTCCATGAACGGTGCGTTTCATTTATTTTTATCTCCAAATATTATGGAATAAGTATAAAATGAATATATAATGGATATATATGATATTTACATCATTAATACTATTATGGGAATGCTGTACATACAACTACATTGACAATGGTTTTCAAACAAGATCATTTTTGACTCATGTACCGAACATAGACAAAACGTATGATATGAACTACCATAATTAACTAATTATTATAACATGATAATATATGATATTAATTGAATAATAAAATTTAATGTATGTCCTTAAGAAATTATAAATTGACCAAAGTTTATTATTCAGGAATATAAAGAAATGAAAAAGGCAAGTCGGACTTGAGGTAAGGGATCCTACCTCTCTCTTTCTTTTTAAGTACTCTCTTTTATGTCATTTATTTTAAGCTCACATTTCTTATGTTTGGAGATGTTATTTTATATTACTCATACTTTAATTTTTATTTTCATATTACGAGAGACTCTATTTGATCTCATAAATCCATTTTTGGAAGTTTTAAGTGGCGTCGTTAGGCTGCTGAGTTTTCGTAAGGGATTTTTCATCTCACTTTTATTCCCATGAGATTTATGCTACATTTTCCTCCATTTAATTTGAGTGGTATATGTACTGCCCATTATTCTACTCTTTGTGTAATATAATTTCATTTATGAGTATTTACATCAATGTTGTGTAGTCCTTCTTTCATGGGGTGTACGTTTTGAAAGTTACCCAAATCGGTAAGGGAACCTTCCACCCTCCTCTTTTTAAAAGGCTTATTTTGTTATGTATTTTAATTTACATAATTTTATGTTGGGATATGTTCTTATATATCCTTATTGATGTAAATTTTATGTCCAAGTGATGAGATACCATTTTCTCTCTCATCAACTAATTTTATGAATTTTAAAGTGACGCTGTTAGGCTGTCGAATTTTACCAAGGGAACTTCTTAACCCAATTTCGATTTCTTTGGGTTCAACATGTAGTTATTGAATATTTCATACTTTGAATATGTGTGAATGACCTTTGATTGTTTTACACTTAATATCCACTTATATTGGGTGTATTTATATTTTTCACACATAATTATGAGATTGATTTACCCTTAATTTAAGGACACCTTCTTTATAAGGGATTTCATCTCATTTTACATTTCTATTGAGACTTCATTGTTGTTATGCACCAATTCACTCTTATATGGTGTATATACTGTCCTTTGGAATATTATATCATGAATCCCTTTATTCTCATGATATTATAAAGTTCTGATTAAATGTTATTCCTCAATTATTTTATTCAAGTGTCTCTCATTTTGTTAAAACCCATGTAACTAAAATATCGTTTGAAATGTTTTAATGATTTATTCTTATAAATATTTCTCATTAATATACATGTTTTTAAAATGGTTTTGAGGATTTATTTATATGGATATTAATGGTTTAAAATGTTAAAATCTTCAAAGTGGTATGGGACACTTTGATTCAAAAAAAATCTCTTTATTAAATGCTTTAAATGGTTTTGAAAATGGTTTTTAGAATGGATTCATTATTTCAATATCTTAAAATGTTATATTGTTGTTGAAATGTGGGAATGATATCTTTCCTTTATGCTTAAGTTATGTGCTATGATTATGTTATGGTTCTTGGGAATTGTTTACGAATACGGGTGGTTCCGTGATAAACTAAGGGCGGGTGAGCCCGATATAGCTCTCCAATGCATTGGGTAACATGAAGGGGTTAAACGTTAAGGTTTCTCTAAAGAGATTTAGGGAATATACTATTATGGGTATTACAAACATAACCATGAGGGTTACTCCCTACGTAAGAATATTATGAATGACTCAAGTTACCTTTATGTCTTATGATTTCTATGAGTTATTCATAAATCTTATGATTTCATGAGGTATGTTAACATGATTATGTTTTATGAGTAAAGTATGATTTCATTGATTCTTGTGTATACATGTACTAATGTTTTCCTTTCCGAATTTTAATATCCCTTACTGAGATTTTTATGCTCATCCTAAGTTTTTGAAATGTTTTTCACAAGAAAAGGGAAAGGTACATGATATGATGATAGTGTCAAGGAAGTGTCAAGAAAGAATCCATGTTTTATTTTAAATATGTTTCTGTTGATGGGAAAAAAATGAATACTATCTTTTATGTAACCACTTTGTTTAAATGTGGAATGTAATGCATGATTTATGATCTAATTCTCTAAAAATATAAACTTGAAAAGATCCTCATTATGAATTATTCATTTGATTCAATATTAAGTGAGGTTTAAGGCCGAGGCATTATACCAGGGACCAATATGGGTCAGCACCAGTGACCAATATGGGTCAACATCTAGCAACAAATACGGGTCAGCATACAGTGACCTATACAGGTTAACTGTAGATGGAGATCTTGGCCACTATCCTTATTTAGGGCTCGGGAGGATGATGGTGGAGCTCGATACTTGAGGTGAATGAGGAGATGACCCTCACCTTGACGGAATTTGAGAGGATTTTTAGGGTGGAGTTAGTGCTAGTGACACTATGCTCTGTGCATATTCAGGATCTGGTGCATCTGTAGTAGGGCAGCTAGACTGTGGCTCAATGCTCGGTGATATTTACTGACCTCTACCAATACTCCATCAACATGGTACGAGACCCTTACTTTAGGGCCCAAACCTTTGAGCAGGGGATCCAATGAGAGATCAGAGATGTGAAAGTTTCTCTCAGCATCCCGACACAGGATGGGGTGATAGAGTGAGCCTTTCTGATGGAGAGATTCCTTGCCGAGCAGGCACCGACAGCGAGAGCCCCAACCGAACGATAGGTAGTAGAGTCATCTGTAGTTGGCAGTAGAAAGACGACGCAGAATCCCAAGTGGGCTAGACCTTCTCGAGGGTGACCCAGGGAAGCAGGGTCAGAGGTGCGAGGCTCGAGAGGTTGAGGGAGCCACTAATGAGGCATGATCTATTTTTCCTGTGGGGGATAGAGTCACAGAGCTCGTGACTATCTGAATCCCTATGTGGATGATCAGAAGACAGTGGAGTGGCCACCGATGTAGCAGAAATGGAATGAGAATGAGCATCATCCAGGCAGCAGACGAGGAAGGGGAGCATGACGTGCAACGGGAGGTGTTCAGGGTCACTAGGCACTACCACCACCACCCCTAGGCAGTCTACCATGATCTTAGGGAGTAGGTGGACAGGGACATGCCCATCTATAGGTAGTAGAGTCTCATGATTATGATGTCCCTGAGATGAAATGAGGTATGATCTGTATCTTATCTACTTTAGTATCAGTGCTTATTGACACAGGTACTAGCAATTATTTCATTGTCATGGACTTAATTTGGGACTCTGTGATTCTGACTGAGCTTTTATCTCAACCATTATGTTTGGATACTACTATGGGAGGAGATTTAGCAGTCACACACTTGTTATGATAGTGTGATCTTACTCTCAGAGGAGAGAGTTTCAGATGGGATCTTCTAGTAGTGGTATTTAATCCCTACAATGTCATTCTAGGCATGGACTAGCTATTAGAAGTTCAGGCACAAATTGACTACTTGAGATGTACAGTGCGATGTATATGCAGAGATGGAGGCCAGTTTTCTTTTGTTGGTGAGAAGGAAAATAGAGCAGCATGAGATGGACTTCTGCTCAGGAGGGTGGAGGTGATTACATATCAGCTGGCTTGCATGACCTTCGACGTGATGGATGAGGCAAGCCCACAGTTTCCAGTGGTGGTGGATGAGTATTAGGACATCTTTCTAGAAGATTTTCCAGGACTACCTTCTCATAGAGAGGTAGACTTCCACATTGACTTGTATCCAGAAACATCACCGATATCTACACTAGCATATTGGATGACCCCTGGGGAGCTCTAGGAGATGAGGGTATAGTTGGAAGACTTATAGAGGAAGAGATTCGTAAAGCCCAGTGTTTATCCATGGGCATCCCCAGTGTTGTTTTCCAAGAAGGCAGCTAGAAGTTTGAGGCTATGCGTGGACTTCTGATGCCTAAACCAGGTGACCATGAAGAACAAGTATCCTCTACCAAGGATTGATGATATTTTTGATCAGTTGAAAGGAGAGAAGTGGTTCTTGAAGATAGACCTCAGATCAGGCTATCATTAGCTCAGGGTACAGGATGGGTACTTACCGAAGATAGAATTTAGATGTTGGTATGACCATTACGAGTTCTTGGTGATGACTTTCAGTGTGAAAAACGCTCCGATAGTGTTCATGGGGCTCATGAATAGGATCTTCCTGGCATAACTCGATCACTTCATGTTAGTATTCATCAACGAATTATTGGTGTAATCAGCGTTTGAAGAAGAGCATGATGTACACTTGAGGAAAGTTCTGAACATACTCCGGGAGCACCAGTTATATGGGAAGCTCTCAAAGTGTGAGTTCTCTACATGGAAGGTCCACTTATCGGGACATATCATCTCAGAAGTTGGAGTTTCAGTGGATCCAGTGATGATTGAGGAAATACTTTCTTGGGATCCACCCATTAGTGTTATTGAGGTGCAAAGATTCCTTGGATTAGAAGGATACTGTTGGTGGTTCATACCTAATTTCTCTAGAGTAGCAGCACCTATGACTACCTTGATGAAGAAGGGGAAACCCTTCTTGTGGTTAGAGACATGACAGTAGAGCTTTCAACAGCTGAGGCAGAGCTTGACAAGTGATCCCATCCCGAGGTTTCCGGAGGAGGGAACTGACTACGTGGTTTATTGTGATGCATCAGGGACCAGAATTGGTTGCATCCTGATGCAGGATGATGAAGTAATTGCTTATGGATCACGACATCTGAGGCCTCATAAGCAGAATTATGCGACTCATGACTTGGAGTTGGCAGTATTGGTCTTCGCACTAAAGATGTGGAGAAAATAATTTATGGGTGAGTGGTTCATTGCTTACTCAGACCACTAGAGTCTTAGATATATCTTCAAATAGAAATATCTGAATAAGAGACAGTGATGTTGGATAGAGTTCCTCCAGAACTATGACTTTGAGATAGTCTATATTCCTAGGAAGGGGAACATAGTGGCAGATGCACTTAGCCGGAGAATGATTTCCCAGCTACTGAATGTGGCTTCAGATCAATTAGCCTCGCATCAGATATCCTACGTGGATAGAGATAAGACAATCTACCTCCAGTCAATGGTAGTTTCCCCTCTACTCCTTCAGCGAGTCAGGGAGGCACAACTCTGAGACAACATCTACGAGACTACACGTGATTAGATATCCTCAGGCCATGCACCTGGAAAATATTCTAAAGGTGGGGAGCATTATATCCATTTCAAAGTATGTACAGTTGTACCAGTGATTCTATAAGAGGAGGTGCTAAGGGAGTTCCATACACCCCCTTGGCAGTACATCCAGGAATGATAAAGATGTATGAGGACCTCCAACATTTGTACTAGTGGCCAAGGATGAAGAAAGTTGTGACAGAGTTTCTTTCTAGGTGCCTCACATAACTAAAAGTGAAGGCCGAGCACCAGGTACCAGCAGGCTTGAACCAACCCCTCAAGATACCATAGTATAAGTGGGAAGGGATATTGATGGACTTCGTGACAAGGTTACCATGTACGTCCAGAGGGAACGATACCATCTGGGTGATCATTGGCCAACTCACCAAGTTGGCCCACTTCCTCTCTATTTGAGAGAAGGGTTCGGTAGAGAGATTGAGACGTCTCTACATTCCAAAGATCATGCGACTTCACAGGGTGCCTCTGAAGATAGTATCAGAACGTGATGCATGCTTAACATCTCGGTTTTGGAAAGGATTGCAAGAGGCTTTCAGGACATAACTTCACTTGACCAAAGATTTTCACCTGTAGATAGGTGGCCAGACTAAGCAGACCATACATACCATGAAGAACATGCTTCGTGCATGTGTCCTAGATTTTGGTCGCTATTGGGAGGACCACCTACCCTTGGCAGAGTTCACATACAACAACATCTATCACTACACCATTGGTATGACCCCTTTTTAGGCATTGTACAAACAACCATGCAGATCACCCTTGTGCTGGACTGATCCAGGATATCCAACAATCATTGGCCTAGAGATGGTACAGGCTACCACTGAAAAGGTGCAGGTCATCCGAGAGCGGATGAAGACTGCACAGAGCCAACAGAAGTCCTATAATGATAGGAGACAGAGACCACTTGAGTTCCAAGATGGGGACGAAGTTTTCTTTTAAGTATCCCCTTGATGGGGACTACAGAGTTTTGGCTAGGGTGGAAAACTATCACCGAGGTTTATCGGACCATTCCTGATACTTCAGAGGATTGGCAAGGTGGCGTATCGCTTGGCACTACCACCGCAGTTGGAGAGGGTGCACGATGTCTTCCATGTATCCTAGCTGAGGGGATACGTGCATAAACCATCTTAAGTCATAAACTAAGGAGAGTTGGAGATTGATGACAGGGCGACTTTTGTGGAGTACACGGTGGAGATTGAGGATCGATAGGAGAAGATCCGTCGTGGGCGGTCAATACCACTGGTGCGCGTTATGTGGCAGCACGAGAATCTCAAGGAGAGAACATGGGAGCAAGAGGCTCATATATATGCCAATTAACCCTATTTTTTTGTGTAGCCTTGTTTAGATTTTGGGGATGAAAATCCCTAAGGTGGGGAGAATGTAAAGACCTGAAAATTCCATGTAATTTTTTTAAAATTATTTGGGAATTTTATGAGTCTGCAAAAATTGATATCTCATGATTCTGAGGCCCGGTGTTCCCAGAATGAATTTCTGAACTTTTTTAAGGCACATTTAGTAAACGCGCGGGCGACATTTTCTATATTTTGAACCGGTGATCGAATTAAAAATCTGAGAGCCCCGTTGAATCCGCAGTGCTAGGATTCATTTAAGGGAAGCATCACTTCAACTACAGTAGGTCAGGAGAAAAATTTAAATTTTGGACTTTACATAAAAATAATAAAATAACTTAACAAGTTATTTTATTTATTTTTCTCTAGTAGATGAGTGGCGATGGTGGGGACCGGGGACTTGTCAAGAAAATTAATGGCTTGACTCTCCTTTTTTTTTGAAACCACACCATTGGGGAATTAAAATGTTCATTCATTAAATGAACCACAATAATCCCTTGGTGCGTTACTCACCTTTCCCACTCCTTTTTAAATGGAGCTCAGGGTGGGGTTTTGGCATGACTTCTTCATACGAGGAAACTCTGGAAAAGTCCTGCGGAAACATCCACCGATGGAGGATAGTTGCTCAGGTGGAAATGATCTGGGATCAGCGAACATAGAAGACTCCATCCAACATGGACGATCCTCTCACCGTGACTGCGACACGTCCAGTGAATCTCGAGGTAGGGGTTTTTGTTTTTGATATTGTGATATTCCTCCTTCCTCCGTTCTTGATTTATATGAAGAACGCAGATCAAACAGCCAACGAGTTGATCCACAGATCATTATTTAAACAAGGGAGGTTGATGCAGGGTTACAAGTCAGGAGTTATTTCTAAATTCTCTAATTGTTTCTAACACCCCTTGTTAAAATTCTAACGCGGAGGGAGCGGGCCAATCCGAACAAGTCCCAAACCCTCTAGCGATCTTGTTGTTCTTGTGTTTCCCATGAACAACAGGGAAATGTGATGAAAATGAAGAGATAGGGGTAACATAGTGTCGGTGTTGACCCGAGAGGCTCGTAGGCACGTATGATGCCAAGAACGGTCCACCAGAGCACGTACGGTAGCCCGAGGGAAGAACCGCCGGTGCGCCATGCCGGCGGTGGATGATGGTGGCTGCAGGAGGCCCACAGAAACCAACCATGGGTGGTGGGAAGGTGGCTCGCTGTCGTGCACCGTAGTGGCCAAAGGCCGTCGACCTTAGCCGACCATGCGGGAGAAGGGCGAGGCCGCAAGCGGCAGCAGCCATGATAGGAGGGGGCGGCGCAGCCCCACGCCACACCCCGTCATTTGGAGACCGGTCGGACACCTGGAAAAATGTTGCACGTAGTGGGGCAGCGCCCCACCTGTCGGATGAAATGGTCCTGCATCCACGGGGCCAGTTGGAGACACAGTCCACCTTCAGGCGGATCGGGCCGGACGCGAGGTGGGGCGAATGGGCCAGACCCGCCCGGCGGGCCAGTGCGGGTGGGCTAAGCTCCACCCAGTGGGTCAGGCCAACTCCATCCTGGGTCCGCAAACCAGATGGGCTAACCCCAATGAGCTAGATCCAATGAATCAGGATGAACCTTAACAGGCCAGACCCAGGTGGCGTTAGGTAGACCCTAGGACCCGTTGCGTCGGGCCGGCCTGACCGAGTCAGACTGGGCTCAGAACCAACCGGCCCCCGAATAAAGAAACGCCCGTAACAGATGAACCATTTGTCTGTTTGACATGCCCTCAGTGGAATTGGGACCCCTTTTGGGAAGCAGTCCCTTTGGCATATTCCGTCGGGCTCGGCCTGAGCCAGGCCAGACCAAGCTGTGATCACCCTCGTTTCACGGAAAATTGTGTAACTGACAGAACGAGCGTCCGATCGACGTTCACTCTGTGGCATAAGGACCCTTGTGACTAGGAGGTCCTTTGGAGATACTCTAAGTGAGTTTTCATAGTGTTTGATATGTTACCTAGGTTGGATCAGACTTGAATCCAACTGGGCCATTTTTACAAAAGTGCTTATATCTCACAGACCGGGCATCCGATCGACGCACCATCTATCACGTTGGGACCCCTACAAAGGGGAGGTCCCTTGGGTATGATTTTTTAGGTACTTCATACTGGTTGAAATATGACCGATGGCTTGAGGAGCAGAGTCTTATGGAGATCTGGTGTGCTTCGTCCAGGAATACATTGGCTGACTGTGACATGAAGAAGAAGAGAGACCAATATGGGTCAGCATCATAAACTCCAGAGTGATATGATATAGCTATATGACTGATCATCCTAATCTCTGTACCAGCGACCAATATGGTTCATCGCCAATGACCAATATAGGTCAGCACTTGCGACCAATAGGGGTCAGCACCAGTGACCAATACGGGTCAGCATCTAGCGACCAATACGGGTCAACATACATTGACCTATACGAGTCAGCGGTAGAGTTACTACCGATAAGATGATCTGGCTTTACGACTATTCATCACTATCCCAGTAACCTTGTAGTTATACCGTTATATTGAGCTATCTCTTTTTATTTGTGCTTCATGATTTAGATCATGCTTGTGATATCCCCTTTGTGGTATTTTTTGTGATGTTTTCCTTTTTGGATTACTGAGAGACCTTTTGGGGTCTCGAGGTCCACTACTGAGTTGTTATGCTCACCCCTTCATGGGATCTTCCCGCATGGGTGTGTCTAGTTCAGACTACGGATGCTCCGAGGTAGAATTTGGTGGTTCGGGAATTGGTGGAGCTTGGTGTGATGAGAGCAGTCAAGATCCTCTTCTTAGACTTCAGACTTACAGCTACTACCCTTCAGGTAGAGATCTAAGGAAGATGCAACAACTATTTAGTTTCTTTTCAGATTATAGGGCTTGTATTCTGGCCCACTATTTTTAGTTTACAGTTTTACTTTACTCTCGTGGTTATACCTTACTGTTGTTGGTTGTTTACTTTAGTTTCCCTTTTTGAGTGTGTACATATATCTAAGGCAATGCCTTCCTTGTTCAGAAAAAGCCTTTAGGTTCTAGTCACCAACCCCTGGCTTATGGAAGGTGGGATTGGGGTAGTCACATCCGGGCCCTGTGGGACGGGTCGTGAAAAGGACACATCTCACAATGCATCACTTTCACCCATACCACCATCACATGAAATTAGCAAAAAACCCCATCTATATGCAATCTCACCATAAATGAATTATATACCAACCAGCTTCACACAACTAGGTAGCCCATCCTATCCAATAATATTTACATCAAACTGCTTCCTAGATGACCTAGACATACAACCAACCTAAAAAAACCACCCAAAAGGGGTCTAACGATCCTATAATTTCAGTATACTAACCCACTAGGGTCACTACAGCAACTATGAACGAGTTCCAAACCTAAACCCTCATCGAAAATAACCTCACCATGGATCAACCCAATCTTCCATGAGAAATAAATCCATAAAATCACACAATAGAATGCTTATAACCTGTGGATATTGCATGCCTATAATGATGTATGCGATGCCTCTTACCTTTGTAGGCCATGAGTCAAAACCAACTCACTGGCCTCTTTCCAATGGACCAAGGGCCTGAAATCCATCATAAACCATAAAATATATACAACATGTGCATTTCTCAAAGTGAAAATCATATACAACCATAACATCACAAATAAATAACACCAATTCCAATCCCTAGTAACCTGGAATTCCTACTGGAATAGTTGTTCACAATGCACCAGCACTATATCCATTACAAGATCCAACACATTCTTATATCTCTCATACAAAAAACCCTAAATAGTGAAATAATTGGAAAGAAACCCCACTGATAGAACTTTAAGACACCCCATTCTGGATTCCACTAAAATTAATGCTCTAGGATTTTTTTTCCATAAGGCCTCAAGTGCAACTCTTCATATTCCAGAGGCTGCCGACTAACAGCGGGGGTCTAATGGTGGAATTATGAGGAGACTATACCACCATATCAGAGTGCACAACCAAGAGTAAATAACCAAACACCATACATGATAAAGAAAGTATAAGAATAAGTAACTGAAACTAAACATGTTGTAATAAAATGGAAATGAAATAAAGGGCTGAACAACCATGTCATACATACAACCATAATCACCCACTAGGACGATCTCACATAAAATAAAATAAAAAACTAAAAAATAAATTCAATAGGCCCTACTTCTGACTTTGGGCTGTAACACATAACCGGTATCTAGTACCCTATCAAGATTATCCATCTCAACCTGTAGACCCCACCCAAGAATCCCACATATCCATGCAATCTAGGGTCTCTTCCCTATCCATCGTGCATCTGTGCTAAACCTGAAAGAAAACATAAGGTCAATATGCACACTGAGGTGCACATACAGGGGTGAAAAATAAATCTTAGTAGGCCAACCTGAATGGTGAACCTATAAAATACTGACATAAGTGCATGGTCATGAAATATTCTCAGCCTAGATGATACACAACTAGAAAAACAAACACAAATTAAAAACCATTGATCTATAGATCCAAGACCTCGATTGACCATACCTAATTCGACCAATGTTAGAATGTCTCTATGAAAGCTTTAAGGACCATGCATCCCAAACAACTTGGGGTATCCATACCTAGGGAAGCCTAATCAAACCCCCTGAAACCAGGGACCCATACTTTGATAGTCCTACCATCTAGGGTACTAATATAAGTCAACATGTACCACATTCAAATGATCCAAACATTATCTAGTAATCAACACTTTGACTAATCTATCCCAAAATACCACACCAAAGTCTACCAAGCCCAAAACCCCAGTCTGAAATCTATCTCATGTTTCATAACCATAGTGCATGGAGCATCAGTCCAGTACATAAACCATATATATCAAATCAACCATGCCTGGAACATAAGTATGGAATCTTAAACATGAATGTAAATAATCATTCCACAACCAATTCTAGTTGGTATACCATCATTTACTAGAGAATTAGTCTAGAAATTAAACCATATATCAGATCAATCATGCCAAGAGCATTAATATAACATCTAAACCATGGATGTAGAGTGTCAGTCCACTATAATTGAATAAGCATTAGTCTAAAAATTAAACCATGGATGTGAAGCATCAGTACAAAATCATAATTTCATGTGGCAATCCATCATCACCTAGAGTATCAGTCTGGTACTATAACCATAAAGTATATTGTTAGTGTCCAAAGCCTCAATTTGACACCATATTCGTAGTATGACTCTTGTACCTAGAATTTCGGTCTAGTACCAATCCACATACACGTGATGTTACACCCACATTAATTAAAATTATAAAAAACGTGCTCCAAAACTTGGTCCATCACTCAAACCATAAAATAACTATTAGTACCGATACAAAGCCTTAGTACAAAAATCCCAATCATAGATATCCAATCCATACCCATGGATCATTTGTCTAAAACTCTTAGCCATCACTAACCTTAGTAGTAAACTGGGTTCTAAAACATGGAAACTCAACCATATAAAACCACCCCATGGTCATAATACAAGTCTTAGCCTAAAAAACTAAAGAATAAGGGTTGAATAATGGTCTATCTCAGCCATCAACAACTCAGCCTCATTAGATCATACATCTACTCGGGTCCCAAGGGAACACCCATAATTGAACTACTAAGGGTCACACACCCACTAAGGGTCGTCCTATCAATCATCCCACACTTGGTCCTCTAGTACCATACATAAATAGAGGCATCCCTCCTTGGATCCTTGGAACTAGTACTCAAGAGGAGGTATCCCCTTCCAAACCTTGGTAACAAACAAACTCTCGAGCCAAGCCCTAATAAAATAAAAATCTTCAAGTAGCCCTCAATGGCCTCCAATTGATCCTCAATCAACAACATGCTAACATGGAATCAAAAATCAAACCCACTCCATGTGCGAATTCTCAATAGCCAACCACAACATCCAATGATCACTTACCCAGAAACTAGCTCACTATAGGAATAATAAAGAGTACCTCAGACTAAACTCAACACCATAATGACACCCATCCATAACCCCATCCCATGATGTCAACCAATCCCAAAGGATCCAAGCTCTATGATCCTCAAACATAGGATCTAAACCTTGACTAGTCTGAAATCAAGAAACTGGTCTTAATACACAGGGAAAAACCGAGATCTCTAAATAGATACTACTTTATCCCACCTTTTGGAATCTATCCAAATATCCTCAAACAACTAAACATATCACACTCAGGCCATGGAAATAACCGAGCTCATGACCCTCACTCGAGCCTCCTAGCTCACATCCTAATCCACTGGAGGATTATGAATACAAACCTCTATTTAATCCTCCTACTAAAATAAATTTGTTCAAGACACCATCCAAATAACCTCTATATGTTGGAAGGATCCCACCATTGAAATCTACATGAAAAAACACTCAAAATGGACTAATAGAAAGCCCAAAATTGACTTCAAGGGAACAAAACACCCAAAACCTCCAAATGTGAAAAGGTATATGGAGTTTACTTCAAGTACACGATGTGTACTATCAAATACCCACCTAGAAATGTCCTTCTACATGATTATAACAACATGGGTTCTTCCTATATACCACTATAGGGCATGTACCCAATGTACCTGACATATACTTTCCAAACATCATCTTACCATATACTTTTTTCACATGGACATGAACATGGACATGTACTAATACATGGAATGTAATTATGAAAATTATATCTTAACTAAATGGGAAGAACATATGGCATGTTTTATTAGAAGCACACGCCATGTAGTCATGGTTTCCAAATGGGAAACCACAAAAAAAGTCCTGAAACCCCTTGTTCCCCCCAAAATAAGTACAGATCAACCCTCATGGGGTACTTAGTATTCACAATAAGGAATTAAAAAATAAAAACAACTAACCTATGGGTATCATAATATAAAATTAAAAAAGGGTCTACCTTGTGGTGTAAATGCTGAATCTTTAGGTCTAAATCTGCTCCTGAAATCTGTCGTACCTCAATCTGGTCCCAATCTACACCAAAAATGATGTCTGATGGAATATCCTCCCTATTCACCATTTATTTCAGCCATCACATGAAGGGAGAACCCCTCCCCCTTCTTCCATGAATGGGATCCCCAAATTGGGGGTGGGGATGTTTTAATTAATTAATTTAATTAATTAATTAATTAATTTCCCATTTTAACATTCGATCCAAGTCCCGAAACTCAATGCGAGTTTATAAATTTCCTAGGTAAAACCACTCATTTTGGACTCAATTGTGGAGTGAAAATATAAATATGATTCTCTATTCAAAAGGCACAACCACCAAAAAACACATAACTAATTTAAAATTTTATTAATTAAATATTAAATATTGAACCAAAACCCCAACTGCTTGAAACTCCACCAAACCACTTTCCTAGGGTAAAAACCTTATTTTGGGACCAATAGAGTGGTAATAAAAATTATCCAAGACAATATGTTAGGAAAAAATAACAGTTTTACCTATCATGAGAACCAGAGAACGAAAATTTAAATTTATACTCAAATTTCAAAATCCCAAAAACTCATGTCTCCACACTCTATATGGTTTGTGATTATGAGGGTGAAATTTTTGTGAAACCTATTTCATTTCCATGAGTTATGATATAATGATATGATAAATGTTTTATGATATTATAACACAAATTTGTATGTTTTTAATTATGTGATATGTGGAATCTAAATTATATAACCCTCTAATTAATTTAGTAAATATGGATATATCATGAGATAACAAGGGATTGAATGGGGAGTGAACACAATTCATTAAGAGACATTGACCAGTAAAATAGACATGGGAGTGAACCATTATTAAAGAAATGATGGAATGGGGAGTGAACCTATTCAACTATGATTGTCTTGAAAGTGAACCTAGACTATAAAAATTATTTTATATTCTTATATGTATTCAAAAAACTTATGACTTATTCTTATATTTTGTTATCATGGATCATGGTTGTTTATTGATGATTCCACAGTTTTGTGTTATATGTAATTTGATTTATAAAACCTTATGACATAATTTTTTATTATAGATCATTGAAATAATGAGTATGATTATTTCAAATCATGATCATTTTCTCATACCCTTATGCTTATCATATATTCAATTTATATCATTGATTGATATCTATTTTTTTACCCTTACTGAGCATCAGAGATCACACTTTCTTATTTTTTTTCTTCCTTAGGTTATGAAGAAAGGTTTTAATTATGATATTTCCAATATGGGTACCAATTTTGAAGAAATTAATAACAAATGATTTAGATATATTTTGTGTCATTTTTTTATGAATCCATGTTTCTATAGAAACTAATCCTTATGGTTCAAGAAGACAATCTTACTGTTATATAATGAATATTATGAAAATTAGATTTAGTATTTATGTATGTGATGTTTGGGTCACTATAGTTGGTATTAGATAAGGAATTAGTTATTTCTAGAAACATCAGTGAGAAAAATTTAGTGATATCCCTTAGGATAAGTATATGTATAGGATGATATCCAAACATTTTGTTAAGGTAGAGATTATGTTTTTTTTCCAAGAAAAACATCCCTGCTTAGAAAATATAAGTGGAAATGGTATTGGAATAGGTGTATCATGGGGTAACAACCCTAAAAAGGGTGTATTGATTATATATCAACCATCATTATTGTGCATGGTGAATAAGACCTTATTGTGCACCTGGATTGGAAATCCCGAGGGATATGTTTAGTGCAATTCAACTTTTTATTATGAAACTTTTATGATTTATTGGAATAGATGATAAAGAAGAATAATGTAGTTCCCCAACCCATTTAGCAACCCAAATAGTGCTTTGGGAAGAGTTCCACTGGCCTTAGGTGCACCTCCACATACACTAAAGGCTACCAACTAGTAGTGAGGGTGTAAAGGGGTGATAGTGGGGAAACTATACCCACTAGAGATGATATAATAATGGTCTAATATTAAAATATAAAGTAGTTAAATGAAAGACTATACAGTCTCAAACTAGTAACCTGCCCATGGAAGAAGCATAACCAAACTCATACAATGGTAGAAACATAATCAACAATATCATTGGACTAAATAAACAAGACAAAATTCCATTTATAGATACTAAAACAGAACATGAAAACCTATCTTGTGATAAATATCAATATTTAGGAGGGCCTTTAATGGTTGACCACATTACATACGTACATATAATCATGCTGATATAGAAAAGTATACAAAAGGAAAAATCTAGCTGAGGTAATAACCCATGGTCTCTTTCCTACCATCCCATGCCAACTTAATCCCTAAGATCCGGCTCTAGAGACAAAACCCATAACTGAATTCAAAATCATGAAATCAACACGCGCCATGAAGTTCCCTTGTAGGGTGTGAGAATGAGTCTCATCATAAATCCACCGATGTGTTTCTACCTAAATTTTTTGATTAAGAAAGTGCGTGAAGAAAATAATTAAAGAAGGCAGTTGTAATGTCCCGACCCAGGTGCCACACACTAGTTACCTAATCTGGTCAATCACATGACCTTGAGTGAACCTATCCGTATGCTATAGGCTGCCGACTAGCATTGAGGGACTAATAGTAGTCATGGGGAGACTATACCATCTTTATCAGAGTAATACACCATGGTAATTAAATAAACAATATCCAAATAATGATATAACATAACCAGGAGAATCTAGTATCACAAGATAACCAAAACTATAAATATAATATCAAAACCAAAAAACTAGATATGCATTACTAGAGTATGAACTGAGTGTCAAAATGAAATACTCAAAAAAAATAAACACACTGATAACTCCCAAGTGGGTCTCAAATCTAGTTTGGTTCCCTCATCCATGCTCCATCCCAAATCATCTACCTAACATAGAACCATTTCCATTATCCTGTCCCACAACCATGAAATCTATTCGGGTATCGATCAGGTAACCCGAGTAGGTTGTGAGTATAACTCATTAGGCCACCACCAAATATGTATAAAACAAAATCTAGTCAAATAATAGTGTATATAGTTGTATAAATAAATAACAACCATGTATAACTAAATATTTATCACATTATCAATTAATCTTTATTTAACCACCTAAACCCCCAGGTTCCCATAGAAACCCATACCTCAATACCTAATTCATCTCAAGATGGAGCCTAATGTTTTTCCAAGGGATATCGTTTCTTATAATTTCATTGTTACCATTATTTAATCCATACATGATTTCCTATGTTACCATTCATACTTCACACAATATAATGAGCATGTTCCCTTTAATTCATACTTTAATTCCCATGTTACCATTCACACTTTATATAATTTAATGACCATGTTTCCATTCATTATTTCAAAACTAAATGGCCATGTTACCATTCATATTTTCAAAAGTGAATTAAAATTTTACCATTCATCAACACATTATTAATTCAACAATTAATTATCAACATCCATTCCATTACTAATTCAACAACTAGTCAAACATACCAATCCCATTAATTAATTCACCAATTAATTAATCATCTTAATCTCAATACTATTTCCTTAATTATTCATCACATGAATCCCCTTAATTAATCCAACAATAAATTAAGCACAAAAATTTATTTAGTAAACTAAAAATTTAATTAATCACTAACCCATAATTAATTCAACAGTTATTTATCTCATATCAACTTTCTCAAAATATCATAATTAATTCATCAATTAATTATCTCAAATCAAATATCTCAATATCTCATAATTAATCCATTATTTAATTATCTCAAATCAACTATATCAGTATCACATAATTAAATCATCAATTAATTATTCATGATCTACAATCCCAATATCCCAATTTCACATTTTCCCATAATTAATTAATTCACCAAATTAATTAAATAAATAAAAAACTCAACTGATAAACATAAAATAGAAATTATATAATTATATACACATAATTACAATCAATACTATGGGATTTTAATTATAGACAATGTACCATGATTCGTTGAAAAGTGATCTCCCAATGGAAGTCCCCAAATTTCGAAGGATTAATGACGTAGAATGAGATACGAATCTAAAACCTAAACCAATATTGAACCAATAAATATATCTTAAAACTAGATCTAGATCCAGAAAACCAGATCTATATCTAACTAAAATAGGAAGGAACAACCCTCCAAAATAATGGTATAATGATGAGAGATCATTCAGGAATAAACCACATACCCAAAGATGTATAAATCTTCCAACCAGGATTCAAATTGACAATAACAGAAGTAATAATGGCTTGGAATATCTCATGGAGGCTCTGGAATTGAGAGAAAATGATTATGGGTTGATCTAGGAGGTTTGGGGGTATTATATGGGGGTTCAAGAATTTTTTTAATAATTTTTGGGGGACTAAAATCCTGTATGCATGGTTTTCTACTTGGGTCACATAGTCTCCCCTAACCATGCACCCTAACTATGCACCTATCCTAGGGGGTGAACTCTTTCTCCTCTTATTGTTCATGGTTTGACAAACTGTGTGTTAGTCATGCAAAGCCACTCTGTCTAGGGTTTCATGGTTTTCTGCTCCAGGGTTCATGGTTAGAGAAAACTGTGCGCCAACTATGCACTTCCCTCTTTATTCTATTTTTTCTCAAATTTTTTTCGAAATACACCCCATGTTAAAAAAAAATGACAATTACTCAACAAAAGGTAGAACAATACCTATAAACAAGCTTGAAATATCATCAGAAAAGGACAGGATCATACAATCTCCCCACCTTATAACAACTCCCCCTCGAGCTGTACTCCCAAGCATATCTAAGATTTCGAGTGAAAAATATCAGGCTACTAAGCCCTCATATCAGTTTCCCTCTCCCGTGTTTCCTCCCAAACATAGATGTGTCTCTAGAATACACAAACTATCAGTATAGTGTTTCCCCACAACAGTTCTCATGATGATCGAACACACATTTTAGATGATCCTCAAAGGATTAAGGTATCTCAAGCTCAACATCATCCACATCGATCACATGAGAAGGGTCGGGGTGATACCATCATAATTTTGACACATGAAAAACATCATTCATATCACTATATCTTTATGGAAGAACCAATTGGTATGCCATCAACAAGATTCTCTCCACAAACTCAAATGGTCCAATGAAACTAGTCTCCAAATTTCCTTGTCTTTGTATCTTGTGGTGACCCAATCTATGAGACACCCGAAGGAATACACGATCACCATATGTAAAATCAATGGGTCATTGACATCTGTCAGCATAAGAATTATGTCTACTCTAAGTCGTAGCCATATGTTTTAGAATAAGCTGAAATTTCTCTAACATCTCCTGCATGAGACTCGGTCCCAAAAACTCTGACACACCTTCCTCCATCCAACATAGAGGTGATCCACATGTCCTAGCATAAAAATCCTTATATGGTGCATATGAATAGTCACATGATAACTATTGTTATAGGAGAACTCCACTTGCTCCAAGTGCTTCTCCCAAGACCCACCAAAGGATAGAGGACAATCTCATTTCATATCCTAAGGAACCTGTATAGTATGCTCTGACTTCCCATTAGTATGTGGGTGGAAATATTTACTCAACAAAACCTGTTTACCCAAAATATCATGTAATTCCTTCTAGAATAATGAAGTGAAATCCAAGTCATGGTCTAAAACTATAGTCCATGGTACCCCATACAAATAGACTATCTCCCAAAAATACGAATCTCCCAACTGCTCCACTGAGAATGTCTCTTGTATAGGAAATAAATGCTCTACCTTTATTAATCTATCCAAAATAACCCAAATTGCATCATTATTCTAAGGTTTACTTGGGAGACCCACTAAAAAATCCATGGTCATGTCACCCCACTTCCATTTCAGAATGGGAAATGGTTATAGTAAACCACTGAGTTACTGATTCTTATCCTTAACCCACTGACAAGTATAGAATCAGGTCACGAATCCAACTATCTCCCTTTTCATTTTTGGCCACCCAAACCATCATCATAGGCCATGATACATTTTGGTCACACCTGGATGTACTGCCCACTTCAAGGCATGAAACTCACACATCAACTCCTCCCACATGATCATAGGAACCACAACATGATTCCTAACATAGATGATCTCATCCTCATCTATGCTCCAATCTTAAGGTATCTCCCCACCTTTGTGTCTTTATATCAAGGTAAAATATTCAGGATCCTCATACTACCTTTCCTTTATCTATCTAAAAAGTAGAGACTGCATTTTAACTGATACCAGATCCATCTTATCTTGACTCTCTTGAAATACTACAAGCATATCATCCAACAAAGTCTTAATCTTCCACTTAGCACTAGACTCCTGAATAAAACGTGTCTAAGTTTTCCTCCTCAAATCCTCAGTAACACTATTCCCCTTTCTGAGCATATATGCTAACTCAAAATAGAATGAATGCATATACTCAACACACTTCCACTACTGAAGATTCATGTCTCATTTATAAAAGAAGTAATTTAATCGTTTTTTATCTGCATATACTATAAACATTTCACGCAATATATAATGCCGCCAACAATTCATTTCATAAACAACTACTGCCAACTCTAGATCATGTGTAGAGTAGCTCTGTTCATGGGTACTCAACTATTGAGACCCGTACACCACAACTTGATCTTCACACATTAGCACAACTCCCAATCTTATCCTAGAAGCATCACAATGCACTATATACTCCTCACCTAGATCAGGTAGAATCAAGATTGGTGCTAATGTAAAATGCTTCTTTATCTCATAGAATGAATTATTACATGCTTTCGACCAATCAAAATTTATCCCCTTTTAGGTCAAGCCTGAAGAGGTGTTGAAAAACATAATAAGTCCTAGATTAATCTATGATAATATCCTAATAAACCCATAAATCTACAGATATCGAATATGTTATTGGGATGATCCCAATAACCCACTACCTGCATCTTCTCTAGGTCCACTAATAGACATTCCTCTGAGATGATGAAACCCAATAAGTGTACCTGATCAAATCAAAATTGATATGTAGATATCTTGGTGTATAGCTGATTATCTCTGAGTGTACTTAGGGAGATGTCAATATGTTGGGCCTGATTGTCATGAGTCTTAGATTACACCAATATGTCATCAAAAAATACCACCAAAAACTAATCTAGGTAATGTTGGATGATTCTATTCATAAAGTCCATAAACACTATTGGTGCATTTATCAACCCAAACAGAATTATGATGAACTCATAAAGGCTATACCTGCTTCTAAAAGCATAACTTGGTACATCAGAAGCATGAACTCTTAGGTGATGATACCCTGATCTAAAGTCGATATTTGAGAATACACAAGGTCCTCTCAACTGGTCAAATAGATCATCAATATGAGGTAGATGATACCATCTCTTCACAGTCATCTGGTTCAACTTTCGTTAATCAACACACAAGGGTAGAGTCCCATCAACCTTCTTTGAAAACAACATTCGTGAACCCCAAGGAAACGTACCTGTGCGGATAAATCCCTTATCCTTTAACTCATATAGCTAATTATTTATCTCTTGAAGCTCTATAGGTGAAATTTTATATTGTGGAATAGAAATTGGATCATCCCCAATCATGATATCAATTGTAAACTCCACATCTCTCTCAAGTGGAATCCTTTTTAAGTATTCAGGAAACACATCCGGAAACCTATCCACTATGGGTGGAAAGAAATCCCACTCTACACCTCTGTCATCTAGTAATATACTTTCAACATGGACTATGAGCTCTCATAGTTTCTGAGTAATTGGAACTGCTCAGCCTACCTGGATATCCCACTCTCTGTGGTGATCATAGTCATCACCCTTAGGAGACATGAAAGTCACTCTCCAGTGGTAAAAATCAACATGGACTTATTATGAAACTAACCATTCCATACCCAGAATTAAGTTGAAGCCTAACTTGTCAAGAATATAAATATCCAATAGAAAACAATACTCTATATCCTCGAGAGAACACTCCTTTCACAAGAAAATGTCTCTTGAATGTACTCCTAGATGTGTTTTTATCGTCAACACCCTTCTCAAGAACTCCACCATCGGGCTCAAACCATTCAAAAGTTGAGAAGAAATAATGGAATGAGAGGCAAAAATATTAAATAATTCACTAGATAATGTATAAGCTACAAGAATAGTAACTCCATTATCGATTGTCTATCTTCGCTATCTACAAGTGTAGGATGCACCACATGTAATTGTTCTCCCCCTCTTCCCTATGACGTAGTCTGACTCCCCTGAGATGAACCACTCTGTTTATATGGGAATTCTTTCCAAGAAGCACTAAGTCTACTACCTCTACCACCTCAGCTGGTAGAACTTCAGCTTCTAGAATAAAATGGTTTAGAATATACCCTTCCCACAACCTGGTTCTGTCTATCTCCTCTATCAGTACTCATTAGTATCATGGTCTTACATAACTTCTTTAGATGTGACATATTTCTGCAATACTGGAACTCTACTGGTGGTTGGGGGTACATTCTCTAGAATTTTCCCTACCTACCACACAGGTGAAAGATCACTCGAGTAAGATCCTGAGAAATAGATCCCTCTGTCTGTGTACCCTGCTTCCCACTTCCCTGACTTATACTGTCATAGTGATACTTCCTTCTCTCAAAATTTATACCTCTTGATCATCCAACTTCATCTATCTTTCCTAAACTGGAATCCACATTCCGGTTCCCCTCAACTATGAGAGCCTGATCCACCACCTCAACAAACTTATTTAACTGAAATAGGTTAACTTTGGAATTAATCTCACAATTAAGTCCGTACTAGGAATTCCTCACTATAGGCATATAATCCCCTACCAACATTGAAGAAAATAACTTCAAGTATATAAATCATCCTGTATAGTTCATCATAGACATACTCTCCTTAGTCAACTTCATGAACTCAACTTCTCTCTCTTTCCTTATCATCTCTAGATATATGTTCTCCAAGAACCTCTCAAATGAGTCCTTCCATAACATACCATCAGCCTATCCATTTTATAGCTGAATTTCCCACCAGTTCTTTACTGATCCTCATAGAATATAAGCATCCAACTTGACCACCCTCTTAGAAGGAGTCTCTAAATGGTCAAGTATAGCCTCGATGGACTCAACCTAGAACTCATCCCCCTAGGTCCACCATCTCCAGTAAAATTCATGTGGTTTCACAATTGTAACTCCCTCACTATATCATACATGCTCTTCACATTCCACCCTTGGTATCTTTGCAGAAACTGCATGAAGCATGCAAGGTTTGCTCAGAAATGCTTCTCTACTTCTTCATCTGAAACTATCAGTGCCTCAAATTCCACTAATGATCGATCATACCTAGCCATAACCTCATGTCTTCATATCAACAAGTGTCATCATAGAGGAATATCTCTACAATTAAAAACCCACCCCTTAGGAAACATTTCAAAACATTAACAAATTTACATAAGAGGAAAACACAACAATACACAACAAGTATTTTCCCCCAAACTCTACCAAATGGTCAAAACAGAGGTGCTATCACTACCATTAACCATCCTACATCAAGGTTATGGATTAAAAAGGTAAATTAATTCTTATTATTAAATTTTATCATTTAGATACTCAATTATTCTCATCTTTCATCATTTAAAAATTATAAATTTCATATTAGGCACATTTTCAATTTAATTTCACAAGGAAGGGAAAATAGTTTAAGTTCGACAAGTTCTCCATAACCTGTTTTCCCATGCATTCCTAAAATGATGCATGCCACAATAATCTAGAGTGCCTAGAATTATTCATGCAACTCAACTCTCATTCCATACTAGTCCATGTGTTGAATCTCAACAAATCTTTGAAACAAAAATCACAAAAAACAACAAGTTCTTCACCTAAGATGAAATAGTTATTAACTGTAACAGAAAATAGCAATAACAACAATACCACACTGGGTACTTGGGTTATTCCCCATATATGAGTTAGCTACTCCCATGAACGAGCTCAAAACCAAGTCCTGACACTTGCTAGTCTCCTACCTACATTTCCCTAATATCAAGACATTGAAAAGAAAATAAAACTCTTTTGATACCACTGTGTAACATCCTCACTAAGGTTCCATACACCGATGCCTTGAGGTGGTTAGTTACATGACCTCAAGTGCACCTACCAGTATGCCAAAGGATGTTGAATAGCAGTGAGGGTATAAAAATAATCATGGGGATACTATACCCTATTTATTGGAGTAATACATCAGTGAAAATAAATAGACAATAAAAAAATAATTATATAACATATCCAGAATGATCTAGTATCATAAGATAACCAAAAATGGAAATAAAATATGAAAAAAATAGTAGATATGAAATTATAGAGTACGTACTAAGTTTCAAAATTCTATACCCAAAACAAATGAAGACACT
Source organism: Viscum album (assembly GCA_963277665.1). Lineage (NCBI taxonomy): Eukaryota > Viridiplantae > Streptophyta > Magnoliopsida > Santalales > Viscaceae > Viscum > Viscum album. The sequence goes on along the minus strand of OY728120.1, from coordinate 1,999,038,373 downwards.
AACATATCCTAAGCGGGTCTAAAACCATGTATTTTTTCCTCATCCAAGATCCATTCTGACTCATCCACCTAACACAGGTCCCTTGAACTTATCCTATCCTACAACCATGAAATCTATTCAGGTATCATATAGGTAGCCTAAGTAGGGTGTGATTAAAACTCAGTAGGCCACCCCCAACAGTGTCTAAAATAATATCCATTCAAATTATAGTGTTTGAAGTTTTACAAAGAAATATATACCATGAATAAGTGAATAGTTATCACATTATCAATTAATATTTACTTAACCACATAAACCCCCAGGTTCCCATAGACACCCATACCTCAAAACCTTCTTTGGTTCATCTAAAGCCCAAAGTATGTCTAAGGGACATCATATCTCTGAATTCCATTATTACCACTATTTAATTCATTCTTTAATGCCCATGTTCCCATTCATACTTAACACAATAGAATGACCATGATCCCATTATTTTATTCATACTTTAATGTCCATGTTACCATTCATACTTCACATAATATAATGACCATGTTCCCATTATTTTATTCATACTTGAATGCCCATGTTACCATTCATACTTTATAAAATTGAATGACCCAGTTCCCATTCTTTATTTCAAAACTAAATGACCATGTTACCATTCATAAATTCAAAATTTAATGACCATGTTACCATTCATAAACCCATAATTAATTCAATAATTAATTATCCACATCAATTCCATTACTAATTCAATAATTAGTCAAACATACCTATCCCATTAATTAATTCACCAATTAATTAATCATACAAATCTCAATACTAATTCAATAATTAGTCATCACATGAATCCCTTTAATTAATTCCCCAATAAATTAAGAACATAAATATCTTTAATTAACTAAAAAGTTAATTAACCACTAACCAATAATTAATTCAATAATTATTTATCTCATATCAACTACCTCAATATATCATAATTAATTCATCAATTAATTATCTCAAATCAGCTATATCAATATCTCATAATTAATTTATCAATTAATTATCTCAAATAAAATATCTCAATATCTCATAATTAATTCATCAATTAATTATTCACTATCTACAATCCCAATATCCCTATTTCACATTTTTCAATAATTAATTAATTCACCATATTAATTAATTCAATCAATAACTCAATTTCTAAACATAAAATAGAAATTATAAAATTAAATACACATAATTTCAATCAAGACTATGAGATTTTAATTATAGACCACCTATCTTGATTTGTCGATGAGTGATATCCCTACATAAGTCCCCAAAATTTCGATCGAATAATGATGTAGAATGAAATCTGTATCTAAAACCAAAACCGTGATTAAACCAATAAAATTATCTTAAATATAGATCTAGATCCAAAATACTAGAGTTATAATAAAAATCTATATCTATATATAACTAAAAAAATGAAGGAACATCCCACCAAAAGAATAGGAGAATAACAGGATGTCATTCAGGAAGAAACCACATACCCGAAGAGATGCATAACGGCCAATTAGGCTTTGAATCGGAAAGAACGGAGGATAGAATGTATTTTAATACCTCTAAAAGTCTCTATAATTGAGGGAAAATGATTATGGGATGAGAAAGTGAATTTAGTGATAATAGAAGGGGGTTCAGTAACTGTTTTAATAATTTTCAGGGGATTAAAATTTTGTATGCACGGTTTGATGCTCGAGGCACACGATTTATCCTAGCCGTGTGCATCTATTGGGGGGGGGGGGGGTGTATAGTTTCTACTTTTAGGGAAGAAATATTTAAAAACCATGAATCATTCATGCAAAAACCCTCTATCGATGGTTTCATGGTTTTTTGGGCCAGGGTGTACGGTTAGGGAAAACCGGGCGCCAACCGTGCACTGTCCTCTTTCTTCCAATTTTTTCAAAAGTTTCCCCAAACACACTCCAGGCTAAAACACAAAATAAATTAATCAACAAAATTTAGATATTACCTATAAATAATCTTGTGATATCACTTCAAAAGTCTAGTATCTTACAACAGTGGATGCATTTAAAATAAACATATGATTCCCTTGTGCCCAAGAGCCACTAGGAAGATATCACCTTCTTCGTCCAACACAAAAATACTAAGGATAGGATCCTTAGATCATAGCTCAATTCATCCCCAAATGTAAAATATCCCCAGGTGGATCCTTGAGTTCCACCTCCAAATGTCACCCTACACCTCGTGCCATCAACCAAGTAGTTGACATCCAGAAGGCATGCCCAATCAAAAGAATCTGGTCTATCGAATCCCTGATAGAAAGAACCCATCATCTAGAAGAATAATGTAAGTAGGTAAATAAATATATTTACTCAATAAAAACCACTATCATATCTATAAATTATTTCCCAAGGTATGAATATGTATGTCCTACAAAATAAGTCATGGCCCACTGGCCTTAAGTGCAGCAAGGCTCATCCCCCAACCAATAGCCTCAACGCTGTCACCCGATGGATCCTCACCATCCCCGTGGATTTATACGGAAAGAACATCCAACTATAATTCCTCATATGAAACTGCTGGATGCCTCTACCCACATGACTGGTTAGTACCACCACATCATGTGAGTCATACTGTGTGCACAGAACTCTAAACTATGCATTTGCCAACATGGGTGAGTGAAAATCACCAAATAGAAACTAAGCCACATCAACTGGAACCTCGTACCCCAATGAACATGTTGATAAAATTCGATTTCCAAACCATACCATATCACATGATCCTCTACCATAGTCTAATAGCCTAGATGCCTTAATCTGTTGACAGATTCACCCAACTGGTGATCAACATCTCCCAAATTCCTCAGTCCAAGCCCATCATAACTACAAAATAGGCCTTTAACAACGCTATAAATGGCCTTTATCAATGCTAAAAAAGCGCAGACTATATGAGCGAGGTTAAAATACCAGGTCTTTTATCATTGCAGAAAAAGCATTGACAAAGGTGTTCTTTATCAGTGCTAAAAAAGCGCTAATAAAGTAACCATTTATCGGTGATTTTATTTAGTACCGCTAAAGGAACCATTCATAGGATCTTATATAAGTATTGATAAATGTGGCCTTTATCATTGCTTTTAAAAGTGACGATGAAGGGCCATTCTGCAGTGTGCTGTGACAGCACACCGCAACACCACTGTAGTGTGTTGTAACAACACACCGCAGCACCAAAAACACACCAGATATCAACAAAAAAGTCCTCATAAAATATTTTAAATGAAATGAAATTTAGAACACAAGAACAAGAAAAAAACACTATATTATTTACATTTCAATAATTGTTTTATAAAATTACATAAATAAAAATTATTAAATACATTCAAAAACATCAATGTTCCTTTATCTTATAATCCTGAACCGAACGATGATATTACCGAACAAACCACCACTGCTTGACCAAAATATTTCATTTTTATAAGAAAACAATTCTTATTTTAGTAATAATATATAGAAATAAATTAACATAAAGTGTTAATTTTACTAAAATTGATGTAAAATTTAAATAAAAGGATGCACTTAGAGTCATTCCGGTCACACTATGAATCATATTGAGGTGCAGATGGTTCCAACATGTCTCAAATGACTTATGGTTCATTTTCTTAAAGTATTTAAACAATTTGAATGATTTTTCATGGTTTTTAGAAGGTCATTTTTCCTTTCTACTAAAATTGATGTTACTTTTAAATAAAAACATGCACTTGAAGTCATATCGGTCACACCGTGCATCAGATTGAGGTGCGGCTAATTCAGGTACTTCTCAAATCACTTATATATCATTGTAATAATGTATCAAAACAATATTAATATATTTGTTTGGTTTTGAGGTGAGGCTGATTCTTGAAAATTCATGACACAATGAGTCATAGCGGTCACACCATGCATCAAATTGAGGTGCAACTGATTTCTACAAGTCTCAAATGACATATGGATTGTTTCCCTTAGTGTGAATGAAGTACATACCTCCATAAAACTATTTTTCTAGACATATAAATCCCTTTCATTTTTTAATAAACAAAAAAACATCTCAAACTAAATAATAAACCCACAAAAAGGCACAAAGAGTGATTTCCTCAAAAATAGACATCCCCAAATAGGCATGATAGAAAGAGGGGAACTAATTAATGAAAGGATAACCATTTAAAGGTTCGCATTCAGAAAAATAAAACCATTTGAACTAATAAAGGATGATTTCATCAAAAATTTATATTTAATGATGAAATTACAAAAAACACAAAATAAAAATGAGGAAACTCCGAATGTATTCACCCCAACCTAAGAGACAACAACTTAGACAATGTGTTGCATGCTTGTTTCAAAAAAACTCATCAAAAAAAGATTCCTCCACTAACTTCTCAAAATGGAGATCCTTGGAGAAAAGGAAATGCTTCTTGATCCCTAGATGAAGACCCCCAATGAATAGAGAAGATTTTAATAGATCGTTCGACACAACCTCTATAGAAAAGGAAACCATCTATTTGAAGTGTTCAACATAATCCTTCACCATCCACCGACCTTACTAAACACTCATGAGCTCTTTCATTTTCTTCTTCTTCACCTCCTTGGGTATAAACCATCAAATAAATACAAACATAAAAACTTCGCACATCATCCCAACTTGAATCTTTGGTGGGAAAACAACTCCCATTATTCCAAATCTAGACCCCAAGAAGACCCAGAATAGCATGAACTCTATCGAATTTGGGATTTCCCAACAGTCTAAAGGAATTCTCAACTTCCTCAAGCCACTTAAGTACCTCTAACAAACCGCAATTGCCATAGAATATGGGTAGAAACCGAGGAGAAATAGGAATAGGGAAAGACCCATAAGAAACTTCGAGGACCTTTCTAGTAGGCATATTCTGAATAACCAAAAAAATCATAAAATCTAGTTCAGAATCAATTCCTCGCATATCCACATATATAAAAATTCTCATAAGGAATACCGAAGGTCACACTTACCGCTTTATCACCAAACCCAAAAATTTACCAAATTTTCATTCCAAATCATTTTCTTTTAAAACCCATTTTTTCCAACCTGAGACCATTTGAAAGAAATCATTTTAATTTTCAAAATAATTTTCTTTTTAAAAGCTTACTCACAACAACCAAGACCAAAAAAGACATAATTGAGGATAAATCACTAGAATTAGGAACAAGTAGTCATTCTTAACCCAAATACATGGTAGTGGGCCATAGTTTACTTTGTATATGAATTTACTACGATTAAAAATATAAACAACCCCCAAAACTAATAAAATATCAAAAGTACCACCATATACATAATAATAGGCCACTGGGTTCTTGGTTGTGTTAACAGTGGCCCTACATACACTAGTCTATCAATAGGTACCTAATTCCATTCCATCAGGCACTCAGTTCCCATCATAAAAGGGTACCTATATCTCTTCACCACTCTCTCCAATAAAATCCTCTAACCCCTCTTTTGACTCCCCTTCAACAAAAAATACACCCAAAATGAGACTAAGATAATAACATTAAAGGGGATTAAATGGTTAGATTAGATCAGGAATTTAAAACCTCCATATCCACAAACATTTTATACTCAATAAAATTCAATCATATTCTTGGGCGAATAGATTCGACCATTGGTTTTTCTTATGTGTAAGGATAGATGTTAAGAAATTTCCTATAATTTTCCAAGAATTTTAAAATGTTTGATGTATTTTGAGGTAAATTTCTTATTCTTTATAATCCATTATTGAACTAATCATAAGGAAACATAAATAAACACATGATCATTATCATTAAATTACAAGGTTCACCTATAATGGTTATTGTAGGATATTGGTTGACTTTGAGCAGCTTCAAAAATGTTTTTGAATTAACATCACTCAATTTATTTTTTCTTGGAAAAGACTAGGGATATTCATAGGATATTGTTCTATATTTATCCAACATAAAGGAGAGTGAAAATTTATTTCATATAATTCTTCATACGGGTCCATCTGGATAAGTGATTGATAACTTTTCTTATAAGTGAATTCCACCAAGGAAATTTAATCCTTCTAGGATCCACTGAATTCAAGAATTAAGGCTCAAAAAATATCCTCCAATATGAATATTGTCTGATTAGAATGACCATTATTCTATGGAATAATGGAAGTATAAAATTTCACCCATAACCGCATTTAGAATTAATGTCTTTTCTATAACTAAGATAAAAATAAGATATCCCAATCAGATATATCACTATATGGGATATCTGGAAGAATTATTATCTCATTGACATATAATTAATTGATTTCATCAATTGTGGAAGCCTCTTAAATATGTAATAAGTTGTTCATTATAGTTATGTGATCCATTATAACCCACAATACATCTTTCTATTTATTTGATCTCAAAAAATTGGTCAACAAATCCATCATGATTTCAACCCACTTTATAAGAGGAAAAGAAATTATGGAAAGAGTACTTATTGGTTTTTGGTATTTTTCCTTAACTTCATTTTAGGTAAACAATTTAGAGAGGAATACTATGATTCATATCATCATTACATGCCACAAAAACTGGTGACTAATATCATGGTACATGTTTATTACCCTTACATGAACCTAGAAGAGTCACACTGGAAGTGGCGAGGAGATGAGATGTAGGGTTTGTCATGGTTAAGAACAACACAAAATGAAAAACACAAAATGAGGAACCCAAAAGATCAAACAAAAATAGAGGAAAAGTAGAAAATAAAACACATTGTATTCTATCCTTTATTCATTTGAGGGAACATAGAGGAGTCATGCCAACAACAGAGGAGTTCAATGATATCTTCAGAATCAAAACCGACTGAGTATTGGTTGTGGTTCTTTTAAATAGACCAGGAAAAATTTTAATAGAGCTTTCAGAAAAGTGATGATAAATATTTCTTTTATCAGTGTTAAAATGATAAGTGCTGATAAAAGAGATATTTATCAGCTCTAAAAAAGTACTAATGAAAAACATCTTTATCAGTGCTAATATTTTAGCACTAATAAAGATTCTTGTTAACAGTTAGTTTTTAGCACTAATAAATGATTTATCTAAATAAATTTATTATAATTTTATAATTATTACATATATATAATTATTTATCTTTAATTATATAAATAATTATTTTAAAAAAATATTTATTTATAACAATTATAAATATATTATTATAAATTTATAAATATATTTATTTAAAAATATTTATTTACAAATATATTTTTAACATTATTAGTGGATATATAATCTTAAATACAAGCATTTTAAAAATTAGTGAAATTGAATAATTCACAATGAGTACACTTTAAAAATATTGAAAAAATGGATAAGTTTTATTAATTAAATATAAATATTTTTAAAAAATATGGATATATATATATATATATATATCGAAGTAATATGAATACATAATGGAAATACAAAAACATAGTAAATAAATAGATAAAAATAAATAAAAGAAAATGATAAAATGAAAAAATAAAACAAAAAATAAAAAATTATTAAAAATGAATTCCCAAACTGTAATAGTATTAAAAATAAACAAATAAAATTGTCCAATTAAAAACATAATATCTTAAATGTATCATATTATAATGAAATTCTAAAATATACTGAAATTTGAATAAATTACATAAATATGAGGTGTATGTGTTTCTATATATTGCGTAAATATATTTATCTGTGTGTTTGTATATAAAACTACATTAATTACATATATATATGTATGTGAAATCAATGTAACACATGACATTAGATATATGTTAAATTCAAAAATCAAACAACATTAAAAATTAATTTGACGTTAATATGTTTTTAATTAACATTTTACTCATTTTATATATATTTATATTTAATATATATTATTTATTACAATTTATAATTAATAAATAAATAAATATATATATTACACTTATTTATTTTTATTAATAATTGCTTCATAAATAATTTTTTAAATAATTTTTTAATTTTTTAATTTTTAATTTTTTTGTTTAATTATATATTCATTTATATATCTACATTTAATATATACTATATTTCAATATTTATAATATATATATATATATTTATATTAAATTTATTTATTTTATCAATAATTATTTAATTTATAAAATGTTTAATATTTTCCTTAATTTACTCATTTTAAATTTTTTATTTAATTATTTCATTTTATTCATTTTACATATCTATATATCTATATATTTAATATATAATATTTATTATTTTTTAAAATTTACATATATGTATATTCAATTTATTTAATTTTAATAATAATTATTTAATTAATGAAATTGTTAATTATTTTTAATTTTATTTGTTTAATTATTTCATTTTATTACAGACCTTTATCAACAATTTATTTTTAATGCTCATAAAGGGTACTTTTTATCAGTACTAAAAATAAATCACTGATAAAAAGTAACCTTTATCAGTGTTAAAATAAAGCACTGATAAATGTGACATTTTATCAGCGCTTATTTTAGCACTGATAAAGTTGGACTTTCTCTGCAAATTTTTATAGAACTAATAAATTTCAGTGATGTTAAAGATTAATTTGGTAGTGGTACATCCTAATGATCACATTGCCCCAAAATAGATAGCCAATGCTATCTCAATCCTCAGGCTGAGCCCGCCACATTCCAATGGAACTCAGTAGTGTATTATAATCAATTCAAATATATAATTCAATTAAAATTAAATTAAAAAATTCAATTTAGAATAGAATGACACCCAAACCTAAACTTTCCAAGTTTATAAAGACTCTCTCTAGGATCTTAACACTTTTAGTCATGATTGATCATGAAAAAATGAATCTCATAATGTCCAATTAATTAATTAAAGGAAACCAGATAAATTATGGGGTCTCTCTCAGGGAAAAAATGGTGCACTAACAGTCATGCCGCCAAAACAGTCACGAAATCACAAAGAGAATTATGTACCACCTACCTCACAATCATAGTTGTAGGAACATCTGATCTTAGCCTATAACTTAGATTAATATGGAAGAAATCCACAATTTATATACACCATGAAAATAAGGTAAACAACTTGAATGGATTTAGCACACTATATGGTGGGGGCTGAGGAAAATAGAAGAAATTGTGATCAATAATTCACCGATGTGGTTCCAATAAACCCAAAGGTGATCAAAATAGATTTTATATGTGATATGTGTCTCACAACCTAGAGGAGGGGGAGAAAAATGGCCCCCCTTCTGTGCGCGATCCCGAGTAGAAGAAGGATGTGGAAAACACATTTAACGAGGGAGGGGGAAAATCATCATTTCCCCCTTTAAAGAGCTGTAGTTTCTTAAGATCCAAGACCCGCATGGATAGCCCAGATGGTTAGGCTTAGTCATATGAAAAATTTGCGCGTTATAGTGTGAGGTTACTTCCCATTTGGCTCTATGTGTGTGTCTTGCACATGATTTTCCCAAACCATGCAAAAAATGTGTTGATTCCCTCTATTAAAAAATACAGAGGTCCCAAACTATTTTATGAATCCTACATGGTTTAAAAAACCATGCTCAGTTTAAAATAAGGATGCACAATTTATCCTTAGAGGCCGCATAGTTTACTCAAATCTTTCACCTCAATCTGCACACTTAGAAAACTTGGGTTCTTGACCTTCGATGGACCTGAAACCCAAATTGAACCCTGAGACCCTTACTAAGCATTAAGACTCATCTAATAACAAAGTCTTGGGTCAAAGGAAAATTAATAATTAATTTCCAAAGATCGAGTAAGAAGTTTTTATACCCACCAAACTCCAAAACTTCAAAACTGGTGAGGAATTCGACCCGCTCCAAAAATATGGGACGTTATAGTCTCCCTGCCTTAACATATCTCATATTTGAGATATAAAAAAATCAAAATATAGTAGTAAACATACCCATATAATTGAAAATATACCTAGACTACCCCGATCATAATGGAATATATCAATTACCTCAAGGGGGCTCACAACTTAGGAGTTACTTCCCCCGACCACTTCCTGAACCAAAACTAAAATCATACTGATAGTCCACCGACCATCCCTGGACTCAAAGTTATCCCGTGACACATTTTCACTCCAACACCTCATTAGGATATCCTATGTCATACTCAACACCCATCATAACCCCACACCGTATCAGTTCCCACCTCGTATCCATGTTGCACATGACACCTGTGAGGTTCCGTATCATATCAAATGCTTAAATGAGTCCTGATTCCCCATACCTGAATCAAGTACCACATTACAAAGGTTACAAGATACCAAATCACCTCAAGTAACATTCATCTCCAAGATTCCCCGATGCCAACACACATCAAGTAACCTGCATCTCCTCGATACCCCGATGCCAATGAACCATAATAATCATAGTGTCATGCACCTCAGTAATCTTGGTGCCACACACCTCATATATATATATATATAACACATTCTAAACGATTCCAACCCACTAACCAGAAACTTTTAAGTCTAAAGATACATCCTGTGTACATTGTGCACCCATAATAGACATGCCGCCAAAGGCTAAGATAATGAAACAAAGGAGAACCCCGGTCATGACCACAACGTACCTCCAAACATCATCAGCTCCCCATCCTAGTCTAAAACTATTAGCTCCACAACATGCACCTAGACTGAGACCCAAATGCCTGAATCCTAGTCTCCCTATAATGCTACACCAGCCACCGTCCACTTGGACCACAATTAGGTCATAATGTCTCTTCCACGACCTCTGCATGCATCTAGAAATCACCTACCATCACTCGGTACTGTTCATGATCCCATATCACAACCCTGAGTCTTTCCCAGTCCCTAATTGATTAATTCTCAAGAAGGCCTCATGTAGAACCTCTAAATATTCCTGACTTGTCCACATCCCCAACAATCCTTTGTAGGCCACTATCACTGATTTCAGAAATGTTTTGGATTCCCGCACTTGAAGCACATTTTTGAAGATACACTTTAAGGTTTTATACCTCTTTCCTCGGCCTGAATTCCATACTGGAACTCATTATGGAATCACTTCCTACTATCTAAAGCATCACCACTAAAATTAAATATTGTCATCACTTGGATCGAGTATGACCTGTCCGCCAATTTTCTATTGGCTATGAGATCCTGATTCACTTCCTCTGAGAATGATGCCATTATAAACATGTTTACCTACACCCAAATGTCATTCCACAAACCATACTTGAAACTCATCACCCCCAAGGTTTCATCTACCACCATGTCAAGTGCGATGTGAGACAACCCGCTATATGTCAGTGCATATTCCATGACAGACATGCCCTCTTACTGAAGGCTCAAGAACTTCTGACCTATCTCTTCCCTTGGAATATTCGAGAAGAAGTGATTGAAGAACCTAGCCTTAAAGTCCTTCTAAGATTGTCCCTTGTGTATGCCTACTTGAACCTTCTTATCCCACCAGATCTTAGATAATCCTTTGAGCATGGAAGTAGCGAGCTTCACCCTCCTCCCTAGAGGTATCTCAAACTACTCAAAGATCATTTGCTCAGACATGATCTAGTTTTTAGCAACCTGTGGGCCACCCTCACCTTGAAAAAGTGGGTGGTGATATGATTAGAACTGCCATGTCAGATATTCCATTAATGGTTATAAACCATGATCTCCCCTTTCAATCCCCTGGATGAAACGTACCGGGCTGACTCTGATCTGGTCATTAATCCAAAAAACAAAATCTATCAAATCTAGAGACTACCCCACATGTACCTAATCCTGTACATGATCCTGTACCTGTGACTCATGCTCTAATTGATGCTTAGGGGTATAAACCTATGTGTTCTCCTGTGAAACCACATAATCACCTGCCTGATGCTCTATTGGATCCCATAACTGTGGAAACCCACTAAATACCAATGCATGGTCCGACATCCTAGATAACATATATATAACACAAATACAGAAAGCAGTAACAGGTAGTGCTATCTCACTACCCTTACCCTTCCCCATCAAAACCATGTCGCAAGACATCCCAGACTTATGGCCTCCTTATCCACCCATCTCATATCCAAGTATCAAATATGCATCGGGCCATGCCTGTCCTAAAAAACCATGTCACCTCAATCCGACAAACACGTCACCCCACTTGGTGATCAACATCACCCAATACCATCATACCTACCTGCTCCTATTAGATCCAAACCCATATATACATCACATATCAAAAGGAATTTATCATATACACATGCATATAAATATCATAGTCCTACTATGTTCCTATCAATGAATAAACAAGCATAAAAAACACAACATACACCCATTTCCATACTAGGCCAAGTGTCCAATATCACTTTCCTTTCTGCATTAGGCCAAGGATCACAAATCACAACAGATACACTCAAAATTTGAGTTCACCACTTGTAGTGGAAGTAATATCAACTGTAAAATGAGAAAAATATAACAACAATTCCCACCCATGGAAACTTGGTCCACCCCCTATACATGGGTATAAAGGCCCCAAAACACTAGTTTTAAACCTAATTCCAACAACATCTTAATTTTCAATCTACAATATCCCAAATAGTAAGACTAGTAGAAAAGAAAAACTTTTGTTTCCTTTAGTAGAGAGCTATACACTACTACTAATTCTCAATTAAGAACTTCTCTAAAACCACTTATAGTGCCCTGACCAAGTAATCTACCTGAATAGTCATTCAAGGAGAGTGAAATTGGCCTTTGGCGCACATCCCCATATGCCAAAGGCTGTTAGCTAGCAGCAAGGGTGTAATGGGGTGATAGAGGGGATACTATACCCTCTAAAGATGATATAACAATGGTATGACATAAAAATATATTACAGTGGAATGAAAAACCATAAAAAATCAAACCCATATTCTTCCCACGGTGGAATCATATGAAAACTCATTCAACATTGTAAGCATAATCAACAAAATTAGTGGAATAAATAAACAAGTAGACATTCCATTTATAGTTAGTAAAAGAGAACATGCATACTTATTAGGACATACATATCAATAATCAAGGGGTTCACTAATGGCTGACCACAATACATACATACATATAATCATGATGATATATAAATGTAAACAAAAAGAAAACTCTAGCTGAGGTAAGAACCCATGGTCTTTTTCCTTCAATCCCATGCCAACTCAATCCCTATGATCTAGCTCTAGATCCTGAAGAATTACTCGAATGCAAAAATCATGAAATCTATATGCATCCTAAACGGCCCATGAAGGGTGTGAGAATGAGTCTCAGAAGTCCACCAAAAATGTTTTTGTAACATCCCCAAATAGTAACGGGTCAAATGACTAAATGATATGACTTATGTCAACAAGGTGCACCTTCCTTTTCAGGAGCCTACCTGATTAGAACTCCACAGTTAAGCGTGCTTGGCCTGGAGTAGTGATCAGGATGGGTGACCTTCTGGGAAGTTTCTCAGGGTGTGTGTGAGTGAGGACAAAGCACACTGGAAAGGACATGTGTTGGCCTGTGGGGACTGTCATTAGTCATATGACCCGTTCAGGCATGTGGGTGGACCCTGGGGTGGGCCCCATGTGTCTGCGGGGCAACTGGTGATACCTGGTAGGCCAGGACCTGACGACCATGTTAAGGCGGGGTGGCTGTGCTGTCACCGGGGCCCGGTTGTCACATTTGGTATCAGAGGAGGAACCCAACCTTAAGTACGGTGCACTGCCTGGGTTGAGATGTAGGGCCCACAATGAGGGTGTTGTGCTCTAAAGGGGGGGGGGGGTGATTGTAACATCCCCAAATAGTAACGGGTCAAATGACTAAATGATATGACTCATGTCAACAAGGTGCACCTTCCTTTTCGGGAGTCTACCTGATTAGAACTCCACAGTTAAGCGTGCTTGTCCTGGAGTAGTGATCAGGATGGGTGACCTTCTGGGAAGTTTCTCAGGGTGTGTGTGAGTGAGGAAAAAGCACACTGGAAAGGACATGTGTTGGCCTGTGGGGACTTTCATTAGTCAGATGACCAGTTCAGGCATGTGGGTGGACCCTGGGGTGGGCCCCACGTGTCTGAGGGGAAACTGGTGGTACCTGGTAGGCCAGGACCTGACGACCATGTTAAGGCGGGGTGGCTGTGCTGTCATCGGGGCCCGGTTGTCACAGTTTTCCTACCTTACATTTGTTATTAAGTAGGAATATACAAATGATTATAAAAAATGAAGTGCATGAATTTAAAATAAACATAATCTTCCCTAGTGATCAACAACCACCAAGAATCTATCACCTACTTCGGACAATGCCAGAATACTATAAAGGAACTAATATTTAGCTCAAAGCCCAAGGAAACCCCATATGTCAAATATCCCCAGGTGAACCCTCGAGTTCCACCTCCAGATATTTCCCAACAACTCATTCCATTAACCAAGTAACTGACATCCCAAAGGAAAACCCAATCCAAAGAATATGGTCTCTCAGACCCCTACTCAAAATCACTCATCAGATCGAAGATCGATTTCTGGAGGTAAACAAATATCTATCCTCCAAAAATAACTACCATCAGCTATACAACCAATATCATGAGGTATGGAAATATCCATCCTCCCAAATAAGTCCTAGCCCACTAGCCTCAACCACGACGAGCCTTATCCCCCAACCGACAACCTCAAAAGTATCACCTGAAAACTCCTCACTATACCCATGTATTTCAATGAAAATCACCTCCAAGCATAATTCCTATGCTGAAATGACTTTAGGCCTCTACCCACATGAGTGGACAGTACCACCTCAATATATGAGTCATACCATGTGCACATGACTCCAAATGATGCATCAGAAAACATGGGTGAGAGACAATAACCAAATAGAACTTAAGTCAAATCAACCAGAACCTCATGCCACTACAACCATGTCTCCCAAATATGATGTACATGACATCCCATATTACATGGGCCTTGACAAAATCTTGATGGCCTTTCCACCTCAATCAGATGACTGAGTCCCCAAAACAGTGATCAACATCACCCAAATTCCTCAGTCCAAGCCCATCCTAATGATCAAATTTCCACAGAATAGATACCCAATACTATCTCAATCCTCGGGCAGATCCCATCACACTACCATATAACTCAGTAGTTAATCACAAGCAATTCATATATATAATTCAATTCAAATTAAATTAAACAATTCAATTTAAAATAGAATGACACCCCACCCTAAACAGCCCCAAGTTCTAAATCATCTTTCTAGGATTGTACCCCCTGTAGCCATGATTGAGAATGCCAAAATCTAGCTCATAAGGTCTAATTAATTAATTAAAGGCAACCAGATAAATTATGGGGTCTCTCTCAGTCAACACAATAGATAGCTAAAACCCATTCCACCAAAACACTCACAAAATCACAAAGAAAAATATTCCCCACCTAACCCATATTTGTAGACATAGGGATATATTATCATAGCCTCCAAATCAAATCGATTTGGAAGAAAATGATGTTTTCGATGAATTCCCTAAAAATTGGATAAAACCACTTGGAAAATTTTAGCACACCTTATGATGAGGGAAAAGGAAAATAGAAGAAAGATGAATCATGAAATCACCGATGTAGTTCCAACACACTTGATGATGATCAAAATGGAGTCTGTACATGAGGTATGGATCACAAACTAGAGGAGGAGGAGAAAAACGAGTCCCCCTACTCTGCACAACCCATGGTGGAAGGAGGATGAAAACACATTTAAGGAGGGAGGTAAAAAATCATCAGTTTTCCCATTTAATGAGATGCATGGTTATATCACTTAGTTTTACAAATATTGAGGCTCCTAATACTTATAATCCAAGACCCACATGGTTATCCTGCACAGTTAGGCCAAACTAGGTGAAAATCGTGCATGCTACAGTGAAAAGGTACTTTCCATTTGGCACTATGCGTGCAGATTGCGTACAGTCCTCCCTAACCATGCACAAGCTGTGTAGATTCCATATTCTAAAAACCACAGAGGTCCCACATGACCATGAACCTCCTCCTACATGGTTTACCAAACTATTCTCAGTGAAAAGGAGGGCATACAGTTTCTCCATGGAGGATTCACGGTTTACCCAAACCATGCACCTCAGTCTGCGCATATAGAATACATAGATTTTTCAGTCTCTAATGGACCAAAAACCCAACTAAACCCCTGATACCCTCGATAATCCTTAATAATCATCTAAAAATAAGTTCTTGGGTCATAGGTAAACTGAAAATTATGTTTTGAAGATCGAGGAAGAAGTTAGTCTACCCACCAAACTCCAAAAATTCAAAATGGGTGATGAATTTGACCCACTCCAAAAACCTAGAATGTTATATATAACATAGGTTAATCCTTAGGTGTATTAGATTGAAATAGGGTAATTTTATTTAGACATCCTATAAATGAATTTAATTATTATATGATTTTTCACTCTAGTTAATGATTCTTAATGACTGTGATATTTTTCTCTTTATTAAAGGATTGAAGATAAAATTATAAAGTTAATATGGTGATATGTTTACTCAAATATTGAAGTATCTTATTCGTGTCTATACATATGAATTCCCTTATACCATGAAAAGACTATAGGAATGTTAATTCATATCCTCAATATATATAAATTGATGCAGTGTTTAAATTCTTAAGGGTATGATGATCTCATCTCAAGTATATGATTATTCTCTAATTGATGTTTGTGGGAATTTACTTCCTGGAAATATTATTATTCTTTCTCTAGTTGAATTTGATTGTGTTTTTTGGAATAGATTGGATTTGATTACATATTTATCAAATCAATCCTCATGGAATATATGTCACATTTGGTATTTCAAACCAACCTATGATTTTTTATCAGTTAGAGGATAAATGTAATATTTCAATAGAAAATAAATTTATCACACAGGTCTTCATTATTATTCAAAATTGTTACATGTCTCAAATGGTAGAGGAGAAAATCATCATCAATTATTTAAACTTTTAAAGGGAGTGTTTTGATGTTTTTTTGAATGATTATCATAGTCTTCCATTGAATTGCGACAATGAGTTCTCAATAGAACTCATAACTTATGCTACACCTATTTCAAAGACTCCAAATATAATGGCCCCAATTGTGTTATAGGAATTGAGGAAGAATCCATTGGATAATCAGGATAAGGGATTAATTTGGTCAAGTGCATTACTAGGGGGTGAACCTATTGTTTTTTATATGAGGAAAGATGGATCAATGTGACTCTCTATTGATTATTGGGAATATAACTAGATCAAGATCATGAATATGTACCCTATTCCCTCTATTGATGATTTGGGTGATCAATTAAGAGAATATCAATGTTTTTAGAAGATTTATCTTTGATCTGTTAACTATCAATTTAGGGTTAATAGTGATGACATACCTAATATAAAATTCAATTCGAGGTATAGTCACTATGAGTTTATTATGATTCCACTTCAATTTAATAATTCACATAAAATATTTATTGATATAATGAATAGAGATTTTATATATTACCTTGATCCGTTTTTGGTAGTCTTTATAGATGATATTATAATATATTATAAGATCAAGGAAGAGAAATATGATCATAAAAGTATTGTACTAAAGATCCTAATGAAGGATAAGTCACTTGAAGAATTTACCAAGTGAGAATTGTGGATATGGAAAGATTATTTTTATAGCCATATAATCTCAAGAAATGTTATAATTATGGATCCATCAATGATGGAAGTTATTAAACCATGGCCCAGACCAACAACTATGACTGATATATGTAGGTTTCTTATATTGGTTGGATATTATCAGTTTTCTGTGAAGTATTTATCATGAAAAAATAATCCAATCAATAGGTTATATTTTAAGAGAGTTATGTTCCTTTAGACTGACAAATTTGATGAAAAGTTCATGGAATTGAAGAGGCATTTGGTCAGTGAAACTATGTTTAAACTAACATAATGTGGATAATGGTTTGTGATATACATTGACACTTCAATGAAGGGTATGAGATGTGTTATTATGAAGAATGATATTTCAATATCTTATGGCTCAAACAAAATGAATATTCATGTGAAAAATTACTAGACTCACTACTTGGAGTTAGAAGTGGTAATAATTGAATTAAAGACATAGATGAACTATATTTATGGAGAAAAGTGGGACATATATAATGATCATAAATGATTAAAGTATATATTCATCTAGAAAGAGTTGAACAAGAGCATGAGAAGATATTTTTAGCTTATTAATGATTATGACTGCTAAAAATATTAGCACTTTGAGAAATTGAATAATGTGGATGATGCTTTGAGGTGTAAGGATCATGCCAGATTAACTATGATGATGATCATAAAATGAAAAAAAATTATGGAATGTCAAAGACTGATCCTTTTAATCATTAATGAATTATAGAAATACAATCTTGATCAAATTAGTGATCAACCATCTATCCATGTGAAAATTAATGAGGTGTATAAGGAGGATGTGGAGCTGTAAAAGAAACTAAGAATTATTCCTCTATTAAACCTTGATTATAATTGAATGATAAGGTTTAGTAACCTAATATATGTTTCCTTTAATACTAGACAAGAAGAAGGTTATTTTCGAGGTTTCTCATAGCTCAAAATTCTCTTTTCATCCTAAATTATGATGATGTATATAGATCTCAAAGAGTATTTATGGTGGGAAAACATAAATAGATATATTGAAGGGTATGAATATCAGTTCATGGTATGTAGAAATGTTATTACAGAGAGACAAATTATTAAATAGATATAACAACCATTACCCATCCAAGAATAGAAATGGGGAAATATAACCATGGATTTAATCATCAAACTCCCAATTTTTTAAAGTCTATCATTCTATTTAGGCTGTATCCGATCACCTTATGAAGTAAGTACTGTTCATTTATATCAAAAAATATTTCTATATTTATCATAATTTCTATATATACATTAAGGAAGTGGTAAGATTTCATAGAGTACCAAATTATATTGTATTTGACCAAGATCCATGGTTTACCTCAATGTTATTGAAATGATTTTTGTAAGATCTGGATACATAGCTTTGTTTCAGTACTATTTTTTATCCTCAGATATATTTCCAATATGAGAGGAAAATTGAAATACTAAAAGATATGTTAAGATCATATTCTAGATATTTAAAGGTAGTTGGGATCAAAACATTCCTTTACTAAAGTTTTCATACAACAATATATGTTAGTAGATTATTCAGATGGATCCATAAGAAGATATCTATGGGAAGAAGTATAAAAATATGAAATATTTTAATGAAGTTGGAGAAAAAAAAGTTATTGGGACCTGATTTAGATGCGTAAATGTTAGATACATTTAGATAAATTCAACAACACATCAATGAAACTCAGATTCAAAATAAGATATATGCTGACAATCATCGAAGAGATCTAGAATCCAACATTGATAAGATGGTTTTCATATGAATTTATATATGTAATATGGTTATGATATTTATAAATAATGTATAACCATTAACTATGTGTATTAATCCCTTCAAGATGTTTAGTTTGTTAGGGAATGTATCTTATCATTTGTAGATTCCACTAAACCTCTATCTAGTTCCTGAAGTGTTCCATGAAATTCTTTTGAGGATGTAAATATCAGATCATACATATGTATTGAACTTAGAGGATGCACTAATGGGGAATGATCATAAATATAAAGCAAAACTAGTAGAAGTACTGAATCATAGATATAAAGTTACATGGTATAAGAATACTCTTATGGTTAATGTTCTTTAGAGGAATCAAAAATTTGTGGAAGCTACATGGGAAACTGAGTAGGTGAAGAAGCAACGATATCATAATTTTTTATATATAAGTGATATAATTTTTAGGGGAGGGGGTATAATGTAACACCTGATTATTTTATATATATTTCAATTGAAATAAAATTAATGTATTTGATAGGTTTTTTTTCATGCAACCCTGAGTCTAAATCAATATTGATATAATTATGCTTTATAACATAGCTATAAAATTGGACGGTATAAATTGTAATTAAAAAATTATTAAAACATATATATAATGGGTTTAAATATGAATATTTTACTGATTAATGTATAATATATGATTACTCAGTTTCAGTAACATCATTTTATGCTTCAAAAATATGTTTTCTTCAAAAATGGTTTATGTTACATTTTTTAAAAAGTTATTATAATTAATATATAAAATTTTTATAAATTTTATTTGAAGAAATGAATTTAATTTTTTAAATTATCATTTTAGAAATATATTAGGGAGAATTTTTAGTATTTTTCAAAAAATTACTATTTGTAGTGAATAGTAAAAAATACTGTTTTGTGTTAAAACATTCATTTATTTTCTAGTAAAAGTGTCAATATGTTTTTAATTTGATCTTAAAGTAACATAATCCCCATTTAATAGAAAATAATATAATTAATTACCTTGGAATAACCATGATAGTTTATTTGGGTTTAAAGTTCATTTTTTTGTCTTCAAAACACTTTTTTCGAAAAACTATTTTTATGAGGGAAATGTTTTTTCTCTATATAAATTAAATTAATCTCTATTAGTTAATTATTTTAATTAAATTTAATTATTATATAATAAATAATAAATTTCATCATTAATTTTATGGTTTTTATAAGGAATGTAATGGAAGTAAATTTAGTTTTATGCTTAAAAATGATTTTTTCTAAAGATAGTTATTATTCGAGGTTGAACAATAAATTAAAACTAAATTATACCACTTATTGAAATTGAATCTAAAAAATGGATTCCATATTTGGAATTAGTATAGTTAATCTAATTTTATAGGGTAAAATTATTTTTTTATCATATTGAATGTTCAAAAGAATATAATTTTCATACCAATATTAAAGTTATAATGTGTTTACTATGGGGGATTAAACCAAGAGATAAGTGTAGGATTTCCACCCAAACCTATTTAATTATTTTTGGTTGAATATATTTTAGAATTATCATAACCAAACATATAATAATTTTCCATTTAGAGACACATTATAAATAAATTAATCACATAGCATTGAAATATTTTATGAAATTATATAGGTGTCCTAAGACTCACTTATAAAAGAGAAACTCTTGTCCTCCCTTATTCACACCATTTGATCCATCTTAGCCAAGCCCCACTCAAAAACCATCCTATATTAATTATATTTATCAATAATATTTTTTATCTTAATATCAATACATAAAGGATAACTTTATAATCCAACGGTGATCTATTAAAGAAGAGGAGGTTAGAGAACATATGAAGAAAAATAGACTTGTGGTAAGGGTTTCTCATCCCACATCTGTTTCCATGATACAAATTCCATATTCAAAACTTTTTTCAGTAATGTGGTGTAAATATTTAAAATTTTACATGTTATATCATGAATTTATATTTATTCTTGGTATTTAATGTTTCATATATGTTCTTCCTTTCATGGGTGTTATGATTTAAAAGATACTAATGGTGTAATGGTTTTATTCTAAAATATATTTTTTATTAGGATTATTTATGCATAATTTGTTTGTGATAAAATTATATAATTCATCTCTCCCCAAAATCATGTAATTTATTCTCATCTAGTTATTTCTAGATATTATATATTTTCCTTTTATTTTCCTCAATTTAAGTACTAAATAGACAAAAGGAATATTTTTAAGGAAAATCAACTTTATTTTTATCTTTAGTTGAGAATATTTTGTTCTATGCCCATATTTTCATTAAAATGTTTGCAATAATTTTTCTTATTCTCTCCAAATATTTATTAATTCAATTTCTATTGATGTTTAACATTCAGGTTTTTTAATGGAATCTTCATGTAGTTTTCTGAATGAGGTACTTTTGATTTTTACAAAAAAATGTTAAAGAAATTTTTTCATTAACATACATTGCATGAATTAATTTCTCCTCCATAATAAATATTATATTATTTTAATATTAATTTTTATGTTTCCTTTGTTATTTTTAAAGAAAATTTTTTCCTTATTTTTTTGGAATTTTTATATTTCAAATAAGTGATTTAAAAATTTAAAGGGTATTTTCCTAAAAAATGTTCTAGTTGTATTTTAAAGTTATTTTTATCATTAAAAAAACACTTTCTTGTTTAATTTGATTTTATAGGGATATGATACAATTTAAATAAATTTATTGTTTCTATTGATGGTGTATGATTACGATAATGAAAAGTCTATTAATCATATATCATTTCTGTTATATATTATATGATGATATGGAGAATGTTTTATGATCTTGTGACACACATTTTTATGATTTTCCTTATGTAAATAGTGGGAGTGAACTCAATTTAGTGAAAGGATTTGTCAAATATGATAGTCTTTAGAGTGAACCATGGAAAAGGAAATGATGGAATGGGGAGTGAACCTAATCAACTATGGTAATATTGGAAATGATCCTCGAATAAGGAAATGATTGTTTATTATTATGTGTATTCCAAAAAAATATTCCTTATTTTTTTATGTTCTCATATCTCATGATTGTTTATTGATGATTCAATAGTTTTATATCTTATGTATTTTTATTGAAAAAACCTAATTCCATGATTCATGATTATAAATCATTGATTTAATGGGTAAAATTATCGTAAACCATGATCAGGTTACCATACCCTTATTCTTTTCTTATGAT
This sequence comes from Viscum album, assembly GCA_963277665.1. Lineage (NCBI taxonomy): Eukaryota > Viridiplantae > Streptophyta > Magnoliopsida > Santalales > Viscaceae > Viscum > Viscum album. The sequence goes on along the minus strand of OY728120.1, from coordinate 1,999,015,754 downwards.
CACTTATGATCATTGATTGATATATCTTATTTTTACCCTTACTTAATATCTGGACACACCATTTCTTATGTTTCTATTCTGCATGTTATGGAGAAAGGTTTTAATCATGATATGTTTAAGAATGGTTATAGTTGTAAAGTTAATAATGTTAAATGATATATATATACTATGTAAAGATAATTTATATACCCAAGTTTCCAAATACACTAAAACATTGTGGTTTTGGAGTGGGTCATTTTATTATGTAATGAACACTCTTATAATATGATGTAGTATTTTGTATGTAATGTTTGGGTAACTATAAAAGAGGAAATATAATTTGTTTGATATCATAATATTTTTGGGATCAGATGGGTACCATATGGAATTTTATCTATACTTATCTAGTCCATCTTCACCATTTATAGTGTTGAATTGGAAACCAGTTAATTTTGTGTGGAGAGAGAAATTCCTGAGATGTTATGATGATTTATAGGTCTAGTAGACATAAACTCCAATTTTTATTCTTTCTAATCCTAGGATAGAATATAGAGTTTATTATGATGCCTCAGGTATGGGGATGGGGTTTGGGATAATGTAGGATAATCATGTGGGGGCCTATTTATCTTTTCATCCAAACCCACATGAAAATAATTACCCAATCCGTGGCTTAGAGAAGGCAGCTATGATGAAAACATCAATGAAATGGAACTATTAGCACTTTTAGGAAATGAATATAGTTTATTTGGATCATAATATCCTAAAATAAATCTTTATACAAAGGGAATTTAACCTTAGAAGGTGTTAATGGGTGGAACATATAGAGATCTTGGACTTAAACATTTCATATTCCCCTAAAAATTAGAATGTTGTCACTAATTCCTTGAGTAGAATTTTTCCAATGTAGATAGTGAAAGAATATGTGAATAAGTGGAGATTAATGTTTTTTTTTAATTTGAATATATAGATATTGGAGGATGTAGAGTGGGTGTCATTAACCATTGCTTAGGTAACACCCTCTCTTGTTGTTCAGGTTTTGAGTAAGAAGTAATCCAACCACAACTATTATAACATTATCTAAGATTTAAATGGTAGAGAGGCCTTGAGTGATTGGTCCCATTATCTCAATGGTACCATATTTTTAGGAAGAATCTTTAGGATCCATCGTCCTTTATGTAGGAGGTGATGCATGATGGGACTTATTCTAGTTGGTATATTCACATCGGGGCTACCAAGTTGTTTTACACCATGAGGAGTAGGTATGGGTTACCTAAGGTTATATGGCCAGTTTATGAATTTTTTTCATGATGTTTTTCATTCCATATGATCAAATATTATCAATAGATACTATCTAGGTTTCTTCAAGATCTTTCCATTATAGTATGGAAGTTGGATAAGATCTTAATGTGCTTTCTGATCAGTATACCTCATACTCTTAGTGGGAAAGAAACCTTTTGGGTGATTATAGATCAATTGACTAAATAAGTTCATTTTCATCCCCGTAGAGAGTCAGGGAAGATAAATATTCTTGTAAACTTATATTATGAAGTGTATATTAGGATTTATGGGGTCACATCAACAATATTTTTTCACTAAGATACCCGTTTTACTAATCAAATTTAGATGAATCTTCAGGAAACAATGGGAATCCAACTGATGTTGAACATAATGTATCACCCACATAAGAAAGGTTAAAATGAGTGGAAAATCCATATTATTGAGGATATACTTCAAGAATGAATTCTTTTCTAAGGATTCATGGAATAGGAATATGGAATTGATCAATTTTTTTTAAAACAAATAATAGATTTTAGTCCCATAAAAATAGATCATTTTTAGGCATTGTATAGTTTTCCCTAACAACCCTCATCAATATGGGTTGCGTTGTGTGGGAATTACATAGTGGTACCTAGAATCATTTAGGAAATGACAAGGAAAGTGTATTTGATTTAAAAGAGTTTAATGACAACTAGAATTTTCTAGATATTTTTTTTTCAATCTTCATCATTCCCTATTAGAGTTTGAGGTTGATGATATTGTGTTTCTATTGGGACCAAGTTGGATGGAAGTTGTTTTCAGATAATGGAAGATGTTTGTGTAGATGGTTATATATATTTTTACCATCATTAAAATTACTATCACTTTTTATTATTTGGTTATTTGATTAAAGGTGAATTTTACTTTGAAGATCACACACAATATTGATAAAAAATCCATATGTTTTAGTTTTCTACTCAGAAAAAGTTTTCTGGATGAAGTCTCTTTTAGACTCAAATTGGGTCCAGAATAATGTTTTTAATTAGTATGAATAAATTTATAAGATTATGGATATTTTGATACTAATTTGAAGATGCCTTGATTTTTTGTATGTTTTCAATATCATAAGTTGTATGAAAAACTAGTGATCCAAGCATTGTTAAAGAAAGGAGAAGAGCTATGTTTGGTACATTAAATCAGAGGATTCTATGCTGATCTTAATGTTCATAACATCATAAAGACATCATGATACATGTAGAAGTATTTTAAAGGAAAAAGGTTATGAAATTTGTAGTTTTTGAAGTCAATTTTTTTGGAAGTGATGACTAATAGATCAATCAGATTGGTCGATTCATTAGACCATCTAATCCTCCAAATGAAACAAGTCATAGTTTAAATTTTCATTTTGATAATGTAACATCCCGAGTTTTATTAAAAAAATTATTTAATTTATTATTAAACATATATTCAATGTAAAACAAATTTTGTAAATAAATATTAAATTTACTAATTAAGAAAATAAATAATTAATAAAAAATTTATAATGGTAATTTATTAACTAATATTTTATTAGTTAATTTAAATATTAGACAATTTAACAACCATGATATGTTAAGTTTCATTAATTATTAAATTATTAACTTAGAAATAATATTTTTTTATAGAACATTTGTCTAAGTAAGTAAAATTATTTAAAAGTAATATTTTATTATGTTAAAAATAATGTTTTTAATAAACAAGTATATTTATAAATATTTGAGAGGAAAAAATAATAATTTTAAAATAAATATTATATTCACTTTCATTATGATGACAAATAATGATAATAATTATTATGGTTCTTAAAAGTATTTAATTCTTTGAATATGATTATTATTTTGACGTATAAAATGTATTATTATTTGATATGAAAATAAGTTTTTGAATATTAAAGAAACTAAATAAATGATAAGAATTATTACATTTAAAATGAATGATCAAATTAATATATGAATTCTTATTAATTGTTTTTTTAAACAAATTAAATTGTTATTACAAATGAAAATTACTAAAAATAATCTTATAAAAATTAGAATTATGAATTGTGATATAAAAATAAAACTAATTATGTATATATAAATATATATATAAAATGATGACAAATGAGATATATAAAAAAATAATATGAAACAAATGAAAAATAGGGAATTGAATCCGGATAAAGGGGATTGGGTTTCATGTTAAGGAGTTGCAATTTCAAAGGTGAGCTTGACCGGAAGACAACGCGATGGAGAGGGTTCATCATCGTCGAGTTCTAGCAACAGATTAACCAGTGGCTTCATATGGAACAACCTAGAGTCTAGTTTGAAGATTTATGGTCAACAATGGTTGTGGACTGAGATTTGTCGTCAGAATTCTTGTGCGGTTAGGGTTCTAATCTCCCAATTCTAGTTAGTCGGATCTTGTAGTTTGGTGTCTGATTCTTAATCCAAATGTTGTTTTTGATGCATTAACATATTGATTAGTTTTCTTTCCTCAAATTTATTATTCGGTTTATGTATACAGACCCATTTGGTATCGATTCTAGAATTCATTCAATATGTTTTAACACTGTTTTAATTTAAAATTAATTTTTTCAACTTTATCTGCGGATTATTTCAATACTGATATTGATATTTTCTGTTGGATGTCTATATCAATATTATGTTTTGATTCATTTAAATAATCTAGTTATCATGTTGTTCCATTTTCAATAGACCTAAAAAATATCATCCGAATCCCTGACTTTTTCCACTTGTAATAGAATATATAATATATTCTCAATGAGATGTATACTTGCTCTACAAGAATTATATAAGGTCCACAAAATTAGGGAAAATTTAATTGTTCTAGTAACGGATTTCACTCATTGACAATGAGTCATCGAATATTTAATCTATGCATCGCTGTACTAGTACCACATATATATTACATTATTTTTTTTCACTTTAATCTCTTTTTGTATAAATATAGGAGTCTGATGAGGTAGTCCATAGGGATTTAGCATGCCTTTTTTTCTCTATGTGTTGTTCTCTTTGTTTTCCGCTTCTATATGAGAGAGAAATTAGAGTCCAAAGAGTATACCAAAGTAGAAGGAGACTCTGCAGAAACATGTAAGGGTGAAATACTTATTTACAATATTTATTTATTTTGAAATCTTATTTCTGTAAGAGATAGTTTTATTTTATTTTCAAACACATCTCTTCATTAAATTTTAATTGTAAGGGATTATTTTATTAAAATGATTTGTATTTTATGATATGAAATCTGATTATATATTTTTATTCTTTTATTTTGATTCTCAGTGCTGGCTGCTGGAGCTTATGGAATGCCAGAAATCGGGCTAGGTTCAAGGGGTCTCTTCCTTCGGTGAGGTCCATCATTTCGAGAACTCGTTTCCTATTGGCGGACCTGGTTTTTCTTTTCAATAACTGGCGTGATGCACATTATCTTCGCTTTCTTCAGTTCACTAACCCTTTGTCTCAAACCTCCATGGATAGAGTGCAGGGGAGGTGGGTTCGTTGGTACCCTCCGGGTAGTGGCTTCAAGCTGAACATGGATGGGTCCTACATTATGGGCAACATGAGAGGAGGGGGAGTGGTGCGTGGTGCAAGACGGAATGTGGTTCTTGATTTCACTTATTCCTTTGGTAGCAGAAACTCTCTTATAGCCGAGGCCAAAGCAATGCTTATCGGGCTCAATCTTTGCTCTCAGCATCACATTACCATCTCTCAAGCAGAGACCGACTCTTTGATTCTGCACGACTCCCTACATGGTAAAGGCTCCATCCCCTGGTCCATCACCTATATTGTCAGGAAATGTAAATCCATCCTTTGAAAAAACTCCAAAGTGACTCATACGTGGCATGAGGGAAATAAGGTTGCGAATTACCTGGCTTCTTTGGTGGATCAGAGTTCCATCAACACTTGTCTCCTTAATCCTAACTGCTTGAAGCCAGAGGGTGTTAATTTGATCAGAGGGGATGCCCTCGGCTTGTATTATTTTATCCCCCCCTAAACCCTTTGTGTCCTAGTTGTACTTTTCTTTATTTAATAAAAATTTAACTTGGATGGATTTTACTAAAGGATTATTATTATTATTATTTGATTTATTTGAAATTTTTTTTATTGTGATTTTAATTTTATGGGTTTGTGTGAAAGGGAGATTATATGCTCATATGAAGATATTATGATTATTATATTATATTTTATTTTAAGGTAGTCTATTTATGTTAAATAGTATGATTTCTATATTGTAGTTTTGGGTATAAAAAAATTATAGCTTCAAAAGTTTTTTTAATGGTTTTCTTAAATCAAAATAAACATGTTTGCCACTTTGAAACATTTTGATAAGTATTAGTAAACTATCCTGAAATTCATAGAATAGATTAATTATTTTAAATTTATGATTTTAATATTATAATTAAAATTTATTTTTGAAGGGACATATCATATAAAATTCCTTAAAGAATATATATATATATATATATATATATATGTACTTTCATGTTGTTCAATTATATAATTGTTTTAAATAAATTCTTAACCAAATTTTAATTTACATATAAATTTATAAACTAAGAATGTTATAATTTTACCATGTGCATGTAATATAGAAATCAATAATGACCATATGCCATTAATTTTGTTATCTTTACATTTATACATTAATACATATAGATATGTACTTTTTAAAGTCATGTTCCTTAAAGCTTAAGTGCATATAAATATACATCCATGAAAGGATGATTGTATTTTGTAAATAAATGCTACTTTATTTATTTTTGTGTGCGAAACATACTTTTCTATTACTAATGATTAATTTTAAGAAGACAAAATTATATGTTCTCTATTGTTATTAGTTTATAACTTCATGTTCTTTTTCTCACGCATAAAATAAAGTTAACCAATATGTCTTTGAAATTTCAAGTGTGTGTAAGTTTATTAGTCTTACATGTGATTATGAAAAGTCATGTATCATGAGATTTGATCATACCAAGTCAAATATGTAATTTTAAATGAAGACTAGTATTTATATATTTATATATAAATAAAATTGAGCATGTTTTTTCCAAGCATGATTATAAATATATTTTCAAAGCTAACACTCAAGTGATAATTATATGTATATAAGGAAAGCTAAGAAAAAAATGTTTTATAAAAATTGGAACTTGAACATTGTAAATACGATAGGGAGTTGGAGAGTGAATCCATCCCTCAAGTGGGTAGGCCCAAGATAGCCTTCAAAGTTTTGAGTGGCCTCATTTGTTTTGTTTTTTTTAAAATCTTACTTAATATTTTCAATTGAATCACTAGACTAGTTTAAAATCATTTTCAAAGTATAATTATTTTTCAAAGCATTATAGTATTTTGTAAAGGTTGTTTTAAAAATTTATTTAAAATTGAATTTTTCAAATGAATTATCAAATAGATATTTTTAATGGGATTTATCAAAGGTTTTCAAAACTAATTACTGGGAAGTTGAATGCTCACCCTTTTATTTTAAAATGATTTTTCACAGGTACTTTAGGAGATTATCATTGATGTCATCAATTTTAGAGTTAGAATGTGTAAAAGCAGAGTGGAGAGTTGTTTTATTTTTTTCAACTCTGATAAATGTAATGTTTTCTCAAATCCTCCAGAACCTAGACTAGTAAACATGTCCTCTTTTGTTTAAAATGTTGTTTAATTGTAGAGTTAATTTTATAAGAAAAAAATTGCACAACATTTGTAAGCACAGAGTCCGTAAGAGTGGGATCGAGGGATTATAATTGGAATCATAGGAATGTTCTAGACAACATTGGAGATTAAATGTTTTCTTTTGAGGAAACTAAAATCTACTCTATAGAGTTTCCGTTAGATAGGTTAAGTCTGTTTAGATATTCTTTAATTCTGAAGATGAAAATTCAGAATTTTTGTAAGTCCGACGAAATAATTGTAAGGTAGTAATTCATTTAGGAGGGGGGGGGGGGTAGAGAATGTAACATTCATAGTTTTAGTAAAAAATTATTTAATTTATTAATAAACATTTATTCAATGTAAAACAATGTTTTTAAATAAATATTAAATTTAAAAATTAAGAAAATAAATAATTAATGAAAAATTTATAATGATAATTTATTAACTATCCTTTTTTAGTTAATTAAAATAATCGCAAGTTAACAACCAAGATATGTTAAGTTTCATTAATTATTTCATTATTAACTTTGAAATAATATTTTCTTTATAGAATATTTGTCTTAGTAAATAAAATTATTCAAAAGTAATATTTTATTATGTAAAAAATAACATTTCTAATAAAGAAGCATATTTATAAATATTTGAGAGGAAAAAAAATAATTTTAAATGAAATATTATATTTACTTTGATTATGACGATAAATAAGTATAATAATTATTAATGTTCTTAAAATTATTTAATTCTTTGAATATGATTATTATTTTGACTTATAAAGTTTATTATGATTTGATATGAAAATAAGTTTTTGAATATTTAAGAAAATAAATAAATGATAAGAATTATTACATTTAATATGAATGATCAAATTAATATATGAACTCTTATTAATTGTTTTTTTAAACAAATTAATGTTATTATTACAAATTTTTATTATTAAAAATAATCTTATAAAAATTAGAATTATGAATTGTGATATAAAAATAAAACTAATTATGTATATATATATAAAACGATGATAAATGAGATATATAAAAAAATAATATGAAACAAATGAAGAAAATAGGGAACTGAATTAGGATAAAGGGGGATAGGGTTTCGTGTTAAGGTGTTGCAAGTTTGATGGAAAGCTTGACCGGGAGCCTAGGCGATGGAGAGGGTTCTTCATCATCAAGTTTGAGCAGCGGATGAACCATTGGTTTTGTATGGCACAAAAGAGAGTCTAGGTCGAAGATTTCTAGTCAGCGATGGTTGTGGACTGAGTTATGTTGTCGGCATTCTTGTGCGATTAGGGTTCCCATCTCCTCATTCTAGTTTTTCAGATCTTGTAGGTTGGTTTCCGATTCCTTTATCCAGATGTTGTTTTTGATGCATTAACATATTTATTTGTTTCCTTTCCTCAAATTAATTATTCGATTGATGTATACAAACCCTTTTGACATCGATTATAAAATTTATTCAATCCAGTTTAACAATGTTTTAATTTAAAATTTATTTTTTTCAACTTTATCTGTGGATTATTTCAATACCAATATTGATATTTTCTGTTGGATGTCCATATCAATATTAAGTTTGTATTCTTTCAAATAATCTCGTTATCGTGTTGTTCCATTTTCAACATACATGCAAAATATCATCCGAATCCTTGGAATTTTTTACACTTGGAATAGAATATATAATATATTATCAATGATATGTATGCTTTCTCAACAAGCATTACATCTGGTCCACAAAATTAGAGAAAATTTAATCCTTCCTGTAACTGATTTCACCTGTAGACAGCGAGTCATCGAATATTTAATCTATAAATCGCTGTACTGGTAAAACATATACATTACTTTAATTTTTTTCACTTTAATCCCATTTAGTATAAATATAGTAGTGTGGTGAGGTAGTCTAGAGGGAGTGAGAGTGCCTTTTTTTTAGTGTTGTTCTCTTTGTTTTCCGCTTCTATATGAGAGAGCAATTAGAGTCCGAAGAGTATACCAAAGTAAGAGACTCTGCAGAAAGATGTATGGGTGAAATATTTATTTCCAATATTTATTTACTTTTAAATCTTATTTCTATAAGATATGGTTTTATTTTATTTTCAAACACCTCTCTTCTTTAACATTTAATTGTAAGGGATTATTTTATTAAAATGATCTTTTTTATTATATGAAATCTAATTATATATTTTTATTTTTTATTTATTTTCATGTTTTAATTTTATGTTTGTGTAAGTTATTTATTTATAATTTTATTGCAATTCGATTATTATTTTAGTAAAGGATTATTATTATTTTTATTTGAAAAACAATTTGTTTATTAGGATTTTAATTTTATGGGTTTGTGTGCAAGAAGGATTGTATGATCATAGAAACAGATTATGATTCTTATATTTTATTTTATTTTAAGGCTATATATTTATGTTAAATAGTATGATCACTATTCTTTAGTTTTGGATATAAAAAAAATTATTGTTATAGAAGTTTATTTAATGGTTTTCTTAAATCAAAATCAACATGTTTGCATCTTTGAAACATTTTGATAAATTTTAGTTAACTATCCTGGAATTTTTCGAATAACTTAATTATTTTAAGTTTATGAGTTTATTATTATAATTAAAATTTATTTTGGAAGGGTCATATCATATAAAATCATGTGATGAATATATATATATATATATGTACTTGCATGATGTTCAAGTATATAATTGTTTTAAATAAATTATTATCAAAATATTAATTCACATATAAATTTATAAATTAGGAATGTCATAATTTTATTATGTGCATGTAATATAGAAATCAATAATGACCATACTTCATTAATTTTTTTATCATGACATTTATACATTAATACATATAGATATGTACTTTTTAGATTCATGTTCCTTAAAACTTAAGTACATATAAATACACATCCATGAATGGATGATTGTATTTTGTAAAGAAATGCTAATTTATTTATTTTTGTGTGCAACACATAATTTTCTATTGATAATGATTAATTTTAAGAAGACAAAATTTTATGTTCTCTATTGTTATTATTTTATACCTTCATGTCATTTTTCTCATGCATAAATCAAATTTAACAAATATGTATTTGAAATTTTAATTGTGTGGATGTTTATTAATCTTCCATGTGATTATGAAAAGTCATGTATCATGATATTTGATTATACCAAGTCAAATATTAAATTTTCAATGAAGACTAGTTTTTATATATTTATATATAAATAAAATTGGACATGTTTTTTCCAAGCATGATTATAAATATATTTTAAATTCTAAAACTCCAGTTAAGATTATATATATATAAGGTAAGCTAAGAAAAAAATGTTTTATAAAATCAATACTTGAACATTGTAAATACAATAGGTAATTTGAGAGTTAATCCATCCCTCCTGTGGGTAGGACCAACATAGGCTTCAAAGTTTCGAGTGTCCTTAGTTATTTTATTTTTTTAAAAGTTGGCTTAATATTTTCAACCAAATAACTGGATTAGTTTAAAATCATTTTATATGTATAATTATTTTTCAAAGAATTATATTATTTTTTAAAGGTTGTTTTACCAATGTATTTCTAATTTAATATTCCAAATATATTATTAAAGAGATATTTTTAATGGGATTTTTCAAAGGTTTTCAAAACTCCTTACCGAGAAAATGAATTCTCACCCTTTTATTTTAAAATGTTTTTTCACAGGTATCTTAGGAGATTATCATAGATGTCATCACTTTTGGATTAAGCACGCACGAAAGTGTAGTGAACATTTTTTTAGTTTTTTTTCAACTTTGATAACTGTAAAGTTTTCTCTAATCCTCTAGAACCTAGATCGGTAAAAGGTCCTCTTTTGTTTAAAATGTTGTGTAATTGTAGAGTTAATTTTATAAGAAAAAAATTGCGCAACATTTTTCATCACGGAGTCCAGAAGAGTGGGAATGGGGCCTTACAAATAAAGTTTGTAAGAAATAATTTACTACTGACAAAAATACATCAGACACAAAATTTTACTGATCCATAAAATATAGTGATTGTATCAGTATAGTTCTATCGGAGGTAGGTCAAACTTTTTGTGTGAAGATAAGGAGAGAAACTTTTGACACTGATAAGTATGTGGGATTTATTAAGAATAATGAATGGGAGGAGAATCACAATCTGATCATTTAGATGTAGCACAAAAACATAATCAACCATTTTCAAAAGATCTGATTTGTGTCAGTTGGGTCAAGAGTCATCTACCAAAGAAGTTATGATGAAACATTGGAAGAAAACCGAGACTGATATATAAAAAAATGATGAAAATTATGAATCATCATATGATGGATTTCATTGGATGCAAAATCATTGGTTTGAGGAATTATTAAAAAATTGAGGAAAATGGGAATTATTTTGATGACTTTTTTGAAGTATTATCAAGGGGTGTAGGAATCGTTAGAAGTTTCAATGTTGTTTATGAAAAGAAAATAAAGTTTAACAAAGTTGCTATAATATTTTAGGAAGAATGGTTTTATGTATTTAAACTGGTATGGAGCATCATAATGGGAAGTATTTAGTTATTATATGTTTTAAAAGGGCCATGAAGATCAGAGTGATCATATGATTCATCATAATGAGAAACTGTATCCAAACGAAATTTGTATCAGACTAAGGAAATGTTTGTAAGTTCCAAGTAGACTGAATATGTGATAAGATTCAATAGTTTTTTATAATAATCAAGGATATTTGATAATATCTAAAATAGTAAAATATGAGGTCAAAACTAATTTCTAATTCAAGTTTTTAGAAATTTGGTTTAGCGGGAAAATGAAATTGGTTTCCCTCCCATACCACTTTTGGTTCTCCTATAAATAGAAGGGATTGTAATGTACTTTATGAAAACCGAGACACTATTAATTTGTAATGAGAGAGATATAGAGATCATGATTAATGTTTTTATGGGAGATGAAGAGTTTTCAATCATAGTTTTCCTCAAGAACTTTTCTATACAAAAGAAGAAGATGGAATTAGTAACCAAATCCAACTGAGCCATCAGACATACATTTCACTGAAAAAACAGAAGTGGTCCAAACTTTTTTATAGAGTATTAATTTCATATATTTTTTTATGGATTGAAGTATCCAACAGAGTAATTAGAATAAGCCATCAGAATGAGTTTTTGTACGAATTCTAGAAAGGATGTTTCTACAAGATGCTCGGTAGGAAATTGTAGAATTTTGTTTTTAAGAATTTAAAAAAATTATAAGTTGTTAAAGAAACATAGTTTCGTATTTGGAACCAACTCATGAATTTTTTTGAACTTGTTAAAAACTTGTTTACATCATTATTTCAAGAATAAGTACATACGTTGTTTTATTGATCATAGTGCTACACAAGTGTAAGGGTATTTAATAATTGTTGTATCCACACTAAAGAAATGTTTTCTAGTGTATTGTGTGGTATTATATTATTCCCAAACCATGAAAAAGTCCATATAATCTTATTACATAGTGAACATTGTAAGTAAATGTGTTCCATAGGATGCGTGAATGTATTTTTCCATAAAAGTGATAATAATTTTATTGAATGTGATGGTTGATTCACAAGAAAGATTACATAAAAGAAAATGTTATCAATGATTCAATCCATCCCCCTCTCATTGATAAATTAATCATAGTTGATCCTTTTAAATCATTATTAAATGAATTTTGCCTTTTTTTTATTTTATGTTGTTTTTTGGAGAGACTTTGTTATGGAGAATTTGAATTGTGTGAACAATGAGGTGATTTTGGTCTCCGATGAAAATAATTACCATATCTCAAAAGTTAAAAGGTTTCCATATCTTATTTCTCTTTAGTATTATGTTTTGGAATCCTCTATAGATTATTTTTATCCTCTTGATGAAAATGTTCCCCTAACATATATGGGCAAGAAAATCTATAGAATGATGGAAGAACTAAGAATTATTTACTACCATCACTCTCTAAACTCTAATTCGTTAGAGTGAAGGCAGTTTCTACAGATACAGGTGTCTAGAAAATGTTGAAAAAGATTTATGAAGGAAATACAAAGGTGAATAAAGAAAATATAAAAATATGGAGGTTAAAATATGAATATCTCAAAATGGATGAGTATTAATCTATTGGTGACTTCATTACAAGGGTAAATGATATTGTTAGAACCATAAGATTTATTGGTGAGAAGTTAGAAGATTAAATTATTATTGGAATGATACTGATAATTTTTCTTAATAAGTTTGATGACAATTTTTAATCTTTAGAAGATATAGACCTTGAATCTCTATCTTTAGAGGACCATCATAGTATTCTCATTACTTATGAAATTACAAGGGAGAAAGTTTTGAGTGGGGGAAAAAAGTTTATAGAGAAATTTCCTTCAATGATTCCAAATAAAGAAAATCTAAGAAGATTATTAATGATAAAGTAGGTGGTAATTCTGAATCAGAAAACAAGGTTTGTAAAAAACTTTAGGAGTTTTTATCCTTTTTAATAAAAAGTGAAAAGTGGTACATAAAAGTATAAAGGGAAGCTACCCTTATTATTTTTTGAAAGGGGACTCATTGGGAACTTTTATATAAATTTTTCATAATGAAGGAATGAAGTATATAATGATGGAGATGATAAAATTCCAAGAAGATAATGGAATAAACATGGTAATAAATCAGAATCTTATTCCAAGGGAAAAGATAAAAAGTTATCCAAATCCAATAATATAAGGTTATGGTCTAAAGATGATGAAGATGAATACAATGAAGTTGAATCTAAAAATTTTATAGAACTTGTTGGATAAAATATGTACAAAGTAACAATTAGTAATAAATATTTTTTAAGTAGTAGTTCATAATAATAGGAGAATAAATTATAATATCATATGAAAAGAGAGTTGAAAGAATTTCTTAGAAAGGCAGTCATACATGAAAGAAAAATCAAGAAGGTGAAGAAGTAATGTCTTACTCCAAACAATAAATGATTTATTTTGGACGAAAAAGTTATGTTTTTGAAAGATATTTATTTTTTTAAGAAATATATTGAGATGAAAAAGAATCAGAATGAACATCTTGATGTTATTTTGAAACCAAAGGAGAAAGAGTTGGAACTTGTTCGACAAATTTTTTCTAATGGTGAGAAGGGTGTTACAAGTTTCAAGAACTCTATCTCTAATGTTGGTGAAAGTTATGTAAAGTGTTAACCAAATAAGGATCATCAAAATTTACCTTTAGATGTTAGATAGAAATTTTAATACGATCCTATGAAAAAGAAATTTGAAAAAATACGGTATATGGACAAAACCAATAAATTTGTAAATTTAGAAGTTTCTAAAATTTATATGCTAGAAAGAAAATTTTCTACCTCGTATGATTTTGATAACATTAGAAAGAAATACGAACTCATGATGAATATTCCAAGTGATAACAGAATGTTTAGGGTACAAGAAAGTTCTAATGTGAAGGATAATAATGTTTTTGGGAAACATGTTCCCATATATAGATAGTATGAATGTTATAGAGGTAAATATTAATTCTATGGTTACTGCTAGTATTGTGATGGATTTGAAAATACTAAAATTATATGTTGGTTTGACCAAAAACATTAAAATTATCCCATGAGTTATAGAAAGAAGAGTTTGAGGGGAGTAAATCCTCTCAAATGAATAAATCTTTGATGGATGTTTTAAATGATGAGAATAGATTACAACCTTTGGAAACTATTTGTGACAGATGTGAAAAACCTATACATCATGAAAATGGGTGTCTTGTTTTGATACCAACACAATAACATGTTTATAAAAATACTCAGATTCTGTATGTGAATATGGATAAAAGAGAAATAAAAATCTATTTTTAAAGAAACTGCTCTCGAATAAACTTAAGGTGAATGACCCAGGATTTTAGATAGTGGGTGTTCATCAGACATGTTAGGATATTTTAAATTGTTAATGAATGTGAATTCATGATTTTAAATAAGGAATAGTGATTTTTGGAAATGATGAATCTCATATAATAAAAGGTGTTGTATTTTCAATTATTAGAGAAGAAAAGTTGAAATCCCTAAAATCCATATTTGTCGATGGTCTGAAACATGACCTATTAAGTATTTCAAAAATTTATGACAAAGGAAATAATGTTTTTTTTCTAGTAAAGTGGTTCTTTTGTGAAAAGATAGGAATATTGAAAAGTGGTAACAAGAGTCCAACAGAGGAATGAAAACTTGTTTCAAGTTAGTGAAGTAAACAATTCTTGTTATCTTAAAATGATAGAAGAAAATAAATTTTGGCACAAAAGGATAGTAAATATGTATCATAGAATCATGATAAAGTTATCAAAGAGAGAAAGTGTCCTAGATATTCCAGATATG
The DNA here is from genome assembly GCA_963277665.1 of Viscum album. Taxonomy (NCBI): domain Eukaryota; kingdom Viridiplantae; phylum Streptophyta; class Magnoliopsida; order Santalales; family Viscaceae; genus Viscum; species Viscum album. The sequence continues at coordinate 1,999,000,487 of OY728120.1, read as the reverse complement.
ACAAGAAGAACAGATTGGTCTTGCTAAATTTGTTAGAAAGGTATGATCCCAAACTTTTTTCAAAAGAAAGTTGAAATTCGTTCAACTAGATCCCTTGACCTAATTCATTATGGTTTTTAAGTTACAATGAGAAAAAATTAAATTTTATAGATAAGTACTTCATTTATTTCATTAATGATTTTACTTTCATTACTTGTATTATGTATTTGAAACAAAAATTAGATGCTCTAAATATGTTTCAGAGTTTCTAGAGAAGATCTGAAAAGGAATTTCAATATTTTATGACGAAGTTACGAACAAATTATGGTGTTGAATACAATAATGAAGAGTTCATAATTTATCTTGAAAAATAAGGAATTCAACATGATTTTAATACACTATACACCCCACACTAAAATAGTGTTTCTGAAAGGAAGAATATACATTTACTTGTGATGTGGTGTATAATTTTGACTGATCATAATATTTATCAGTACATCTTGAGGAAATAAATGAGAACTCTTATTTATATTCAGAATTGACATTTTTGCATGACAATTTTAGATACCACTCTCTATTAAATGTTTAATTATAAAACTCCAAGTTTAAAATAATTAATAGTTACTAGGAGTCCCTATATCATAAATAATAATTTTGGAAACCTCGTAAAATTTGATCTGATAGGTGAACATTGAATATTTCTTGGATATGAATTAGATGAAAGAGGATATAGATGTTTCAACAATGAGACTGGATGAATTTTTGATTCTATTGATGTAATTTTTTTTGAGAAAGATGAGGTAGATGTTTCACAAACACATGAATATGAGGAAGATGAAGAGGATACAAGAATTGTTGTTAAGAAATATGAAATGGATTCCAAGAATTGTGATACCAGAAATATTGAAGAATCCAACTCAACTATTTCCAGTGGTGAGAAATAATTTCAAAACTCTTATCATAGGATTAGAAAACATGTTTAATCTCAAAAAATTATTAATGATCCACATTAAAAGGTTTATACAAGAAGAAAATAAAAATTTGATACACAAAATTTATTGTATTAAAAAGTTGAGTTAAAGATGTTAAAGAATCCTTTGAGCATCCAGAATGGATTCATGCTATAAATGAAGAGTTGGATCATATTGATAACAATGATACATTGGTAATCATACCTAAACCAAATGATTAAATGTTATCATTACAATGTGGTTGTTATGGAGAAAGTTTAATAATAATTGTGAAGTTGTAATAAAAAAAGAAATATTGATTTTAAAATGTTACTCACAAATTGAAGGTTTTAATTTTGATGAGAATTTTTATCCAGTGGAAAGTTTAGAAACAAATAGAATCTTTCTTGTAATCTCTACACAAAAAAGTTTTAGATTTTTTCTGATGAATGTGAAGTCAACATTTTTGAATGGAGAACATAATGAAGAAGTTTATTCTAAATATCCATTTGTTTTTTATTAGGAAGAATGAAATTTATATATAAAGTCCAAACAAAGCCTTGTATGGGATAAAGAAATTTCTGAGGGTGTGGTATTAAAAATTGGATACTTGCTTAAGGAATATGAAATTCAAGAAAGGAAGAGTTGATAGTAATATATACTTCAAATATAATAAAGAAAATTTTATCATAGTCATTGTATATGTTGATGAAATTATCTTTTTACTAGGAATGAAAAAAGAAATTTTGAATGTTTTTTTTGAAGAAATAAACACGTTATTTGAAATGTCCATGCTTGGTGAAATGAAATATTTTCTTGAGTTACAAATCTCAAAAAATGAGAAATAAATTTTTTCCTTATCAATAGAAGTATGATAAGGAACATCTTAATATGTTTTTCATGGAAAATTAGAAACTTGATTCCACACTATTTTTAGTGAAAATAAAGTCTACTAAAGTTATATAAGGTAATGAAGTTGAATCAAAAGTGTTTCGAAAGCTGATTGAAAGTTTTTTGAATCTAACTACCTCAAAAACAGACATTATTAATTCTATTACCATATTTATAGGATTCCAAATTTCCCAAAAATAATCACATATATTGGATGAAAAAAGAAATATTAGATATATCAAAAGCACAATAGATTACAAAATTATGTATTATAGCTCATAAAGAATTAATTTTTTTGTATATTCAAATACTGATTGGGTAGGAAGTATTGATGATAAATAATTCTCATCTGGTGGAATTTTATATTTGGGGGATTTTCTTAAGTTGTCATAATAAGAAAAAAATATCAACTCTTAGCACAGATAAAGATGTGTATGTTCTCCCACCCAAGATGCAACACAAATTATGTTGATGAAGACTGGTTTAAGTGAAGTTACCTCTTTTCTTGAGTTTTGTTAATAATAGTGATATAAAAATAACCATAAATATGGTACATCATTCTCATTAAAGACATATTAATATCAAATATGAATTCATCAAAGAGTATGTTGACGTGAATGAACTCAAGATGGAGTATGTTTCCACATGAGAACATATTGTTGGATTTTTCACAAAACCTTTTCTAAAGGAATCATTTATCAATATGAGGTTGAACATGGGAATAAAACATCTTTCTCTTCAAGGTTTTGTTATGTGTTTTTGCCGTCTCCCATATAGTCTTTGGATATTGTTATCAAAGGGAGATAAAAATGATATTTCATAAATCAATCGATTGATATGTGCTAAACCTTTTAAGGAAGAATGTATAAAGGGGTAATTTTGGGTAAGATGTGAACTCAACATGTAAAGTGTGAAATATTATAACAATTTTTTGATGTTTTGTAAGAAACATGTTATTGGAAAGAGGAAGAGGTTTTTGAAGTGCTGTGGAATGTTTTAATGCTGAAGAAGTTTTGTAAGTCCCTACTTTTAGACTGCATGATTTTTTGTCAGTGATTATTGTTTCCTATAATTAATTCACTCATGTAGGCATAGAAATACTGATTAGGGATTTATATTTTGGGGTTGAAATGTTCATTGATCTATTAACCTTAGTTGAAAACAAAATCCAAAGGGGGAGATTGTTGGGACTAAGTTGGCAGGATGTTGCTTTCAGATGGTTGTAGAAGTTTATGCTGATTTTTTTCTATTTTTTATCATTAATAAAATTTAGTTAACTTTATATGTTTTGTGGAATTGATGAAAGGTGAATCCTACTCAAAATATTTGAAATAGTTCTGACATGAAAATCCATCTATTTTAGTTTTTTACTATGAAGAAGTTTTCTGGATGAAGTTTTATTTCGATATCACATTGGGTATGGAATAATGTTTTCAATCAGTATGAAAAAATTTATTCGAGTATGGATATCTCAATAATAATATAAATATTATTTTTTCAATTTTTTATGTTTTCAATACCATAAGTTGTCTAAGAATCATGTGATCCAATAATTATGAAATAAATAGGGATAAGATGTGTTTGGAATATTAAATCAGATGATTCTATGTCTATCCTAATGTTATTAACATCATTAAGAAGTAATGATACAGGAATAATATTGTGGGAGAATAAATGCTGTGATTTTTGAATTTGATGAAGGTGATATTTTGCTGAAGTGATGAATATTAGATCCATTGGACTGGCCAATTCATCAAAGTGTCAATCCTCTATAGGAAACAAGTCACATGATCAATTTTTAGTTAGAGAATGCCTGGAAGAATGAATTTACTATTGACATCGATCCATCCAAAATGACCATTTTCTGATCCATTAGAGGAACTCTGACATTGATCTATCATATAAAATGTTGGTATCAATATAGTTTTATTGGAGGTAGTTTTGAATTATTTTTTTAAGATAAATAGAGAAAATATTGAGTTTTATATGCATATAGGTGTTGTTGGGACTAATGAATGTTAAGGGAATCAGACAGTAATCATTCATATGTAACACAAAAATGCAGTCAACCATTTTTGAAAGCTCTGCTTTTTTCAATTGGGTCAAGATTCATCATTCCAATGTGTGGTTTCGATACTTATAAATAAAACTGAGACTGATCTATTAGAAAAATACAAACAATGATAAATCAACAGATCTTGGATGATATCAGATGTATGATCCTCAGTCTGAGGAATTTTTTAAAAATTTAGGAAAAGAACATCATTTTTACGATTTTTTCGAAGTGTTTTCAAGGGGTTTCTGTAATCATTAAGAGTTAAAATGAAGTTTATAAAAAGAAATATTAGTTTAACAAAGTTTAAAAAATGACTAAGGTATAATGGTTTCATGTATTTCATATGGTACGAAGCATAAGAATGATAATTATTCAGTTATTATGTGTTTTCAACATGTTAATGAATATAAGAGTGATTATATGTTTTGTCATAATGAGAAACAGTATCCGAGTGACATTTGTATCAGACAATACAAAATTTTGTAATTTTATAGTAAGATGAAGTTGTGAGAAGATTCAAGATGTTTTGAGAAGAATCCCAAAGATTTGAGAAGAGATTAAATAGTCCAATATGAAGAAAAAATTAATGTAAAATTCATGTTTCTAGAAACACAGTTGAGTGGGAGGTGAAACTGGTTTATTGTCGACACCACTTTTGGATCTCCTATAAATGTAATGAAGTATGACATACTTTCTAATAACCAAGACACAGTTTATTTGAGAAGAGATAGAGAGAGAGCACTAAATTTTTTTTGTGAAATAAGAACAGTTTCTAGAGAAAGTATTACATAGGTAGTATACTAAATATAATAAGAATAAAGAAGTAGTTTCCAGATTGGACAGAGCCACTAGATTGAAATTTTCAGGGAAAAATAGAAGTGGTTCAAAATTGTTTCTAGATTATTATTTTTCTTCTAGAATGAAGTATCAGCTATAGGAATCAGATTAAGCCATCTAAATGAGTTTTTATATAAAGTCCAGAAAGGTTTTTTCTACCTTCTATTGGGTAGGAAAGTGAATAACTATGTTTTGAGGAATAAAAAAAGTGGAACTGGTTAAAGCAACATAGTGACATTTTGGAAGTAACTAGTGAAAGTTTCTAAACATGTTACGAAATTTGATTTACATCATTCATGCTGGAAGAAGAACATGAAATGATGTATTGATTATTATTCTACACAAGTGTAATGGTATTTACAACTATTTTATCCACAAATATGATTTTTTTCTAGTTTATTGTGTGGTATTAGATTAATTATAAACCATTCCAAGCACTAGCTAATATTTTTGAGTAATGAAACTTGAAAATAATTTTATTCTTGAGGAGGTGTGAATGTTTTTTTAGGAAAGTGGTAATTTTTTAAAATGAGGCAAAGGTTGTTTCCCCATAAAGTTAACATAAAGAAAAATTTATCACCAACTCACCCTCTCCCCCTCTCCGTGATACATTGATTTAGGTTGGGCCTTTTATATTACTTCAGGTATCTATTTGACTAGTTTATGATTTATTTTGATTGTAAGGGAAATTTAAATCACATTATGTCGAGTTGTTTCAAGTAATAAATCTTCTCAGTGAAGTGGAATATTGGTTTGAATTTCCACTAGAACTGACTTTGATCCACTATGCCTTTCATGTGTCTGACTCAAAGAATTATTTTCCACACCCATATCATGTAATATAGTTAAAAGATATGGTGGTGGAACTGAACTCTTCCATTGTAGAGTAGGTTGTTCATACCCAATATTATCATAATAATGTCCTCTATAGTAAATTGATCACATTGGTACATGTATTCAAGAAGAATGGTGGCTATATCCTTAGGACATGGGAGAGGGGTGCTTTGGTGAGGGAGTTTTGGACTCATAAGTTTTATTTTAAGGATATTTAATTTCTTTCTATTGATATATAGTGTAATAGTGGGGATAATTGTGACACACTCCATGTCACTAACATGCCATATTTTTAGATATGAATTTTTATTTAACTTATAATAGTGTTCCTAAGAGTTATATGTTGTAAATTTAAATTTTTTAGTTGAAACTGACTTGGTCTGATAGTGAGGACATAGTTAGTAGTAACCGTGTTGTTAACTATACAAGATGGATGTTTAGGGGAAGTTTAATTTTCATAATATCTCCACATGGTGTGTCAAAATGTGATGGAGTTTCTATAGAAATTGTGACTTGGATTTTGATAGACAATGGATTTTACACGTTTGGAGAATGGTTTTCTTAATTGTGTGGCCCTACCTAGCTAATCAAAATATGGTATTTTATGAATCTAAACTTGTCTATGTTCAATAGATATCCCTTTTTATTTTTATTTATTCATCTATAGCCTCTTACATATTGTCTCAATGATTCTTACACATTAGTTTTGATATATCTCCAATTCTTATTTGTAATTTCCTTCAAAGTGATTTTTTTCTTGATTTCATCAACCTCAATCCTTATTATTCCTTTCTTCTCCCATTTTCATGGAGTTATGAAACCCTAGAATACTATGTGGCTGAATCCGAGTTTTTGGGTGGTTTATTTATGTTTCTTCTTTGTATTTTAGGTGTTTGTGGAGTCTTTATAATATATTATAGTTCTATTTTGTGAAGGTGATGAATTCAGATTTGGTTCTGAGTTAGGTGTCTGTATTTAATAGAGATTTTATATGTGTTTCCTTTAGATACTAATTTCACATTGGCTAATTTTTTTTAAACTACCTATAAATTGTGTGGTTTAAATTTTCTATCAATTTTCTATTTGATTCATGATGTGTGTTGAAAATTTTATGGGTTGAAGTGTATTTTCAAAAAGGATTGGTTCTAATGCATGAAATGTTCTTTATAAAGTTACTCAAGGAGGACTTATTGTTTAAAATGGTTTTAAGAAGGAGGTTTTAAAATGTTTTTACATTTTGATTGGTATTTTATTATAATGGGAATGTTTGGTTTCTGAAATTGACACTTATTGTGGATTTATGTGTTAGGAAATGTGTAGTACATGGGAGACCTTGACATTTTGAGTGACATAGACAATTAAAGACTTAGACTATGTCATGGACTAGATTATGATTGTTAACAAAGGGAATGAGTTAGACCTTGGAAAGGATGTTATCAAGGGGACCAGGTGAGCTCTTGGAATAATTGTTTCCCATGTAGACCAAGAGTTCTGAAGGAATGTAGGGGATAGGGATGTTCATGTTGTAATACCTTAACCAACTAGAAAAATTCATCTAATACTATAATATTCATTATCCTATTGGTTAGATCCCATGTTACCTTATTTGTTGTACCTTTTTTGATTTTATATTCCCATGAATTTATTCAAAAACCATTTAATTGAATATATGTGGTTTATTATCTCATATTTGGGTGATTTGGGTATGCTTATGACACATGTCTTCACATCACTTTTCTAGAGCCTTGTTCATGTATGTTTTCAAAACATGGTTAGTTTTTTAGGAAACCAAAGGAATTTATAAATAAATTCTATCAAAGCGAAATTGTTTTAATTTTTTTTCTAACAGGATTTGTTGGTTTACATGGAGAATTTCCTTATATAGATTCATAGTGGTATCATATTGGGATTTTTTTCTCACAACCAGAATATTCCTTTTGTTTTATGAAAGCCTGGTTTAAAGGACACATGTAAAGGAAAATGGACTAATAATTTCTATTGATATTAATGACAACTATTAATCATGGATGGTAGAGGAATTGGTTTGGTAGAGAATAGGTCAAGATGGGAATTTTTGTGTTTTTATCTATTTGGAATTTACCTGTTAGCCCCTGTGGTCTTGACCCATATCCTATTTTTTTTATTTTGATTACCATATATCATGTTTATTCTATGGTTATAAATTATAGAAGGTGTTTTTATAACATCTTCTTTAGTCATTCATTCATTTAATACGTTGGATATTTTTTTTATGATTCTAATTTTTTGGCATGCATTTATAACTGGAACCATTACCCAATGGTTAGGTGTGATGCACTAGTTATTATCACTAGCCTGTGATGTCTCGGAACACAAGTCTCACCATGCATCAAGATGGTTCAACTCGGGATGATTCGTTAAATACCATCAACCATGGCACAATATTCCTTCCAAATCTATCCAAGGGGAAGAGAACCTTTATCTTTGTGAATAAGTGGTATATGGATCATCAATTATGGGGTTTCCATTCTATTACAAAACATTGGGAGTATAATTAATTAATTATTTTTTCCTCATAGTTTTTTATAATCATAATTTTATTTAAGTAATATTTGAAATTATTTTCCTTTATCATTACAGGTCCTTTATTTCTTGAATTTTTAATTAAAAATTGAAAAAATAACAATATGTTACTTACCCCATAAAATAAACTTATTTATTTGACTCTAAATAAGAGACAACCTAGGTCTATCACTTGGATATTACTTTATGAATAAAATTTTGTTGACCAAGAACTCATGAAAAGTATCACATTCATTAATTTTATGTTTTCATTAGAGAGATTTTATTTCTCAATTTTATTCACATTTAGATAATAAATGTTTATTTTTTTCCTTATTTTATGTTTATTTAATTTATTCTTCTTTATTTTATTTTCTCCTCTAGATTTTAAGAACAATGTGTAGTCTATTTGTCCATAGCGGATAAAACATTCATGCTCAGCTAATGATAGTTGATGAAGTTAATATCAATTTTGTAGACTCCATCCCGATCAAATATTCAGATATAAAACACCTTCACTTTCTATAGGTTCCTATAAAAGAACAATTTTAAGGGACAAAAGAATTGATATAGAAATACCTAGTATATGACCAAATATGAGGAGAGTAATAATACCACAACGAAGACTGTGTTCAATGACAACATTATATACTCCTCTACACTCAATAAGAAAATACCTCACACTGAGGATATAGTTATATCCTATTAAAACAAGAACATGGAGATGATCCATGTGTTAAATAAAAATAATGGACTTTATATATACCACTCCCCATGATTTAATAGAGTGAGGACCATAACAAGAAGATGATGAGTAACAACTTCATGTGGTTTCCCTGGATGAAGGAATTTAGTTTGTGGAAGAAAAACTAAAATCATTTTCTCCCAATAATAAAAACACATATTTTGATTTAATTTCATGCATAAGAACAAATATATGTTTAATAAATGAATTAATTTGAAGATACTTTAGATTTAGTTTTTTTTTGAATTTGTATGATTAAAAATACAAATAAATGTGGTCAATTATATTTTATAGAATCATAAGTTTTTATTGACCAAATGATAAATGAATAAGAATAAAAATAGTTAACCATCATGGATTAGGTACAAAAAGAGTTTAGAGAATCAGTATACACTAGGATAATGAGGTAACATTTTAAAGTGATGTTGAGGTACTAGTGGGGAAGCTAACAACTTTTTGAGCATATCAAATATTCAAATAGATAAGGATACAATAGCTTATTGGGAGGCCTCATTTAATTCCCCATATAGATTTAAATTTTTTAATATGTTAGTGTTTTTGGGGAAAATACTACATCTCGGTTTTACGTTATATCCAATGAGCACATATATATAATGGAAAAACTAACACTTAGTGGTTTCTATCATGAAAACCACACCCCCTTTTGTTTTTTGTTGATCTTCTGATACAATCAATCCATATGATGTATTTATCTAACACTTCTATTGAGTAATTTATAGGTTTAATTTTAATTTTCTATATTTTATTTTGTTTCTTGAATGTTTTTTCTTTATATTTATTTTGGAGTAGTGAAGAGGATGAATTTAACCTCATAAAAAAATTTCATGTTGTATCTAACCTTTAAATTTTTTATTTATAACATATTAATTATTACTTGAAATATAAATGGGGATATTAACAGCTAAGTGTAGGGGATGAATTGGATAGTTTATAAATTTTAATGGTAGTTTTTTGGATATTTGGTGTGTTTTTTTTGAGTTATTGAGATTAAACAAAATCCCTAGTAAATTTGAACCATTAAGTAATATTTATTACCACATTGATTTTGTAATATAAGGATTTAAATTATTTTTGATATGGATTTTATACCCCAATGAACAATTTAAATATTTTTTAAACATTGATCAATTGAGAAACTCATGTGCCAAAATAATTTACAATGTCAATCTTAACAACTAGAGAGGTTACTATTCATTTTTGATATATCATTACATTTACATTTTTCTTGAAATTATTGATTCATGTAATGTGATCTAAACAACACCCTAATTATCTTTAAAAGTTGTTAGAATTTATTATTTGTATCGAAATGTGTGAGGTAATATTTATTACTTCTATAAAAATCTATTGAGACCTACCATCACATTTGACCTCCTTGTAAGCCCTTAGAATCCATGAATTTATATATAAGATAAAACATATTTAAATTTATATATTTATACTCCTTCCATACACTTAGATACTTTAAATGAATATTATTCAATCTATGTGTGTTGGGGGGGGGGGGGTTAGAGAATTTATTAGGAAGAAGTTCACTTTTGGTGAAATTTAAAAGTGTGAGATCATTTAGTTATGGGTAGAAAGGTTTGACAATTCAATATATCATAGTGTTATACTTATTTATATCATAATATATAAATTGTTTTTTTCTAAAAACATTTACATGTAAAAAAATGAAATAGTATGTTAAAATAGAGATAAGTGGATGAATATTCTTTTTTTCATTTATTTTTTTTGAACTGTAAGTAAAAGAGGGAATTGGAGTGATCAGTGGTACTATTTTAAGGGTAAATGTGTAAGATATTCATTACTAAGATAAAATTAGAAATTATAAATTGTACATAAATAAACACCCCAACTTTAAGTCTTATGTTTTCCAAATAATTTCATATCAACCCTAGCCCTTAGAAAAACCCATGTTAAGTACATAATTACTAGTACACACTAATAAATATATTAAGTAGAGAAATTAGAATAATAGAAATATGTTGTAAATCAAGAATTCACTTAAGAAGAGAAAAAACATGTAAAAAATTTCTTGAGAGAAGAGAGAAAATTTTTTAGGATGGTGAATATAAAATATTAATGGGTGTTAGTAGGGGATTGAAAGAACTTTTAGGAATAAAATTGAATTTGAGAAATAGGAATAAAATATGAAGAATGATGAGTTTTTGGATTTGTGGATTTAAATGTTCTTCCAAAAATGGCTTGATAAATTATGTTTAATATTGGAATATTTTTTTTCTATTGTATAATAAGTTATTTCAAGGGATCAATAATGTTTTATTTTTGTATATTTTTAATTTTATATTTTCCATTACCCAATAAATTAATCATTTTATGAGAATTAATTTTATTTATTAGTTTTATATTGTATAATGGGATTACTAAATATCAATATCAATTTTTTATTTTATTGGTTCTTTTATTTTTAATGCAAATGGATAATAATAATTTTTGGTGTTTATTGAATTATATATGAAGGATAAGATGAGCCACTAAGTTAATGTAAATAAATGGGTTGTTGAAAGAAATAAGAACATTGTATTTGACCATATTTAGATATCATATACCACAAATCATGAATTAGGATGAAATAATTAAAATAGAGAAAGTCAAAATGCCACACCACTTCTCACACCACTACTACATTCTAGAGTTCAAGGTGTCACTATCCTTGATAAAGATCAATGCATATTACTGGATAATATTGGAGACAATAATTTTCATGAACCTCTCAACCTAAAGGAACACCTCTTGGAAAAAAATAGATATGAGATGTAATAACAACCGAACACTGCCTAAAATAGGCCATGAGTTAGAGATAAGCACTATGGGTATATCATACAAACAGATGGGAGGAATTACTAGTTGTGATTTGGGAAATAATATATAAGATAGAAACTCCCAAAAAAACCTACTCAGGATAAAATTAAATGATCCCAAACATATTTATGTAATGATATATAACTAAAAATCAGAAAGAAAACTATATGTACCAAAAGATATCCTTGTAGAAATAATTAAACCTAAACAACTCCAGAACAAACTCCAAGAGTTTGTAAAGTACATATCGATCACTAACCATATATTGTGGACCTAAAAAATAGTTTTTATATATATAGGGTGGGCATAATAGTTAATCTCAATAGGATCCTCCCTGAATCCTCTCATGAAAAAGATAAAGAAATCATACTAATGCTTTGTAAAAAACAAGTGAAACTATATCATCACTTAAGAAGGTGCGATTTATTTCTAGCCTCACCATGTCTATTCACACAAAGTATCTCAAAAAATTGATCATGTTATATAAAATAAAAGAGGGTACCCTGCTACCACATCCCCATTAGTTCGTCTCTTTTCCCCAACATCATAAGTCCAAAGCTGTCTCTCTCCAAAATTAAGCTATCCCAAAGACACCTAGGATAAAGTATCATCTCATGAATCTTACGCATTAAGTAATCTCATAACATACTATGAATCCCATGAATCACATTATCACATCATCCCATACAAAAAACCCCTAGACTAACCAATAAATTTTTGGGATCCACCACGACCATTATATCAAGTATTATACCTCAAGCCATCAAAACCCATATGAGACATACATATAATAATCAATATGATACTATATAGAGAGATACATGTGTGTGAAATAACCAAAAACCATTACAAACCTATACACACATATATGGGATAGGTAACCAACATCCATACTATTAAATAATACTTCGGGGAAAAGAGAGTAGAGATATAGGGGTTAGTTAACAATCTAATCCTTTCTATACTCGATGTTGGGGAAAACATCCTCCTAGAGTCCAATGGGTATCTATTTCCATACCGACATGGGTGGGGTAGTTTGTGAAATAAAAAAAATACAAGATATATAATGTATCACAAATACACTATATAAATTATCATAGTATTAATATTATCTATAACTATCATCACTTGGACACCCAACATCCACTACAAAGGACTAGGAATCTTATAAGCATAAAAGCATTCCAAAATCATTTTTATTCATTTATTTCCACTAAAAAATATATATTAAATTAATTATTTCAATTTACCACTAACATTCCATAATATTACATTAACATAATTATCAATTTATTCCTTGGACCTCTAGGATTAATAAAACATTATCCATTGGTTTCTCATGACTATAAACATTTACATTCCATTAATCCATCAACCCAAGTGTTAAATCATTCATTCTTCATTATCATTCCATTTTCATAGGTACTCTATGAAACAACTTACGCTACCATAAAATAGATTCATAACCCATAATAACCAGTTGTGTTAAGTTTTTGGGAAAGAAATTAATGTATACAAGAAACTCAGTCATCCATCTATTAAAGAAGACTCATAAACATAGATGCATCCCAGACTTCATCACATTAACCTGAAAGCATAGATTCAATTTATTATAATAGTCATAGTTTCATCTTCAAAATTACCATGGATATCATCATACACTAATCCTATATCACCAGTTCTAATGACTTCTACAGTCCTAAACCACCCCATTTATATATCGCAACCTTCAGTAATCCTAGTCTCACATCATATCTCAGAGAAAGGTTTACTTCCCTAGAAAACATTTAAGGTAGCAACGAAATAATAAACAGGGAAAATTGGGAATATGGACCCTAAAAATGAAAGCATATTTCCTTCATAAGAAAATGATCTCATTCAGACCCAAAAATTTATCTTTATTAAACACGAAATTCTATACTATAATGTATTAAATGATTCATTTATTATATCTATAACATAATTATCCTAATGCATTAGATATTAAAATCTAAGAATTATTTAAACATATTTTTAAGCATAGCTTCTACTTTCATCAAAATACAATGAAAAACATTTTCAATTATACCATGACTGATAATTATTTCATAAAAAAGAAAACCAACTTCATGTTCCTTTGGGAAATTTTATTAATGTAATAAATAGTGTTTTTAATTAAACATTCTTCAAGCATCACATGATTCTCATCAAATTAAAAGAAGGAATACTACATTTTAACATTCTAATTTTATTTGCCAACGAGCCCATACCTGAGTATTAAGGGCTCATTCTTAGCTTGCAAGAGACCCAGGTTCAAAAGCGGGTGAAGGCAAATTTACGAGTACTATAGAATTACTATGGAAATCACTATAGAAGTACTATAGCAGTTACTATAGCAGCTAGAACTATTCACCCAATTTGGGCCTTCGGGACACCGGTTGGGGCCTACGGGTCTCAAGGACCTTCGGGTCATCAAAGGACTTTGGGCCACAAAGACCATGGAGTAGCCCAGTTCACATAGAACATGCCCCAGAAGAGGATCAGAGCAACAAGTGTAGCAGCCACCCAAAGCAGAGCTAACTGGATTGGAAGAATGAGAGGGTACGACAACTGCCATCAGGACCAGGTACTGTTCATCTTTGTATGGGGAAATGCTAACCGATCAGCAATGCAAGGTGGGGAGATAGGTGATCAATGACACAGATGCGGGGGAGGGGCAGTTCAAGTGGGTTGGGCCTATGAGTCATGTATCGGGCATGTAATGCCTCTAGGCCTTCAAGTCATGTATTGTGGGTCAGTTAGGCCTTGTTCCTTGAGCCTACATGTCATGTACATGTTCCCCTTCAACCATTAAAAGGGGGATTATCCATAATAAAATAAAAATGAAGTCCTTTGGGCCATTCGGGCTAACATTGTAATTTTATTTATTGTCAACATACATTATTTAAATTATTTTCATTTATTATTTTTATCATGTAAAGAATAACAAAACCAAGCATAAAAAAAGGATTTTAATGAAGTATACATAGATATGGAACACTTTATAGTATATTAATATTCAAAAGGATATAATGGTAGGAAAAAAGGTTATCTATACAACCATAAACCATTTGTTTTTCATTATTCAAATTTATTATTTCTTAGGGTTAATTCCATTATAATCACAAGAGATAAAGCATGATAAATTTATTATTACACATAAAATAACTGGAAACAAAATGAATCCCCTACCTATATTATAAGATCAACGTTTATCATATAAAAATGGATGAATTTGGTTCAAACACTTCTAGAAAAAAACCACCAAGCCAAGAGAAAGATAGATGGAACATAGCATTCTTGAACCACCATGAAATTGTTCTAAATAACAAAAAAAAGAGGGTTTGTAAAACATGATCATCTAAATAGAAAGGGTGAATGATAATGTTGATAAAAAGAAGATAAAACCATCAACTCAAAAAAATCACTTCAAATCTCCCTAAAATAACTTAGAAACTCATGGAATTGTTCACAGGTTTCCAAAAGGAGGTATAACAAACCCAACCCAACAACTTATGGAAATGAAAAATCCACATTAGAAAATGTGTAGCCACAACATAAGATCACCAAAAGAATAAAAAAATATAAATAATTAAAAATGAGGTTAATGAATCAAGTATTAAAGGGGAAAAATAAAATCAAAACCACATTTTAATCCCTCTTAACACTCCATACATTACCATGTGAGAATCAGTCATGATCTTCTATGATTGGAGGCCATTTAGGCCATTTAAAAACAATCGTGAACATGCCCATGACCTCCAACATAGCCTAGACATGGCTATGATGGTTATCGAGAATGAAATACTAAAATGGATTCCCCTATTGCTTATTTTAAAAAACAAGTTCTTCTCCCCATTAACATGGATTCCAAAACAGTTTTGAAATCGATTTTCATATTTCTAGTTTTGGAAAGGAGGATCCTTGAATCACCACACCTGGCACCACACCCACCTTGGGAACTTCCACTAGACAATTATGGAGAGAAGGAAAAAATAATCCGCTAACAGACCTATAAAATGGATTAATAAGCTATGTTTTTTTAGTGTAGAAAATTTCACCACATGTAAATCGAAAACACACACTACTACACCCACCACCAAGGTGTGTTGACATTCAGAAAGTCATAAGGACCTTTCTAAGACACTAAAACACCTCCAAAATACTTCTAAACACAAAAAATCCTTGGAAAACATCAAATTAATAGTGAGGAAGGTATGGAAAATTACTTTAGATAACACTCAAATAGTTATCATCTTGGACAATTTAATTTAAAAACCATAGATAATGGAAATAAATGAGGGGTCATAAGAAAATAAACCCCATAGGATAGCTCTCAAGAATATCAACCTCAGAGAAAATCAACCACCTCACTCAGTAGAATATGGTGAAAAACTATTAAACACCTAAACCAACTCCCAAACACTATCTTAGAGGGGATACCTCTCAATCAAGAGTATAGACATAAATAAGGCATCAAAGATGAAAAAACCATATCATAACCCATATAAAGGTAATCATCCTCAAAAAATCAATATAAATGAAGGGATAAAGATAAAAAGATTAGGGTATAAATAGATATCTACAACTAAATTTCCTATATACTTTACTCCACAAAAACATGTATTTATAAGACATGAAATAATGGAATAACAAGTCCCCATAACACCTTGTCTAGTATGGCTTGGATCTCTATAGGCTCCTCCTCAAATTTTTAATAATTGTAAATTTTGATCTTACTCCAATTAATTATATGAGAGTCATTATAAAGATATTAGTGAAGATATGAAACAAGGAGGTCATCATATATTCATTACATCGGAAGATAAATTGTTATCCAATATTCTAGGACACTAACATGAGCCAACACCTTGAAATTCCCAAAAAACCATGTAGAATTCTTACTACCCTGACTAAACCTTTTATTTCTATGAAAAAGAGTCATCTTCAAGAATACAAGATAACCAAACTATAACTATAGATGTATCCCCTATATCCAGCATAAGACTTTTGAGAATCCTGTGTAGAATTCATTATCTCATGAATCACCTAGACTATATCTTTCAAGATCCACAAAAGTTTAATATCCATATTTTTGACACTCTGATCCCAGTATAGAATAATAGATAGTGGAATGGTAGATTATTAAAATCATAAAATAGTTCCATGATAATGGTTTAAGGGAGGTATCAATCATGTCCTTAAAAGTATGGATAGTTTGATATATCTGACCATATTTCTATGGAAGAAAAAAATGTGAATGAAAAAAGGAGTTCCAAAACCATGATTGATACCTCCCTTAAACCATGAGTAAAAATAAGGATCATGATCAGAGATGATTTTCTTGGGGACTTTGTAGAGACTCACAAATTCCTCTAGATACAACATTGATAAAACCTTCACTGTACTTGACTCTTTGATCAATAATAAGTGATTAAATTTTATAAAATTATATACTATAAAACATATATAATAATATACTCCTAGATTTATAGGTAAAATGATATCAAAGACCATTAAAATTAACCCCCACTTCCACTAAGGAACTTATAATAGAACACCTAGGAACATGGTGTTTATTTTTCATGTTATGATCGACTAAAAAACTAAGAAAAAAAATTCAACAACTGAATTCATGAACCCATGCCCCCAATACTGACCACTCAGAGAATGATAGATATTATCCACACTAGGATATTCCACAAATAGTGGGTTATTTAATTCATGGAGAACCACCTCATGCATCGATGGAGGAATGAAATCCTCTCATTGAAAAAAACTTGGTGTTATTTATCCTAAGACCAACCATTAGGGGAATCACCATACACAAATCAATTTCTTAAAATCCCCAACTTAGAATCCGTTAGATGGAAATCCACCACCTACTACACCATGGATGATTATATCATCATATAAAAAAGGAAACCCTCAGCACCAACCTCTCCCACATCGAGATTCATCACTGAGAGCTATTCCATCACTGTCTTGGAATCACCATATTCTGGCATAGAATTATTGCATGAAATCCTACTCAGCGCATAAGCTATAATATTACTATTTCTTAGTGTATATGAAATCATGAAGTCAAAATCCAATATGAATTCAATCAACATTCATTACAGAAAGTTCATGTTATGCTAAGAGAAAACACACATCAGGATCTTGTAGTTAGTGTAAATTATAAAACTCTAATCATTGAGGTAATGTCACTAGAAATTAAATTAAAACATGACTAAATCCATCTCAATATCATGGGTGGAATATTTAATCTCAAGTGTGTTGGATCTAATTCTACAGATTATACACAAGAGGGGGGTGAATTGTGTCTTTTGCAATTTTTCGATAACTCTTTTCTTGAAAGAGTTATTGTACTTTATACTTTATCATATTTGATCATGCAGTGGAAAAAGTAAAATCAAGAACACAAATATGTATAGTGGTTTGGGGAACAGAAGGCCCCTAGTCCACTCCACCAACGCTCAACTCCATGAGCTTGGTGATTTTCACTATCTGGTCCTCTTTTCCACAGACCGGTTCACAACTGAGTATAGGCAATTGATACCTTTACAATCCATGAAAAAACAAAGCCTTCTGGTTCAAACACAAACCTACACAGCATAGAACGAGAAGCTGGTTACTCAATAATAAAAATAATTTTAGAAAGAAATTTCCAGCTAATCTTCACAATGGAAACAGAATGCAATTGACAACAGATGGATCGAAGTCTCTATAAATATTGATCTTCAAGACGAAGCATTTCTGAGTTGATCCAGTTGAAGTAGATATAGAGATATAATTCACAACCTCATCAGTAGTATATCCACAGTAGATATTCGATGTAGAACAGGTGAATCTTCTATCGAGTTCCTTCTTCTTGAACAAACAGAGCTTTTACGCTCCTTTTGAATCATTAGATCAATCGTGAATAATTGCAATCCCTGTTTTCCAACTTTTTCAACAATAGATCGATCACATCCTCTTGTATCTGGTGTTTCAGAGAGAACATATATAATAAAGCATATCTCCTTCACATTTAGATCCATAAAAGTCGCCTTCTGATTCGCGATATTCAAAAATTTGAATTTACAGAGAAGTCATAACTTCCCTTAAGACTCGGCATAAAAAAATATTTTTAATTCGATCTTTAATCCATTAATAAAACGGCTTTGAATCAGTCAAAGTCGTACTTTAAAAATGACTTTAAATCCAGCTTGAAATCCGCCCATAAATCAGCTTACTGATCGTTGCACATAAATATCGTGTGTCAAAATTTCCGACACCAAACTTAAGGTTGATGATGTTGCCGCCAAACGTAGGGTTAATAACATAGCCTTCAAACATAAGGTTAACAATGTAAGTTTGAACACAAACGTAGGGTTGACAACATAAGGATGAATACAAACGTAGGGTTGATCATCCATACTTTTTCTTCAACAATCAAACGTATGGTAAAAGATCCATACTTTTACTTGATCCATACTTTTCCAAGAACGTATGGTTGTTTACAAAAGTAATGTTGATGAACCATACTTTTGAGAAACAAACGTAACGTTTAGAATTTACGTACGATTCTCCTTCCATACTTTACTGATAATCAAAACATAAGGTTCCTTCCTAACGTAATGTTCTTCTTCCATACTTTGTTGATAATCAAAACGTAAGGTTGTTTAACCATAATTTTCTCTTATCTCAAAAATTATACATGCTTTTCATCATTATGCTACGTTTATCCACGTTGGGTGTGAACAGTGATTCCAGAATGCGCTAAAGAAGATTCCGTGCTATATTTATCCACGTAAGGTATGAACAGTGATTCCAGAACGTGCTAAAGCAGATTCCGAATAAGTAATAAATTCTCGTTTTTTCTAGAGTAAAATAAATTAATAAATTCCTGGAAAATACTAAATAAAATCATTAGAAAATAACTAAGGGTATTTGTGAGCATCAAAATTATCATAAAGAGATAGAGTATTATTTTCAATAATCTCCCCCTTTAAATAACATTAACATGTATTGTTGAAAACAATACTTTTCTCAACAATCTCCCCCTTTTTGATGATCACAAAACCCATAAAATAATTAAAATTATTTAAACAAAAATTAACTTTCAAAATTAGTTATAATGTTTTAAATAAAAACTTCTCTGCCAAAAAGATAATTATAAATCCAAATTTCTCATTTAATTTTCTCCCCCAATAAAATGAATTCTCCCCCTAAATAAAGTGTAGGTTTTAATGTTGTGTTTATCCAAATTCTCCCCCTTTTGTGATATCAAAAAGAATGAAAAATCATGGATTTCAACACTTTTAATATTGCACTGAACTATTAGTAAATGCTATTATGAACTATTTATCAATAATTAAATCTGGAGTACTGGTATATTAAAAATAAAGTCAGTAAAACAAATAAAGAAAGAAAAAAATAAAAAATGAAGAAAATTTTCATTCAAAAACAGTAGTATATACATGACAATGATATACACAAGAATCAAGGTTTGGGTAAGATAGGCAATAGGGTCTATCTCCTCTAGATTGCAGACTTAATTTCTGTAAACTGATCTCAATGTATCTTCATCATCCCATATCCAAACTTGATAATGAGATCTATGTTCTCTTGAGTCATATGAATATCCTCAATTAAATTGACTCTAAAAAACTCATGCATCCTTTCCTCTTTTTCAACAAATACTGACAACTTCTCTGATAATTGATCTAAAAGAATTCCGATCGATGGCTCATTAGATGTCAGTTGATCAACTAAGAACTTCTGATTGTCCATCAACACTGACAAAGGAGCACTGTTACATTGAAGATCTTGTATCCTGTCATTCATGTTTCTCAACGCAGCTATAATAGCCTGAAACCTTCTAATTAAATCAGGTGAAGTACTTTATCCACTGACAACATTATTTGCAACTGATGCAAATTGGTTCTCCATAAACAACTTCAGATCTGATAAATCTGACTTCATAAAAATTTCAGATTTCAATTGAGTAACAGCAATCAACATATCCTCTTTAAAAATTTCAACTTCCTGCCTTGAAACTATACACTCATTAAGTTTTTGAAACTTCAAATGTTCTAAGTCTAAGGAATTTATCAGAGAAACATTCCCAGATTCCAACTGAGATACCTTTCTGTACAGTTCTTCAACTTCTTTTTTTCTTAAATTAGATGAACCCTATGCTTGATTCACATTTTCAGGTTGATGCAGCAGTACCAAAGGAAATGATTCATTATCAGATTTATCTTTTTCTCTGTCCTGAGAAGGTTTGTCCACATATTTTTCCTTAGCATTTTCAAACTCATCCACAGAAAAATCCTCTTGAAGTACCTCTGTTTGAGATTCAGAAGCATGCTAATCACATTCATCTGCATCTTTTTCTTCGACTGGAATTTCAAGAACAATATTTTTAGAAGTTTCCTGAGGTTTGGCCACTTATTCACCAGGAACTGCCTCCATTTATCTGCACCCAGAACACCTCAACAGAATGGGATTGTAGAAAGAATAAATAGAAAAATTCAATAAATGGATAGATCTATGTTAAATGAATATAGACTACCTATATATTTCTGGTCAGAATCTGTTAATAAACTTGTAATATAATTAATAGAGTTTTAATTAGACCTATTTTGAAAAAGACACCCTATGAACTATGGAATAACAGAAATCCTAAAGTAAATTACTTTAATGTTTTTGGATGCAAGATTTATATCTTAAACACCAAGGATAATCTTGGTATGTTTGATCCAAAATCTGATGAAGGTATTTTCTTAGGATATTCTGCTACCTCCAAAGCTTATAGAGTTTATAATAAGAAGTCAAGGATTGTTGAAGAATCAGTTCATGTGAAATTTTATGAATCTGATCCCTTTGAGAAAAGGACATAACAAATGGATGAACTTGACTCTAATGATAACATGAGACATGAGACTTGAAAATAATACTCTGTCTCTTTATGATAATTTTGATGCTCACAAATACCCTTAGTTATTTGTGAGCATCAAAATTATCATAAAGAGAGAGAGTATTATTTTCAATAATCTCCCCTTTAAATAAAATTAACATGTATTGTTGAAAACAATACTTTTCACAACAAAGTGGATATAACTTCTGAGACCCATAATAAAAAAATTATCTCTACTACATCAAGTCACTATGAATCCAAGGTATGAAGTGTTATAGAAAACCCCAAATAGAACTCCCTCTACAAGAAGATGAAGAACATGAGGGCTGACCATATTATCCTTTATATACTCAAAATATATCTAACATTGGTAATTCTATAAGAACCCTTGATCCTTTTTTCCAAGGATTTCATAAGATTTATAATTCGATAGAATCTCAGTTCGGATTTCATATAATAGCCTAAAATACCCTTGTAACTCCACACCTCTATAACTATCATGGGGGATTTACAAGAAATTAATGACTCAATATTTCAAGTATTCATGACTAATCAAAGATGGTACATGACTTTACCCAATAAAATTTCGGTTTTGGGTGATCAGAAGCATGTGATGGGTTGTGCCCAACTTTTATTTTTTGTCACGATAGATGATTAGTGTGAGATTTACATGACGATGAATGCCATGATCAACATAATTGAATGAAATAATATAGAAAATGGATAAATTATGGAACCAAAGAACATTATCATAATATATTATTTATAATTAATTTAACCAATAAATGAATTATATTGTGATATATTATTTCTTCATTTATGGATCTGAAAAATGATCTACATCGCACCGTCATTTTATTGTAGGAATTATTATTACATTCCCTCTAGAGGTGATCCACATGTGTTCCAAAAATCTTTTAATGTAACTATAAGAGTTTCTAATTTATAGCATGTCATATCCTATCACTTGTGTCATTCTCCTTTGATCATCTTGAGAATCACTGCTAAATAAGTCTCTTTGATCTCTATTTATTTGAGAGACTATGGAAGAGGAAGATCAGTCTACACTCTAGAGAGTGTTCTTAGATAAGGGAGATTTATAGGACTTCCAGAGGATTCTATGGATTTTGTTGTGCACAAGTTCCCTTTAATGTTTATTTAATCCTAGTGGAATCCCATTTGTATATTAATAATTTTTTTTCCATATGATCTTAACTTGAAAATTAAATGAAATATTATTAAATAAAATAAAATTACACACACACACACACACACACACACATATATATATATATATTATTTCCCACAATTCCTAAAAACTCAGTATTCCATTCCTACATAATATTTTTCAGATCCTAAATAATGACTATTTATATATTAAATAAACATCACTATATTATTCACTAATTAATAAATAAATATTATATTTACGAAATAGAAAATTAATATTTATTAAATGTTATGCTCACATAATATTCTCTCAAATAACTGGTGATGGAATATATGAGATTAGGAAAATAGGATTAACTATTAAACTAAGTATATGAATAACATTTATTTAAATTGTAAAATAATAAAAAATAATATATTATTTAACTCAAATTCTTGATAAACTCAGTTTGTGACCCTCTAGGTCTATTTCTCAGTGGTATTAGGCGAAGCATCCTAAAGTCCAAGGATAACATCCCAAAACACACCAAGTCAGTCATAGAGAAAGAGGTTAATGCCACCATAAAAAATACCACATACAAATTCTTACTATGTAATAAAATCCATTTATTGTGATATATCTGAACAAACACGTTCCATGCTGGTTCTATCATATTATATTATTGATATCTCTTTCTTTTACTTTATATAAATCTATCCTAACAATGGAACACCATGTATATAGATATGTTTAGGATATACCATTTCCACAGAAGATCTTGAGTATAAGGACCCTACCTTAAAACATTACATAATCATGAATTAAATGAATAATTCACATTGAGGATCTTTTCAGGTTTAGAGTTTTAGAGAATTTGGACATAACTAATACATCTCAATGATTAAAAAGTAGACACATCTACTCAAGTTCCATTTTTTTCACAAAATAAAAACTCTTTAACAAAAGAGTCATGTCTAGTTTCATGTTTTAGACTGCATGACATTTCCTTGATCCCATCCTTGACCCTATTCCACTTTATGTCATGTGAAAAACATTTCAAAAACTTGGGATGAGCATAAAAGGCTTAGTAAGGGATACATAAAGAAAGAAAACATTAGATCATAAATATATACACAACATAAGCTTTTTTACATACCTCATGAAATCATAAGATTTATGAATTACCCATAGAAATCATAAGACATAAAGGTAACTTGAGGCATTCATAACATTCTTACGTAGGGAGTAACCCTCATGGTTATGTTTGGAATACCCATCACAGTATATTCCCTAAATCTCTTCGGAGAAACCTTAGTGTTTAACTCCTTCGCGTTACCCAATGCATTGGAGAGCTATCTTGGGCTCACCCTCCCTTAGTTTATCATGTAACCACCCGACTTTATAAACAATACCCAAGAACCATAACATAATTGTATCACATAAAACATGCATAAAGGAAACATAACATTTCTACATTTCAATCACAAGATATCAATACAACACATTGATATAATCAAAAAATTATCACAACCATTTTCAATAGAAAAATAAAAGAAAACTAAATCATGGTATTAATTTTTCTTTTAAAAAAAATTATGGCTTGTAGAGGAAGCCGAAACTCAAATAATGGTCACAGCGGTGGAGAAGTCATTGTCGCCGCATACGTGAGACAAAAAAAACATTCCTTTTTTCATTTAGTAAAATGATTCGTGTAAAAAGATTCTTTTTGAATGAAATGAAATGTCAAAAGGATTTTATACACCGTATAAAATAAAGTCGTGTAGAAATCAAAAGATGCCTTAATGAAAGGAGATTGAGATGAAGTCCCGTACAAAGACGGTATCCTTAGATTAAAGATAAATCAATTACATAATTATGTGTGGAATATATAAATAAACCCAATATAAGTGGATATTAAGTGTAAAACAATCAGAGGTAATCCAAAAATTTTCATAGTATGACATAATCAAGAAGTAGAGGTTTAACCCAAAGAATTGAAATTGGGTTAAGAAGTTCCCTTATAGAAATTCGACAGCCTAATAGCATCACTTAAAATTAAGAAAATGAGTTGATGAGAGATAAAAAGGGTATCTCATCACTTGAACATAAAATTTACAGCAATAAGGATATATAAGAACATATCCCAACATTACGAAGATGTAAATTAAAAGACTTAACAAAAATAAGTCTTTTAAAAAGAGGAGGGTGAAATGTTCCCTTACCGATTTGGGTAACTTTCGAAACGTACACCCCATGAAAGAAGGAATATAAAATGTTGATGTAAATAACCATAAATGAAATTATATTACACAAATATTAGAATAATTGGAATTACATACACTACTCAAAGGAGATAGTGAAAAATATATCATGAATCTCACGGGAATAAATAGTGAGATAAAAAACCCTTACCTCGTTGTAATAAATCAAGTCGTCTGAACAAAAGATAATAAGCACCAAATGAATCATAGAATACCATGAATTTAAATAGAATCATGATAATATATATCAAATGGAAGTACAAAATACAGAACATGCAATAAATAAGTGGGGAATAATGGAAATCTCACGGAATTAAAAGCGAGATAAGAAACCCCTTACCACGTGTCTGACTTGACTCACTCGTATGTTCCTTGTTCTTCCTGAATGATAAACTTAAGTTAATTTATACTTGATTAATAATGTTTTTAAAGTTTATTATTCCTTTTATATCACTTATTACCTTTCTATAACAATTATTTAATTGTTTGAGTTCATATTGGACATTTTGTCGATGTTCAGAACTTGAGTAAAAAATGAACTTGTTATAATTATAAATTGTCCATGTGCTCAAGAGTACATTAAATCCAGAATTATATTCATAATTTAGATGTAATATATATCATATATATCCATTATATATATTTACTTATAATAGTACATAATATTTGGAGATAATAAATGAAATGCACCGTTCATGGAGACGGTAAGCCATACGTACGCATGAATGCTACTTTGATTTCTATTTCATACTTTAATGGAAGGAAAGAATAATTAAACATAGGTATATTATAATTAAAGTATAATATATATGTTATATATGTTACATATGTTCATAAATTCAATCCTTTATACGTTCCACGTATGGCATGAACGAGTCATATCACGTTGAGGGGGCAGTAGTCTGCACTTCCAAAAATGAAATTATCACGTTTACCTTTTATGGAAACCATAAAGGTATTCCATAAAAGAAAAATAAAGAGGAATAAAGAAAACATAAACATAATATATGTCATATATTAATTCAGTGACATCTTAATGGACACCATGAGAGGTGGTAGGAGATAATTGAACAATCATCGTTTCGTGAGGCAGTAGTTCGCCATCCACAGAAACAATATGTTTTTCACCCATTAGATGTAGGTGTGTGTAAGTGTAGCTCTAATAATTCTCATAAAAACATCATATTATATTTAATATACTATTTTTGTTACAAATTAAAGGAATAAAAAGAGTTTAGGGGGTTGGAGAAGCAAAATAAAACAAAATAACATAAGTGAAGACATAACCTTTAAATCGGGTAACTCTTTTTTGATTTGAGCCAAAGGATTACTTGGAAAGGCTTATTCCCAAAGTGAGGATTCTAGTAGTAAGAGAGGGATGTGTGTAGATAATATGAGTAGAGTTGAGATGAGCCAATGGATTTAGAGGTTTCGGTAAGGGGGTTGAAGTGGGGGCCTTTTATAAGAGGGAGGAGGGTCACTTTTGGAATGTCTTGAAATGTTACTTTATTATAAAATGGTTTTCGGATTTTAAAGGTCCCACAATGATATATTTGGAGGATAAGGTGATAAGGGTTCTAAATCCACCCATACAATAGGTTTTTGACTAGTTTATGTCTTATATTTTACCTTATCTTTTCATTTTATTTAAATCATTCATTAATGAGGTAATCACTGCATCATCATGGTGTCATAAATAATTTTTTTATTTAATGTATAAAAATTATAAAAAGAATACCATGATGTAGGAAATATTTTTAGCTTTAAAATGAATCTTTATAGTCTAAGATATAATTTATGTAAACAAAAATAAATTATTTTTACTTAGGATATACAAACCTTTATTATATTTCTCTTCTTTTTTTTAAAAAATAAAGTCATAAATGTCACTATCACACCCATGTGACTCCATGGGCCCTCAAGTTTGGTAAAAAGATTTCCATGGTCGGCCATGACTCAAAAAAGAGGATTTGGACACATATTGAGGTCATTTTATATTATTATGATATTATTTTATTACCCTTAACTACTCGATTACTAATTAATCACGATAATTAAAGATAATTACCATTGTTACTATTCATAATGTCAAAAAACAAAAGAGTCTTAATTAAATAATTTGAACTTCTGATTCCAAATATGGAATCCATTTTACCAAATTACAAACACATAAATTTCATTAATTAATTTAAAAATAATTCTCATTGTCCCAACCAAAGATGGGTTTTTAAGAAGTAAAATTTATCAAAAGATTGACTTGTTTTTACATCCAATTGAAAAGTGAAATTACTTCAAATGAAATTTTTTTTATTAAGTGATAAAAATATAATTAATTTATACTTTAAAACCAATTAAAATGACAATGTAACTATATAATTAAATTAGATGAAAAATCAGTTTTGAAGTAAAATATAGTATTTTTAACTATTCATTAAAAATGAACATTTGTCAGAAAAATACCAAAAAATTATCCAAAGTACATTTGATATTCCAAATTAAAAAATTATGTACATTTTACCAAATTAAATACATAGAAGTTGCATTAATTAATTTTATTTTTAATTCCCGCTGTCAAGACAAATAGCTTGTTTTTAAGAAACAATATCTATCAAAAGATTGACACTTGTTTATGTCCAATTTCAAAGTGAAATTAATTCCAATGACCAAAGTTGTATTAAGTGGTAAAAATATATTTTAACTACACTTTAAACCCAATTAAAAATATAATATAACCATATAAATAAATTAGATTAAAAGGAGGTTTGTAATTAAAATACAACATTTTCACTATTCATTAAAAAATGAACTTTATCGGAAAAATAACAAAAATTTACACTAAGTAAATTTTGATGTCCTAATTATAAAGAAGGATTTTATTTTGTCAAATATAACATATAAAATTGACAAAAAGTATTTTTAAAAAGGGTTCTCCATCAAAAGATGGTTAATCAACCTTTTAAAGAATATTAGAATATTTATTCTTAAAATTGGATTCATTTTAATTTTAAGCCTATATCATTTATTGGGTAATTGTTAAAATATTTAACAAAAATATATAATCATTTTTTAGTTAGTTCTATTCATTCCCGCCATTACAATGAATAGGAATTAACTACCATTTAAAATAATATTATTATATTATTAGCGTGCAATGTAATATTTCAAAGAAACTCATTGTTGCGTATTGGGTATGCCTTCGAACATAGCATTCCCTTTAATGTAATATTAAATTTTTATTAAAAAATATTAGTAAATATGAAAATGTCATATTATTTACTTACCAGGGATGTTGCATTGAGAAGTCAACTTAAATTAAATAATATAATGGAAAAATATTTTCTGTCATTATTCATTAATGAAATATTATTCGGGATGCACCCAATATATCCTACCTCATAGTGAAGAGATGAAATCACAGTTTCTGTCAATAAATCAAAGTACAAGACTTATAAAAATCATTAATAATTATCATAAAGTCTAAGGATTAAAACACATGTCTAGAAATAGGAACATCCAATGAATAATATAAATATGGATTTCCTACTAGTGTGTCTTCTTCTCATATTATACTACACTAGATATTACCAAAGATGTATAACATGACATGGTGTATCATAGTCCTATTAGTCTCCAACTCTCGTAGACTGTATCATTTTTGTCCCTAAAATGATATCATCCTGCTATAGAACATATAATTAAGAATACTATCATGGAACTTCTGGGTTCTCGTCATAGTGGGAAAATGAAATGACCATTTAGTGCGACATGTACTCTTAGGACATTATCACATACTATGTTACACATAAGGAAAATCATGATGGGATATGGAGATTATTAATATAAAAAATATGACTACATGTTATCATAAATTACACAAATGTTTGTTCTATGGTACCAAATCTAACAGAATCCCACTTTCACTAGAGTCAACTACTAACAACCATCATACTGTTAACTCTCACATGTTACACATTCTTATTCTTCAAATTCCCTTTAGTCAATTGGTGCACCACATTTTCTTATATGGGAACTATTATTACTTACAATTCACCCCTCGAAAAAAAATCCTTCAGGATATGAATCTTCCAAAGTATATTATTTGTTCATCGATGTGACCTTTCCTCTTTTGATAGAGCCACAATTGAATAATTTTCATAGTACAAGGTGATAGGTATTTAATACTTAGTTCCACATCAATATCCTGAAAAAAGATTAGTATCCAAATGGGTTACATGGATACATCAGAAGCTACTATATACTCCGAATCTTGTATAGAAATAGGGACAACTGGATACTTTGAAGTCTTCCATCTCACAATTTCTCCATTGAGACAGAAAAAATGTCCGTACTGTGACATCCAAACATTCTAATCTATAGGAAAACTAGCATCCTTATAACCCCTTATGAATAGATCCTTTTTCTCCATACTCTAGGAACATATTATTATTTATTCCCAGATACTTAAGGATATCATTAAAAACAAACCAATTTTATTCTCCTGGATCACCTTGATATCTACTTACCATTATCAATGCATAGGAAACATCAAGTATGTTACATAACATGGAATACATGATTGATCATATCACTAAAGTTTATGAGATCTTACTCATTCTCTCTTTATCCTATTGTTTCTAAGGACACGTTTTCTTGAAAATATGTATAACATGTGGAACTAGAACCAATAACCTCTTGGATTGTTCCATACTAAATCTCTTTAGTATATATTCAATTTATGTACTTTGAATTAGTCTATTAAGCCTCTTCAATTTATAACAAATGATCTTAATCCCTATAATATAGGATGATTTACCTAATTCCTTCATGGAGAAACACTTGTTTAATCAGTCCTTAAAAGAATGTAAGACTAGTATTCCATTGAAAATAAGTAACATGTCATCAACATATACTAGTAGGATAATGACCACATTCCAACTAAACCTCTTGTAAACATATGGATACAATTTTTTCTTAATGAAAATAAATTTTTTATAGCTTCATCGAATAGAATGTTCTAGGACCTAGATGCTTTATTTAGTCCACAAATCGATCTTTGCAACTTGAAAATATTTTTTGAATCAACTTGAGTAAAAAACCCTACTGGTTATTTTAGATAGGCGTCGTGAAAAAGGCTCCCATTAAAAAAAAAGTTTTGATGCGTATCTACCAAATTTCTTAGTTATAGTATGATACTATAAAACACATAATTTTGATGTATTGAGGCATGGAAACTGGTGAAATGGTTTCATCATATTCAATTACTTGATGTTGTTTAAACCCTTAATCCCCTAGCCTTACTTTATTGGTATTTACATTTCCTTCCATGTCTAGTTTTCTCTTGAATACCCATTTTCACCCAAAAAACTTTACATTAATAGGGACATCAACTAGAACCCAAGCATTATTATGATACATGGAATTTGTTTTAGAATTCATGCTTCTTTCCATATTTCATCTTTAGATCTCACTACTTCTTCTTTGTAGGAGAGATGATCATAATTTTCAACCAATAATGAGTTTCCATTTTCAATGACAAGAAAAACATATCTCTCTAGTTCTCTTACGACTCTATTGTTCCTATATAGTAGTTTTGTCTCACAAACTACTTCTTCCATAGGGACCTATGGAATATTTTACTATAATAACTCTTATGTATCCTGAGTTTAACTTCATAAAATTAAATATTAATCCCACTATCCTTATTTATGTTGTGAACCTTCTAAAGAAAGATGAATTTTATTAATATATTCACTTTTTTCCAAGGAGTTATATAAGAAGTATCTCTTTATTTCAATTGGATACCCTATGAAGATGCACTTTGTGCACATGGGTGTTAGTTTGTTACTTGATAAGGCCTTAAAAACACCTCACAACCCAATACACTTGTATGTGACAAAATGGGTTTCATTACACTTCATAACTCAAAGGGAATTATGTTTACCACTTTAATTAGTACTCATTTAAGCATGTAAGACACAGTTTGTGATTCATATCCCCAAAAGGTTAATAGATGATCTTCATGACTTCTCATCCAACTTACCACATCCAAAAAGGTATGGATCCTCCTTTCACTAATAGAATTTCACTATGGTGTGTATGGTGTCACAAGTTGAGATTGAATCCCAAAATCTTGTAAAAATTCAATAAAATCTTGGATAATATGTTCACCACCTTTGTAACGCTCTGACCCCAGTTACCCTGAGTCGGTGCCTTATTACATAACATTGGCATGATAAAAAAAGATCAAGTCTCGAAAGACAGATTAGTTTTGTAGCCTTGAAATCACTAGATATATTTATAAGTCTTATATTACATCATAAAGTGAAAACTACAACAACATCTTGTCTTCATATCCCCTCATACTAACCCTTCAGGTCATTCATAAAATACTTCTTCACATCCTAGGAAAAATAAAACATTGAAAGGGGTGAGATCAGATGCTCAGTAAGGGTAACAATATAGAGGAAACTTTCATAAATAAGCATAAACATTTAAGGCAATGTATAACTAAAACAAAAGCCTTTTAAACTTGAACTTCAACATAACATAGATAAAATAAAATGAAATAATCCCATTTACTTATTCACATGGATATTCTACTAATTGAATAATCACATGCAATATCAATAACCACTTTCATAATGAAGGAATGTATAATGCCGAACTTTAATTTCTGTTTCAAGGCCTTGTGAAAAGACCTAAGGGATAACTATAACCGTAACCCAACCTAGAGTGCCTCTAATAACCGGACACCAACCCAGAGTGCCTCTAATAACCGGACACAAACCCGGAGTGCCTCTAATAACTGAACACCAACCTGGAGTGCCTCTAATAACCGGACACCAACCCGGGGTGCCTCTATTAACAGGACACCAACCCGGATGACTTATTTTTACCAGTCCCCAACCCGGAACATACTAGTCCAACACATTCATCTTAAGAAGAGGATGAAATATAACATAAACATTTGTATTAAAACTAGCATACAGAATGCCAAAACATTAATCTTAAACCATTAATGGCATAAAAATAACTCATCCATAGTCAAACATATCACAAAACCTTAAATAAAATATGGATGATTTGTATCATAATAACTCAACTTCAAATAGGCTTAAAATCTATCAAAGGATGTTGACATAGATGAAATCAAAACTATTTGAGAGAAATTTCTCTTTTTTTGAAATCATTTAAAAGTCACATAAATATAAAAGAAAACATTTAGTTTAAAAATATTCTTATAAGATTTTAAGGGAATCTTTGGAGATTTTATAATGGCGGAAAATAGCCGCACCCACCGTATAAGTTAAAAAAAATACATTCTTACCTTAATTCTTTCGAAAAGGTTAAAAAGGACCTTGTTTGGAAAACGACAGAAATATTCCTTTATAAACTTCTTATAAAAA
The DNA here is from genome assembly GCA_963277665.1 of Viscum album. Taxonomy (NCBI): domain Eukaryota; kingdom Viridiplantae; phylum Streptophyta; class Magnoliopsida; order Santalales; family Viscaceae; genus Viscum; species Viscum album. The sequence goes on along the minus strand of OY728120.1, from coordinate 1,998,968,065 downwards.
GTCAACAAGGTTATAAATGACTTTATCCCATAGTCTTTAAAATAGTAAGAGTGATTTGAAATACATTTTTAAGAAACATGGATGTGGATGATAAAGAGGTCCCAGTAGATAATTACGTATAAACAACCTTGGATAATGAAGAGACTGTGAAATAAACCTTTATCAATTTGGTATCTTACAAAACATACACCCCATGAAAGAGGTATCATACAATGAATATGTAAATACACATAAATTAATGAGTATTACAGAAATAATACAATTATGGTCAGTACAAACACCACACAAAAGGTAATAGTGTCAATATGACACGAATCTCACAGAAATAAGGAGTGAGATGAAAAACCCCTTACCTTGTAATTTTCATTGGTTGAGGGTATTTTAACCTCCTGTATAATAGTGGAATAATTGTTATTAAATTATACAATAATAATATACATTAATATGATATCATATATGATATTTTAACATTACTTTGTTAATAATATTTTAGTATTATCGTCATTTTGGGTGTTAAATTACTCGTTTTCTTTTATATGTTTTGTTAAATAAGCCACATTTGTTATGGATGGGTTGTATATTATTCATATACAGATTGATATCAAGTCCTTAGACATTATTTTTAATCATCAAATGAGAATTATACTTGAATTGATACGATGGGGAATGAATCTCATCGCATTCGTGGAGACGGTAGTCCGTACGTACGCACGAGCGACAATATCATTATTTTGATATTAGAATAATATATAATTGGATGGTATATCATATATACAGAATCATTATAATGTTATATTTATTATTTACCTGAATTAAACATCATTATTATACCCATCCAAATAATAATGTATTAAATAACAATTACACCACGACGTGGAGACGGTTAGCCGTACATACGCACGTATGGTGACATGTAATCCAAGGGATGGATATAATAATGAATATATTTTTACCATATTTGTAATAACATCATAGTATATAGGAGATACTGGAGTTATTATTTTAGAATGAAAATAATAAAGAAAGAAGAAGTCGAAGAAAAATGAACTTGAAAGAGGGTGGTGAAAAGATTACCTCTTCTTTGGGTTCTTCCTTTTGATTTGATCAAAAGGGATACTTAGGTTGGCTTTTTGATAAAACTATGGCCTCTAGGTTGAAGTGAGGAAAGTTGAGAGAATATTTGAGCAGGGTTTGGCCGAGCCAAATGGCTTTGAAGGTGTGAAGTAGTGAGATGGGGGAGTGCCCTTTTCTAAGAGGGGTGAGGGGCTCCTTTGGAAAAGCTAGTAATATTATTTTATAATAAATTTATATTCGGTTTATAATGGTAAAATGTAGATTATTTATAGTATAACATGGGTATAAGTCGAAAACAACTCAACCAATAGGTTTTAGACAGGTTTGGGTCACATTATTAACCTTATCTTTTAGTTTTAACTCTTAGTTAATTAGGTTGACATTTACCATGTCTCTTTGTATTTTTATATTATATAGTTAATAAACTTACTATATACCTCCAAGAGACCCCCAAGTGGTCCATTAATGATAAAACTATCATGATAAAAGTACTTTTACTGAACCTTTGATTTTTAGGAATTGAATATCAATTAATAATATAATATTTGTTTTAAAAACACTTTTTTTTCAATTTTGACACTATTTGGAATTTGATTTTTGTGAAAATCATAACAGCTTGATTACTTCAAAAAAGGTTAATTAAATAAATCCAAACATGTCATATTATCCTATAAAATTAGTGGAATGCATAAAAAGTCTCAAATTACATTTATTGGGATATTTATAATATCAATTATTTTAATATTTCATTAATTTGATAATTACTACATCACTATTGTGTCATAAATAAATTAAATTATTTAATGTCTAAAAATTATAAATAAAATACCATTATGTAGGAAATATTTTTATATTTATAATGAATATTTAAAATCGAATTTATATTATGTATAACCCTATATTAAAAATGTTTTAGTAATTAAACTTTGATTTTAACTCTTTTAACTCTTCTTTGAATTAAATATTAATAAATGTCCTAATCTAATCCAAGTGGACCTAAATGATAATATTTTATTTCTAAGGTTGTTTTTGGTCGAGATACACTTGTCCAATAGAATTAGGACATGTTTTTGGGTAATATTAATATCATTTTTACCCTTAATTACCCTATTTACTTTTAACCATGGTAAATAAAAGTAAAAAGTTACTATTCACCAAAATTATTTTTATCTTATTGAACCACATTTTACTCCTTGATTTTAACTGTGTCTCTCGGAATTTTGAAATTCCACTCACAGAAGCGGTAAAATTAAGTTTTACGTGAATTTCCAAATTCTCCTAGGAGGTTGGTAAAAGACGGTGAAAAGTTCAATAAAATTTTTATATATCTAAATTTTTTCTAAACTAACTTCAATGAATTACATTGAACTTATATAGGTATTATGTATCTATTTTGACCTTAATTAAATTTAAATAAAATAAATAATTATTTAAATAAAAACTCATTTTTAAACTATAACTCAGTGTTTTTCACTATTCATCAAAAATTGAATGTTTTCAGAAAAATACAAAAAAATCAGCCTAGGCTAATTTCGATATTCGAATACAAATATGAAGTCCATTTTGAAAGATAGAATTTATAAAATTTCAAAAAGTTTGTATTAATATTCATAATGGTTGCTTTGATTAGTCGCGGTGTGTTAGAGTCTCGAAGTTACGTACAATGCAAGATATTGCTTTTTTCAAAGGGAAACGTACCATGGAAGCTTGGGGTGTTACATTCTCCCCTCATTCAAATAATTTCATCCTCGCAATTTGAAATTGTTCTTTGAAAATAAAAGGTTGAAAATAGAAAATACCTTTGTGGAAAACCTATATCAGAAATAGGGTTAATAAAATTAATTTTAATAAGAGGGAATGGGAAATGATAATGTCACCACAAAATTAGGGTTTCGAAAAGGAGAACATTGGTGGAAATTATAGACACGTAATTAGAGAAAAAACGTAAATATTTATAGGGAGTGATTGAGATCATCAATCATAAAGAAGTGTAGAATTGACGGCCTCAAAGCTATCAATCTATAATGATTTAAAATTTCATCAGTTCAACAAAACATATGGTATTAAGATAACACATTTTTGTTCTTAATATCCCTTCCCAAAAGAATTAATTTCTTCATAGAATAAGATAAATATATATATATATATACATCTTGACAAGTATAGTTTTCATCCTTCGACTAATTTCTACCACAAACTCAATATTCACTCCAAAAGATAATAGAACTAAAAAATATTTTATTTATCCTAATAGTATAAGGTTCCAATCATTAACACATACCATTATAATGAAAACAAATATTTTTTAATAACCAGGGAATTCCTATAGGCTAGTGGTAGGTAATAAAGGCCTGTCGCACTATGGTTGTCGGTTCGATTCCTGCAGCTTTTTCCGACGCGATGGGTTATCACCCGACCTGCAGGTTGTCCTTTTACTAAAACTATAATATCATAATAATCCAAAAATAATCATAAGAAATGTTTTAACCTTGAACAATACTATCCAAATTTAAACTTAATCCATTCCAAAACATTATAGTTATCCAAAGTACCTCTGTCCAGACTCTCTGTAAAAGGTATCTAAATTCCAAAATCAATCGCAACATCTGATTCTCAAAACAGAGTAAAGTTTCTCTTATTTTCACATACTAAAATTATGATTACATTAGTCATATTAAGACCTTAATGAAAACAAAAAGTACTACAGTACAATCCTTATATATATCACATTATTCTCATAACCAGAATATAATCCTTGAGTCCAAAAACACAAATACATTAATTATTCCTCTTCAACTGTAGTAACAACATAAGCCTGGACTTGATCCCTTGGCCTTTTCTGAGGTATGTTTCCTTGATGCTTAGGACATTCATTTGCATAATGCCCCATTTCTCTACAATTGTTGCATTCAACATTGACAGCCTCCTTCTTTCCCTTGCAATCACGAGTCTGGTGACGTTTTTCTCCTCATTTGTAACAAACTCACATTCATTTTAGGCAAGTACCAGGGTGTTTCGTCCCACAATTTTAACATAATGGAAAATAATTCTTTCCCATTTTCACTTTATCTGTCTCTTTCTCCATCGTTCTCTTCTTCTCTTGATTTACTTTATTGTCATAAGATTTAGAGAATTCCTTTTCTGTCCTGAAATCACATGAGATAATGTCTTCGTACGACGAGAAGGATTATGAGATCAATGCTCGACGAAGAAATGGTTTTAACCCATCAAATAAATGATCAATATTACTTCTTGGGTTATGTATATAATCTCTAGTATACCTTGCTAACCTTGTAAAGTTAGCCTCATACTTTGTGACATTCTCATCCTCCTTTTGTCTCAGACTCAGAAATTGCCTTTCCATATCAACTCGATGGTAACGAGGAAAGTATTTTTCTAGGAAAAGCTTTTTGAACTCCCTCCATTCAATATTTTATACTTCATCATCTTCCTTTGTGTTATGAATTAATGACTACCATTGTTCAGCTTCTCCAGTTAGGCGGTAAACTGCCATGATAACTTTTTCCCTTTCACTACTCCCCAAGGCATAAAATATTTTCTCTATGGAATTTATCCATTGCTCTGATATGAAGGGTTTTGTACTCCCATTTAATGTTGGTGGCTGTTACCTCATAAAGCGATCTAACATTAATCCTCCATGTTGCGGATCAGGGTGCTCCATACGGGTAAGGTTATTATTCATAACCTAAGTGAGTTGTCCCAGTATGGTGATTAGCTGATCAGCACTAGTTGTATCACCAACTCCACTATAATTATCTTGATCAGGAGGGAAATCTCTACATGGAGTGCGTGCATTGATAAAGTTTCCATTTCTTCCACTAGGCGCCATTTCTGAACAATGGCATAAACTAGATCAGTTTATAAATCAAAATACATAATTCCATACTTTTAAAACACTTTACATAAATTGAATAGTTTATGGATATAATCCATAATCATAAAAATGTTTTCTTTAAGGAATTATATACTCATAAACCCTTAATAATGGTTCGTAAAGAAAATGAGAATTATCCTAAGCATATCCCCCAGGAGTGTCGTAACCAAGAGTGTAGTAAGGCCCACTGTCGTGCACCAGTTCCCATTCGAGTCTAGCTCAAAGCGGTGTTTTCGGGTTTTATCTCTAGGTACATCTGTGCCAGAGCCGCCTCTACCTGCTCAAATCCAGACATGGATGTATTTCTTAGAAAACTCACAAAATATCTACAATACAAAAAATCTAGGAAGTTCTTCTATACTAATCCTCAAAGTCTATGTTAGTGCTCTGTGCTCTAATCAGAGTTCATCTAAATCTAGCTTCCAAGGTTTGTACTAAACTTCCTCTAATTCCAACTATAACACCCCAACCCCAGTTACCCAGAGTCGGTGCATTATTACATAACATTGGCATGATCACAAAAGATCAAGTCTCTAAAGAACAATTAGTTTAGTAGCCTTGGAATCACTAGATATATTCATAAGTCTTACATTACATCATAAAGTGAAAACTACAACACCATCTTTTCTTCATATCCCCTCATACTGTCCCTGCAGGTCATTCATAAAATACTTCTTCACATCCTTAGAAAAATAAAACATTGAAAGGGGTGAGCTCATATGCTCAGTAAGGGTAACAATATAGAAAAAACATTCATAAATAAGCATAAACATTTAAGGTAATGTATAACTAAAACAAAAGCCTTTTAAACATGAACATCAGCATAACATGGCAAAAATAAAATGAAATAATTCCATTTACTTATTCACATGGATATTCTACTAATAGAATAATCACATGAAATATCAATAACCACTTTCATAATGAAGGAATAAAAAATTCCGAACTTTAATTTATGTGTCAAGGCCTCGTTCCAAGACCTAAGGGATAACTATAATCGGAACCCAACCCAGAGTGCCTCTAATAACCGGACACTAACCTGAAGTGCCTCTAATAACCAGACACCAACCCAGAGTGCCTCTAACAACTGGACACCAACCCGGAGTGCCTCTAATAACCAGAAACCAACCCTGAGTGCCTCTAATAGCCGGACACCAACCCGGAGGGCTTATTTTTACCAGTCCCCAACCTGGAACATACTAGTCCAACACATTCATCTTAATAAGATGATGAAATATAACATAAACATTCGTATTAAAACTAGCATACAGAATGCCAAAACATTAATCCTAAACCATTAATGGAATTAAAATAACCCATCCATCGTCAAACATATCACAAATCCCTAAATACATTATGTATGATTTGTATCATAACAACTCAACATCAAATAAGCTTAAAATCCAACAAAGGATGTTGACATAAATGAAATCAAAACTATTTAAGAGAAATATCTATTTTTTTTAAATCATTTAAAAGTCACATAATTATAAAAGAAAATATTTACTTTAAAAATATTATTATAATCTTGTAAGGGAAGCTTTGAAGATTTTATAATGGTGAAAAATAGCCACACCCTCCGTATAATTTAAAAAAAGACATTCTCACCTTAATTCTTTCGAAAAGGTTAAAAAGGACCTTGTTTGGAAAACGACAGAAAGATTACTTTATAAACTTCTTATAAAAATTCAACAAGGGTATAAATGAATTTATCCCATAGTCTTTAAAATAGTAAGAGTGATTTGAAATACATTTTTAAGAAACATGGATGTGGATGATAAAGAGGTTCCAGTAGATAATTACGTATAAACAACCTCAAATAATGAAGAGATTGTGAAATAAACCCTTACCAATTTGGTATCTTACGAAACATACACCCCATGAAAGAGGTATCATACAATGAATATGTAAATACACATAAATTAAAGAGTATTACACAAAGAATATAATTATGGGCAGTACACACACTACACAAAAGGTAATAGGGGCAATATGGCATGAATCTCACGGAAATAAAGAGTGAGATGAAACACCCCTTACCTTGTACTTTTCCTTGGTTGAGGGTAGGTTAACCTACTGTATAATGGTTAAATAATTGTTATTAAATTATACAATAATCATATACATTAATATGATATCATATATGATCTTTTAACATTGCTTTATTAATAATATTTTAGTATTATCGACGTTTCGGGTGTTAACTTACTCATTTTATTTTATATGTTTTGTTACGTAAGCCGTGTTTGTTATGGATAGGTTGTATCTTATTCATATACAGAATGATATCAAGTAATTAAACATTTTTTTTAATCATAAAATGAGAATTATACTTGAATGGATACGATGGGGAATGAATCTCATCGCGTTCGTGGAGACGGTAGTCCGTACGTACGCACGAGCAACAATATCATTCTTTTGATATTAAAATAATATATAATTGGATGGTATATAATATATACAGAATCATTATAATTCTATATTTATTATTTACATGAATTACACATCATTATTATACCCATCCAAATAATAATGTATTGAATAACAATTACACCACGACGTGGAGACGGTAAGCCGTACGTATGCACCTATGGTGGCATGTCATTCAAGGGATGGATAGAATACTGAATATGGTTGTACCATATTTATAATTTCATCACAATATATAGGAGATACTGAAGATATTATTTTATAATGGAAATAATAAATAAAGAAGAAGTTGAGGAAGAAAGGAATAGGAAAGATGGTGGTGAAAACATTACCTTTTCTTCGGGTTCTTCCTTTTGATTTGATCAAAAGGGATCTTAGGTTGGATTTCCGATAAAAATAAGGCCTATAGGATTAAGTGAGGGAATTTGAGAGAATATTTGTGCAGGGTTTGGCCGATCCAAATGGATTTGAAGGTGTGAATTAGTGATAAGGGGGAGTTCCCTTTTATAAGAGGGGTGAGGGGCTCCTTTGGAAAAGCTAGAAATATTATTTTATAATAAATTAATATTCGGTTTATAGACACTAAAAAGTGGATTATTTAAAGGTTATGGTGGGGATAGGTTGAAAACAACTCAACCAATATGTTTTAGATAGGTTTGGGTCACATTATTAACCTTATCTTTTAGTTTTAACTCTTAGTTAATTTGTTTGACATTTACCATGTCTCTTTGTATTTTTATATTATATAGTTAATAAACTTACTATATACCTCCAAGTGACCCCCAAGTGGTCCATTAATGAAACAAATATCATGATAAATGTACTTTGGCTGAAACTTATATTTTTAGAAATTGAATATCAATTAATAATATAATATTTGTTTTAAAAAACCTTTTATGTCAATTTTGACACTATTTGGAATTTGATTTTTGTGAAAATCATAGAAACATGATTACTTCAAAACAAGTTAATTAAATCAATCTTAACATGTCATATTATCCTATAAAATTAGTGTAATTCATAAAAAGTCTCAAATTACATTTATTGGGATATTTATAATATCAATTATTTTAATATTTCATTAATTTTGTAATTACTGCATCACAATTGTGTCATAAATAAAATAAAATATTTAATGTCTAAAAATTATAAATAAAATACCATTATGTTGGAAATATTTTTATATTTCTAATGAATATTCACAATCGAATTTATCTTATGTATAACCCTATATTAGAAATGTTTTAGTAATTAAACTTTGATTTTAACTCTTTTAACTCTTCTTTGAATTATATAATAATAAATGTCCTAATCTAATCCATGTGGACCTAAGTGATAATATTTTATTCCTAAGGTTTTTTTTGGTCGAGATACACTTGTCCAATAGAATTAGGAAATGTTTTAGAGTAATATTAATAGCATTTTTACCCTTAATTACCCTATTTACTTTTAACCGTGGTAAATAAAAGAAAAAAGTTACTATTCACCAATTTTTTTTTTTATCTTGTTGAACCACATTTTAATTCTTGATATTAACCGTGTCTCTAAGATTATTGAAATTCCACTCACAGAAGCGGTAAAATTAAGTTTTACGTGAATTTCCAAATTCTCCTAATAGGTGGGTAAAAGATGGTGAAAAGTTCAATAAAATTTTTATATATCTAAAATTATTTTAAACTAACTTCAATGAATTACATTGAACTTATATAGGTATTATGTATCTATTTTGACCTTAATTAAATATAAATAAAATAAATAATTATTTAAATAGAAACTCGTTTTTAAACTATAACTCAGTGTTTTTTCACTATTCATCAAAAATTGAAAGTTTTAAGAAAAATACCAAAAATTCACCCTAAGACAATTTCGATATCCCGAATCTAAATATGAAGTCCATTTTGAAAGATAAAATTTATAAAATTTCAAAAAGTGGGTATTAATATTCATAATGGTTGCTTTGATTAGTCACGGTGTGTTAGAGTCTCGAAGTTGCGTACAATGCAAGCTATTTCTTTATTCAAAGGGAAACGTACCATGGAAGCTTATGGTGTTACAAAATTGATATAATAGAATCATCATCATCATAATTACATGTTGATTCTCCAATTCATTAATTAATTATTTTAATTTCTAAAAGGACTCATAATTATACCTCACCAAGTAGACATAGCCATAACAACTAATGTCATCAATAAAATTTGTGAAGTAAGAATATCAACCTATAGATTTTACTTTAATTTCTCCACACACATTCAGGTTTACCAATCCTATAAGCTCTATAGACCTTTAAAACTTTCCATCTAATGGTGTTTTGGTCATTTTTCCTTGTAAATAAGCATGACATATTTCAAGTGGTTTTAGCTCAAAAGAGTCTAAATAACCATCTTGAAAGAGCTTTGTCAAATGATTCTCATTTACATGACCAAGATTGTGATTCAATATTTGGGTGTTATATGAGTGATGTGAACATGATTCATTATCTATTTCAAGTACATGGTTTTTACAATTTAATAGAATAATTCCATTATTAAAATTCACCATACCATAACATATATTTTCTTTATAAAAGAAACGTCTTTAATGTCAAAACGTGAAAATAAAACCACATGAATCTAGGAATAATATTGAAATTATGTTCTTTATAAGAGTTAGTACATAATAAAAATCCCTTAAAACTAATAAAAATCCAATTGAAAATGAATACTAGTAGTCACCGATGGCTAGATAAACCATCCTCACAGCATTGGAAGCTCAAAAAATCCACCTATCTAGTATAAATATTTTGGAATCTACCTAGTTCCTACATTTTGATATAGATGTTATCACCCCAAGTTGTATATAATACACAATGTGTAAATATTTAAAGATTGTACTCAATAAATAATGCACATTTTACTTACCCTTTCTTTTGGGTGAAGTTATTCATCCAATGGCCTTTCTTACCACATGTAAATCATACATCCTCCTTTTCTATTCCCACACTCTTGATCTCCCTATTTTTGAAAAGATAGTGCTTATGATATTTGGAATTGTTTTTAGTTTCATTCACCTTTTCATTGTTCATCATTTTTTTTATTCACCATAAGGACTGAAGATTTTTCACACTCCATTCCTTATCCTCTTGGAAAATCAGTGTTAGAAGTTTGAAAAGAATCTTCTAATTATTACTCATGTTTTAATTAATAATAAAAATGTATATGATTATGGTTGTGAGAAATATATGATATCTGTGTAAGACTAATATGGTATTTAATCCATAATATGTCTAAGACTTGAATATAGCTAAAAATCATCAAACATAAGGTATATATGGTGAATAATCTCTAAGATTAGTTGTAAATTTAATATTAGAGATCTCATATCACTCTTTAATTTCATTTTCTTAATAGATATGCTGAAGGTGATACATCATACTATACACATCCAAGTCCAAATGTTTCATCAAACGATTATTGGCCATGGATGATAGTATGTAGTGCTAAACATATGTACTATCATTCAAATGTTTCTCTAAGAGAGATAACTCTTCCTTACTAGAATCATCTATAGGAACATCATGAATAGGTACTTCTAGAACATAAAATTTCCGTTCATGGGATATTATAACACATAAGTGCCAATGCCATTTTTGGAAATTTGTGCCAATGAGAAGGTTATCCTTCACAATTATGGATCATATTTATATGTTTGATGTTATTTTTTTTACTATTTGTACAAATAAGATGAGTAGAGTTTTAATAATTTATCTTATAAAATTTAGAAAAATAAATAAATATTATATTTATTAATCACCCACAATTTTTTTAAAACCAGATATCCAAAACCATTAGCTTCAGAATATCTTGTTTCTTGGAAATTATATTCAAAAGGATCTATATTCCACTTATTATCACCCCAATGTTATATGGTCAATAATTTTGATTTTTTTGGGTAGGAATTCCAAATTCCAAATTCATTAACTCACAATTGCTTGATTTGTTGAGTGGACTCCCTAATCCTGAAATACATAAATTGGATTTCCTCAAATTTTTCTTCTAAGTTACACAAATTCTTTCTTTGTAAGTGAACCCTTGATTCTAATTAAGTTATTTGAACCCACTGCTTTAGGTTATAATTCCATGATAATTTAAATCACCCCAACATTGGCTGGTCAAGCACTTTGAACTATAGTTCGATTTTAACTGAACTAGTGCCGACCTAACATATATAATTGAGGGTTTTTGTCTTTTATGTGTAATATTCCAATAATTATATTTAGTACATGATTTTATAATATTAAGTTAATTTACTTATGTGATTAACCATGTATTAGATAATATTTATGTATAAGAAATTTTATTATAGATTTATCTTTAATGCTTGTTAATTCATTAATTCACAGGATAAAAAAACATTCATAATTTAATAACCATGAAAATTTATAGAAATAAAATAATATTGTGGTATAATCATGAAATTTTAAAAATGGTCAGTTTATCTAGTATATGAAAAACCATTTACCTAGGTTAAATACAACTGGAACCAATTATGGTTCATGTTATAGGTTTTCACTTATCCACCTATATATCACTCTTGGATTGGTTTTACATCTTCTCAAAACATGAACCCCCTATACTACCTTGGGATATCCATCCATTAAATATGATTTTAATAAAATTCATGTGAGGGGAACTAAAGGATTGGTTTAGGGGTTCACAAAAAAGAAACAATTGGTATGTAGGACCTTATATAATGAGATGAGCGATGACACACATCCCAAAAATTTAATTTATTAATAAATTAAATAAAAACTATCACATTAAATGGTACTATCTAGGATAATGATCATCCACATGCATGAAACAAATTATTAATTTAATAAAATTAGTGTTCAATTATAATATTTCTTATATAAGATAAATTGCGCTCGAATTAATTAATTATACTATTTAATTAATCAATTATTTTATCTTAATTATCATGCAAATTTCATTGATAATTTCATCTATCATAATTTTGAATAAATTAAACCAATTTATATAATACTAAATATGTAAAAAAAATCCCTTGGAAGAAACATGGTGGCTACCTATCCAAACTACCAACACCTATTATACTTATATACTATATACTATTAAAACCTATATAATACACAACATAATCACATAATTTTAGGATGTGTACTATAAAAATAAATATCACACCATTTAAATTCTATTTAAATCATGTTTTATGGTTCAATGTGCCTAGAGTAATAAATATAATAAGAATTATACATTATATTAAGATCCAAATGTTATACAGAAATTAATTATATATATATATATATATATAACCCCACAAAAGGTATATCTATTAAAAATAATGACCACACATAAGAACATATTGATAAGGCTTTCAAATTATAATAAATTAATTTTAATTCCATGTAATTTGGTAAAATAACACAACATGTACATTGGAGCTACACAATGTGTATATTTTTCTCCCTCTCTCTTCGTGATAGACACCTAGAGACTCTTCATGTAACTGTACCATAAAAAATTATGGATTAAACAATGTGTACATGGGATACACAACATTTGGTCTCTGATTTACTTGACCTCCAATCATGTAGGTCATTTAAGAAGATACATAGATCCTCAATGAATAAAGGACTAGATGCCATGTATTGATGTTTCATGACGTGCACTCTAGTTGATCGTGTGCCCGACTGGCCCAGTCAACACGTGGTATATAATTAAATTCACCACATGTAATAAATGAAAATTAATTGGATTAATTATGAATTAATTCTTGATGTATTAAATAATAGTACCCAATGTGTACCTACCTATTACATGTCGTATACTGTTGTGTTATCTGGATAGAATCCTTGGAACCTATGGATGATATCATCAAATTATTTTATTCATTAAATTAATCGATTTGATTATATTTATGTGAAATTAAGAGGAATAAAGTTGATCCTACAATTAGTATTAATGAGTTATTAAATTGGAATTGAAACTAATAATAATTATGCAAACCAATCAATGTTATTTAATTACATATAAATAATTATGTGACCCCTTTGTTTCCAATTTAAGGTTCCAGGTGTAGTGGAATTGTGTGATGTGTCATACCCAAATTTTCTTTATTTTCATTATTAAAGATTAATTTTAGATTTACATGATGATTAATGACATGATCAATATAATTTAATCATATAATATATTTAATTGATAAAACCTTGAACTAAAGATCAAGATTATCACATAATATTTATAATTAATTTAAAATACTAAAAAATTTACTTGTGAGAAATTGTTTCTTATTTTATAGATATGATAATGGATCTACATTGTACCATCATTTCATTATATGAATCAATATTATATTCCATCTAGTGGTGATCCTCACATGTACTACCAATCTCCTAAGGTCATCGTAATAATATTCAGGTGCTAGAATTAAATTTCCCATCACTTGTGTTGTTCACCTTGGTATCCCCAAGAATCAATTCCAAAGGATTATCTATGATCTCTCTAGACTTGAGAGTGGAAGGTGGTGGAAGATTAATTTCTATTCTAGAGATCGTACTTATAAAAGGTAGCTCTATAAGGATTCAGTAGGATTATATAGATTTCATTCTGCACAACTTTCATTTAATATCTATTTAATCCATACAGAACCCCATCACTATAATATGAATAATAATATTATTTCTTGAAATTCACTTAACTTGTGAATTAAATTAATTATTATTTAATAAAATAACATTCAATATATATTATTCCACACTGGACCAATAAACTCGGTCTTCCATTCCTCCCCAATAGTCATCTGGCCCTGAATAATGGATATATTTAATAAATGAATATAAAAGAATCATTTTCCAATAAATAAATAAATATTATATCCACTAAATAGAAAATAAATATTTATTAAATAATCCTCTCATATATTATTCTCTAAAATTACTATTGACAGAATATATGAAATCAATAAAACATGAATAATTATTAAACTAGATGTAGGAATAATATTTATTCAACTTTTTAAATAATAAATAATAATATATTATTTAACTAAAATTATGGATGCACTTAACGTGTTACCCTGTAATCCTCTTTCTTAGTGACATTAGGTAAAGTAGCCTAAAGTCCAAGGTTCGCATCAAGAAACACAACATGGTAACCATAGAGAATGAAGTCAATTCCTTAATTACACAATACCTCATATAGATGCTTACTATGTAATATTATACCTTCACCACTATGTCTCCAATCAAGAAAGTTTTATGTTGGTGTTATCAATCTATGTGCTCATTGTATCTTTCTTTGACTTTATGAAAATAGAAATTCCCTATTGAACACCATGGAGATGGATTTATTTAGGCTATATAATTTCCCTAAATGGGAATGAAATATCAACTTCCATTAATGATTAGAAGTTAAAATCCCTTCTCACATTATTCATTAATGAAATATTACTTATGACACACGCAACATATCATACCTCATCGTGACCATATGATATCATTGTTTTTTAATACATCAAAGTACATGACTTATAACACTCATTAATAATAATCTTAAAATTCAAAGATCAAAAAACACCCCCATATATTGGAACATCCAACAACACATATAAATGTGGATTTCCTAGTGGAAGGTATCATTATAATAATATCCAACTCTACTTATTACCAAGTGAGTACACAATGAGAAGGTGCCTAAAATTCCTATTAGCATTCTCCTGTGATAGTATATATCATTTGTGTCCCTAAAATTATATCATTCGATTATAGAGGATATATTTAAGAATATTATCATAGAACTTCTGGGTTCTTATCACATTGGGGAACTGTTATGAGATTTTAGGGTGACATCTCTCTTAGGACATTATCACATAATATGTTACGTAGAAGAAAATCATGATTTCATAAGGAATTTATTAATATTAAAAAATACGAATACATGTTATCATAATTTAGATAGAATTTGGCACTAGGGAACAAACTCCAAAATAAAATAACTTCACAAGAACATAACTCGCACTTCTATAGCTTCCCAAAAATTACCTACATGCTCTTCCATGAAAAATGAGTAAACATGGATTTTATAGATGAATAAAGACATAAAATAATCCATGAAATATTTAAAGACCACATTTATCATCCCCATGTAAAAATGTAGAGAGATTTTTAAACAGAATAATATCACAACAAACTCAGAATGACCATAACGACATCATAAATCAGTCTTTATTAGATCCACATTCTTGACCATCATTCGATGATATCACGACCATAGATCAATATTAGAGAACCATCTAGATCCCTTCATCTATTCAAATATATCATCAATCCAAATAATAGGATAATGGTTGTTCACTTTCACCGGATTAAACAAAATATAATTAATATTGAGATATAGGCTGGCATCATAAATCTTTAAAAATTGAACTAGTGAACCCTATGGTGAAATGATCAGACAAACAAAACCTCTCTATAAAGTATAATCTATATATACTCACATATATCCAAACTTAAAAGGATCCACACAATATAGAGGCATCAAGATGAGATATTTTCCAAGATATACCTCCATTCTGAACTCGATCTATCATCGAGGGGTAATATAAAAACCTCTTCAATGAATAACATCATGGACCTCTACCACAACCTTGGAAAACACCATCTTCTGAACAACTTATGAAATCACCATCTGCTCATCTGTCAAGTCATACAAGGAAGAAACATTCCTCCACCCCTTATGAGATTTCTATCACCAACGAACATAAAATACTCTCTATTAGTATCATAAAACACAATATGACTCCTAAAGAAATCCATAATCTCCTACATTTAATATAACCAGTCCACGCTGAGGATGATGTCATATGATTGTATCCTTAAATATTGGATGTGTCCCCAAGAATGATACAACCACATCACTAGATCACAGTCTCTATACAAATTATATAGATAATACCAACCTCTGATTGGAGTAGTAAACACCAAGGGAAATGGAAGCCTCATCACCTAAAGTCCCAGAGCATGGACTAGGGAAGGGTATATGAAGGAGTGTGTAGCTTCAAAATAAAACCAGGAATGTACTAAAGTGTAAAATAATAATAGGGTACCTCAAATTAATTTTGGATTGCATAATGATGGAAACTCTAAAGAATCCATCTTGCCATGAACTACCCCATTACCTCTCTAAACCTACTAATGATGAAATCCATGGCCATTATTTTCTCTATATAGATGAGTATCATATTAGGGTTATCCTCTTCCTTCCCCATATCTCCTATTTTAGTCCAAAAATTACTCACCATGCTTCCACTGACTTGGATGAAACTACCTTAATTGAGAAACCAAATGGATAAGACCTACCAAACACAACCTTCTTCGAAAGGTCATAGATTATCAATTATAATGACCTTGAAATCCACACACAAAACCTGAAACTGATCCCTGAGATGGGGCCTAAGAGATACCACAACCATATAAATGAGATGATGAGGGTTGGTCCTACCCATGGCTATCTAAAATCTCTTATGTTCATGGAACTACGAACTCTAAACTATAGATATAATATTTATATAATCCTAACATATCCCCTCTCATGAAAATTTGGTCTAGGACAATATCTTCTTAGTGACCTCTAATCTTGCCCACACCTCAAGATATGTCGGTAGCATAAATGGGGTGACCTGGTGCTAGATCTTTATATGTAAATACTACTAAAAATACCTCAACCTAGCCTCCTCATCAAGAAACAAGTCTAATAAATATTAGATAAGGGTAGTACAATGTATCCCAAATTCTTGCACACTAGAGATCCTCTATCAAGAGGTGATGAAGCCCCGATCACTGGCTACCATCATAGTTGAAGTAATAAAATCTACTTCAAATTGGTCTCAAAATGTCTCCCATGAGACTAAATAATTCTCACAATGACAGAAGACTAATAACCACTAATTCCATATTTCTTAACACAACATCATCACTACAATGGATACCTAGCTATCCTACTATGTAAAGATCAAATAGAAGGTTATCTCCACCTCCTCCAACTAGTCATACATCACTGAGTTTAAAAAATATCCATTATACTTATGAAGATAATAGAATTTAAAATATCATAGTTTCATTCTCAAAGTTTCATTATCATTAACCTCAGAAATGTGGAAATCTACTGGAAAATCATACCGAACAAACTTGGCGTGAACCTGACAATGGCGTCGATCTGGGGTCATACCTATAAAATAAAAAATATTTAGGGAATACTAAACCTATAATATGGAATATTTATGATTTATTATTCAATTAATAATATAAATTTAAAACAAATACCTTCGTCTAAGCATTTAAAACATAGGTGAAAAAACAATGATGCATGATCCTTTCCTGGATCTCTACCTTACAATGAGAATAACATCACTTAATATTTTTACTAATGTCGATAGTCCATTAAATAGATCACAGGGGTCCCAAAATAACTATTTACATGTCATTATTCCTTTTTCATATCAAATATTAAACTTGGTTCCTTCTGACCCATAAAGTCCCAACAGTAGCCTACCTCTAAACTCCATCCTATCTCTTAACCTACATTGGATAACCGTTTTTCAAAAACACCCCCACCAATAGGTACCCCTCTAAGGCCATAAATGATATAATATAGATAATGATACCCAAATCCCACCTCTAGCTGGCCATGGGTTAGTCCCGACCACTAATTTTATACACACTAATGGTAGGAATTACCCTCGGGGATTTGATAAATGAGATATAATATAGAAACACCAAACAACTCTTTCTCATGATAAAAGTAAAAGATCCAAAACACATGCATGTAATTTCATTCAAATGAACATCTGTAATAAAACAACATGTACAAAATGATATCCTTGGAAGTGACCATGAAGCACAAAAAACTCATATACAACCACAATGAACTAGTAAAGTCATTCCCAATCACAAACCAACAATTGTAGAACCCAAAAAAGTATATATATACCTAGTGTGATTATAATAGGTATATTTAGTAGGATCCTACCAATATCCTCTAATGAAAATGAAAATGAGATCATTCAAAAGAATAGTAAAAAAATTTAAATTAACTTATCAACTAATAAGGTATTCGATATTTCTAGAAACACAAAAATTATCTATCACCAAGTATCAAATAAATTGGATAATATAATATAATATCAAAATTATGTACCCTAATACTACTTCCCAACTAGTTTTCCAATCTTCAAAAATGTCACACGTCTAGTGCCATCTCTCTCTAAATGTAATATAGCCCGAATACACCCGACATAACATATTATCTCATACATCCCATGCATCACATCATCTAATAACATACCATAAACCCAATTAATCACATCATAACATCATCATTTGGAACATATCCAAATTTTAATTGAGTAGTTTTTAAGATCCAACACATCCTATTTTTCAAGTATTATACCTCAATCCATCATATTCCATACATTACTCACTGATAATAATCCATAGTATACTATATCCGTAGATACAGGGGTGTGAAATATCCATAGTCCATCACAACAATCTACGCACATATATAGAAATGGTTTCCACTATGTATACTAGCACACAATACCATAAGGAGAAGAGAAAATTCTAGAATGGGTAGCTAGCCATCTGTTCCTTACCAACATGGATATTGGGGAAAACACCCTCCTAGAGTGCATTGGGTGTCTGTCTCTGAATTTACTTAGGTAGGGTAGCATATAAAATCATAGAAGATATAGGTTATACTATAACATATGAATACATAAAGACAATTAACATATTTTTAAGCTCACCTATATATATTATCACTCATACAACTGAATAACACTGTTAAGGACTATGTTTCCTATAAACATATAAACATTTAATAAGGGATTTATTTGTTAACTTACATCAATTATTTCCATTTACCATTAATATTTAATGACCCCAATTTTATATAATTACCAATTTATTCCTATTCACTTGAGGTAAAAAAAACCTATCCCATGATTTGATAATATTATCAACATTTTAGTTTGAATAAGCCTTTAATCCGATGCGATAAATCATTTATTATTAATTATCATTTCATAATTTTTGGTACTCAAGGAAACATCATAATCTACCGTAATATATATGTATAAACAAATAAAATTAGTTGGATAATGAATTGGGGAAAGGAATACAAATAAATAAGAAACTAAACCATCCGGACTTTAATGGAGTTTCATTAATAAGAAAACATCCAAGATTTAATCATAACAATGAGAGGTCCCAGCTTTAAACCATTCTATCATTCCTAGTTTTTTCATTGAAACCACTATATATATATCACCATGCATCCATTCTCCACCAATAAATCCAACTATTGACACAAACCTAGGACTCCCTGCCCAGGTTACATAACCATCAACCATATCAAGCTCACATCATGTCGCATAATATAGTTCACATCCATAGAGAACACACAAGGAAATAATAAAATAACAAATAGAGTCAACTGGGCATCTAGGCCCAAAAAACCAGGTCATACGGTCACTAGAAGAGAACATATTCACTCCCCCCAAAACTTTATATTTATCAAATAATATTTTCTTCAACTTCATGGATTAATTGATTTATTTATTACAATTAAAAAACATGTAACCTAAGTCATCATCTAATAAAATATAAGAAATATTTAAACTTGCTTTCAAGAATATCTTCTAGTTTCCTCATACTATATAGAAGAACATTTTTAATTAAAACATTCCGCTAAATTATTTTATTAACATACAAGATTCATGTTATTTAGGAAAATTATTTTTATATAAGAAATAAATTTTTTAGTTTACCTTTCCTCAAGTGCCAATTTATTCCCCTCAAATTAGAAGCAAAAATATTTGTTTTTAACTTGCCTCTTTCACTCTTTAGGAAATATAAATTAATGACTTTATGTTCTTTAGATTTTTTATTATGGAAATCATGATAAACCCATGAATAAAAAAAATACTAACAAATATTAAACCTAGATAGAAAAAATATCTTTCAAATAAAGAGGGAAAGCATTATCATAGTGAAAAAAAAATGTGATCACATCAATATAACCCATTTTTTATTATTCCACATTATTCATTTTTAGGGAAAATTCCACCATCACTACAAGATATAAATCATGAAAAATTTATTATTTCACATAAAATAATAGGATATGTAATGAATCCTATACATTGATTAGAAACTCAACATCCATTTCACAAGTTCAAAAGAACAAAGTTCAATCATTATTAGAAGAAACAATGCCATGAAAAAAGAGGGACATGTGTAACCTAAAATCAAAAGACAATCAAAACTCATGCAAAAACACACACAAAATAGTTGTTTTGAAAACCATAATAATTCAAAAATATAAATAATGAAAAGTTGTTTGAAAATAAGAGAAAAAAGATGTGTTAAACCAAATATTTTTTAATCTCCTAGAATCGAGTTAGAAACTTTGACAAGTGATTCTTGGTCATCAATGAGCAATATGAAAAAAAACCCCACAAAAAAATCTTGAAAAGATATCTCCATATGAGAAAAATTTCTGGAATTCACTTTGATCATTAAAATAATTTTTATGTCAATGGAATTCAAATGGAGGTGTGAATGTCAAGTATTAGAGGGGGAAAAATAAAAAATAAATCACATTTAAGAACTTATTAACTCTCCATGCATGTACCTTTTTCAATAATTCAAGATCAAAAATGATCATAGGTTTTTAGACAATTTTAAAATGACCTTGAATGCCACCATGACCTCTACCATGGACTAGACCTATCTATAGTAGTTCTTGAGATCCTCAAAATATCTTCCCCTATTATGTGTTTTAAAATGAAATAAAATTTACCTTTAACATAACTTCCAAAACATCTGGGAAATAAAATTTCATCTTGGATATTTTGGACAGGAGAAGCCTTGAAACACTTCCAAAATCCTCTTCAACACCACCAATACTCAAAAAACCAAATAGTAAAGGCCCTGAATATCTAGAAAATTATAATAAATATATAATTGAAATGGGTAAGGTGTTTGAAATATTTTAAAATCCCAATGTTAATTCCTACAATCCTATTTCATATAAGATGAAATGAAATTGTCACCCGACTATGATGCTTTGTTTTAGTGGTTAGGATGAACAATGTATATGAAACCTATTTAATGTTATGACATATCTATTTCATCACTAAAAATAAAGGAATATATGTATATTATTATGTGCAACGTCAAATCAGTATTATAACCTGACAATCACAATTTGGGACATCAATAATTAAATGCCCATTATAGAAGATAATAGGCTAAAATTAGAGATAAAAACACATCAACATGTGTATTAAGAGCTTTCCATTGTGATTTATTTCATATGAATGTTTTTGTTTTGAAATTTCACACTATATATCACCTTTTGTTACATCCTTTTATCACAAAACACTATAATCTTTTAAAAAATAACTATATTATCATCTATTTTTCCAATAAATGAACCATGGAACCCCACACACTTTTAAGAATCATTCTATATGACTCACATGATAGAGGAAATTCATGGGAATTGATGTTAATAGAGATTCATGTGGATAATATAAATTCCATCACACTATAATGAATCATGCATGGTTTTTATCTATCCAAATTGGTAATCTCTAAATGATGTATCCATATGGAGACCATCTATGAAAAGTGGGAAAAAAATAATCAATGGATAATTTAGAAGAGTCAAAACTCATTATGATATGGGAGAAGGATCAATAATTTAGACATGTAAAATCATCACACAAGGAAAAATATTCAACATAGACCTATCAAAGGAATATAAGACTTTTATCTTTGTGTAAAAGAGGAGGAAGTCCCCCCTATTTTGGGGTTCTTATTTGATTCCCACCCTTTGGGAGTTGAAATGTTTTTTTCATTTATTTTTTAATTAATATAGTAACTTTATTTAAATAAATATTTGTTAAAATTACTTCAATATTATGCATTATACTTCATGTTTATGAAGTAAATAACCCAATGGGTTGATTCCCATGGGAGGCAGTAGATTTCCCAAGTCACTATACTTCATTTCTTATTTTTTTATTTTCTTGTAATGGAATTATGAGAGAAAGAAGTTTTATGGGTGGTTATAATCCTACATTTTATATTCTCATCCACATTAATTATTTTATAAAATACATTATTCCTCATTTATCGTATCTTTATTAGTAAACCATGGGAATTACACAGTTAGGTGATGAATGATATTTGGTGGAATCAATTGTGGGATAGCAAGAAGCCTTAACCTTGGAATGTTAACTATATTTTCACCTTGGTGTAGCTGGGGTTCAATGTTAAATGTACTTTTACAATACTTATTTCATTTTATAACATAATTAGATGAAGGGTACTAATGAATGTTATTAATATTGTTAATTAATTGATTTGAAACAATCAAAAGAGGACAATGAAGGATCCATATATCTAACCTCAAGGAATCAACAACTATCACACTTTCACTTTTTAGTCCTATTATCTCATTTTATTTTCATATCTTGAATCACTTTTCATGATTAGTTTTTATATAAAAAAATAATAGATAGCGTAAAACCTAGCTAAAGAAAATTATTGAGTCAACTCTCCTTGTGATTCCACCAAGGTCTATCACTAGGTTTTAATATTGGGAATAAAAACATACCCATTAAAATCATATGAAAATCCTTATTATAAGAAAACCAGTATCCATAAATCCCACAAGTATTGAAAATTATATACCCACATGTACACTTTTTTTTTGATAATTTATAAAAAAATTACCAAAAAATAAAATTTAATAAATAAAATTATCCTATCAAATGTCATCCAATATAAATCCCTAAAATAATAGACTCTTTCTCCACGAAGAAAAGTCATATTAATGTCACAAAAAACCCTCTTTCACCATTAATAGGAGGAATATTGAATGTATTGAATAATAACTCCAAAATCACTAGGTGGATACATATTAGATATGATTCCATGCATGGAATATCATTAGTAAAATCTAAAAATATATAAGTAAATGTAAATAATAAAATAATAATATATCCACAATATACATCAAAAAAGTTAATTTGGATATCATTTAATAGTTTTAAGATGTGGAAAAAGTTTAGAAGATACATATGATAGAAAAGAGTATATCGATATCTTTTGATAGAGTCAAAAGGGAATAGAAGATTTTTTACATATTCTTTAGGAGAGAAAATAACATGGGTACCCATATAAAAAATTATATCACTATTTTGTATAAATATAAATAATAATAGGATATTAACATGAAATAGATATCAAATTTTCAAATTTAAACACATGATAAATATATCAAGTAGTAATATATAGAATATCCATATAACGGAAAAAAGAATATCCATTTGAAAAAATAAAACATATAAACTAATATCTTGATTATAATAATTCCTTATCCATGACTCATCGCATAAGTTATACCATATGACCTCACCAAAGTTGGTTATAAAAGAGATAGAACATACTAATTCAATTACCCTTAATGAATTTTTCCAACATTTAAATTTTCATATGCCTCTATTCTTATGTCACTATATGTAAACAATGAAGAATTACACATGTAATAACTTGAAATTTTCCATATATATATATTTGGATATTGTACGAATTATTTTCAAGATCAGGCACCGAGATGGCATGCAATTCCAAGGCCAAGTGTTCTATGAATAAATTTTAGAAATATATTAAATATTTTAAATAGCATGTGCATGCATTTTTCCTAAAAAAGTGGATGAAATTATAAACATGGTCCCGAATCAGAAATATGAAGGCACCATTGAGTTAAAAATGTGGGTTTTAACCTATGTTAAATATAACCTTGGTTGACATGGGGCATTTGTGTAAAAGTCATCAAGGGAATAAATAAATAAATAAAATAAAATAAAATTATCTTATTTATCTATTAACACAAAGACCTAATTTTTCTTCTATAAAATCACTATTATCGAAAATTTGTAGGTTTTTTCGCTTAACCTTGAAAATCATTAGAGTGCCATTGGAGAATGTTGAAGGAGATTCCATTGGCAGATGATGACCGGATCAAAGATCGATGACCAATGAAAGAAAAAATCAGAGGATCCCACTAGTGATCACGACATAGCTCTATTCTTCATTAGTGATTGATCCAAATCAAGGTAGGATATTGTTTGGTTTAGATTTGTTTCCCTATTTTTATTTCTATGAAAAATACAGATCAATCAACCAATAGATTAATCAATAGATCATGAGTATTTTGAGACGAGATGATTATGGTGATTTATTAGGGAATTAATTTATGATTATTTGATTCATCATTTTTAATCTAATGGATATAGATCAAGGCCAATCCAAACATTTCCTGATGTTTATTTTTCATGTATTTGGTTGTGAATTTAGCCCCATTTTCTTCAATCGTCAGGGGAATTATTTGCTGGACCATGTTTTGACATCCATTGAGAAATCCAACGTTGAGAACTAGTTTCCTTGTGCAATGGTTCATAATTGTAGATCTGGGATTGAAACGACATGATACTGGTGAAATGATGGAAGTGACAATAGATTAACTGGTTTTGGTACCTGATTTCCATGTTCTTCATCACACAATGAATAATGAATAAAAAGGCATTACTTTGAAAGTATTTAAAGGCCAAATTCTGAAAAATAGACATGGAGAGGCTATTCCAGAATGGATCCATGATTCCTGGTGAGGTTGAGTCTGAGAATCGAGGTTGTGGAAGCATGATTGCACGGAAAATAAGCACTGGGGTTATTGGAATAACCCAATCCACATGGCATGTAATATGGGATCACATGGTGTGTGGGAACCTCCTAGAGACGTATAGGGTTTTTGGTTGGATTTAAGGATCACATAGATTGTGAACCTATCACAAGGTGTTAGATCACCTCCTAGATGGCTCATCGTGTCCCTCAGAGAGTTCAAAGACTTGACCCAAGGGTACACAACCAGAGGCTTGACATGTACTCTTATATGGGACATAGGCAAGTAGGCATGTACATGGGATAAGCTGTGTACTGGTATATAGGGAGAATTAAACAGGAAAAAACTTGTCATGTACTTCTATATGGACACAAACATAAACACATACACATAATCAATCATTTTACAATAGTAGTACCCGAGGATGAAGGGACAAGGAGTGTAATACTACTACACGGTGTGTACTCCTTACATTTTGGCTTGAATCCATTTCCCTCTATATCTTGTACAAGTTTCATTAGGGTATGTTCCCTATATAATTTTCCATGGTGGTTAGTATGGAATCACCTCTTACAAATACGAAAATGATCCCTTCTATAGGACTTCTTGGATAGAGTTTTTTGGAATCCTTTCAAGAGGCCTGAAGTGAGATCCTCTATCATCTTCTTTCTCTAGGTGGCGTTCTTGGTATCATCATGATAAAAACTATATGGGAGAAAGTCCTCTACTTGGGTTGTTAATCCATATCGAGTTATTGGTATAACCCATTACCTTGGGAGTGATCCTAATATGCATATCTTATCTCTTCATACTTCTAGGATATATTTCTAATTGATATACCGAACAAGAATTACCTCTTTAACAGATGTCATATGTGTTATTAGACTCATGGAGTGAATTATCCCAGATGAGTGCTCTTTGGAACCTTCGATCTGGAATCCTAGACTAGAATTACAACGGTGAATTTACCTTTGTGACTACTTGTCTTTGTTGAGTGCATCTATTTATTATTATTATATGAATTATAGACTTTAAAATGTGTAGTTATGATTGTATTATTTTTTTATATTCTTTCTGGTTAATGGGTGTCCTACTAGGTATTATTATACTCACCCCTACTCCTGCTTTTCCCCAAAGTGTCATGTATTGTGTAGACGGTTCACCCTTTGATGTAGTCCTAGAGGGACTAGGAATAGGCAGTGCTTAGTGAGACTGGATGGAGTGAGGTGTGTTCCTATGGTATCTTGATAGAAGTTCCTAGTTTACATTCTGGTTGAAACTGTGATATACTCTTTATGGTGGGCTTGTTTTGGACCCAGTTTACTTTCCATTACTTACTTTTGTACTCTAGTTGTGGGATTTATATGCATGAATGTATGGTTATTTAGTTTTTTCTTACATATCAGCATTGTATGGGAATGGATACGCGTGTGTTTATAGGTACTTAGGGTAAGCCCCCCATGTTAGTGATATGAATAACCGACACTAGTTGTTATCCCCTAGAATATTGGAGGTGGGATTAGGGATTCGTAACATAGGCCCCTTTAGGATGGGTCATGAAAGAGTGGTATCAGAGTGGTCAGTTATACCTTAGGACCAGAGTCTATGATATTTTTTTGGGGGAAATAATGTTAAGTGTTTCAAGTTTGTATTTCAGGCCAGGGACTCTAGTATTGGCGTGGTGGTTGACATATCCATTTTCTGGGGATATGATCAAATTATTTTCAACTAGGTATATGAGAACACTAGTTGAAAAGAAAATAATGGTACATGCATCATATAGTAATGGGTTTTGGTTTCCATGTAATTCTTGTGTCATCTCTCTTGATATACTCATTGATCATGGTACATCTTGTTTTTTTAGGATTCCTCTACAATGTATGGTAGCTAGGATTCATCATTAGGATCATGAGAATGATCCCATCAATGATAAAGAATTGATAAAGTGACCGATTCCATAGATGTTACCTCTAGGTGGTGCACCAACTATACTAAAACCTATTGAGCAGTATATGGTACCAACAATACCAACCGATGAGGTGCACAGGCTGAGAATGCATCATGAATTTCAATAATGAGACCCATCAGGTTTCAAGGTGAGACTACCCCATAAGATGTTGAGTACTAGATTTATGTAGTGAATTGAGTTTTCTATCTAGTCAGGACACCAACAGATCAGATGGTGGTCCGGGCGGTGAGGCATTTCCATGGATTTGTAGGATGCTAGAGGGGTTTAGTGACCCATTCTTACAACGACACACCTCTATAATGGTTAAATTTTTAGATCCTTTTTAGAGAGGAGTTATCTCCAACTATGCTATGGTATGTACGTATCTAGTAGCTTCTAAAAATTCATCAAGACAATATGAAAGTAGATTATTATTCATCATGGTTTACCAACCCCTTGAGGTACACTATGGATATGGTTTTGGATGAGTTCTTCCAGGATCAGAACATTGAGAGAGGATTGTGTAGAGACACTTTAGTTAGTGTTATGACTATGTAAATTAATTCATATTCTAGGGTTATAGTGAGAGATTTGGTGGTTGAGAGTCTCTTAGTTGAGTAGACTTTTCTAGTGGTTTCTAGATATGGGCACATATGAGGAGAGACCTCAGTAGTAGGGAGCCGACATTAGCCTCAGGTAGCTGAACATGAAATTCATTTCAAGAGGAGTTACTGGGAAAGAGTTTCTATGGTTCAGGGCTCCCTGGATGGGTCTAGTCATCTCAATGAGAGTTGGTGCTACTGATGTGACGTTAGGTAACATCTTGCCCGATATTGTTCGAACTGACATACAACCAATAGGGAGACCGTGGATGTGCCACTGAGACAGAGGCAAAGGAAGGAGTAGGCAAATATGTAGGGAGGATGCTATAGAAAAGAATCTAGGAGAGCAGTAATATGTGGTAGATGCTTTGAATTGTTACCACAAACACCCCAGGTGGTCCATAGCAGGCCTAGAGAGCTAGAGGTCATGGGTGAGGATAGTTTTAGGTGGTCGAGGATTATGAACCAGAGGCCCTTGGAATGATACAAGGTACACTTTTACTTTTCTACCTTTGTTGTAGTATTAATAGACTCAATTTCTAGTCATTACTTTTTTTACACCTTTCTTTTTAGAGACTTAGAAATTCCAGTTGTTCCCATAGCTTAACCCTTGCGCTTGGATTCTTCTGCTGTAGATGACTCAATGATCACACACTTATACCGACAGTGTGACTTGACTCTTGGAGGTGAGTGTTTATTTTTCTATCTCTATGTATTAGTGATGATTCCTTATGAAATCATCTTAGGTATGGGGTATTTATCCAAAGTTCATACCTTGAATTACTATTTTAGGTAGAGGATGTGGTGTGTCCATAGTAACAGGAGTGAGTTTTCCTTTTTTGGGTGAAATGGAGACCTAGGTAGTGTAGGATGGGCTAATGAATAGGAGGGTGTAGCTGATTACTCATTAGTTGGATGGTGTGACCCATAGTGTAGTGGATGTTATGAGTTTTCAGTTCCTTACAGTGGTGGAGGAGTATGAGAATGACTTTACAAAGGATATTCTGGATTTATATCCCCAACAAGATATAGAATTATTCATTGATCTACACACTATGAGGAAACTGATATCTACACTAGTATATCAGATATATATCACTAATATTCATGAGCTTAACTTGTAGTTGGAGGAATTCCAGAGAAAGGGATTTATTGTACATAGTGTTTAACCCTGGGAAGCCCGAGTTTTTTTCACAATGATGGAGGATGGAAGATTGAGGTTTTATGTGGACTACCGATACCTAAACCATGTAACTATGAAGAAAAATTATCCACTACTGACAATCAATGAACTATTTGATATGTATAGTAGGGAATTATGTGTATTGAGGCTTGACATCAGATCAGTCTATCACCAGTTCAGAGTACATGATGAGGATACACCGAAGATAACATTCAAATGTCTCTATGGTATCTATGAGTACTTGGTGATATCCTATGGTGTGATGAACACCCTAAAAGTGTTCAAGGGACTCATGAAATGGATATTTGATTCTTTCTTAGACCGATTCACTGTAGCTTTCATTGACTATATCCTTTTGTACTTGGCGTCTCAAGAGGATCACACGGGACACTTGAGGATGGTTTTGGAGGTACTATGAAAGTACTAGCTTTACTAGAATATCTAGAAGTTTCATTTTTTGATTCAAGAGTTCCAATTTATGGGACATGTTATCTTATTGGATGGAGTGGCAGTAGACCCAACCAAGGTCGAGGGAATGTTATCATAAGAGCTTCCCAATATCTCATTGGTGGTGTAGAGATTCCTTGGGTTGGAAAGCTATTACCAGAGATTTATAATTTATTTCTCCAGGATATCAATACCAATGATAGATTTGACCCAAAAGGGGATGCATTTGATTGTGGAAAGATAGGTGTTAGTAGGATTTTCTTTAATTGAGGCAGTGGTTTATGAGCGTTCCCATCTTGATATTTTCAGAGGAGGGTGTCCAGTATGTAGTGTTCTTTGATGCATTAGGAAACATGATTGGTCATGGTCTTATTCCGTGGTTGGTGGTGATTGCATGTGGTTCACATCAGTTGAGACCCCATGAGTTGAACTATGTGACCCAAAATTTGGAGTTATCAGTTGTAGTATTCACACTAATAATGTGGTGATAGTACCTGATGGGTGAGTGGTTTATCATCTATTCTAATCATAGGAGTCTCAAGTGTATATTCTATTAGAAGGACCATAAAATGAGATAGGGGTAATGGATAGAGTTCCTCTAGGATTATTACATCAAGATATTATATTCTCCAAGAAGGGAAATTTTGTAGTGGATGATCCCAGTAGGAGATTTTGTTCACAGTTTCTGAATGAGTCATCATAGGAGTTGGCATCATTGTAGTTATACTTTTTGTACGTAGATAGAGAATCTTACCTATAGTTAATAGTTGTTACCCATCCTCTACTATAGTGATTCAGAGAGTCAAATATTGGGGATACTGATTGTGATACCCTATTTACTTAGATACCCACTAGACATGCTCCGGATGGATTTTTTTGAAG
Source organism: Viscum album (assembly GCA_963277665.1). Lineage (NCBI taxonomy): Eukaryota > Viridiplantae > Streptophyta > Magnoliopsida > Santalales > Viscaceae > Viscum > Viscum album. The sequence goes on along the minus strand of OY728120.1, from coordinate 1,998,937,848 downwards.
GTGGGAAGCATGTCATCCTTTTTATAGGACGCACAATGGTACTATTGATTTTGTAGGGGAAGGTTCTTAGAGAGTTTTATAAATCTCCACTGGAAGAACATATAGGTGTGTTATATATGTATCAAGTCATCTGAATTTAGTTTTTATGGTCGTGGATGAGGAATGTAGTTGTTGAGTTTGTCTCTCAATGCTTGAATTTTTAGCAAGTGAAGGATGATCACCAAGTTACAATGGGTTTTTATCAACCCCTTGAGGTGATAGAGTGGAAGTGAGATGATATATAAATGGAATTCATGATGATAATAACACATACATATAGGGGATATGATTCCATCTGGTTGATCATAGACCGACTTTCCAAGTCGTCCCTCTTCATATCTATTCGATAGAAAAGTTCAGTATAGATATTGTGATGCCTGTATGTGCAGGAGATGGGAAGACTCCATGGAGTTCCTTAAATGATCATTTATGGACATGATTCTCACTTCACATATTAGTTATGGAAGGGACTATAGGATGAATTTGGGACTCAGTTATGCTTTAGCACAATGTTTTACCCCCAGAATAACAACCAGAAAGAGTGGACCATTCAGGTCATGGAGGTTATGCTGCGAGCTTTCGTGTTGGAATTTGGCCATAAATAAGAGGACCCTATACCCTTGGTGGAGTTTAAAAAAAATAATAGATACCATTCCACCATAGGTATGGCATTATTCTAGGATTTTTATAGTTGACCCTCTGTGTCACCACTTTTCTAGACTGGCCTAGGAGAGTCGACACTTATGAGTAGAAAGTTGATGCGAGCTACTATAGAGAAGGTGTAGATAATGCAGAAGAAGACGAGGAATGAAGATATCCATCATAAGTCTTTTTCTAACCAATGATGAAGGGATTTGGAGTTCGAGGATGGAGAACATGTGTTCCTATGAGTTTCACCTTGATGTGGATTACATAGATTTGTCAAGGATGATAAGTTATCTCCATGATTTATTGTCCCTTTATAGATACCGCATAGAGTGGGTGAGGTGGATGACATCCAAGCTCTACCACTATAGTTAGGACATGTATACAATATCTTCCACATGTCACTATTGAAGAGTTATATGCATGAACAATCTCATGTTATCGACTAGGATGAGCTGGACACTGAGGATTAACCTTTATTTATGGATTACCCTATAGAGATCGAGGATCGGAATTAGTGGTTCCTTTGTGGGTGAGTGATTCATTTAGTACCTATCTGGTGGAAGCATGAGAATCTTTAGGTGAACACCTAGGAGTAGGAGTCTCAGATTCATGCTCAATACCCACATATCATTGTGTAGCCACTTTTTTGGATTTTCAAGACATAGAGACCTAACGTGGGGAAAATATAGTGACTCATATTTCTCCTTTTATTATGTTTTGATATTATATAGATAATTTTGGAGACTATAATCTGAGATAGAGTGCATTTTTGAGGCCCAGTGTGCTCGGAATAAATGTTTGAAATATATCAAATATACTAAATATCACACACATGTAATTTTTTCTTGAAAAAGTGGAATAACATCTAAATGGGGGATTATATTAGAAATATAAGGAACCATTGAGTTCAGAATATGAGTTTTACACTAGTAGATAAATAACATTTTTTGGTGTGGTGAATCTATGGAAAATTTTTCACTAGAGTAAAATAAATAAAAAAATCAAATGAAATTATTTTATTTATTGATTGATGTAGTTACCTAATGCATTTCCATAAAATCACACTTATATAAAATTTGTATGGATATATGCATAACCATGTAAATAGTGGGGGAGACATTGGATAATGTTGAAGGATATTCTGTTGGATGATAATGACTGGATCTAAGATCAATTACCTGTGCGAGATGGAATCAGAGGATCTCACCCAGGATCACTGCGGAGTTTTATTCTTCATCAGTGATTGATACAAATTGTGGTAGGACATTTATTGGTTTATATTTTTTTCCTCTTTAGATTTCTATGATGAAAAAAAACAATCATTCAATAGATTAATCCACATATCATTCATATTTCAGGATGGGATTATCACTGAGATTTATTTGATAATTTCGTTGTGATTATTTAATTCTTCAGTTTCATTATAACTGAGTGGATCATGTCCAACATGAACATTGGTCATGGTTCATTCCTTGTGTTTGTGGGTATACATTTCCCCCATTTTTCTTCATTCATCATGATAATTGTTCATTTCCTTATGGTTTTATATCCACCAAGAAATCAATCATTTCACATAAGCTTCTTCATGAAATGGTTTGAAATCAAAGATATGGGATTAACACATCATGATAGTGGTGCGATGAAGTAAGTGACAACATATTGGATGGTTTGTGTACCAAATATTTATGTGCATAATCTTTTAATAAATTATGATAAAAGATTATATTTTCCAAATAGATTTGATTGAAAAATTTTGAAAAATCTCCTTAGAGAGGCTCATTTGGAATGGATCCATTATTCTTGGTGAGGTCGAGGCCAAGAATTGAGGCGGTCATAGAACAACTTCACATGGATGGAAGAACCAAGGTTTTTGAAAAAAAAATCCACATAGTGTGTAATCTGGGATTAAATGCTGTATAGGCCCCTCCTAGTGGAAATTAGGGTTTTAGGGTGGAGTTAGGGCTCAAAAACCATGTGACCCTATCACACGACCTATGATCACCTCCCATACAGCTCAGTGTGTACCAAAGAGGGTACACAGACAAGTCCTGATAGTACATGAATAGAGGCACGCCATGTAATCCTACAAAGTAACATCTAGGCTATCATTTACATGGGCTAAGCCATGTATTGGTACACTAGCAGAAATACATAGGTAGTAGCACACCCTGTACTTCCACATGGACACAGACACAAACATGCACGTCATCCATTTAAACGATCAGGACCCAAGGTTGAAGGTATATGATATGTAACCCTACATCATAACATGTATTCCTTAAATGTTATCTTGAAGGAATTTTCCTCTATATCTTGGTCATGTTTTGTTAAGGTGTGTTCCCCATATCCATTTCCCTGAGGGTTGGTATAGAATCACCTCCTACACATAAGACAATGATCACTTTAGATGGAATACTTAAATAGAGTTGTTAGAATCTTTCAGTGACACTCAGAGTGAGATCTTCTATCATCATATTTACTTAGGTGGAGTTATTGGTATTGTTGTTACCCACACTACGTAGTTACCAATTCTCTAATTAGTGAGTTAATCTAGATTGATTTATTGGTATACCCCATGGCCTTGGGGGTGATCCTTATCTGTGCATCATATCTATTCATACTTCTAGTGTATACTTCTAATGGAGAGACCTGATGCGAATTACCTCCCATATGGACATCATTAATGTTATTAGACTCATAGAGTGTGTTCTTCTAGATGGGTGCTATGTGGAACCTTCAAGATGGAGTCCTAAGATAGAACTATGGTTGTGACTTTACCTTTGAGCATTTGTCTCTTTGTTGAGCATATCTAGTTATTATTTTAATATGCATTATAGACACATACCTGTGTAGATATGACTATATTATTTAGTTTTATTCTTTTTGGTTTCAGGGTGTCTTTATGGGTGTTGTTATACTCACCCTGCCCTCTATTTTTCCACATGTTTCATGTCTTATGCGGACAGTCAACCCTTGGGATTATATTTGGACCTTTTTATTTTCATTTACTTCCTATATTACTATGGTTGGGGGATTTAGATTCATTTATGCATTTTTGTTTAGTTTTTTTTAAATTTCATCATTGTATGTACGTGGATATGTATATGTGTAGGTACTTATGCTAAGACCTCCAAAGTAAGTGTCATGCCTACTTGGTGCTAGTCAATAACCGTTAACCTATTGGAAGTAGGATTGGGAAGTTGTGGAATGGTCCCCATTAATATGTGTCAAAAAAACATATTTTGGAACACTTATAACTAACATATATATTACAACCTAAGCATAGAAGAATCCATCATAGATAGATAAGATCAAAGTGAAAATTAAAAGAAAATGAGATAGTATCTCAAATGATATCAAATCCATAAACCTATAAAAATTAAGGAATAGATTCCAAGGAAGAATAAGGATGGGGAAACCAAAAATGGGGGGTAAATTATGAGTAAAAAAATATGGGTAAATTATTAGTAAAAAAAGATGGGAGAGAGACCCTAATGAATTCAGATGATTGGGAGAAAGAAACCCAAAATGGGGGGTTTAAATAGTAGGAATAAATATACTAAAATGAAACAAATGAAATAAACTAGTCTAGGAACTACTAGGTACTTTGTAGATTCCATATAGATACATAATGAAAAATTCTGGGGGATGTATCCATTTGTTTGTTCATAGGGTACCCATTAGCACTATACCTGGTACTTGGTTGATATCAACAAATTCCAGTATAAAATTTAAATTCCAAAAATTGTTAAAAAATTCATATATAATTTTATAAACATCATACTCTCTCTAGTGACTTACTTTAGAATTTTTAAAATATAAAATAATGATCACTCTCTCAAATAACACATAAAATTAAAATATCCTCATATTTTTATAAATCAAATTTCCTAACAAGAAAAACAACAATAATCATTTAATAATTAAAAAATGTTATAAGTTGTTAAAAAATTATTGAAATTATTATTTCCATCCCTAAAAACTAAACCAATATCTCAGTTAAAAATATCATACTATAAAAATCTCCAATTTACAACCAACTCACATAATCCTTGCAAAAAATGCTCATCACACTTTTTTCTACACCAAAAAAACACTAGATCATAATACTAAATGTCATAAATCCTAATATTGAAATGTTATGTAAAATTTCCTACTATTCCAAGAATACTAATAATAAATTTAATCTTTTACTTACTATACATCATGCTATGAAAACTATTCAGGATTCATAAATTCATTCCCTATAAATCAATTTACAAAGTTATAATATTTAATTATTATAAATACAACCACTTACATATATTTCATCCAAAATTAAACAAAAAATAATTTAAATCAGCTTCACTTAAATTAAAATATTATTTTTAAAATCCTCATTAAAACCCACTTATAAAATTTCTAGTTTGACTATGAAAAATAATTTTAAAATCTAATAAAAACCTACCAATTTATCATAAAAGATATAAACATTTCCAAAAAACCATCAAATATCCAGAATAACATTTATTTAAAAACTTTCCATTAAAAATAAATTTTAATTTATTTTGAAATACCAAATTACATTAATAAGAGTTCAAATAAATAATTTATATAATAATTCTATAAAAAAACCATTCATTAGAAATCAAAACATTAATAAAAAAACATTACATAGTTTATTCACATTCATTAATTAATTTTCCCATAATAAATTATTTAGTTATGCAGAAACTACCTAACTAGGGAATCATAATTAATTAAATCCATTCATAAATAATAAAAAAATCTATAATGTTCACATTTTCAATATTACACTACCTGGATGATGCATAAACAAATGGTGAATATTGTCCTCAACTAATCCTTATAACTCAGGGATAAGTTTCACCAAATTCATATTTTAAATACACAAGTCAAAATCTATCTCATAAATATTGTATTTATAAGGAATATACGTATATCTTTGGGTATTTATGTTTCCAATATAACTATCTTTTCTAGAAATGAACATGGTGTGCCCCCCAAGCCTAAACATGTTGCGCCATCTTTAATTAAACATATCCCATAACTAACAATGTAATAATCCTATTTCCTATAACCAAACTAGTATCATTGGTCAACCTTAACTCAATTCGACATTCCCCAAGAATGATCCTTAATCAACTTTGGTTGCAAAAATAGTGTTAGGTGTTTATGTTAATTGTTGGGGAATGATTTAACAAATTTTAGAGTTTTCTTAGGATATAAATGGATTCCACAAAAAACATTTTTTGATCTATCCATAAATCAGACCTAAAAAGAAAATATAAAATATAAATAAAATAAAAAGGATCCCTTTAGTGGATTATAGTGTTCTTATACAAAAATATATAGTGAAAAATCTATATGAAAGAAAACCAATCATAGGAATAAGTCAAAATAAAGAAAAAAAGTAAACATACTAAAAATAACAAATCTAAGATAAACATAGTTATATACCATTAATGCCTTATACTAGTGTTAACCACCATGGATCGATGTATTACTGGTGTTATTATCTACATCCCCAGAATACTAAAAATACATATACCATTCGATAAATCACCGCTATTTACCGATATATAATATAAATGCCGTAGAGGAATCATAATATGTGATGAGGTGCACATATAGGATGTATGTACAAATACATAATTGGTAACACCAATAGAACTAAACTCCCATAGGTGTAGATATTCAGGTTCCTACATATGAATGATTATATAGAATTTATAAAAATATTATATTAGTTAAAAATAAATAAACAATTATATCATTTTAATGATCATTAATTCAAAATCATAGAATAACAGTAGACACCTACCAAACCAATTGAATCCACATGGTGTTGATTTCAATTTTTATCAATAGTCATGAGCAAGATAAGCATGATTTCAATATATGTTGAGAAGAGAATCTTGGATGAAGTTTGGAGTACCCAAACATGTTGGTGTAAATAAGGTTGAATTTAATAAGGTGTCATTATATATAGAGTTGTGAAAAATAAAGGAGGATTTAATAAAGACCTTGGTTCTTGTAAGTGACTTTTTTTCATTATCCTTATTTTAGTGGTAGATGGTTCAGATTTTTCCATTGGTTATTTTTTGGGAATTCCATTAAAATATTGAAAAGGTTAATTTTTTTAAATTCCATACTAAGTATTATAATATGGACATGGGATATTTTAGACGAAAAACATAAATGGATGATGTTTGAGGAGAATATGAAGTTGTTATATTTATTATAAGATTAATTTAAATACTCTATGGAGTATTTATATACCACATATGTTTTTGGATTATTCATGTGATGATTGAAGTTGATTTTATGTTATTATAATTTAATTTTATGTTTGTTGAGATTATTTAATGTGAATGATAATGTTTAAAACGAATTTAAGAAGCATAGAAATGAGATCTATAGGTTTAGAAATATTTTTGAATAAATTTAGAACTAAGATATAACATATTTGAGTTGATGAAAAATTTCAATGTGCATGTCAATAGTTATATGTAAGAGTTACTCTTAAATCATAAATAATATGTAATGTTTGATTAGAAGAAGTAATCATATACATAAGGGTCTATCTACTAAAATTTAAGAGTCATTATAAGTGGAGTTAAATGCATACAAAATACAATTCTTAAAATTTATAGATATTGGGAAAGTTACAGTGAGGTCACATTGTAATAAGTAAAATCATTTAGAACACTAAGATGATGAAATTGAATTTTTATCATTATGAAATTTAATATTTACCGATAACTCCAATATAGGAAAAATAAAAGGTTCTCGCTAAGATACATAGCTTATTTTGACGATTTCTAATATATTTCTCATATTCCCCAATTCTGTAAACTCCCAAGGAGTTTTGAGAGGGATAAATGACATATATTATATGATATATAGTATTTTCTATTGATATGTGATATATATCAAAGAATTGAATTTCAAAACATACCAAAACTCATATTGATACGTAAGATATATAATTCATATGTTAGTTGTCTCTTGAGGACCCAGAATAGGGAAAAGGTGTGAATGTAGCAGAATATGTATGAATTTCCCAGAGCATACACATGAGTACTTGTATATTATTAGGTGAATATTTTGGAAAGGGAAATACAAAATAGTTATATAATTATACATAAGACATATTATATATTTTAGAATGAAAATTTTGAAATGTTTTAGAGGTCACGGAAATAATATGTAATATATTTATTACATAAGGTTCTTCCAATTTCAAAGAATGTGAGATCTTTGGATACTAACTAGTTTTTTTGAAATTAAATTTCTTGAAGGGGAATTTAGTGTAATAATTAATTTAGATTAGACTTTATATATTCATTAGTGATTTAAATATTATTATTATAGTCTAAATAATGTTTTAAGAAAAAAGACTCCATAATTATGATTATTTCAGAAGAATAGAATTTCATTCCAATGGAGAGGATCATGCTGATGTATTATTCCATGAACATTAAGGACATAAGTCCTTGTTCCTTGGGAATGTAATTCCCCCCAAAATTGTATAACCACATGTAAGCATAGTCATATGGATTATTAATATAAATATATTACTAAAAATAAAATAATAAGGAGAAGATATTGGGATAAGTAAGGGAGATCAGGAAGAAGAAAAGTCTGAGAGTAATGAGAAGTCAAATATGGAGAATTGATTAAATTTTTTATTATTATGTAGCAATGTTTGAATATTTAAAATCTAAAAAACAAGGAATAGAACATAGGGATTAATTTAAAGTAATAATTTTATGAAAATTAGTGGAAAATGGGACAAAGAGATTAAAATATCAAAATTAATGGATTTTTATATTCAAAATATAGAAATAACATTACAGTGATTCTAATAAGATAAATCATAGATGAATAAGATTATGAAAATGGAGAATAGAGAAGTATAAACAAGTTATTTTCTCTTATAGAGAATCATGATTGATGAAGAAATAGATTATGAAAGAGAACTGATTCATGAACTATATTGATAGTCGCTATGGTCAATGATTAAGAGAAAGATGCTGAAACTGCAACTATTTGATAGATACTTTAGGTTAATGAAAATATAGATCTAATGAAACTATGAAATAATATCTTTAGAGTTGAAGTATAAGTATATGAGAAGAAAGATACAAGTGTTCACATTACATCTGAATATCATATAGGATGAAGAGAGTGATAAATACAACTTTTGTTATCTTGATATTATAAGGATTGAAGCCTATGATATCAGTATATTATATGGGTTAAGGTAGATTCATATCTATTATAACATATTGGGGGAGAAATAATTGAATACTTGAGTTAAGAGAGACCTATTCATACAAAATTCTTCTACTTTAGTGGACTTTCTTAATATGGTAATTTTTAGGAACACATTTTTAGTTCATGAGTTTGAAGAATTTTTTTTGTTTCTTTCATGTAACCTAGTTTTTGTAGGGAAAATAGGTTCTAGGATATAACCTTTCCTACACAAATTCTTAATAGTTAGAGAGGATTTGTGTGTGTGTTAGATAACAAGAACAATACACCTAGGTCATAGTTATAAACATTATAGGAAAACCATGTTATGAAGTACCACTATGAATTACAGATTTTACATTCCTATTTATCATTATATAGAAGAAAACATGGGGTGAGTTGAGAATAGGGGAGTGCTAGATCTAGTAACTGAATAGGTGTAGAGGTAAATATGGGAAATGTTTTAATTAATAATAATCCACTCACAATAGTCCTCCCCCTCATTGTTGTGCACTAAACCTAGTGCAACCAAAATTGTTATCAGATCGATGGTTCCAACTCTGATTGAATTATTAACAGTTTAAAATATTTGAAGAATTAAAATTTTTTAGCTTCTACCACAAAGTCATTATGAAGAGAAAATTTATGGAATATTTTTAGTTCCCTATAAATGTAGACATGGAAGAAAAATATTCCTTGAATTTGAAAATAGGAATAATAGAGATAAAATAAAATTAAGAAAGGTCTCATTAGAGAAAGAGGATTCATCACTGCCTGAAGGTAATTAAAGAAGAAATATATTCATTATATATGATATAGACTATACTTCTATAGATACTTTTGATGATAAGACACCTATATTGAGAAATGATAGTGTAAATATTGTCTTTAAAATTAGTACACATAAAATATTATACATTTCATAGAGGGAGATTAAACAGGCCGATACAAGGAAGATCACACATATAAAGATTCCAAATATTAATTTATTAATATTATAAGAGTTACCATCCATAATTTTTATAATTAAATAGTAACTATTTTTTTAAGATTATTTATATGTGTGTGGGATGCGACCACCCAACATGAGGAAGAATCAGAAAATTAGGTTACAACTTTTTAACAAAGGGTGATGGAGTGCATAAAACTCTCCAAAATGTTAGTATCTAGATGATTTGTTAATATGGACCTTGAATAAATGTTATATTGATTTGAGATTGAGTGGTTCAATAAAATTCAAGAGAAGGATGAAGCTAATAATGGGAATGAAGAAAATATTCATGCACTTTAGGAAGAAATTTCCTCTTGGTAGAATCAATTAGGGATAAAATCTAATAGGATTAAGAAAATTGATACTTCCTTAAAAGAAAAAATTAAGACGCATACATTGATGATGAAATAATAAGATAGTTTGAGGAAAAGGGGAGATAAATTGTGAATGAGACTAATATCCTATGCATGAAGAATCTAGAGTTGGAATTCTAGTAAGAAAATATGTATGCAAACCAATCTAAAACTTCCATAGATTCTATGAGAGGAATTTCGCCCTAAATGAAATATAAGGAATTTATTTGTCTTAATATATATCTATATTATAACAATAAGATCTTAAGATCATATAAAGATCAATTGGAAACATGTTCCAACCAAAAAGGTACCACTTGTTAAAGAAAATTTCTTATGCACTAAATTTATTTACATGTACAAAATAGGTTAAAAAATAGAATTTTGGAAAAAATTGGTTGAGAAAAATTGTGTTAAACCCACCACTAATACTATAGTAGATTAAATAATAATCAATAATGGATGCTCCCTAAAATGATCCCAATTGGAGTAAGTAATAAGAAATAATAATGAAATGAAATATAGATATAGTTCTATTAAAAATGTGAGAATAAAATTTGTTGGATACTATTGGGGCTATGAATGATTTAAGCATAAGGAATATCATAGGTTACACAATAGTTAAACATGTGGAGTTCAAAATAAGCCTATATCAAGGGGGATGAAATATAGAGTTTAGAAAATTATATAATGGAAATATAAGAATATTTCTATCTCAAACAAGTTTGGAATTCCAGGTATTCTGTATATAAATTTCAATCAATGTGCTCATAGTGAAGAGGCATGCTAATTAAAATCAACCAAAAATATTCTTAATTTAGTTGAAGGAAGTGGATCAATAAATCTAAAAAATTAATATAAGAGAGAAAAAATGTTTTATATGGTTTATAATAAAAATATTAACGATTTTGAAAAAAATACAGGATATCCAAGAATGATTCTTAACCAAGAATAAGATAAATCATCTTGTATCATCATTGAAGAAGCCAAACCATGGATTTTTTGTAAAATAGTAAGGCATGTTAGCCTAAATTGATGAAACCTAGTTCAAAAAAGGATTTAATAAATTATATAAATAAATAATTTGATTGGTTTTTTGGAATAAATACTTGATGATGAATTTAAGATTCATAGAAAATTTCATGAATTTGGTAATAATAAGATTCTAGAAAAAATATGAAAAATTAAAAGAAGATAGCCATGTCTCTAAAGCATTCAAGAATATTTGGATAGATTAATTATACATGTAAATTAAATGAAAAAATTAGATGAAAATTTATGTGATAAATTTAAAAGAGAAATTACACATGAGGAATAAATCATATTTCATGATTGGTTGTAAAACGGTGATAACCCAATTGTTCTTAAGATGTGGTGAAGGAGGTGAAAGAAAGATGGTTATGTTTCATATGATTATTAATCATACTTAAAAACTAAGTGGATATGATAATGAGGATAAAATAAGAACTAGAAGATTCATGTTATTTATTGTATAATGAAAAGGAAAGTGTATCAGATAAATATGTATTTGGAAAAGGAAAATATATTATTCTTCTTAAAGTGAACACAACCTAGAAAATATAAAAAGAAATTATGTAGAGTAAAAAAATGATGAAGTTAAGAATAAAACTATATCTTGGTTATGAAGAAACATACAAATATAATTTTATTTATAAGGAGAAAATGTTTTCCACATTATTTTCATATATATTTTAGTTTTTATTTCTAGTCATGAAATTTAAGAAGATATATAATTAAGGGGTAGAACTAGAAAAAATTCAATAGGCATGAATAACTATTATTGATGTTATGGAATTCACTATATTGGGAGTGGTCTAAACATTTGGTATTTGGAAGAATATTTTATGAAGAGGATGTAATTGATGAATTTAAGTTGGAGTGTTTCCCTTGAAGGAGATAATTTTTAGAATCTTTAACAATTCAATATTTCATGAAATCCAAAATTTTGAAAAAATTTCTTGGTAAGAGTCATTAAAGTGTGTGTGTTCATATTCTATAATCCTTATTTAAAAACTATAATATATTACTTAAGAGGGAGATATTAATTTCATCAATTTCATGAAAATGCTGATAATTTGAGGAATTTAAGGAATAATTTGTGGAACTAGACTTATTAAATATTCTAATTAATTTTAATCAATTATTAAGATGAGTGATGTAATTTGGGTTGAAAATATCATGAAAAAATATTCATTAATTGGTATTAACCTATAAATATTTTAAAATCACTATAGAAAATAGGTATGGGTTGGTATTATATTTTGGTTTGACTATGGGCTACTTTTTTTATAATTAGTCCTCCTTTTTTATATATAGATAATGGATCGTGTAGACAAAAATTTAGATAATTGATAGAACATATAATTATGTTAATGATACCACCCTATCTTAAGATTCCTTATTTTTATTATCAATTATGGGGATATACATGAAAATGAAAAAAGTACATTGAAATCTATATTATAATGAATGTTCTATATTTATATTAACAAAAAATTCCATAGGGGAGATTTTTGAACCAACTTGGTGTTGAGTTATATTTTTTGGTCAATAATAATGAGTTTAATAATCCTGAATTTAATATGTAATAAGAAGATTATTTTCATAAAAAAATGTAATACCCAATAATTTTGTTGAAAATATGGTTAAAGTTCCCAAGAATGTTTTATTTATATGTTGAGTTGTAATAAATCAATTAGGAATGAAGAAAAAACATAGAGCATAAAGGAGTATTATTATTTTTATCTTTTTAACAATGAAATATTTTTTAGATTTGAATAATAAAGATATTTGTAGAGACCAATTAACATATGTAAAAGGTTGAAAGTTATATATTCTATCCTACGTACAATCATATGGTGAATATGAATGTTATATAAACATTATAAGTAGATTATCTTTGAAGAATTTTTTTAAGTCCATGTAAGATTAATTGGAATACTTTTTAAAGTATTTATTTTCTATATAAGATTTAGAATGAATCATTTTATGTCTGATGTTTATTTAATATTATTTTGTAGTTATTTGAATTTATTTATGATGAATAAATATAGATCATTATTTTTGTTGTGATGTTAAAAATCCTAGAAATTATATTGGGATTTTCTATGATATTTTTAGAAAAATCTAGAATTCATATGTATGTAATTTGAATTTTCAAAAAAAAGGAATAAACTATAGTGGTACAAAATAGTCACTCCAATATCCTGATGAATATGTAATGGTTGATCATAGGAAACAAACAGGTATGAAAGGGTCCTATTACTCATATGTTTTAGTTATTTTTTGTATATTTTATGTTATTTTTAATATATTTCAATGAATATGAAATAATTAAGAATGAATTATATAATTCACCCTATGATACATAATTTTCACTAGAAGATTGAGATGTGGAAATGTAAAATTTCTCAATATGATACATAATATCTCCTAATAAATTCAAGATGCGATGAAGGAAAAAACCCATTAATATAGGAAATATATTTTACTAATATATAATATATTTCTCATATTTTTATATTTTAAAAATTCACTAGGAGTTTACACTATTATATATAAAATATTTTATATGATATAAAAAAATTTATACTGATACATAATATATCCTATATAAGTTAAAATATTAAAAGAACTATAAATTATAGGGAAAATTATGGTATTCAGTGAATATGTAAAATATGTATTTGGGATCATAAATGTAGAAAAATATTGAATTTAATAGAATTCATAATAGTTCTGTAGACCATATATAAGTGTGATTCTGACCTATAAAGTGAGAATTTGGGAAAGGTAAATAAGTACGGGTGATCTCCTCAAACATTAGAGTTCCATTGTGTTTCCTAATTAAAAAATTTTAAAATCATCTCAGCTCATTTAAGAAATATATAATACATTTCTTATGTAATACTTTTTAATTTCCAAAAATGTGATATTTTTAGAAGTTAATAGGGTCTCTCAAAAGATAAATTTCTAGAAGAATAATTTAGAAGAATAGTTAATTTAGATGATTATATTTTTATTCCTTAGTGATTTAAGTATCATTATTGAAATTATAATTATGATTCAGTTAAAAATATTTTTTTACTAAAGATTTAGTAATAAGAATGGAATTTAATTTTAATGAAGTGGATCACATTGTGGTATTATTCCATGCACATTATGAAAAAAAGTATTTCACTATGAGAATATATGTTACCATGAATCTATTTCAATACTTTTTATATTACCAATATAGACTATTTATATGCAATTTTTATGGGAAATATAAGAACAATAAAAATATGTCATGATAATTAGGGGAGTTCATGAGGTAGAAAAGTCATAGAGTAATTATAATCAAATTTTGAATAATTGATTTATAACTTTTAGTATTCAATAGAAATGTTTGTAAATCTAATGGTGAATAATAATGGGGAGATCATTGGGAAAATTCACTCATCACTATGTTAAGAATATTAATGGATAAAGGAATTATAATATCACTATTCCAAAATTTAATTATTTCTATTATAAAAATGCTAATATAAATTTCACATGATTTTGAAAAGATAAAATGAAGTGGAAGAAGAAAATGAAAAATGATAAGAGAAATAATGGACTAATACTATATCATATATATAGTATTTAGTATCTCTGAAATATATTTTTTTGGATAACTAATGCTTGAACTATCATGGTACAAATTTTCCTCAAAGATTATGGTAGATATGTCAAATAGATGGTCACAATAGATCTCTTTTAGGTCGATGAAATGATAGATCCTAAGATTCCATTAAATAATAAATTATTTGTTGATGTATAAGAAGAAATGAATGGAGATACCCATGTGAATAATAATTATTAAGATCATAAAACTCAAAGGGAATGGGAAATCCATCCTATAATACTTTGATATTGTATGGACTATAGCCTATAATATCATAATATTACAAGGGTAAAGGTATTATTTTTTGATTATTTTATATCTGATGAATGATATAATAGTATTCATGTTATGAGATAATTTTACATAGATTATAATCATATATCATGAGGGGACAAAGAAATGTAGTAATCCATGAGGAATACTTGGTTGGTACCATTGTTTGATGAACCATAAGATAGTGTTTTATTGTAACCTAGTTAGTGAAAAAAAGGTTTGTCTAAATACAATTTCTTGAATTAATTTTGGATAACAAGAGAGGGGTTGTGTGTGTGTAATAAAAACCATAATACACTGTGTACATGGTCATAAAAATTTTAGACTAACCCCATTAACAAATCTCTATGTTCTTCATTGTTTTTCCCATGTTATCACCCCATACACATAAACGGAATGTGAGGTGAGAAAAAGTGAGTGATATATCCATTCATTAAGTATTTTTTTAGGTAAATAATGAAAATTCAAACCTTGGTAAAAATTCACCCCCAATGATTCACCTCCATCTCCAACTATGGTAAACTGATCATAGTGGAACAAAAACACTAATAAGAGAAGTCTTACTAAAATCACATTAGAATTGTCATCAACCACTAGGAGAAGTGACAATAAATGTACTAAATAAAAACACCCACACCACCAGGAGTATCCCTTAAATCATTCAGTTCAATCTTATAATCAATTAAAAAAATCCAATCCATCCTTATGATAATTTAAAAATGGATAATAGTAACTATAAATCTTCAAATATGTGTGAGAAAGAGTATATATACATCCTAAGATAGTTCCAAGATGGAAAATATAAAGCATACATTACCAATTTTAAAAAAATAGATTATTAATATCCTCTAGAATTCCAAGAGGGATAATAAGATCAAAACATCCTCATTATAAGGGATAATAACTTTGTTAGTTGTATTATTGGAAACACATAATTCTTTATACCAACTGTAATAATGTATTGACTGATTATTAAATAGATGAAAAGATCTTAACAATCTGGTGACGATATATCATATCCTCAGAAATAAAAAACCATACTATATAAAAAATTAAACCACCTATACAAAAGAAAAACAACAATTAGAAACATTCGATATCCTATTATCTCACTTATGAGAAAAACCCTCAAATTATATATATTATACAATATTTAATTTACCCAAAAATTAATAAAATAACTATAACAATCAACTACAAAACTATCCTTCATAAAAATTATTATCAATGGAGTTTGAAAAACTATTATTGGTCTTCCTTAGATCTCTTACATGAAATATAGTTTAATCAGTATAGAATCGTCATGGTTTGGGAAAATCAAATAAAAAATTCTTAATTTGACTAAAAAATTTTGTTAAGTTGAAGGAGAAAAAGAAAGGGGTGGATAAAGGGTGATGTTTTCCTTGATTTTTTTGTAGAAAAAATACCAATAGATTAATTATAACAAGGTGAGGAGTAGTGATCAAGTATAATATGTGGTTATAGGGCTTACCCTGCACAGATATAACCCCAACAAAGAAACCCATTGTTTTATGTTAAAATAGGGGATGTTAAAGAAATAAAATTACCTTATTTAGATATATTTTTTATAACATTGGGTACATGATGGTTTTATATAGGCTAACCATTGGCCTACCACTATTCCAATAGAATCTCAACAGCCCCATAGTGGAAAATCTGGAGGAAATACCTACCAATTATCCCAATGACAACTTAGTGTCACTATATTAGGTATTGTATGTTTTCCTAAAACCTTGTGCATAAAATATATAATAAAAAAATCTAAAAAAACTCCCGTATAATTTTATAAATATTACACTATCTCTAGATTATATCTTTATATTATCTTAAAATACCATAAATTATTAGTATCCAGATAAAAATCCATTTTAAAAAATAGGTTATACTAAAACAAATTAAATGATATAAATCCAAAATAACTATTTATTAATTAAATAATTAAAAATAATATGACACTGATGAGGCATGTAAAGGCTATTTCTGATTTGAAAGTAGAATATAGTCGAATAATTAAATTGCATGAGGTTGAGTCATGGTGGTTGGGTCACGAGGTTGGCGAGCTCTAGAAAGGCAATGGGAGGGATCTCAAGAGGTCAAGGATGGAGGCATTGGTAGTCGAGTATTGAAGAGGGAAAAATAAAGCGGTGTTTTATTGTAGTAAAGAGGCAATGATGTATGTCAAGAATTGATGAATCTAGAGTAGGTAGCGGTCGATAGGGCATGAGGAGAACAAATAGAGATAAAGAGGATTAAATTTCATCTTTCTCAACCTAGATAGTATATCCATAAATGGATTGACTTGTAACATCCAAGGAATTATAAGAATAAATTTCTTTTTTTAATGATTATTTTTTATAAATAAGTATTTAATATTAGTTTTGTAGCAATATGTTACCTTATAGTCTGGTAAAATATTAAATTGATTTTAAATTCTACTATGTAACACATATTAAAATATTAATATTTTCATTTCAATTATTATGTAATTTTATATTTTACTTATATATGTATACACAACTATTAGATTATATAATAAATTTATATATATACTTTTAATAAAAATGTTTTATTTTTAGTTAGTATTTTTTAGGTTCTTGTAAATATATAAGAATATATAAATATACTTATATAGAAAATATTTTAAAATTTATATGTTGTAAACCGAAATAATAACCATGTATGTATGTGTATATATATACACATGGGTAACTAGTAAAAAACTTAATGTTATGTTTATATAAAAAAGTTTTAAAATTGTAATTAATATATATATATATATATATATGTGCATAGAATATATGTATATATACATACATATATTTGCAGAATACCTATATATATACACATGGGTAACTAGTAAATATATTTGCAGAATACCTATGTATATACACATGGGTAACTAGTAAAAAACTTAATGTTATGTTTATATAAAAAAGTTTTAAAATTGTATTTAATATATATATATATATATGTGCATAGAATATATGTATATATACATACATATATTTGCAGAATACCTATGTATATATATATACTTATATTTCATATATATACATATATATAGACACACACACACATATTTATGAGGTTGATTGTATACAAATAATATAAATATATATATATATATATATAAGGAACATGAGATCTTTTACAAATTTGATAGTATAACAAATATAATAATATGAATATATTTTATCTGTGGAATAAAGAGTTTGTGTTTCAATATATATATATATATATATATGAGAAATAGGTGTGTGCATGTGGTGTATAGTGTAAGGAACCCAAATATATATATATATATATATAAACATAAAAATATATATAAATGAAAATATATGTTAAAATATATATTAAAATATTTAGTATGTATATATTAATATATATATATTATATATATATATATAAATGTAAATATATATATATATATGTGTGCTATATATAAATGGGTGTATATAAATAAATATATATGTGCATATATAAACATATAAATAATAATTAGGTAATGTAATAACAATAAATAAAATATATAAAATGCTTGTGGTGTGTAACTAAAGAAAATAGTGAAAAATAAACGTGCATGTGGTGTGTTATGTGAATGAAAAAGGAAGAAGAAATTAAAAAATGATATATATAACGTTATATACATACAAAACTTGATGTATACATATCACAAAATTTATACATTATAAATATATATAAGTTATAAATTTTATATTAAAATATATTTTTCATAAATATATGTTATATATATATATTATATATTATATATTACATTTAATATATAAATATTTATATAAACATGATAATGAAATGTTCCTTACTGATTAAAAAAAAAGAATCTAAAAATAAAATAAAATAATAATTAGAGGAACATATAATTTTTTCTTGATGGGAAAGAAAAAAAATTTAAACCACTATTTGGAAGTCTTTCCAAATAGTGTTTAATAGTAAATAAATAATTAAATTATTTATTCAACTTTTGGGACTTATAAATAGAATCCCTTGTATTAAGTTTTTAACCCAATGACTCAATGCCAAACTCCCTAAAAAATACACGAGTTGCTTTGGATGCCGAGATAATGTCAGGTTGAGTTTAGTCATCAAGAAATGTGGCTCATCTTGGTATGAATAGGCGAGATATTTTGGTTAACATTTTAAGGTAAGGTAATATATTTTTATAGTATTTTCAAATAAAAATATTATTTATTTTTAAGACTAATAATTATTTAAGGGAAACATTTTCAAACATATATTTATGTAAGGGGATATATATTATTTTCAAATTTTGAGATTATTTATTTTTGAAACATCTAGTATTTTAAGGGATATTTTAATTATAAAATCTAATATCCTCTGTATTATTTTCAAAACACATTTAATGTAAGGTAGTTTTTTAAAAAAAAAATGAAATTCATGATTTTCCAAAATCCCTTCAAAGTGATGGATTTATTTTAAAATAATTATATCTTCCACAAGTTATTAATTTATTAAAAGGAATTTTATTATTTTCAAAATCTTATTTTGAAACAATATGTATAAATGTTTTTATATAAGATGATTAATTGAAAATATTTAAAGGTGTTTTGAAAAGATAAAGTTATAATTTAAGTGAAAAATTTCATCTAAAAATTATGAATGTCATATATGACCATAACTATGGCCATACATTATATCTATTCATGAAATTTCATGCTTATAAATAAAAGAATGTTCATATGAACAATGATTCCTTTAAATGAATTATTTTCAAAATATTGTATATTAATTATGCATCTAACCTTTTTTTTTAAAATGAGGTGTTTTCTAAAAGATTATTTTATTAAAATTATATTTGATGTAAAATTATTTTCTTTTGACGAAAAATTATATTGTTTTGAAAAGGAAATTTTTAGTGGAAATAAAATGAGAAAAGAGACTGTAATAAAAATTATTTTATAAAACTCAACACTTGGGTATAAAAATTGATTATGAAGGATGGAGAGTGAACCCACGACCTCAAGCATATATTTTCCAAAAGTGTTACAACAAGTGGCCATATTGATTTATTAATGGGTTTTAAGTATACTTTTCTTTCCATAAAAATTTACTATTTTTAAAAATCGAGGTTTTTAAAATATAAAGGAGAAATCCATGTATTTTAAAAGGATAATAGGATTACAATATATTTATTTCAAATTAATAAGTGCATTAAAAAGTTATTATTTTTTTATTTTTTTTTAAAATAAAATTTTCAAAGGAATATTTATGTCCAATTGTTTTGAAAAGTATTTTAATTAATTATATATTTTGAAAAT
Source organism: Viscum album (assembly GCA_963277665.1). Lineage (NCBI taxonomy): Eukaryota > Viridiplantae > Streptophyta > Magnoliopsida > Santalales > Viscaceae > Viscum > Viscum album. The sequence continues at coordinate 1,998,917,298 of OY728120.1, read as the reverse complement.
CATACTATTAAAATGGAAAAGTATTTTATCAAATGTTTATAACCAATATAAAAAGAAAAATATATTCTAAAGAGCTTCCAAGAAGTAGTTACACATTTTTTTCTGTGGGCTTTAAAACCCCTTACTAAGAAGTTTTATGCTATCCTTAAATTTTAATTTTTTATAGGATAATTAGAGGTTTTAAATGAGTTTATCTTTATTAGTGAGGTAGAATGATTTAAATCAAGTAGTTATATATTTAATTTTTTAAACTATCATGTTTTGTAATAGTTTGACATTTTCATCCAAAACCTAGATAAAAAAGGATCCTTGTCTTTGTAATGGACTGAATATTTTCTAGTTTTACTTTTTTTTAAATCTAAATTATTTTTAGGTATCGAATCTAGAAGTGTGGGTATTGGGTCACTAAATATGGTAACAGTGGAACAATGTAGAAAATTTTATATATTAGGTATTTTTTAGGATAACAAATAGGAATTTTCTTGAGAAAATATATAATTAAAAATTATGTGCCTCCTAAGAATTTAAAATTTTAGTGATTCTAGTTTTTGAAATTCTAGAAAAGAAAATTTAAAAATTTTCTCAAGCACAAAAAATAATATCAAATTTGAAATTCATTTTATGCGAGACAAAATGCAACATTCCAAAAATTCTAAGTATTGTTTTATTTTTAATTGATTATTTATCCCAAATAAGTATTTAATATTATTTTTGTAACAATATGTTACATTAAAGAGTAGTAAACTATTAAATTGACATTAAATTTTACAATGAAACATATATTAAAAAATTAAAGTTATCATTTTAAATTTTAAGTAACTTAATATTTTACTTCTACATATATATTAAATTATAAGAGTATATAATATATATATATATCCTTTTAATAAAATATTTATCATTTATGATTAGTATTTTTTAGGTTCTAATATGTATATAAGAATATATAAATATACATATGTAGAAAATATTTTAATATTTATATGTGATAAACCAAAATAATAACTGTGTATGTATATATATGTGTGTGTTTTTTGGTAGCTGATAAAAAAATTTAACGCTATGTTTATATAAAATAAGATATAAAATTGTATTTAAAATATATAAATATCCATAAAATATATTTGTATATTTATATACTTAGATTGATACACACACACACACACACATATTTACAAGGTTTATTGTATACAATTGATATATATATATATATATATATACATGGCAAATGCGATATTTTTAGGAAGTTGATAGTATAAAAAATATAAATAATAATTTGAAAATATATTTTTTGTGGTGAAATGATGGATTGTTTAAATAAATAAATAAATAAATATGTGTATATATAAATGGGATGCTAGTGTGTGCATGTGGTGTGTAGTATAAAGAACCTAAATATATATATATATATATAAACATTGTCTGTGGCATGTAATTTAAGAAAGTAGAGAAAGTAATGTTGTTTGTGTTGTAAAAGAAGAAGGAAAAAGATAAAAAAAGTTGATATATATATATATATGTCAAAATTTATATATTATAAACATATATAAGTTATAATTTTTTATATTAAATTATATATTTCATAAGTATATGTCATATATATATATCATATTCTCTTATATATGTATATATTTATATAATCATGATAAAAAAATGTTCCTTAAGGGTCAAGGAAAAAAATAATCTAAAAATAAAATTAAATAATAATAATAGAAAAATACCTTTTTTTGTTGGGAAATAAAAAATTAAAACCACTATTTATAATTCATTCCAAATAGTTTTTAATAATAAATTAATAATAAAATTATTTATTAAAATATTTAGGGCCTATAAATAGAAGCACTTCTCTTAGGTTCTACACCAAATAACTTGCTCACAGACTCCTTGAAAACAAATATGTGACTTCCTTTGGATGCAGAGATCGTGCGACTATAATTTTAGCCATTGGTGAAGGTGGTTTATCTTGGTTTCAATAGGCAAGATGTTTTGGTTAGTAGTTCATGGTAAGGGAAAATATGAATATACTATTTTCAACTTACAAGTTTATTTATTTTTAATACTACTAGTTATATAAGGGTGATATTTTCAGACATATATATATATATAATGGGATATGTTTTATTTTCAAAATATGATATTATTTATTTTTAGAAATTATAATTGTGTAAGGGATAATTTATTTTCAAAATTAAATTTCATATGTATTTTTTTCATAACCGCATTTATGTAATGGTTGTTTGTTTTAAAATATATTAAATTCATTATTTTCTGAAACCCATTCCTTGTAAGGGAGTTATTTTAAAATAATTCTATAGTATAAAAGTATTTATTTTAAGAAAATGAATTTTTTTATTTTCAATATCCTATTTTGGAACTATAAGTATGTAAGTTTTTATATAATAATTTTATTTAAAAAATATTAAAGGTGTTTTGAAATAATGTAGCTATATCTTTATGTGAATAATGTAATTTAAATTTTTTAACTTTTATGCATGATCATAACATGGGTCATAAACTATATTTATTCATTATATTTATTTCATATAAAAACAAGCATAATAATACAAAAAATTATTCCTTTAAATGAATTATTTTGAAAGTTTTATTTATAAATTCTAGATTTCTCAAAATTTGTGTGAAAAGGGTTTTTTTCTAAATGAATGTTTTAGTAAAATCATATTTGAAGGAAAATTATTTTCTATAATAGATAATTTATTTAATTTTTAAAATAATGTTTTTAATTTAAAATAAATGGGAAAAGAAGCCCTAACAAAAATGTTTTTATAAAACCCAACACTTGGGGATCAAACATGATTATGAGGAATGGGGAGTGAAACCAGAACTGCAAGTAGAAATTGTTTAAAAGTGCTACAACATGTATATATATATATATTTCTCAAGGGTTTCTAAGTAGAATTATCTTTCCATAAAACATTATTATTTTACAAAAGATTTTTTCTAAAACATAAATTGTAAATCCAAGTATTTTCAAAGGATATTATGTTTTCAAAATAATGTTTTCAAAGAAATAATTATTTTTAAACATTATAATATTTTGGAAAATTTTTTCAAAACAATGTTTTCAAAGAAAATTTTATTTTCAAATGTTTTTGAAAAGTACTTTCAATGATTATATATTTTCAAAATAATAGTATTATATTTGAATAGATATTTATCAAATGTTTATATTTTATATGAAAAGAAAAATGTTTTTAAAATATTTTTCAAAAATTATTTACAAAAGTATTTTCATTGGGTTTAAAAACACCTTAATATTCAATTTATTGTCATGGTATTTTATATTTTTTATAGGATCATTATATGTTTGATGGATTATATCTTTGTTAAGGGGCTAGCATAGGAGAATTCAAATAGTTTTTTAATTTATTATTTAAATAATGAAATGTTTTAAAAGTTTGACCATTTCCTACAAAACCAAGACTAGAAAATATCCTCATCTTTGTAAATGAATTTATATTCTAATTTTTAATTTATAAAAATAGAAGGTATTTTTTGAACCAGATTAAGAAGTGTGGGTCTCAGGTCACTACTGAACTTGTTGAGGAAGAGTGAAGCAATGTGGTGGGTTTGGTTGGATGGCCTGTCAAAAGTAATGTAGTTAACTATAGAGGTCACTATGTTCCTTTTAATACATATATATATAATTAATTAATTTAATAACAATGTATATATATATTGGTTAAATAATTATTTTTTATTTAGAAAATTATACCCCCAATTTAGTTTCATTTCATAACAAATGAGTAGTCAGAATAAGTTATTTTTATATAAATACCCAATTGAAAATATTTCCAAGGGTGTATAGTTTCTAAGGGTAATTTTGTGTATTTAAATATATAATGTGTCGAGAATGATTTGACAATGATCTTGAAAAAAACAATGGGAACTACTTTGACCATTTTTATTAGAAAATCATGATGTTACTGACTTTTTTCATTTAGATATCTAAAGATAAAAAAATGATAAATTGTTATTTTGTATATAAATTCACATATGGGTGATCCAAAAATGTTAACATTGATTACATTTCTTAAGTTTTATTAATTGGGACCAACTAATATAAAAATGATCATGTGGATTTTTCCATTATTCTTGATTATGATCATAATTTTTATTCTTGATTCTTACTCATTTTCTATTAGAAGAATCAATGTGTAAATGTTGTGATATATAAATGGGTATGAATTATACCCTACATTTTTATATACAACTTTTATGAAATGAAAAATGAATGGAATACATATATCATTATACATTCAATTTGGGAGGGATCCTGATAGAATGACTTGAAGTAAATAATAATCTAGGTCACCATACTAAGGGATGAATATAATGATAGAGTTGAGTTAAATATGATGTTCCGATGATGAGGATGATTAATTAATGATGATAAATAGGACAATAAATAAATAATATCAATGAGTATGATGAGGATTATGACTGTGGTGATGATTTCAGGGATGATTCTAATATATTGAATGTAATGTTATGGAGAGAACAAATGATGTATTTCTAATTTCAACTATTTTTGTAATATGGATGAATCATATTGTGTGACTTATTCAAAACATTTAGGGAAAACCTATTGATTATTTTTATATACTCACCTATACTTTTACATATATGTTTACATAAGAAGTTTAGTGGTGAATTTAAGGAGTGGTAACTTTTGACCATGAGTTATCTTTGATATTAGTATAGTGGTACCTTTCTGGTGATTTTGGGGTTATATGTATATACTTTTATTATGGGTTATTTTACCATTTTTAGTACCCTTACAATGATTTATTGTTCCATAAGATATTATATCACAATATTTATACATTTTATCGTTGAATACTTTTTTATTGGGGATTTTAGTAATTTATTATTCTTTTTTGATGTTATTCATTTTTTATATTTAATTCTGTACATTGGAGTGTATTCCTCCAATATAGTGTTTTTTTCTTCAACATTTATCTTAAATACAAGGAATATTAGAGGCAAGCTCCATGGGTCATACCGAGTTTCACTAACAATCCAGTAGGGGATCTAATGGAATCAGTCAATGGAAGTGTTATTTTAATGAATTTTTCTCAGATGTAGATTTGAATCTAACATATCCCCCAAGGAGGATATCTCATTATGGATATATTAATGTGTATTTAAATTAAGGATAATCATTAGGACATAAACACTTACTAAATATATAGATGTCTTATGAATTCATATTCACACAATAAACATAGTTTTAGTCAAGAATTAGATTAAAACCTAAATATTAAAATTCAATATATTTAATTTTATTAAATTAATTTCATTTTTGAAAATTTATTATCAAAATTAAATTGGGTTTTTTTTTTGATTTTTTTTGGAAATAATTGATTCTTGAGTGAATAATGAAAATATAGTTTTTTTAAAATTATTTTATTTCTTTTCATTAAATAAAAAAATTAAAAGTCTCATTATATTTTGGATTTTATATTAAATTATAATAGGATCCATTTTATTTTAAAAAATTTAAATAGAAAAAAAATCATTATTTTTATATAAGTTAATTTTATGCTTAAAAATGTATTTTTCTAGAAACTGAATTTTGTTTCATTTTAGGGATTTGTATTACAATTAGATTCTTCGACTACTAAAAAATAATCATGAAAAATAGATACAATATTTCTAATTAGGTGGTTTAAAATTGGTTATTAGGGACGTTTTATTTTTTGGCATTGTGAATAGTGACCATGGTAAAATTTATCACATTGGTATGAGAAAAACCAGTAAAACAATGTTGAATTAGTGGTATAAGGAATTAATATTTATCTAATACTTTTCCTTATTTAATTATATAACCAAATGGTTACCACCTACATAATATAATATTAGGCCTCAATAGCCCCAAGACCACCTCAATAGGCTAGGGGTTAACGAAAATTATCAAGAAGGAATGACTAACATGAGAGGACATTGTCTAATGTACCAATATACATGCAGCCAAACATCTCCAGGAAGAAGTTTAGTGGATAAATGGATAAAATAGTAAAATCAATAGTAAAAATCATACATATAAAAATATCTAGTGAATAGAAAAGACGACGACAATGTAATAAAAAATGTAAATGGGAAAATACATGCCCATTGAGAAAAGTTTTCCCAACAAGAAAAATACTAGAATAGAATCTTTATGGGATAGAACATATCATGATATCCCAAAATAATCACCGTACAAGGATTATTCACTTGATTACCTCTATGCTACTTTAAAATCATCCCCGATCAGTCTTCCATCTTCATATGACATGACACATATGAGAAAAGCCCATGTAGGGGTGAGTATATAGATACTCTATAGGATTCCCCAAAACTGAAGATGGTCCAAAAAAATACATGATATTAGTATTTAAATTAATACAAAAATAGGTAATTTAATCCCAACAACATAGATATATATTCAAAAAAAACCTAGCCCAGGGAGAAAGGAGATCTCCATATCACTACCCATCCCAGGTTGATAAGTAAGCCTTTAGATCCAAAGTCCCATCATCGATGCCCAATATCTCACATGTCTATCCAATGATTTCATGAGGAGGTTTTCCACCTTTATAATTGTACATAACCCAAGGGAGCATAATCTCCAAAATATTGAGTAATGATGCCCTCACACAATAGGGAAATTCCCCTCAATAGATATATGAACCGTGCCTATGTAGGGGAGTACCGTCTCTATATATGTTTACAAAATATGATGAGCCATGACCTGGTGCAACATGAGCGTATCATCTCCATTTATATAATACCTTCAACCATTTAGGGTTGTAAAAAATTTATCTAAACAATGAGTATGGGGGACCCACGCCAAGGTTTGATAGGGGAGTACAATCCTCATAGATAGAGGACCTATGTGGTGGGGCTCACAAATCACCACTGTGTGCACCAAAAAATGAGGGAGATACAACTCAAAACCATGAATCACATGATATATAAAATGGAATGAGGGGAACATACCCCAAAATATAAATCCATTGTCAAGGGAGCCACAAGTAATGTAAAGGAACCACATGCTTCCAGAGCTCTAAAATATGAGGGAGTACCACCCTGGTAGATGGGGGACCCACCTCATCTATAGTACGGGGGAGTGTCATCTCTATCTATATTAATATTATTGGGGACTCAAACCCTAGTGAGATAGGGGGTACCATCTCCATTTATAGGGGACCCACAACTTGATACGATAGGGGAGTGCCTCATCTTCTTGGAATAACAAGTATGGGGAAACCAAACCTTTATTCAATAAAGAAGTACCATCACCATGGATAGTGGAAATACACTGTGATATGAATAGGGAGTACCGTATCAACCTAGAATACAATGTCTGGTGTACTCTCACCCTATTGGGATATGGGATCCCTAATCCCATGGATAGAGGAATCACACCCTCATATGGTAGGGGAGTCCTGTCCCTACTTGTAATCTCTTCGATGACCCTTTTCGATCATGTCCATCGTCAATTGTTTCCTAAAGAAGAATAATTCTTGAAAAATATTTAATCATACCTAATTTTCTACAATAATGGATATGATCTTGTTATATTCAGAATGAAACCCAGGATACGATACTCAGCTTCCAAAATAAAAGACAAAACGAAGGAGAGATGAGAGGTATAAGTTTCTCAAAATGGGTGGTACACAGTGTGTATCGGGTCCACAAAGTGTGTGGACCAGCTCCTCTACCCATATTTATTATCCTTTAGACATGCCATGTCACTATACAAGGGATGTATTAGACAAACATGGAGTGTCTCAGTCACTCGGGGTATTCCCATGTGCATGTGGTCTAGCCCATGTTTGGTAGGCCATGTTGTGTATCTGGCTGTGTTCCTGGCCTTGCCCGAGTACCAGAACAGGAACGTGTACTCTTAGATTACATGAAATGGAATCCCATATGAGGTCCTAGTAATGTAATTTTATAAAATTAATGTATACTCAGGTAGGTTCACATGGTGTGTGACCCAACGACATGACATGTGATCCTTATCTTTTCCCCAAAACCCTAGCTACCGCACCAGGGTGACTACACAACATATTTTCATCCAATTACACACCTTGTAGTCAATAAGTTTTCTAAATAAAATTTAATATTCACACATCATCATCAAAATTACATCATCATCATTTCTACCTCTAAACACATTGGGGGTCTCAGATTTGGGGTCTCCCGTGCTCGACCAATTACCAATGGCAAGATTCCGATCAGATGAACCCATCACAACTTCTCCTATCACTACAAGTTCCTCTTACATCACCACTTTAAACATAATATCTACAAATCCATCATCACTACCCAGAATCCACTTCGATTCATCTACAAAACTCTGATCTGGTCTTTTTTCACACATCCACCAAGAATCTAGGGGTTCGATTATGCTTGAATTCACATAGAAATAGTCAAATCCGGATCCTATGGTCCAAAGATGAATAAAATAATAAAACAGTGGGGAAAGAAACACAAAAGAATGTAATATCATCTTTGGACAATATTTCTCATCTAATTTCTACAAAATCAGGGGCTGAAATGGGTGATTTAATGGAATAGATTATAAAATTAAACCAATCAATATAATTTACTAGAACCGGGATCATTCGATGGTAGAATAAATCAAAGATCAAAATAATATTAATAACATCAATTCTAAATAATTTAATCAAGGATGGAAACCAAAAATAAAGATACCAAATGTAATTATGGATCAATCATTGGTGAAGAATAATTTTTATAGTGATGAGTATGATCTACTGCTTCTTATGTCTGTTAATATACATCAATCCGACAACAATATGTCTTTGGATGTCAATCCACCAATGAAGAATGATCTCTTCCTCCTATCATAAATAAAATGGGTTATGTAGCTAGCCCGTGGAAAATATTCATTTGTGTGTATTTACATAGATTTTATGTTTGTTGTTTTAATATGAAAAATAAAAAAATAATTTAATTAATTTAATTAAATTCACCTTCCAATGGCTGCCTCAAATGGTCTTTTGGCCTCAACCAACGTCAGGTCACGCCTAGGTAAAACCCATGATCCAGTTTCAATAGTGGTCTCTGATTTTCCATGTAATACTCCATTTATGAGATACTCCATCATTTATGAAAAACTATGAATGGGTGATGTTAATATATTTAATATTTTTAAAATATAAATTCTGGTCTCACCGGGATAAGGAATCTTGATCCATCTCAGCACTAGGATCTGTAATTATTTATTAATATATTTTTTTGTCTTAAAAAGAAAAAATAGATTCTATAAATTATTCCCTCAATCGATGATTTTCTCAAAGTAAATAAAATTGTGGGGAAAATAAGCCCACATCTGGATGTTTTTCTCACTCGAGGTCTCCTCCATGCTCCCATGCTTCCATATCACACAAAAAAAGGGAATGGTCTACCCTCTTAGTTTCCTATCCTACTAATCCATGATCACTACTAGGAACTCTGTGAAGGTGGATCCATCCACAATATCCAGCTCTCCCTAGTCAATAATGTGTGTAGGATCATCCATGTTTCCCTCTCAACTATGACACATGGAATACTTCTTGCATCCACTCCAACAGATGGTTTAAGGCTAGGTGGTAAGCTACCCATCAAACCCTCTACAAGATCTTAAATAGACCAATAAACCCCATGTAAAGCTTTCTTCCATATCCAAATCTATGAAATCCACATGGTGGGGAGAGTATCAGGAAAATATGGTCTTATTTCCCAAACATAATGGGCATATGATGTCTATCTGCATAAGATTTATGTAGTCTATGGGATTTCATTATCCAATCATGGATTACCTAGAACTTTTCCATCATCACCTGCTCCAACTCTTTCCCAAAAATAGATGTCTCACCAATTTCATTCTTGCTTTAGGGTACCCTGTAGGATCTCCCATAAAGGTAATAAAATAGTGAAATGATGATAGTAGAGTGATAAATATTATTATAATAAAAATATTCCAATGGTAAGTTATCATATCATCTTAGGATGAAGTCTAAGATGAATCCTATCAATATATCCTTTAACACCAAGATATTACACTCGGTTTTCCCTTCTGTATGGGGGTGAAAAGTTGTACTCATCTTCAATTAGGTCCTGAATGTCTCCTATATGCCTCTCCATAATGATGGTGTGAACTACGCATCATGGCCAGAGAAATTTTTTTACGGAATCCCACAAATTAGGATGATCTCTGACACATAAAACTCCAAAATACTCTACACAAAACTCTACCCCTGATAGAAATTATGTGCACCAACTTGGTAAGTCAGTCAACTATCACCCAGATGGCATTGTGGCCACTCACTATCCATGGAATCCCTATTATAAATTCCATGGTTATGATGTCCAATATCCATTACGGGATGTCAGGAGGCTTTAAAAAATCTACCAGAAATAGGTACATAGCCCTCACCTACTGATATGAGTGACCCAAAGAGACAAACATGGCCACACTGTACTCCATCCCACAAAAACTATTATTTAAGGTCTATGTACATCTTACCTACATCACGGTACATAGTCAAATGATATGTGTGAATCTACCTGATCACCTCTTCTAGAAATGTTACCGGAACAACTGTTTTCCCTAGAAAAGTATGATGTTGTCACCTCCTTCAGAGAATCTATCTAGTTAATCTTTTAAGGATATATGTTTACAAAGAATCTCAAAGTTAATGCATCCTAATTGATCCTACCTCAATCACTATAAAAGTGGAGGATTCAACACCATAAATTGAAAAAGAACCACACCCCTCTCATCCACTTGGGTTAGCTACAAAGAATCCAACTTCTCACAATCCTCCTATACTAGATGAGAACAAGACTTCACGATAAGGGAATCTTCTAGAACGTTGCATTTCTTAGGAGTATATACTATATCAATGTCATACTGTTATAGGAAATACAACTAATTACTTTGTATTAGGTTTATATCTCTCTATGTAAAGAAATACATGAGTCTCTGATGGTTTGAGTAAACAAAAAAATCACTCACCTAGAAAATAGTTTCTTGAAATATTTTAAGAGAAGACTACCACTGTCCACTCTAGGTTATGGGTCACATAGATATGATCATTGTGTATCAACTACCTCAGTATATATGTGATCACATCATTCCTTTTCACCAACACAAAGATGATACCAGCTATAGAGGCAACACAATTCTCTACATACTCCATTACATCCTCTGTAGTCTCAAAATATGAGTACTAGTAATCCTTATACTCAACTCCTAAAAGGATCTTAAACACTACTCACTCTAGGTAAATTGGTTCTATTTACTTGTTATAACTATAATAGTGGGTGAAATTATGGATAAGTCCACCAAGAACCTATTGAATCTATAAATAACTCTTTACAATTTCCCCATGATACCGGTACACTTAGATCATGTCTAAAATCCTTCCTCAATTTTCATGTGTCATCATACCAAGATGCCATGGAAACAATGAATTCTAAAAATAGGATTACTATGAATTGATCCATAATGTATTTGTGGACCTAGATCACAAGTATCTCAACATTTATGGGGCATCTAAGGTGCTGGAGGGTATCACCATCAACTAAAAGTGACCATATCGGCTTTATAAAGTGAATTTTGGTACAACATCCTATTGAATTAGGATCTTGTGATATCTCTTCCCAATGTTAAACTTAGAGAGACACTTCTCCCTAATCCAGTGGTTAAGGAATTCATCTATTATTGGGGGTTGACACTCCTCCCTGACAACCACCTGGTTCGGGTGACGTCAATCCATACATCACCTCAGGCTCTCATAATCCTCATAGGTGAATAACTTAGGGATGTCAAAGTGAAAAAAACGGGTCTTATGATCCCAACCACTATACACCCTCCAACTACACCACTAGCTCTCACTACCCCACCAGGTCATCTAATGTGCTAGAGAAAACATCAGGTTATCCCAATTGGAGGTCTTTCTAGAGGAAAATCTCATAATGAAGAGGTAAACCTGACACATTCTAAAGAAAGGTTTCATCATACCCAAACATAATTATAGGAATATTAGTGCTCATAAAACCCAATACTCCAAGTGTAATACTCTACGACTGATAAATCAATTATATTGTCTAGTGAATGAGCTTATCCTTCTCTACCCAAGGATCAATCCTTATCAATGGAGGGAAACACCATCCCAAAAATGGGACGAACTACCATCCTCATTGGTAGCAATCATCTGAACATGGATGGTAAATGACAAGTACATAATGAGGAACAAATCATAGTGCACCACTTCCACTATAGAATGATTTTGTATGAGGATATCTATCCTCTCAGAGTAAGGTGACCCCATCAATAGAAACATGTGACCATGGATACTATTTAAAGGATCCTCCAAAAAATGGTCAAGTAAAAAGTCCTCCACTGGTATCTCTAGTTCTCAAGTAGGATATATATCCAGAGATATGTGGATTATGAATTTGTGCTAAAACTATAGTTGGAGTAGTGGAGAAAAATGTCATACCTCAAAGCACAATCAAGACTCTAGGAAAGAATCCACTTCTACTGGATGATCATCCTTTTCCTTGTCTATCTTCTCTTCTTCACAAGCTCCTAATTTGAAACCTTAGAACAACAACATACCCCGAACAAAAAATTTAACATTACTCATCCACCACACCTTGAAGATATAATAATTGGATGGAAATAACTCAAACTCACATATTTGAAATTGTATCAAAATAATAAGTGTCCATGGGGTATTTGTTTCTTTTCATTTCATGCTTGAATACAAAATAAACATCACTATTATATGGTTCTACTCATGCCTAGTGTTGTCCAAGAGAGGTCTCACCATGAGGACCACTATTGAATGTGGTCCTATCCAAGTGGGGTATCCAAAACATAGGATCACATCCGAACTTAACCACATAATATTGGAGTATGGTCCAACATGAAACTTGGGATATCTCTATCTTTGAAACCCACAATGCACACTCAGAACAGGTGCGTCATCCACCGGTATCATCTAAACCAATGGTTGTTCTACGAAGAGCACTGGTTATGAGTGAAACCATTCGGTCGACTGGGGTATATGGAAGTTTTAAAACACGTATCATGGACTCAATAAAATCATTGTATACTTTTGAATCTGGCTAATTGTAGAATCACAAAAACCTATAACATTGGAACTCATGGAGTGCACTAATCCAATGGGAATCCTCAGACTTCCTGAATTATATAATCTGTGGAATAATAGGAATGGATTATTCTACCTACACACTTGGAGGAATGATATCATGATATGTTCCATAAAATATGGCCTCATAAATCATCAAATATTTTTGATGGTCCGTAATTGGTAACATAGCTATCTATCTTTGGAAACACATCCTGAAAGTGATCCAGAAATACCACTTGAAAATGAGCATATATATGGGGATATGAATCAAGAAGTAGAATGAAAGAAATTAATTTTATATGATACATGTCAAAATGTTAACTGTAACCAATTTCTTGGTATTATATGTAAAAAAGAATGTAGTCAGAGTCCTATTGAGGGGTTTTGTCAGCTGCCACAACAATACTAGGTTCCTTGGCCTGAAATTCACACTCAATAAACTTTGAAACCATTTCCCAAAATTCTAATATAAAACTCATAATTGGAAAAATCATGAAACACTATCCCAAGGAATAACAAAATTTAATAACACTCTATAATTACCAGACCTACTGATGTCTTTCTGGTTGGTGGAAGACCGGGCTGCCACAACCCCATGACCATCTCCATAGGGAAGGGGATAGTGATAAGTGCTGAGAACGAATAACTAAAATGGGATGTATTTACCTAAAGTACCTATAAAATGAACCTAACAATATCCATAAAGAAGTGAAGAGGATAAATAGATAAAATAGTAAAACATAGCGTAAGTTATGGCTTGCTCACAACCTCTGGAGAACGCGCCACACACGCATCCCATTTTTCAAAAATTATTGACCATTGTGGTCTCCTCCACCTACTCAGCACCATATGTCTCGGCTCCGCCAACCTTGGATCCCGGCCCCTGCATCCCCTCAATTATGGCTCCTCCTTTCGATCCTGGTCCAGTGGATCTGTGGTCCCAACCCAGGCATTCGTTTTGCGATGCTCTCTGCAGAACTCCTTCATCTGATGGCCATCCTTGCCTTCCCGTGGTCTCCCTAGGGATGCCTTAGTCATCATGAAATGTCACTCAGATTTGTCTGGAAGTCCCCACTTCGACATTTTCGGAAGATTTGGCATGCTTGAATCTCACCCAGGTAGCTCGCTTCGGCGCCACTAAACCTTTGATCACGACCTTTCAAAGCGTCGTGGACTCTTGGGGCCTTCGTCTTATGATACAAACCTCTACTATCCATCTCTATTATTTTTGAATTGCTCTCACGTCTCAAGATGACTTTATTATAACCTAGTGTAGATCCTTGATAGAGTTTCAGTTTTACTAGATGGTTGATGGATGCGTATAGGGGGAAAGAAAGCCCTCTCGATGCGGTGTAAATCAATCTACTGGGGCTCCCACTACCTTTTCAGAATGAAGGTTTTCTTAAAGCAATTGGAGACTGTTTGGGTGGCTTCTTATGCTCAGATCTTCGGACCAACTGCTTCATGGAGGCCTCTATGGCTCGTATTTGTGTTGAACTGGTCCTTTCCCTTCCTGTGTCGGACACCATTGACCTTAGAGTGAAGGATTCCATTTGTTGGGTTCAAGCCATTTCCTATATGGTTTTACCATGTTTTTTCTCTTACTGCTTCTTTTAGGGGAGCTCAGTGCAGATGTTCCATCATTTTAGTCAAGCTGGACGACATCACCCAGTTCCTATATCTAAGAATAGAAGTGGCTGCTCGCCTCTCTCCCTTGGAGATCTTCTAGGGGCGACCTCTAAGGCAGTCCTAGCTCAGGGACAGTTTTGGTGTCTCTATCGGTCGATAAGGCCACTGAGACTCTTCTTGGATCATCTTTTGAGGTAGTCTAAGAGGATTTTTGCGATTTTGTTCCTTTTGTTCCGTAGTGCTTTCCCCCGATTCAAGTTGGCACTCACCTTTCTTCTCTTTTTCTCCCCATGGGCCTGCCACCCATGTCTCCCTTGGATTTTTCTCTAGATTGGTGTGTCTCAGGTGTGGTTGAGCAGTCTCTCATGATAGTTCCTATGGGTTACTCCTTCTAAGGTTCCACACCTCTCTATGTAATGAGTTCTATCTCGGATCACAACGCGGATGTCCCTCAGGGGGAAGCTGATGGCCTTGATACAGAGGTACACTCTATCCCTCGGGATAGGGGGAATCCTCAAGGCCCTATACAAGGCATCAGTTCTCCATATACCCCATCTCTTTCAAACATTATTGGTTTTCACACAAGATCCTAGTCCAGAAAACTTCAGGGTCGGTTGTTCTCCCACTTTTGAGAAGGCTATACAGTTTGCGGCCAGTCCCAGATCCATCCGTTTCCAATGAGTCATTTGCTCATCTGGAATACCCAAGGTACTAGATCCTATGTTAGAACATGCTTCTTGTCTTTGGATATTTCTAAACACAAGGTCTCTATAGTGGCCATCCTTGACCACAAGCAGTAACCAAGCAAGCTTATTGAGTTCTCTTGGAAACATATATTACATGGCTACATGCTGTGGAACCAACCAACAATCACATCTGGATATTCTAGCATCGAAGTTTCTTAGTGTCTCTAAGATAGGTGGGGGATCAATTCATCACTTTTAAGGCTTCCCAAGACTCCCATTCCTTCTTCATATCCTTTATTTATGGAAGCTAGGAATTTCATCAATCGGAATCTCCATGGAGGGATCTCAACTCCTTCGACCCTGGTAATCTGCCTTGGTTTGTTGGGGGGGGGGGTTAATGTTGTTATTGATCTAAAGGAAAGAAGGGGAAGAGGTCCGTTCAATAGGAAATCTATTCTCGCCTTCTCCCAATTCATGGACGGTAAAGGTATCATGGACCTTAGATTTTATAATGATAGTTTCCCATGGTGTAACAACTAATGAGGATCTCGTAGTTCATGGAGCTGACTGGATAGATGCATGAACAATATTCACGTGTTATCTACATATTCAAACACTCGGGTTATCCACTTGGCACATGGTATTTCAGATCATTCCCCACTCCTTATATCGTTATCTTATAGTAAAGCTCACCCCTCTCACTTTCATTTTGATCAACATTGGACAAGCATTTCAGGATATAGGGATCTGGTTCGTGACTCTTAGGAATCTCTTGCTCAGGTCCAGACATGGACTATTTTCCATAAAAAACTAAGACGGCTTGATCAGAGGCTTTATTTGTGGTAGAAGGATTTACCATCCTTAGACAGAGACTTGGATGCAATCATACAGGAAGTTGATCGTCTTGAAAGGTTCCTGTAAGAGGATTGTAATGATCGGTCCATTGAGGAGCTTTCTAGCAAAAAGGATATTCTCCCAGATATGCTTTAGAGGTAAGAGAGCCAGTATAGGGAGGATTATAGGATCAAGGGGATTACGGAAGGTGATATGAATAGTGATTTTATTTCACACTTTCATCAAGGAAAAGAAAAGGTGGGCTAACCCAAACATCGAGTTGGGGGATGAATCCTATTCAGATGATAGTGAGGTGGTAGGGGATCTCTCCCGCTCTCACTTCCATGATATACTTGCTGGTCTGAGCCTCAAATTTACAAATGGGTATTCAGGGGTCAACATGGGGATCTTTGACATCCTTAAGCCTATCTTCTCAGGCCATGATAATGATTCCCCGAGTGGTATTCCACAAGAGGAAAATATTCATGCAACCATGATGAATTTGGATCCAGACAGTGTAGTGGGTCCTGATGGTTTCCTAGGAGGCTTCTATAGAGCTTAGTGGGACATTATGAAAGGGGAGTTAGTAATGGAAATCCAAAATTTTTTCAGGGTGTCCTCTTCCTAGAGTGGCATGTGTTGGTTCGGAAGAAACACGAGGAAAGATGGCAAGAGGGGGGGTGAATTGCCTTTTAAAAAATTGATTAACAAATTAAAAATCAAAGTAAAAGTGCAGCGGAAATAAAGAGGCAAGACACACAAAATTGATAACGGAGTTCGGCCAAAAACTCGGCCTACGTCTCCGCTCCCAACTCAACCGTTGAGAGATTCCTACCGCTTGCTTTTCAATGGTTTTAGCAAGAAACCCACTAGGCTTTGAGGTAGCACTAGGACCTATTACAGTTGCTTTTGAATTGGTTTAGCAAGAACCCACTTGCTTTTGAGGGTTTAGCAAGAACCCACTATCCTTCTTACAGGTGAAGGATAGCTCACCTATGTCTCAAGCTATTTAAAGGAAAGCTTGGCAACCTCTTCACACCTTAGTGGTGATGTGAAACCCAAAAGAAAGAGGGGATGAGAAAAGTTTGGGGTTTGTAGGCACAAACCCAATTTTAAGCTCAAAATAAATAAAGAATGAAAAACCGTAATTGAGGAAGACTTGGGCGCCAAGGTATGATGGAGTTGATGTAGCGTTCTCTCCCAAGCTTCTTGAGGTGCTCCTTGGATTGGGAATTGGATTGGAGCACTTGAGGATCCTTGAAGGTGGAGCGTCGGAGGTTCGCCAAATGTGCAACAATATGTCCGGGCGCTTGGTATATGATCCGATTGGGTTCCGGGGCTTCCTTGGCCTTTATTTATAGGCATGGAACCCATTGGGGGCCTTCGGAGCCGTTGGAGAAGTCCTCGGAGCCGTTGGAGGCCAAAAGATGGTTGACTGGTCAAACCCAACGGCTAGTTTGACTGGGCTACCGGCTGGCCGGTACAGTCCCACCGGCTGGCCGGTGTGTGCAAAAAGGCATAGGATTCTTGTCCAGAGGCCACCGGCTGACTGGTACAAGCCCACCGGCTGGCCGGTGCCTTGGTAGAGAAGAAGAGTCTTGATCCAGGCTCTACCGGTCGACCGGTGGAGGAGCCACCGGCTGGCCGGTGGCAAGACAGTAGCAAACACTATTTGGGCTGGGTGCCACAGGTCGACCGGTGACAGAGCCACCGGTCGACCGGTGGAACCTGGCAGTGGGCAATCCCTCTGCCAGTTCCACCGGCTGGCCGGTGCTATCACACCGGTTGGCCGGTGGACTGAATTTCAGTCCATTTGATGTCCATTCTTGGGCCAACTTCTTGGCAACCTTGTGCCTTTCAATCAAAAACACTTCAAACAATGTTAGATAAACATGAAAGTGATTGTGATCATGAAAATTAAACCACGAGGGGATATGAGAGGTACAACAATCTCCCCCTATTTTGATGATCACAATCACCAAAACAATTAATGTAAAATACTGAAATTGAAAGGAAATGCTAAGCACGATGAAAAGGATTCTCCCCCAATCAATCAAGAAATTTCTCCCCCTTTGTGATTATCAAAATAGAATGGGGCATAAAACTTGATTGAGGGAAATTTTGAAAAACAAGAGATGGGATTTGAAAATCAATTGAAATTTTGGAAATTGAAAGATTTGAATCAAAAATTGAATAACAGTTTGAATTGAAAGTTTTGAATCAAAAACCAATTGAATTTTGAAATTTGAAACCAAGAGTTGAAATTGAAAGTTTGAATAAAATTTGAAAATGAAAAGCTTAATCAATCCTAACTCCCCCTAAATAAAAACAATAAATCACCGGGGAAAGGAAACTATTTTTGGCCCGGAGAGACTCGCAAGAAGGGATTTTTCAATCCAAACTTGTCTCATAGCGGGTCTTCTCCTATAGAATTCATCGGAAAAGAAAAAAGACTTGGGTTGGCCGTACCGGGCATTTTTGCAATCACACTCATAAATGAGGTGCCCGGGTTTTTTGCAATAATTACAAAATTTAAATTCGGAGCTCCCCCTTACAAAAATAGTTGGAGCATGGGAGGAGGAAGCTTGGTTGGTGTAGCCAAGTCCATGTGTGGTTCTAGAAACACGTTGAGAACCAAGGAGATTGGACAAATTTTGTTCACCTTGGGTGAACTTGGCTAGGGTCTCTCTTAGATCTTTGATGGTTGATTCCATAGAATCAACATTTGGAAAATTTTGGATTTTGAGGGAGAGTTCCTCCTTCTCTTTGAGAAGTTGGTCTTTTTCGGAGGAGAGTTTTTTGAAAGACTTTTTTAAAGCAACAAATTTTGACGATAAAGTATGAAAACCTTTTTCTAGTTGATCTCTAGCGTATTGGAGATCTTCATAGGATAAATGATTTAAAGAATTTGAATTTGAAGAACATGAGGAAGAGGAATCGGAAGAAGTTACCTCATGGAATGCCATTAGGCATTTGTTACCGTTGTCGCTTGAGGAGGAGGAGGAGGAGGATGAGGAGGTGTCACTCCATGTCGCCTTGAGGACCTTTTTCTTTCCTTTTTCCTTTTGCGTGGCCCGTTTTTTGTTGAGTGGGCAATCGGGATTGTAATGGCCCTTTTCGCCGCACCCGTAGCATTTTACCTTGGGCTCGGGTCTTGCAGTGGGTTCTTGCTTTCGATGCTTGCGGGATTTCTTCTTCTTGTGCTTCTTCATAAACTTGTGCATTTGGCGGGAGAGATTCTCCATTTCCGAGTCGCCGCTTGATGATGAGGACGATGAGGAAGGAGATGAGGAAGAAGATGAGGAGGAGCTTACTTCCTTTTGTACCTTGAGGGCAATGTTCTTTGGTGTCTTGATTGGTGTGCCCTCCTTTTGTGCTTGCCTCCTCATGGTGATCTCGTACGTCATTAGAGATCCAATTAGCTCCTCTACCGGCATATTTTTGACGTCCTTAGCTTCTTGGATCGCCGTCACTTTAGGTGCCCATGAGCTCGGAAGGACCCATAAGATCTTCTTGACCATCGTCTCAGCTGAAACATCATCACCAAGGGACTTTCTCCCATTGCACACGTCAGTAAATCTAGTAAACATTTCAGAAATAGATTCATTTGGATGCATAGAAAATGACTCAAAATCTTGACGATACATGTCCAATCGAGTGTCCTTGACTTTGTTGGTCCCCTCATGGGTAACCTCCAAAAGTTTCCAGATTTCATGTGCGGAGGTGCATGTGGAAACTCGATTGAACTCGTTTCGGTCAAGGCCGCAATGGAGAGCATTCATGGCTTTGCCATCAAGCTCGAAATTTCTAATGTCGGCTTGGGTCCATTTGGATTCGTCGGGGGAAGAGAGAGTGTAACCTTGCATGACTATTTTATAAATGGGATATCCTATGCTTCTAAGGAAAGTAGTCATGCGGGTTTTCCAATAATTATAGTCGGACCCATCAAAAAATGGAGCCCGACCCAAAGAGTAGCCCTCGGGGGCGAAAGAGGTTGATGCCATCTTAATGGATCTTAAAATTTGTAACCGGTTAGGGTATTACACAAATTTCCCTCTGATACCAATTGTTGGTTCGGAAGAAACACGAGGAAAGATGGCAAGAGGGGGGGTGAATTGCCTTTTAAAAAATTGATTAACAAATTAAAAATCAAAGTAAAAGTGCAGCGGAAATAAAGAGGCAAGACACACAAAATTGATAACGGAGTTCGGCCAAAAACCCGGCCTACGTCTCCGCTCCCAACTCAACCGTTGAGAGATTCCTACCGCTTGCTTTTCAATGGTTTTAGCAAGAAACCCACTAGGCTTTGAGGTAGCACTAGGACCTATTACAGTTGCTTTTGAATTGGTTTAGCAAGAACCCACTTGCTTTTGATGGTTTAGCAAGAACCCACTATCCTTCTTACAGGTGAAGGATAGCTCACCTATGTCTCAAGCTATTTAAAGGAAAGCTTGGCAACCTCTTCACACCTTAGTGGTGATGTGAAACCCA
Source organism: Viscum album (assembly GCA_963277665.1). NCBI lineage: Eukaryota > Viridiplantae > Streptophyta > Magnoliopsida > Santalales > Viscaceae > Viscum > Viscum album. Next base: position 1,998,896,477 of record OY728120.1, on the reverse strand, counting down.
AAAGAAAGAGGGGATGAGAAAAGTTTGGGGTTTGTAGGCACAAACCCAATTTTAAGCTCAAAATAAATAAAGAATGAAAAACCGTAATTGAGGAAGACTTGGGCGCCAAGGTATGATGGAGTTGATGTAGCGTGCTCTCCCAAGCTTCTTGAGGTGCTCCTTGGATTGGGAATTGGATTGGAGCACTTGAGGATCCTTGAAGGTGGAGCGTCGGAGGTTCGCCAAATGCGCAACAATATGTCCAGGCGCTTGGTATATGATCCGATTGGGTTCCAGGGCTTCCTTGGCCTTTATTTATAGGCATGGAACCCATTGGGGGCCTTCGGAGCCGTTGGAGAAGTCCTCGGAGCCGTTGGAGGCCAAAAGATGGTTGACTGGTCAAACCCAACGGCTAGTTTGACTGGACTACCGGCTGGCCGGTACAGTCCCACCGGCTGGCCGGTGTGTGCAAAAAGGCATAGGATTCTTGTCCAGAGGCCACCGGCTGACCGGTACAAGCCCACCGGCTGGCCGGTGCCTTGGTAGAGAAGAAGAGTCTTGATCCAGGCTCTACCGGTCGACCGGTGGAGGAGCCACCGGCTGGCCGGTGGCAAGACAGTAGCAAACACTATTTGGGCTGGGTGCCACAGGTCGACCGGTGACAGAGCCACCGGTCGACCGGTGGAACCTGGCAGTGGGCAATCCCTCTGCCAGTTCCACCGGCTGGCCGGTGCTATCACACCGGTTGGCCGGTGGACTGAATTTCAGTCCATTTGATGTCCATTCTTGGGCCAACTTCTTGGCAACCTTGTGCCTTTCAATCAAAAACACTTCAAACAATGTTAGATAAACATGAAAGTGATTGTGATCATGAAAATTAAACCACGAGGGGATACGAGAGGTACAACAGCATGTGCAACCATTGTGGTCCTAATTCTCAAATCCATGTCTTCCTCTTCCATCGGCCATTTTCATCTGATAAGCATGTGTAATGTCTCTTACAAAATCCTTTCCAATATTATCAATGCAAGGTTGTCCATTCACCTTCCCAATTTCGTCTCTAAGGAATATCATGGCTTTTTCAAAGGACGTTCCATCTAAGGGTGATCAACTTGGATCAGGAAATGGCCTGGGACCTTAGCTTCAAAACTTGTGGCTCTAACATGGATATTAAATTGGATATGGGGAAATAATTCAATTGTGTTGAGTGGAGATTCCTCAATAAATTTATTGCATATCTGGGTCTCTCTCCATGGAACATTGACATTATCATTTTGGTGCTTTAGATCAGCTTGGATGGAAATCTCATTCATGGGGAAAAAATTCTGTTTCATCAAATAAATTTGTGGGCTACATTAAGGAGATCCAATCTCTCCAACCATCTCCATTATCACTCAACAAGTTCTCTTCGTGATACTTCACCACAACATTTCCAACGTTGAGATAATTCCTTTACACAGAAGGATGTGATTCCCCTCTCTATCTCACCTTATGTTTGTAGATGACTCTATCATTTTCATCAATGCTTTCAGAGGGTCTATTAATGGACTGGACAGAGTGTTGGAGTCATATTTTCTTTGTACTCGTCAAATCATCAATAAAAGTAAGAGCACTTTATATATCTTTAATTCTTGCTCAATTATTAATTTCTAAAATGTGAGTCTTATTTTGGGAATGAAAAAAGGTAATCTACCTCTGTTGTATCTAGGATCCCCTATTTCATTGAATCCTATACGAATATGGGATTTTGATTCCATTGTTTGTAGAATCACATAGAGGGTGCTTAACTGCAAGAATAGATACCTATCCTTTGGAGGTAGAATCGCCCTGGTGAATAGTATTTTCCTGGATACATCAATTCACACACTCTCTACTATTGAGGTCCCTAAAGTGGTTATTTGTAACATGGAAATGATCCTTTTTGGTTTCATGTGGGACCCCGCATTTGAGGGTAGAAGGAATTGGGTTTACTAGTGTAGGATGATGAGGCCCATTTGTGAAGGTGGTATCAATGTCTGAAGTCTTTGTGATGCCCTTTCCTGCATGCATGAAACAATGGCTTGTGAAGGGCTAGAGAAGTGGACGTTATGGGAATGACCATGTATGTATGCTACATTGGGAACAAGGATGTTAGGGAGGGGCATGTTTCTCCCTTTTTATGTGAGATTAGACCCCATGTGAATTGAATCATACCTCATGTTCGCTGGATCATCATAACCAAGGATGTCTTCTTATGGCATTACAATTAGTGTGGGGAGGCCATTAGATACTTGGACTGCCCTGCCACTAACATCTCATTTAATGAGGCCAACAACTATATGTCTTTCATAAATTCCTTTCTTGAAAGGAACTAGAATTATTTGTTTTACCTCATCTAGGTTACCTGATAACCTGAGTATTGTGTGTTTACCCCATCTTCTTCTGGCTGCTTCATGTCCAAAAAATTATCAGTGTGTGATTGTCATTCTGGAAGTCTCGGACATCTGGAATGATGTTCTGTGGGATAGGGACATCCTCGTGAAGTTTAATTTCCTTACTTGGAGATTCCGTAATAGATCTATTCCTACTGATGATAACATCAAGCGGTGTTGTGTGAGCATGGACTCTAAATGAATTTTTTTCAAGAAACACTAGGAAGAAACCTCATAACATTTGTTTTTCAAGAGTGATTGTGAGAAAGAGGTTTGGAGGTTCTTTGGTGATTTCACTATCATTTCCATTCAATACATGTTGGATCAATCCCTCCATGTTCTCTTGTTCCATGGCTTGGGAACTAAGTGTATGGATAGAAAATCGTGTTCTTTGGTTTTCCATGCAAGGTTTTGGTGCTAGTGGTTGGAACAAAATGGGTATCTTCATGATGGGGTGGCCTCGACAGAAGGAATGATCCTGTTTAGAGTTAAAAGTCGGTTCATTGATTTGGTTTTGGATATTATTACTTGAAAGGAGGCTCCCATACTTTGGTGGCTTCTTCCTACCATGAAAGACCCCCCCTCCTTCCACCAGCTCTACTATAAGTAAATGGGTTCTATAGCATCCTCTCTATCACGGTTTTAAACTCAAAACTTATAATTCATGTGTCATGGGAGTCATATAAGGAGGGGGTCTCGTTCAGGACATCAACAGTTCTGTCATCCTGAAATTTTCTTCCCAGTTGGGCACTAGAACCTCTATTCTTGCAGAGGTGAAGTCTATGCTTTCTAGTCTCAGTGTGTGCAGGCCAAGGGGATTGGATCCTATGGAGGTGGAAACTGATTCCATTCTTTTCTCTAACGACCTCTAGGATCTTGGAATTGTTCCTTGGTCAATTGAGTATGTCATTTGAATATGTCGTGCTATCATATGCATCGACACCAACGTGTCACATACTTGGAGGGAGGTCAATCAAGCAATGGATTACCTAGCCTTTATTGATATATTCAGATCAGAAGACCATCATTTTCATAACCCTCTAAGTCTAAAACCAATGGAGATTAACATTATTAGAGGGGATTCCCTTAGCCTCCCCCATTTTAGTCCCCCGTAGTCAAGTTCCCCTTGGCTGAAATTTGTGGCCCTTGTATGATCCTCTTCTTCTATTTGAATAAAAATATACATGATGATTAGTAAAACCAAGAATAAAAAACATGAATGTAATAACCTCTAGAAAATAAAAAACAATGAGAATGTGTAGTTGAAAATATAAATGGAAAAATACAATCCCACTCAGAAAATATGCCCCAAACTAATGAAAAATATAATTTAAAATATCTGAGATATCCTATCAACTAATATCTAATCCCAATAACCATATGTGATCTATACACCTTATTATCCCGATGATCATATGAAATCAACATGGATCTATTTTTCATATAAATAAGACACAACATATGCATGCAAAGACCATACAGAGGTGCGTATATATATAGCTAGTAAGAAACATAAAAAACAAAAAATTGAGAAATTGAAGAAACAATAGAGGTATTCAGAACAACTAAAACAATTAGGAATAAAATTCTAACAACATAGATATATACTAAAAAATATTACTAGATGAGAGAGAAATAGGATCTCCATCTCACATTCCTTCTCAGGTTGATGAGTAATCTTGTAGCTCCAAAAGTCCATCATCGATGACCATAATCTCGTATGCCCGTCCAAAGAATTCATGATATGGGCTCACACCTCTCTAATTATTCCCAACCCCTTAGAGAAAAATCTAAAAAAATACATAGGACTGATACCCTAATACCATTGGGAAATGAAACTCAGTAGATAAAGGACCCACCCCTATGTATGGTGGGTTCCATCTCTATATATGTGTATAGAATATGGGGGACCTAAACCCTCGTGAGACAGGGGAGTAACATCCCCATAGTTAGAGGACCCACTTCTATGTAGGGTGGTAACATATGCATCTAAATAATGAATATGGGGGACCTTCACCCCGACACAACAGGGGAGTACCATCCCCATAGATAAAGGACCTGTGTGGAGGGGATCACACCTTGACACTGCACAAAACTTACATGTGGTGGAAAAAAATATGAACCACATATCTTTATTATCCTCATCAAAAAATAGTTGCGGGGCTTGCTCCCCACAACTAATTTCCACAACTAAGGGAGCCACAACTCTCGTGGAGGACCTGTGCTCAGCCAAAGCTCAAAAAGAAAAAGGAGTTCCAATTTGATAGATTGAGGAACCACACCCTCTGTAGTATTTGGGAGTACCATATCTGTATTTATAAATATTATGGGGGACCCATGATAAGGTGAAATAATTGAGTAATATTACCATAAATAGAGGACCAACACCCTAGTCCAACATGAGAGTACAACCTTTGCATGGAATAACATGTATGTTGGACCCATTCCTTAGTGTGATAGGGGACTACCATCCCCTTGGATAGAGGACCCACACCATTATAGTACAGTGGAGTACCATCTATACCTATAATATCAATTATGGGGGACCATCACCCTAGTGCAACATTAGAGTATCGTCCCCATGGATAGTGGGCCTACACCCTTGTATTACTAGAGAGTATCGTCTCTACCAAGAATCTGTCTGAGGATCCTTCCAAATCAATACAATCTTTGGGAATCTCCAAAAGAAACATCATGTTCTGAACATCAAAAATAATATCTCATTTTCTATAATGAAGGCTACAATAGGGTTTTTTTTCATAATTAACATCAGGATCAACTACACGTAGGAAAAAATATGATTAAAAATGATGGGAATATGAGAGGTAAAAATTTATCAAAAAGGGATCTAAATGACATGTATGGAGTCTACATAGTGTGTGTTCGTACTCCGCATAATGTTTGTGTTCTCATTTGGACAAGGATCAGTGTCCATGTCACTGTATATGACTTGTATGGGACCCACATAGCATGTCTCAGACTATCGAGGTATGCCCATGTGCTCCTGGATGTGCTCATGTTTGTCAAGTTGTTTTATATACCTGGTAGTATACCTGGCCAGGTACATGGCCATGATTAGGTACCAAAACATGACCGTGTATTCCTAGAGTACATGGTATGTCCTCCCACATGGGTTCTAGGTCATTTGATTCCAACACACAACCTAACTACTCAGGTAAGGTCAAATAACTTGTATCCCATACACATAGTGTGTGTCCCTTATCCATTCCTTGAAACCCTAATTAACATTGTTGGGTGACTATGCTTCATGTATTCATCCTAGTACACACTATGTAGTCAGGATTTTCATATAATCAATGGAATGATTCCCACATCACCGTTGAATTGTTTTTAGTTCTATTTCCACCTCTAGTCACATCAGGAGGTCTTGCATATAGGGCCTCCCATTCTTGATTTGTTATAAATGGACAGATTCTAGATAGATGAAACTATCACTGCTTCTCTAATTGTTTCTTCTGTCACTTCCATTGATGCTTCAGATACCAAATCCCCAAATATTTCGACACTACCCACAATCCTTTATAATTCACCGTAAAAACTCTAATTTGGTCACTGATCACAAATACATCATGATTTGAAGGATTTCATCATGCTTGAATCAACCTATAAATAGTCAAATCGTGACCCCATGGCACAAAAATGAAGAACATGAAGAACAAATCGGGGAAAGGCATTAGAAAAAGGTGATATCATCATTTTCAAATACTTAGGGGAGAAAAATAAATGAACAGGTGATTATCCAGGGTGATTTCATGGAATTTAAGATAAAATTAAATCAATCAATTTAATTAACATAATTTTTCTCATGTAAAGGAAAGATAAATTTTAGATCAAAATCATATTAATGAAATCCATGCCCAATAATTCAATCATGGGAGGAAACCACATTTGATGATCCCTACTTCAATAATTGATCATTTTTTACAAAGATCATATTTGATAGTGATGAAGATGATCTGTTGCATTGGCAATAAGTCAATCCATCTCAATCTCATTGTTTTTCATCATTCATTGTTGATCTTCCAATGAAGAACACTCTCTTACTCCTCACAAATCTAGAAAGGTTTAAGTGGCTAACAAATATAAAATAATCATAAGAGGGTATTTATAGTTAATATAATTCGTTTGTATTAATAAAACAAATAAATAAACAAATAATTTATTTATTTTAATTAAATTCACAAGGAAACAACTACCTCAACCAAACTTCTGGCACTGACCCTCCTTAGGTCACACCTAGTGTAAACCTGTAAAGACCCGTAAAATTCAAGGGAAATTTTTTCTTAATTTTCTTTAGAATTTTACAAGAGCGCGGTTTCAGACGGCACCTGATTCTGAGGCCCGGAGTGCCCGGAATTAATTTCCGAAGTTTGGCTCGGGTACGTTCAGTGAACGAACGAGCGGGAATTCCTAACTTTTGATCCGGTGCTCGGAATTGAAATCCGAGGGCCCCGATGAACTCGCAGCGCCGATATTCGCTTAAAGAGACCTTTTCGGGAGTTGCGTTTGTTGCGGGTTGAAAGTTAATTTTGGGGTTTTTAGTTTGAGTTAAATAAAATTTGTGTAGAACAAATTTTATTATAACTTGATAAAACCTACCAAAGGGGGTTGGAAGTGGGACCCACACCCACTTAACCTCCCTTGGGAGGATTAAGTGTGGTGGGGCCCACACGAACCCCTAATCCTTTCAAATTCTCCCAACTCCCTTAACGCCTCATTTATTGACTTGAGTTACTTATTTAATTATGGGAGTTAATCCTTTTGAATTTCAAACTTTTGAAATTCTATTGTGTTATGTAATAATAAAATAAGTTGTTGTCTTATTTTATTTTGGGTTTTTTGTTTGTCTTCTTGAGAGGTGGAGAGCTCTTCTTCTTCTTCAACTCTGACGAAGAACTCGAAGAACGTTCATCTTGATGAAGAACGCTCAAGCTCCGACGAAGAACGCCGCACCTCCATTCTTCGTTTACCGTGTCAACGAAGGGGACACCACTTCTTCCTCGGACAACCTTCGTCGGCGTACAAGTTTCGCCAACGACGTGTCTCTTCGAACGCATCCCTTCGTCATCGGATTTGACGAACGGCTACCGCGACGCCCGACCTCCGCGACGTCGTCTTCCGCGGAACGTTCACAATCTTCGAACCTTATACCCGAGGTAGGGGTTGTTGATTTCTTTTTGGTTTCCTTATTTTATTCTTGATCGTGAATAGCAAGTCTAACGTGTGGCTTGAATTATTTAAGTTGCGTTATTATTTTAACGTGAGGGGGCCGGACCGCACGAACACGGCCGAACCCCCCTCCATCGTTCTTGTTTATTCTTGCGGGTGGAAGCAAGTGGCATGGTGCCGTCGCACCACGCGGATAATCGTGCTTTTATTTTACGCGGCGCCGTCGCGCTACGCCGAGGTAGAATCTTCAAGAACGCGACGCCGTCGCGCCGCGTTGAAAGGAATCAAGGCACGGCGAAAGGGGCGCGGTGCCGTCGCACCGCGCCGGACGACGAACACCGCGGCCGGTTCCGGGCCACGGCGGGACGAGGAGAACGCGGCCGGTTCCGGGCCGCGGCGGAAGAGAAGACCGGCGGCCGGGCCGCCGGCGTCGGAAGCCGAAGGGGGGACCGGAATTTCCGGTCCCGTTGGAGAAAACCGGCCGGCCAGCTGGCCGGTCGGAAGGCATTAAACCAGGGGAATTAATCCCCCGGCCAGCATGTAAAACCCCCCTCTTTAAGAGGGGGGCGGTTCCATGAAAGGGGGGCAGCAGCCCCCCGGTTCTCTTTATTAAACCGGCCCCCACGTGGGGGCCATTTGTTGCAAAGGCGCGACACAAAGGCCGCGCCGCTTCAATCAGCGGGGGCTTAGCCCCCGCGTACGGCCCCTCGCGGCGCCAGGCCGCCGCGCCGCCCCAGGGGGGGGGGGGGTCGGGCCGGGTCGGCCCGGACCCGGACCCCCCCCCCCGTTTCGAACCAGAATCGGTTTTTGGGCCATATCTTGAGCCTCGGACCTCCGAATGACGAACCGTCTACGGCAACGCGATCCTTGGATCGAGACGGTCGTTTCGGTATATCGCACTCAAGGTTTCGGTTTACTTTGAGTTCGGCCGGGTTGGTTCGTTCACGAAACCAACCGGGCCTTCGGAGCGGAAACGCTCATATCTTGAGCTACGAACGTCCGATTGACGCACCGTCAGTCGCGTTGTGTTCCTCTTAGTGAGACGGATCTTTTGACATACTCCGCCCGAGGTTTGGACGCAGGTGGAGTACGGTCGGGTTGGTTTAGCCTTAAAAACCAACCGGGCCCCGGAGACGAAAATGCCAATAACTCTCAGACCGGGCGTCCGATCGACGCGCCGTCTGTTGCGGTGAGTTCCTATTGACGATACGGAACTTTTGGATACATCAACTCTGGTCTTTGTGACAGTTGATGTATCAGCCTCTCGGCTCGTGGAGCGGACCCTCCGAACGAGCTTGCTGTGTGCGGGAACCCTAGTGCTGGCTGCGACTGCTACAACTGCTACTACTGCTACGACTGCTATTGTGACTGCGACGACGACAGTACAGAGATCCTGTGTGGATTCGACGACGACAGTACAGAGATCCTGTGTGGATTCGACGACGACGACTACAGCACTCAGCGATCCTACGTGGATCAGTGCTACAGGTCCTGTGTGGGCCCGATCCTGTGTGGGTCCGCGCTCAGCGGTTCTGTGTGAGCCAGCGCCTACAGGTCCTGTGTGGGACCGATCCTGTGTGGGTCTTTGCGGGGGTTAGTTACCTATCGATCCTTCGTGGGTCCGACGACTTAGATGGATCAGTGATCATCTTTATCGTCCTTGAAGAAGTATACCTGTGTGAGCTGAATCCTATTGCTTTCCTGTGTGGATTGTGTTGTGCAATCCTGTGTGGTTTACGTTTTGCTTTCCTATGTGGAATACGTTTACTATCCTGTGTGGACTGAGTTGTACTTGGGCTCGGAGGTTGGAGCGTATTTGAATTGATGACTTAGGTATATGTATGGGCATATACCTAAGCAGTGTCGGTTGTTACTTCGTGATTGTACATTTCTTCGTGGTTTATCCTTTGTGGATTTTGAGAGACCTTCAGGGGTCTCGGGGTCCCTACTGAGTAGCTTATACTCACCCCTGCACGGGCTTTGCCCGCACTACGTTGTGTTGGTTGCAGACGACGGACAGCGTTGACCTTAGCTGAGGCTTGCAGAGCGGAACGGTACCCGGAGGTGGACCACTGGGCGGGACGTGCACGGAGCGGACGGCGGGACCCGTGGAGCAGAGGAGCTATCTGTACCCACCCTTCAGGTGGGATTTCCAGTGGACAGCTCGGAGTAGCAGCTTTTACTTTTCAGTTGCTGTTTTTCCCTTTTTGAGTTGTACTTTACTTTCAGTTTGGGTTTGTATTCTGGCCCATTTACCTTTCCGCACTTTCAGTCGTACTCTGTTTTGTTTAGTGTTTACTTTCCGCTTGTTTACTCTGTGGTGTGTGTTTACTTTTCAAAGGAAATGCCTTCCCTTTTTACCGGGATTTACGCCTTGGTGCTAGTCACCAGCCCCTGGCCTATGGAAGGCGGGCTTGGGGTAGTCACGGCACGGACCCCGAGGGCGGGTCGTGACAAATTGGTATCAGAGGAGTTCGGTTCTACCGCGAACTCTGATCTTTTCTATGTGAAGCAATAATGTTTAGCGTATTGAGTGTGGATATCAGTCCAGGGAGTCCAGTGTTGGTGCGGCGGCCGACATATCCGTACACCAGGACCCTAACTTCTGATTTCCGACTTAATGCACGAAAACATTGATTGCGTGTGTGTTTCAAAGTTTTCTTTGTGATTACTTATATCAGCTCATTAGGTATACTGTTCTAACCGTGACGCACCTGTTTCCTTTTCAGGATGGCCCCATGACGGCAGTCAGCTAGGGTTCCGAGAGTCGAGCGAGACGAAAGCCCACTGAGCGACGAGGCCTCGGTGCAGGGCCCTTTTCCAGTAGTGGCACCGGCGGTAGCTTTACCCGCCGATCCCCCGATGCTTCCAGCAGCAGCCGCTGACGATGCACGTCGCCTCAGCGCACTGCATGAGTTTCAGCGCCAGCGACCGCCCAGGTTTCGCGGGGAGACGGATCCCCAGGCAGCAGAGGACTGGCTGGAGGCAGTGGTTCGAGTGTTTAGGCTAGTGAGGACACCAGCAGACCTCATGGTGATCCTCGCTGCGAGCCTACTACACGCAGCAGCAGGACGATGGTGGAGCCTGATGCTCCAGGTGCACGATGAGGCATCCCTACTTTGGACGGACTTTGAGAGCCTCTTCCGCTCGGAGTTCGTCCCAGCCACCCTTCGTGCGGTGCGTATCCAGGAGCTTCTATAGCTGCGGCAGGGCAGCATGACGGTCGCTCAGTACTCGGCGAGATTTACCGATCTCTCGCGCTACTCGACCGACATGGTACGGGACCCATTCTTCCGGGCCCGGACCTTCGAGCAGGGTTTGAGACACGAGATCAGGGCATCGCTGATCTCCCTCAGCATACCGACTCAGACAGGAGTACTGGAGCGGGCCCTTCTGATCAAGAGCTTCCTTGCTGAGTCTACACCAGCACAGCGACCCACCGCAGGGCGGCACGTGGCAGAGTCATCTGCAGCAGGCAGTCGATGGATGACTCAGGGGTCCAGACAGACCAGACCTTCGGGCAGACGTTCTCAGGGCACTGGCTCAGTAGTGCGGGGCACACAGCGCGGAGCCAGTCTTTCGAGAGGCAGACAGTGCTACTCATGCGGCGGGCAGGGCCACATGGCTCGCGACTGCCCGACCCGCCGTGCCGAGGAGTAGTAGTCAGTTGATGGACCACCGAGACAGAGGCAGAGGGTCGACCGTGGCGGTCCGCAGGGAGGAGGCAGACGAGGCAGAGGAGCTGGACGAGCAGCCGGTGGTGGGCGACGCTTTGAGGCTCTGCCACCACCACCACCAGGAGGTCCACCCCGACCACAGGGAGCTGGCGGGCAGCGACAGGCACAGCTCCAGGCAGCAGAGGCCTACGACCACGGCGCACCCGAGATGATTCGAGGTACTATCTGTGTCTACTCCACCCTTTCTGCAGTTCTTAGAGACACAGGAGCGAGTCACTCTTTCATAGCCGCTGCCCTTGTTCGGAGCTCGGAGATTCCGACAGAGCCGTTGGCTCGATCCTTACAGCTAGAGACTCCTACGGGAGCAGACTCGACGATTACGCACTGGTGCCGGCAGTGTGAGCTTACTCTAGGAGGCGAGAGCTTCGACTGGGATCTTCTTGTAGCAGCGTCGAGGCCTTACGACGTCATCTTGGGCATGGATTGGCTATCTACGGTCCATGCACAGATTGACTGTTTTAGGCGCAAGGTGCGTTGTGTACGCACCGACGGGAGCAGGTTCACCTTCACCGGCGAGAAGGGAGCCTTAGCAGCACAGGATGGACTTCCGCGGAGGAGAGGACAGCCCATCACTCATCAGTTGGCTAGCCTTATCCTTGGAGCAGTTGACGTGCGGAGTCCTGGTTTTCCTGCAGTGGTGGATCAGTTTGCAGACGTTTTTCCCGACGACGTTCCAGGGCTACCTCCTCGCAGAGAGGTAGACTTTTATATTGACTTGTACCCCGGGACAGCCCCGATATCCACTCCAGCATATCGGATGGCCCCCGCCGAGCTTCGAGAGCTACGGGTACAGTTGGAGGACTTGCAGGGCAAGGGATTCATCCGACCCAGTGTTTCACCCTGGGCTTCCCCGATATTGTTCGCCAAGAAGGCGGACGGGAGCTTGCAACTTTGTGTTGACTATCGTCGCCTGAACCAGGTGATAGTGAGGAACAAGTATCCGCTACCGATGATTGATGACCTCTTTGATCAGCTCAAGGGAGCACGGTGGTTCTCGAAGATAGACCTCAGGTCAGGCTATCATCAGCTCAGAGTCAGAGACGAGGATGTGCAGAAGACGGCCTTCAGATGTCGGTATGGCCACTATGAGTTCTTGGTTATGACTTTCGGTGTAACCAATGCTCCAGCAGTGTTCATGGCTCTCATGAACAGGATCTTTCAGCCATACCTCGATCGGTTTGTCGTGGTCTTCATCGACGACATTCTGATTTACTCTACGACAGAGGAGGAGCACGCCTATCACTTGCGACTTGTTCTTGACACACTCCGAGAGCATCAGCTTTATGGTAATCTCTCGAAGTGCCAGTTCTGGATACGTGAGGTCCACTTTTTGGGACACGTTATCTCTGAGGCGGGAGTTGCAGTGGATCCCGCGAAGATTGAGGCTGTGTTAGCATGGGAGCCCCCCAGGAGCGTGACTGAGGTTCGGAGTTTCTTGGGACTAGCTGGATACTATCGGAGATTCGTTCCAGACTTCTCTAGAGTTGCAGCATCACTCACAGCTTTGACGAAGAAGGGGAAACCATTCGTGTGGTCAGACAGATGTCAGCAGAGCTTCCAGGAGCTGAGACAGAGATTGACTAGCGCACCTATCTTGAGGTTGCCTGAGGAGGGAGTAGGGTACGTAGTCTACTGCGATGCATCAGGGACCGGACTCGGATGTGTTCTGATGCAGGAGCGGGCCGTGATCGCCTATGGATCACATCAGTTGAGGCCGCATGAGAAGAACTACGCTACCCATGACCTGGAGTTAGCAGCAGTGGTCTTCGCTCTGAAGACATGGCGACACTATCTGATGGGCGAGCGCTTTACAGTCTTTTCCGATCATCAAAGTCTCAGGTATATCTTCTCGCAGAAGGACCTGAACCTGAGACAGCGACGATGGCTCGAGTTCCTCCAGGACTATGACTTTGAGATATTCTATACTCCTGGGAAGGGGAACGTAGTAGCCGATGCCCTCAGCAGGAGGACGGGCATTCAGCTACTTGAGGAGGCGACGGAGCAGCTAGCCTCTTTGCAGATATCCTTCGTGGATAGAGATGGAGCAGCCTTTCTTCAGTCTCTCACAGTCACTCCTCCACTACTGCAGCGAGTCAGGGAGGTACAGCGCGGGGACGCTGACTGTGAGACACGGCGTGCACAGATATCCTCGGGACAGGCACCTGATGGTTTCTCCCTTGGATCAGAGCACGACATCCTTTTCAGAGGACGTACCATGGTACCAGTTGCTTTGAGAGAGGAAGTGCTGAGAGAGTTTCACACTTCTCCTTTGGCGGTACATCCTGGAGTGGCGAAGATGTACCAGGACCTCAGGCGACAGCACTGGTGGCCGGGCATGAAGAAGGCAGTAGCAGAGTTTGTTTCTTGATGCCTTACCTGCCAGCAGGTAAAGGCAGAGCATCAGGTACCAGCAGGCTTGGTACAACCCTTGGAGGTTCCGGAGTGGAAGTGGGAAGACATATCTATGGACTTTGTGACTGGACTTCCACGCACTTCCAGAGGTCACGACTCCATCTGGGTGATTGTTGACCGACTCACCAAGTCGGCACACTTCTTACCCATCAGAGAGCTGGGCTCAGTGGAGAGCTTGGGACGTCTCTACGTTCAGGAGATTGTGCGGCTCCACGGCATGCCATCATCTATCATTTCTGATCGAGATGTCCGCTTTACTTCCCGGCTTTGGAAGGGGTTACAGGAGGCGTTCGGGACGCAGCTACGTCTTAGCACAACCTTTCACCCTCAGACGGATGGTCAGACGGAGAGGACCATTCAGACACTCGAGGACATGCTCCGTGCCTGTGTCCTCGACTTTGGTCGTAGCTGGGAGGACCACCTACCCTTGGTGGAGTTCGCGTACAACAACAGCTACCACTCCACCATCGGGATGGCACCGTACGAGGCGTTGTACGGCCGACCATGTAGATCTCCTTTGTGCTGGACAGACCCTGGGGAGTCAGCACTGGTGGGACCGGAGATGGTCCAGGCCACGACAGAGAAGGTCCAGGTCATCCAGGAGCAGATGAGGACAGCTCAGAGCCGGCAGAAGTCATATGCTGACAGGAGGCGGAGGCCACTGGAGTTCGAGGATGGCGACCACGTCTTCTTGCGGGTCTCACCTCGACGTGGTATTCGGAGATTTGGCCGAGGCGGCAAGTTATCTCCGCGCTTCATCGGACCTTTCCAGATTCTCAGCAGGATTGGTGAGGTGGCTTATCGCCTGGCTCTACCACCTCAGTTGCACCGGGTGCACGACGTCTTCCACGTATCTCAGCTGAGGAGATACGTGCACGACCCGACGCACATCATTGACCATGGGGAGCTTGACATTGACGATGGGGCGACTTTTACGGAGGTCCCGGTGGAGATAGAGGATCAACAGGAGTGGGTCCTGCGTGGGCGATCGATTCCTCTTGTGCGCATCAGATGGCAGCACGGGAATCTCCAGGAGAGCACATGGGAGCGGGAGGCTCAGATGCGTGCTCAGTACCCTCATTTGTTTCCCTAGTTTTTGATGTATCTTTACGGGGACGTAAAGCCCTGAGGTGGGAGTAATGTAAAGACCCGTAAAATTCAAGGGAAATTTTTTCTTAATTTTCTTTAGAATTTTACAAGAGCGCGGTTTCAGACGGCACCTGATTCCGAGGCCCGGAGTGCCCGGAATTAATTTCCGAAGTTTGGCTCGGGTACGTTCAGTGAACGAACGAGCGGGAATTCCTAACTTTTGACCCGGTGCTTGGAATTGAAATCTGAGGGCACCGATGAACTCGCAACGCCGATATTCGCTTAAAGAGACCTTTTCGGGAGTTGCGTTTGTTGCGGGTTGAAAGTTAATTTTGGGGTTTTTAGTTTGAGTTAAATAAAATTTGTGTAGAACAAATTTTATTATAACTTGATAAAACCTACCAAAGGGGGTTGGAAGTGGGACCCACACCCACTTAACCTCCCTTGGGAGGATTAAGTGTGGTGGGGCCCACACGAACCCCTAATCCTTTCAAATTCTCCCAACTCCCTTAACGCCTCATTTATTGACTTGAGTTACTTATTTAATTATGGGAGTTAATCCTTTTGAATTTCAAACTTTTGAAATTATATTGTGTTATGTAATAAAAAAATAAGTTGTTGTATTATTTTATTTTGGGTTTTTTGTTTGTCTTCTTGAGAGGTGGAGAGCTCTTCTTCTTCTTCAACTCTGACGAAGAACTCGAAGAACGTTCATCTTGACGAAGAACGCTCAAGCTCCGACGAAGAACGCCGCACCTCCATTCTTCGTTTACCGTGTCAACGAAGGGGACGCCACTTCTTCCTCGGACAACCTTCGTCGGCGTACAAGTTTCGCCAACGACGTGTCTCTTCGAACGCATCCCTTCGTCATCGGATTTGACGAACGGCTACCGCGACGCCCGACCTCCGCGATGTCGTCTTCCGCGGAACGTTCACAATCTTCGAACCTTATACCCGAGGTAGGGGTTGTTGATTTCTTTTTGGTTTCCTTATTTTATTCTTGATCGTGAATAGCAAGTCTAACGTGTGGCTTTAATTATTTAAGTTGCGTTATTATTTTAACGTGAGGGGGCCGGACTGCACGAACACGGCCGAACCCCCCTCCATCGTTCTTGTTTATTCTTGCGGGAGGAAGTAAGTGGCGTGGTGCCATCGCACCACGCGGATAATCGTGCTTTTATTTTACGCGGCGCCATCGCGCTACGCCGAGGTAGAATCTTCAAGAACGCGACGCCGTCGCGCCGCGTTGAAAGGAATCAAGGCACGGCGAAAGGGGCGCGGTGCCGTCGCACCACGCCGGACGATGAACACCGCGGCCGGTTCCGGGCCGCGGCGGGACGAGGAGACCGCGACCGGTTCCGGGCCGCGGCGGAAGAGAAGACCGGCGGCCGGGCCGCCAGCGTCGGAAGCCGAAGGGGGGACCGGAATTTCCGGTCCCGTTGGAGAAAACTGGCCGGCCAGCTGGCCGGCCGGAAGGCATTAAACCGGGGGAATTAATCCCCCGACCAGCATGTAAAACCCCCCTCTTTAAGAGGGGGGTGGTTCCATGAAAGGGGGGCAGCAGCCCCCCGGTTCTCTTTATTAAACCGGCCCCCACGTGGGGGCCGTTTGTTGCAAAGGCGCGGCACAAAGGCCGCGCCGCTTCAATCAGCGGGGGCTTAGCCCCCGCGTGCGGCCCCTCGCGGCGCCAGGCCGCCGTGGCCCGCCGCGCCGCCGCGCCGCCGCGCCGCCCGGCCGCCGCGCCGCCCCAGGGGGGGGGGGGGTCGGGCCGGGTCGGCCCGGACCCGGACCCCCCCGTTTCGAACCATAATCGGTTTTTGGGCCATATCTTGAGCCTCGGACCTCCGAATGACGAACCGTCTGCGGAAACGAGATCCTTGGATCGAGACGGTCGTTTCGGTATATCGCACTCAAGGTTTTGGTTTACTTTGAGTTCGGCCGGGTTGGTTCGTTCACGAAACCAACCGGGCCTTCGGAGCGGAAACGCTCATATCTTGAGCTACGAACGTCCGATTGACGCACCGTCAGTCGCGTTGTGTTCCTCTTAGTGAGACGGATCTTTTGACATACTCCGCCCGAGGTTTGGACACAGGTGGAGTACGGTCGGGTTGGTTTAGCCTTAAAAACCAACCGGGCCCCGGAGACGAAAATGCCAATAACTCTCAGACCGGGCGTCCGATCGACGCGCCGTCTGTTGCGTTGAGTTCCTATTGACGATACGGAACTTTTGGATACATCAACTCTGGTCTTTGTGACAGTTGATGTATCAGCCTCTCGGCTCGTGGAGCGGACCCTCCGAACGAGCTTGCTGTGTGCGGGAACCCTAGTGCTGGCTGCGATTGCTACAACTGCTACTACTGCTACGACTGCTACTGTGACTGCGACGACGACAGTACAGAGATCCTGTGTGGATTCGACGACGACAGTACAGAGATCCTGTGTGGATTCGACGACGACGACTACAGCACTCATCGATCCTACGTGGATCAGTGCTACAGGTCCTGTGTGGGCCCGATCCTGTGTGGGTCCGCGCTCAGCGGTTCTGTGTGAGCCAGCGCCTACAGGTCCTGTGTGGGCCCGATCCTGTGTGGGTCTTTGCGGGGGTTAGTTACCTATCGATCCTTCGTGGGTCCGACGACTTAGATGGATCAGTGATCATCTTTATCGTCCTTGAAGAAGTATACCTGTGTGAGCTGAATCCTATTGCTTTCCTGTGTGGATTGTGTTGTGCAATCCTGTGTGGTTTACGTTTTGCTTTCCTGTGTGGAATACGTTTACTATCCTGTGTGGACTGAGATGTACTTGGGCTCGGAGGTTGGAGCGTATTTGAATTGATGACTTAGGTATATGTATGGGCATATACCTAAGCAGTGTCGGTTGTTACTTCGTGATTGTACATTTCTTCGTGGTTTATCCTTTGTGGATTTTGAGAGACCTTCAGGGGTCTCGGGGTCCCTACTGAGTAGCTTATACTCACCCCTGCACGGGCTTTGCCCGCACTACGTTGTGTTGGTTGCAGACGACGGACAGCGTTGACCTTAGCTGAGGCTTGCAGAGCGGAACGGTACCCGGAGGTGGACCACTGGGCGGGACGTGCACGGAGCGGACGGCGGGACCCGTGGAGCAGAGGAGCTATCTGTACCCACCCTTCAGGTGGGATTTCCAGTGGACAGCTCGGAGTAGCGGCTTTTACTTTTCAGTTGCTGTTTTTCCCTTTTTGAGTTGTACTTTACTTTCAGTTTGGGTTTGTATTCTGGCCCATTTACCTTTCCGCACTTTCAGTCGTACTCTGTTTTGTTTAGTGTTTACTTTCTGCTTGTTTACTCTGTGGTGTTTGTTTACTTTTCAAAGGCAATGCCTTCCCTTTTTACCGGGATTTACGCCTTGGTGCTAGTCGCCAGCCCCTGGCCTATGGAAGGCGGGCTTGGGGTAGTCACGGCACGGACCCCGAGGGCGGGTCGTGACAAAACCCCATGCTACAGATTCAACAGCGGTCTTAAAATTTCAATCGAAGACTCCATTAAGGATATATTACACTATTTATAAAAAATTATTATGTTTGATATTAATATATTTAATATTTTTTAAATATCATTTATTGGGTCACCGAATAATGAAATATCACGCCGTATTAGTGCATGGATCTAAAAATAATTTTTAATATATTTTAGTGTATTACAAGGGAATAATTGATTATCTATAACTTATCCTATAGTATTATTAGATACTAGTCATATACATCATATTTTTGAAAATTTGGAAACTTAGTGACATATTTCTTTGATTTCTACCATTATAATATTTTAGTAAAAGAAAAATATGAAAATTCCACTTTCATTCCTTTTCATATCAATAATTTTTTGTGATAGGGATAAATACAAAATATTCTTGATTATAAAACTTTATTTGAATGTATGCGGAATTTATTTAATTATGGTAATTTATTTCAAATTTTTAGTGATTGAATTATTATCTTAAATGATTTGACAACCTTGATGTAGTATTTGTTAAATTAATATAAAAATAAAATAAATGATATTTAAAATATTAAATGTAACATAAGTTGGACTAATTATTGTGTTCCATGAATTTTATAGATAAATATTATATTCTTGGTATGTTTTAATGATTATATTTGACTTACCTATTTGTGTTTATGTGTTTAATGTTAAATTAAATGAATAGAATAAAAAACAGCATTAATTATATTTTATAATAAATAATATATTATTAAATTATTTGAAATTAATTAAAATATTATATTCATCCAAACAAATGCGATATGGTTTAAAAATTCAACCATGGCTCATTTATTTGTTTTTTTTCCTTTTATAGTAACATTATTGACCTCTAAATGGTGGAAAACATTATTTTGTGATAATTATCAAAAGATTTAACGAGGTATTAAGACTAAATGATAAGGGTGAAAGCAAAACCAAAACTTACTCAAATTTTATAAGATGATATTATTTTGAATCATACTCTTATATTATTCTACTTTTATTAATTTGGATTCGTTTTAACCAGAAAAATAGTTAATATTAATTCAATATTTTAATAAATCCAAAAATGCCCCTCCCCTCACTTATAAAAGGAGACCCCTACTCTATTTTCTTTACATAGAATTGAGGAATCTAGATGAGAAAAACCAAGAAAAATTCCCATATAAACATCCATATACATGTTCTAGTTGTTTTATCCCATCCAAAAGGCCATCCCAATGTCCCATATGAGAATATCTAAAGGAATTCTTCCAAATAAAATGTAATCTTCTTTACAGACTCTTTCAAGTTTATTTTTTCTTTAACTTCATGTTAATGAGTTGTAAATAATATAAAATTATAAATATAGTATCATAAATATAATGAGTTTTTATTTTGATTATGATATAACCATTTTCCAATTCTCTTACATCTTATGAAAAGAGAAAACATTTCTTGTGCTTGCATATGACTTACCATCTCCACGAAGCGGTGTTATTCATTTTTCATCACCACTTTACATGGATGGTTATATAGATGGAACTATTTAATATATATGATATTTATGACCTAATTACTCTTATATAATTATAATATCATATGTACTTTCTTAACTTTCCTTCTATCAAAATATGATAACGTTGTTACTTGGTTTCTGTAGACTACCACATCCACGAAGCAATGTGTTTTTTTTCATTTCTCATTTACATGGATGGTAATAAGGATATATTTAATGTATAAATATTATATCATGATTAAAATTATAGATATAATGGAAGCATAATCAATGTATGGGGACCATAACTCCCATGAAAAAACACGCATGAGAAAATAAAGTAGTTAACATAAAAATAATGATAATAAAGAATGATTATTGAGGAACATATGATAAAATGTTATAAGAGGATAATATATGATATTATAGATTTATATGTGATTTTTATATTTTTTTAAAATAAATTTGAATTTATTATAAATGATGTTAAAGGAACATAAGAGGAATGTCAAACATGAAGAAATAGATTTGTCCTCAATTTTCACTCTATTAAGACATATTTGGTGTTGTGAACGTATTTATTTTTATGTGGAGTTAATTAGAATTTATAAATAGTTATTCATTATTATTAATTATTAAATTATTTTTACTTTATAAAGAAGAATTTTTAAAAGAAAAGCTGGTCTTATTTTTTTGATCAGGAATATTTTCCTTCCATGTCTATATCTTTCAAAATTGTTTTTCAAAATCCCTTTTATTAACTCAAAATATTTATTAAGGGAATTTGAAATTACCCATGAATATTAAATCATATGAAAGGTATATTTATATATATATATATATATTTAAAATCCCATTTTAACTTTCATTTGAAAAATTCAAAAGGAATATTTTTTTAATGTATATAGTGTCAACATATTTTCCCACTAGAAAATCTATTTTATGATATTAATATTCTTCTATAATTTTTAATGGTTTACAAGGAAAATTATTTAATGAAAGGTTATTTTAATATCTTTCTTAAAATTTATTTATTTCTCCAATGGACATGATTTTATTAAAAAACCAATATCTATGTTGAATTGATGGTTTTCTCTTATTGCTTATTAATTTAGTTGTTGTTATCATTCTTTTGAAACATGAAATATCTTGTGATCTTTGGAAATTGAATTTTTCTTAAATAAAAATATTTATTGTATCATGGGTATGATTATTTTCTAAATGATATACCATTTCTATATACTTTTTTTACATTGAAGTTTATTTGATTGAATAGGGAAATATTTATGTTCTGTATTCCTAAAAAAAGGATATTTATTGATTATGCAGATTACTATGGATTAAATTCAATATATGAGGAATGAAATGGACATACAATGATGGTTGGAGTATAGAATTATATATCCCTTCAATGCATCCATAGGTCTCATGAGAAAAATCAGATGGTCAAATTAAATGGGGTTTTTATGTATACCTACCCATAGTTTAAACTATATTAACACAAGACTTTGAAAATCAAGATATCATGATGTTTGAGATTATAACATCCTATATTAAGAATTTCATTCATTGAGAATATAGTATTATTATCCATGACATTAATTCAATGATATTATAAATGTATTGATTTTGTGCTAAAGTTATAGATTAAATGGAAGGTGTTTTCAGTTGTTTACCTTGCCTTATTTTTTATGAATTGTTTTCTGATGATATATTCTTCTATAAATAAAAATTACTAAGCATTTTAGATCAATTTTTCCCTTACATAGGATATTAATAATGATATTATGAATAATATCAAGGATGTAAGAATATTTATTATTCTTTGTATTTCTTATCCCCGATTTAAAATGGGTATCATGTATGTATCTGGTTCAATAAGACTACTAAATTGATCAGTATTTGATGATTAGATCTCTTATATCTGTGGAAATATAATAATTGAAACAAAATCTATAGGTTACTAGAGTTGGGGATATTATAGTTGTTATCAGAGTTAATTCAATATAAATCATGTGTACTAGATTTTAAATAAACATATATAAGATGAGAATTATTATATACTTTATAGTATTTGAGGACATTTACAATTATGTGGATTTTATTTCATGAAAAAATATTCATGATGATTATGATCTACATTAGTGTGTTCCATTATTCAGTGATTAATCCTAAAAGAAGTAAGGGAATAAACACCCATAAAAAATGTAGGGATTTCTTGATTGAGAAAACCAATACAACTGGTATTGGAATTGAGAATAACGCAACCATAATATCTAGATTACTCAGGTTATGATAAATAAACTTTCCCAAATAGAGAAACATCGTTTTATAAAGCACGATATTCTGATGTTGGATATCCATATACGATGAAAGCCTCCATCTATTAGTGTAACTACTAATCAATTTGTTGCTGAGTAATGAATTAAATACCTCTAAAATATATTTCATGATTTTGGATGTAGTGAAAGAAAAAAATAATATTATGTCAGTATATTTTATGAGAGGATATTTGGATCAATGTTGGCCATTGATCCAGATCACCAAAGGGGTTCAAGTAATATAATTTATGGAATATATAAACTTTAAATTGATATTCATTGTGAAATACTTACCCAAAGAACAATGAAATGAAATGGAAAGGCAATTCATCACATTAAAGAAGGAGGAGGAATAAATTGTAGTGTAATGTGAGGCTAACACCAAGTGATAACCTAGAATTTCTTTGAACCATATACATAGCTCGAAGGGAAATAATGAACATCTATTTAATGGGTTTATGTGATTTCTCTGAAGGGAACTAGTTTATAAAAAAAAATCATCATATGATGATATAGTATCAAGTTATATTTAGAAAAAGAAGGAATTTTCTAGATGCTATATATTCATGGGAAATCAATAGAAGAAGAGATCAATTGGGGACTAAGAAAAATATAAAATTCAAAGAAGATGTATGGAATGAAGGAATTTATGTCATGTAAAAATTGTAGAAAGAAACATCTTGAATATTCTTGAAGGGAATGAGAGTATGTTATTTGTTTAGAGATATGGGTCATCTAGATGATAAAATGAAGGATAAAAAATATATGATTTACAGTGATTAAATGTAGAGAAATGGTTAATTATTCTGACTAATTTCCCAAGTGTCAAGGGAACTTACCACAAAAGTGGATTAGGGGGGAAGGAAAATCCTATGCGATCACTACATATGAGATTGAAGTTCTTAAATATGTAGTGGTAGGTATATTAATAATACCCTAAAATTTAGATAATAATTTATTTGATTTTGTATCTTCCCAATGTTTCATATCTTTTATATTTTCCAAGATAATAAGATATTTTCCTAGTACCATTGGAAAGATTTTGTTTTTCAAAACTCATAGGGGAATTCTCACCACAACAAGGATGTTTTATTCGATTACCATTTTGACCCATAAAAGTTCCCTCTCTATATAATTGATTATTATACCTATGTTAGAGTCATATATAATCATTAATAAGGATTGAAATTAAAAATATAATGAAAAAAATTATTTCCAAGAGAATGAAATTACAATTAATTTTTTTTATCAATGGTAAAATTTATTAAAAACAAGAAAGAAAATTACAAGATTCTGAAAGAGGGAATTTTGTTACAATATTTAGAAAGGAGAGGGAGGAGATCATCCTGTAACTCATCAGACCATGTAATGTCCAGGCTGATCCCATTGTTGGCAAGACCATATCCCACCATATTAGCTTCATGGTAGGCATGGGTGGAAATATATCTGATATCGATAAGCGAGTTCAGGCAGATCTTCCAACTCGCAGTAATGGGACAAGAGAGGTGAACAACCCGATTCCAAATTTCCTGAAAAATGGTAGTGGAGTCTCTTTCGATCCAGATGTTGTTCCAGCCTTTATTCTTCACAAAATAGATGGCATGGATGAGAGCCAACATCTCTGCTTCAAGGGAGGAGGTGATCCCGTAGTGGCCATAGAAACAACAATGGCAGTGACCTTTATAGTCTCCGAAAATTTCTCCACAACCCGCATGGCCTGGATTTACTTTTTAAGCTCCATCAATATTAATAATGATCCATCCAGGAAGCGGGTATTTCCGAAAGACTTCATGAAAACGTATTTTTTGAGGAAAAATTCCTCCAATCTTCAAACGTCGCAGGATCACGAAGTCACCGATCGAGTTGTCGCAATTAGCTGTCTAGATCGAGGCAGTATCGTTAATGGAAATCAGGATTCTCATACAACCTGTAATGAGGTTGGGAGAGTGATTATTTTGAATAATGAAATTTCTATCATACCAGATAATGTGTAGAAGCTCCGCCACAACAGGTATGAAGATATTTTTGACTCGTGATGAGGATATACAATTACATATCTTTATAGGGGATACTTAATCATTTCAGTCATATCTAGATCTACCTCCAACAACTCTTCTAAAATAGATTCATGTGAAAAAATATAATAAAAAATATATGGATTAAAAAGGCAATCTAAAATTTTAATAATTACCTATTATACATGAATACCTTTATTTATTTCATTAAGTGTTACCCGGTTATCCACCAAAATTTTAAGTTGAGTATTCTAATAATTTAATCCCCAATTTTATAAATACATAAAATAATACCTTTAGAATAGCCACTATCAAATTAATGGAGTTAAATAAATATCTATTGGATTTTTGTGGTAAGGGATTTATTTTACCTTGTATTTTAACTTGGAGAGCCTCAATTATTTTTTTATAAGAAAGATGGATATAAGTGGTTGTGCATTGATTATAGGGAAATCAATGATACTACTGTAATGAATAAGTATTCTCTACATTGAATTGATGATTTGGTCATTCAAATTGATGGTGTTAAATATTTCTCAAATATTTACCTTCATCATAGGTATCATCCATTGTGTGTAAATAAGGTATTTATTCCAAATATTTCAATTCTTATGTGGTATGGACATTATGAGTTTATAGTAATTACATTTGAATTGTTGAACGAACCATTTGATTATGAAAATAATTGTTTTTATTACACAAAAATTCACGATTTATTACATGAGAATACAAATGTTACACCTCATAATATGGAGAAGTATAGTGTCTTTTTGGTAATTAGGTACATTAAATTAAAACATAAAAAAGGTGGTACATTATTATTATTGAAAACTTCCTTCTTATTCTCATAATATTATATCATTTGTAAAACTAGATGGGATAACCTAAGGATATACATAAGAAAGGGGTAAGATATAATTCCTAGTAATAGAATAGACATGGCACAACCAAAAGAAAGTATTGCATGTTATATAATATTAATTTCATTGGGAAATAATAGCAGTGAGAATCATAAATATTAATAGAGAGAAATGATATAACATGATAACATAAAGGCATCATGTTAAAGTGGAAAAAATTAAAACATGAAATCATAAACATAGGTCAATCATAAATACCAAGACTTCATAACATGCTCCAAAAAGTTCCATAACATATTAGGATCACTCCCAAATCACATGATTGATGCCTCACGAGACGAAAAAATTACCTAATTAATTAGTGTGATTCCCTATTACCTTTCTTTCATGTATGTTTTTTACATTATTTTGTTTTCCTTTTTTGTTGGGTTAAAAATTTCATGATGGAATTGTGGGGATACTTATAAGAGTGATGTTAGGGATTTGTTGGAATTTTCAGCATAAAACCTATAGCTTTTGCAGTCTTCTAAGGATTTACACTTTGTGTAAGGAGGTAACACTACATGTAATCATTTCATTAATGATTCCATAAAATGGGTACACATCATGAAAGGTTACACACCATATAAATCTTACTTCCCATGTAAATATTAAAGACAAATTTTTTATAAAAAGGTGATGAGTTTTTTAGTGTATCTAGGCTTCATGTAATAAACAATGTGTTAGGGGGTTTCATTCCCTATAAAATTATTGAATTTGGGTTTTAGGGTGTTTTAAATATGGTTTATCATTTCATTCATTACAAACCTCATCCCTCTCACCCTAGAGATCTTCCAAGGTGATTTTGGGTGATTTCTTCACTTATAGGATAGTTCATTCAGCAATTTATCACCATTGTGGTTGGATTGATTATATTTTGGGTATGCAATTTTCTTGGTTCTTCTTTGGTTTTGGTTGTGATTGTATTTTGGATGAAGTTTTTGGTTAGATTGTTTTTTGTCAATCATTCTCAGTTTCATGTCCTGCATCATCTTTCAAAATCCATTCTATAGGTTTCCAGTCACTATTGTCGAATGAAACTAGGTTTCTACCATGTCGAGGTGGTTGTTTCTATATAATGGGTTGTTTTAATGAATTTCATGATGTTATTGATAAATTCATTTAGTATGTTCATTAATATGAAGTGATAAATGGTTTGAAATTATTTCTTGAAATGGTAAATGTTTTCAAAACGGGGTTTTCTTTGAAATTGGATTTTCATGATTTTTAAATATGTTTTTAAACACCAAAGCAGATTATATTGGTTTTGAAAATGTTTTATGAAGTTGTGATCATAGTTTTGAAAAATTTATTAGATGACTGCACATTGGAAACCTTTGGTGCTTTGGGAAAGAGAGACAAGTTTACTTAGTATTTGTTTCACCATTATAAGGTTACCTTTTGTGATATTGATTTTTAGTAATCAATATATGATGGATCCAATATAGGTTATTTAGGCTTGTGAGTGTCTAATAAAAAATGTTACAATGGCTAGATCCCAATTTGTGAGGTTATTTATCATGTATAGTTATTTATGGCATGATTTTTTATCATGGATTGTTTCTCAAAGGTTATTATATATGATGTTGTGTCTCATAGACTCACATGATATGTTGTTTCATGGATTTGTGTTTACCGGTATACCTCTTGATGAATGAATATTCTTTCCTATTTTTATCACTTCTACCAGATATATTTAATAATCTATAATATGAAAGGATTTTATGAAAAATAAAGAATGAAAAAGGGAAAATTATTTATAAATAGTTCATATTTATAAAAAATATTTATAAAACTATTTTGTTTTAAATGATAGAATTGTTTCAATCATTATATTAGACTTTTTTAGAAACTGGAGTGGTATCCTATTGAGATTTTTCTCACACCCTAATTATTCCTTTGGGAATTTGTGGAGGTTTTTTTCAGGATTCTGGTAATGGTAAAATCATCATGTAGTATTCTTATTTCTCTTATTATGATAGATTTTGGTATAGGTTGGTCAGGAGGTGACTTTTGGTCACATGGGGACTTGAATTACATTCTTTTTTAGCCAGTTTGTCTTGAATTATATGAATTTTATGGTATCTCATCCATCTTCACTTTGTAATCTGGTTTTTTGTCATATTTTTCTAATATTTAGAGATGGATTATGTTATCCTATTTTACCCATATCATGTGATGTTCCAGTTTAGGTGGCCTGTATAGTTTCCTCAGGGTGGTTCATTACAATTTGGTATCAAATGGGATGCTCAAATTGTAGTGTGTATGAACTACCTTAGTATGGTTTATTTCTTAGGTAGACCATTGTTAAGACAATTAGAATTCAGATAGTAGGTGTAGAGAAGGGGCTTGGCTAGATAACTTTCATGACTAAAACTGAGTTTCCATGTGAGGTTAAGGTCTTTTACCAGGTTTGAGACATGACGATTGAGTTAATTTAAATGAACTGTATGGGATGTTTATTTTAATTTACATGTTTCTTTTTGATAATGTATTTTCATTTATAGTTTTGGGTTTTCATTAAATTCTAAATTTTTTAAATCTTCTTTAATAAAACCAAAATTTGGTTTTAAGATTTTTGAATTTTCACATGATATATTGGTTTTTGTCATTAGTTATAAAATTCCTTTAAGAAGAGATATTCAAAATCTGAAATAAAAAGTTGAGAGATAGGTTCTACAGGTGAATCCTCTCATGGAACCTACTTTGATAGATGCTGTTATCTACACCATTTGTAAACTAGGTTATATGGGTGTCAGGAACCCATGATGTATAGTGGATCAAGGATCAAAATATAATATGTAGCATCCTCCTATATTCCATGGTGAGAAATATCCCTAGTAATATGGGGAGTTTATTGAGGGGATAGATAGGATCTTCAACTTCTTGAAGACTCATGAAGACTCCAAGGAGGTTTTTTCCTTGTAAATTATTTAGGGACCAGAAAGGAAACGGTGGGACTCTATTGTATAGGTTAAGTTGCATGATGATAAAACCCATGATTCATTCAAAAAAATATTTAAGAATAATTTTTATCTTGATACATTGAATGTGGAAAACTCTAAAGAGTTTCTGACCTTAGTTTAGGGGGAGAATACTGTTAAGGATAATTCTACCCATTTTTGTGATTTAGTGCATCTAGAAAAATATATTGTCAATAATGAGTACCTGAATATTGGGAGGTTTGTGTTTGGAATGAGGCCATAAATTCATCTAATGTTCATACTCTTGTGCCTTTTTATCACTATAGTGGTAGTTGACAAGGCAGCATTAGCTGAGGTAGACATATCAAAGAATAAAGGTTTTGGTGAAGCTTTAATTAGTTCACTGGATTACAATGGTGTACTATATTTATAGATAAAGAAGTTAAGGAGTGGTTATTTTTCCTCAAGATCAGTCTCAAGGGAGATTATAGGGTAGCATCAGGTTGTTTTCTACCTCTACAGAAGGATAGGTAATACAAATACTAAATGTTTGGTGGCTCTTAAGACATGTCATCTTTGTGGATGATCAGTCCATCAACAATGATTTTGTAAAAATATATCTCAAGGTAGTAGTGAATGATACACTATCACCAAGGGTTTATAGGATCATGGAGATTCACCCAAGGGTGGTGTGTCTAATCCTCATTCTAATGGATATGTTCATGTTCCGAAGACTGGATGAATTTATGCAATCGATTAAGATCTAGAGGAATTTGAAGTAGAGACATGCACTATTATAGGTACAATGTTTATATCATCTTCTATCATGCTAGATTTTTTTGATTTGAGTGTTACTCATTATTTTATATCATAAAATTTAGTATAATTATTTTTATTTCATTCATATGTTATGTCATTCTTGTTGGACCTTTCTACACCATTGGTATAGAGGTCCAAACAAGGTTTCAAATGTTCTAAGTGTTGGGTGATGATAGCTAACTTTGAGGTGGAGCAGGACTTCTTAGTGATTGATCCTAAAATCTTATACATGATTATTGGAATAGATTGGATAATAAGTGTTAAGGACCATATATAATGTTATTATAAAGGTGTTTAGTTCTTATCGATCGATGGGATCACACATGCATTCCACAGTGAGTGGGACTCTAGAATGGGAAGGGTGGGGCCCATTTTTTTATATGCTGGTGTAATCTCAGTTAGTTAAAATAAATGTTCCTTTTTTGTTGAACCTTTAATGGGTGGTTTACTACCTATAGTTTTGTATGAGTAACCTAATGTCTTTTTGGATGTTTTTTTTGTTTTCCACCACATGAAGAGGTCGAGTTTACTATTAACATACTCCTTGGTATGATTCCTATTTCTATACCATCATAGCTTATGGATGATACTATTTTGGTGGATCCTAAGGTAGATCTTGAGGAACTTGAGGCAAAATGATTTATTTGTCCTATAATGACACCATGGTCTTCTCTTGTTCTTTTTTCTATGAATGTAGATAGAATCCTTATTTATTATACTGATTATCAAAATTTCAATTAGGTGATCATTAAGAGAAAATATAATTTTCCATGGATTAATGGTATCTTTTATTATCTTAAAGGGACTCTATGGTTTTATAAGATTGACTTGTGATCATGGAATCACTAGTTGAGAGTCTAAGAATTATATATACCTATGATAACATTTAAGTCGATATGTTTATTTCATGTTTCTGATTATTCCTTTTATTCTCATTTATTATCTTAGGATGTTTATGAATTTGCTAAACCAAATCATTCATTGGTTCGTAGACTCTTTTTTTGTTGTGTTTGTGGAAGATATTTTGGTTTACTCCAAGTTAGAGGAGGAGCATACATACTATTTGGAAATCATTCTTAGAACTATGAAATAACAACAGCTATATGGTAAGATTTACCGGTTCATGTTTTGGATCCAATAAGTGGTGTTACTGGGTCATGTGACATCTTATAGGGGATTCACAGTAGATCATAAAATGGTATATGCTATTATGTCTTATGAGAAGCCTAAAAATTATATTGAGATCTAGTGCTTATTGGGTTTGACTAGTTACTATGGACTACTTGTTAAGAGATTTTCCAACATCCCTTATTCAATGACCTATTTAAGTTCTATGGTTATAAGTTTTCAATGGAATTACAAGCGTGAGAGATTTTTTAAGGATATTAAGTTGAGGTTGACATCGAAACTAGTACTTATTCTTCCTAAACTAGGGTTGGGTTTTGATGTTTTCTTTGAAGCTTTTGGTATGTGTTTGGGATGTGTCATGATGTAGGGAAAACATGTTGGGGATTATGGCTATCACTAGTTATTCCCTTATGAGAAGAAATACCCAACCCATGATCTTAAGATATAAACTATTATATATACACTCAAAACATGGAATCAATATCTTTTTTGGGAGTGGTATAAGTTATAATCTAGTCATATTGACTCAAATATGCTTCTACTTGGAGAGATCTGAATTTGTGGCAGGGAAACTGGGTGGAGTAACTTTAGATTTTTTATTTCAATATCTCTTATACCATTATTAATAAAAATGTGGTTACAGGTGCATTGAGAATAAAATTATTGATAAAATTTTGAGAAGGAATCAGTTGAGGAGTGGTCTCTAATTAGTTTGTGTGTTGATATGATATTGGATTTGGAATATGTTGTTAGATAAGTGTTCTTGGATATGATGAAATATGAGTAATATTTTGATGAGGGATTTCATCATGAGAAAGTGATAGACATTGAGTTCCAAATATTTAGTGAATTAATTTATTATGGGGAGACCTTGGGTGAATGGTATTAGTCACATTGTAGAGATTTGTGCTTTTGTAGTAGGTTGGTTGTTCCGTTTTCCTTGAGACATGAGTTATTGGATAATGGAACCAATTCCTATTAGTTTTTGAACCTTGGGGATACCAATATGTATCATGAATTGAGGAATCATTATTGGTGTCATGATATGAGATAGTCGATAGCATATTTTGTTACATGGTGCCGTAACTGTTAGAGAATTAAGGTTGTGCTCCAGAGACCTACAGGCTTGATGTAGCCTTTATCCATTATAGTATGGAAGTGGGATGAGATTTCTATGAATTTCTTCATTGTTTTTCCTCATAATCATAGTGTTAATAATTTAATTTGGGTGATAAATTTTCAACTAATGAAATCCGTGTATTTACTACCTATTCGGGAGGCGACTAACATGGAATAACTTTGGGTCTTGTATGCCTGAGAGATTGTGAGACATCATGGGGTGCCCTTTGCAGTTGTTTATGATAGGGATACAAGGATCACATCATAGTTTTGTAATGGTTTGTAGGAGTTTATGGGTTCCCAAATTAAATTAATCACATCTTATCATAAATATAAGGATTAAGAAACAGAGAGGGAAAGCATGTTTCTAGAGGA
Organism: Viscum album; assembly: GCA_963277665.1. Taxonomy (NCBI): domain Eukaryota; kingdom Viridiplantae; phylum Streptophyta; class Magnoliopsida; order Santalales; family Viscaceae; genus Viscum; species Viscum album. Next base: position 1,998,865,082 of record OY728120.1, on the reverse strand, counting down.
TATTATCCAGGCTTGTGTGCTTGATTTTGGAAAATCATGGGAAACAAATTTTCATTTGTTTGTGTTTTCCTTCATGGATTTTTATGTGTTTCCATGTATGTCTCCCTTTTGATAGGTAAAGTTAGAAGATAAGTCCTTGGATGGGACGAGTATTGTTCAGGAGTTGACAGTGATGGTGTAGTTGATCTAGAGGTGTTTGATCATGACACCAAGTCCTCAAAAATACTATGAATACCATCAGTGTCAGAAAATTGAGTATTAGGTTGGTGATTGGGTTTTCATGTAGTTTCACCTCACATGAGACATCACTGGTTGGTTTAGAAGGATAAATTGGCACCAAGGCTTGTAGGCCCCTTCGAGATCGTTTGATGAATGGGGAGGGTGGTCTATCAGTTGCAGTTTTCATCTAGTTTTATAGATATCCATGATGTGTTTCATGTTTCCAAGTTTAGGATATATATATGAGATCCATCACATGAAATTAAATGGGAGGATGTTCATCTTTAGCCTGAAACCACTTTGGATGAGTAGACAGTTCAGATTAAGGGTTTCCAAGATAAGTTATTGTGTAGTAAAATGATCCCCCGAGTCTAGGTACTATGGTATTGCAAATAGAATAGCTATGAGATGTGGGAGAGGGAGTCATTGATGAGGTAGTAGTGGACTTACGTTTTTTCAGATCTAGGATATTGGGGGATTTTTGGGGGTATAATGTTTTTATAGTTGGGAAATTATAATTCCCCATTATCTTTATATCAGTTATATTTTAATTTATTTTGGGTTTTTCTTTTTTTTTGGTTGAGTATTTCTGAGATGTAATTAGGAGGATACATGTAATGGATAATTCAGGGATTTTTTTTGGAATTTTCTATACAAAAACTACACTTTTTGTAGTCCTTAGGGTATTTTCACACTATGTAATGGGGTTACATGATGTGTAATAATTTCTTGGAAGATTCCATAAAATGGGTATATAATGTGAACATTTTCACTCCATATAGAGAATAAACACCATGTAAATATTAATTATATTTAAAAAAAGGCGTTGAGATTTTCGACATACCTAGGTTTTGTGGAATACATGAAATGTAAGGGGGAACACATCATGTAATAATCATGAATATGGGTTGTATAGTCCTTCATAGGAGGTTTATCATTTCATTCATTTCATCCCTCATCCCTCTCAACTGAGAGATATTCCTTGGTGATTTGGTTGATTGATTCCCATATGGATTTCTTTATTAATTGATTGATCACCATTGTGGTTGGATTTCCTCTCTCCAAGTATGTAGTCATATTTTTTCTTCTTTGGTTCTTGTTACGTCTAAGGTTTACCTATTTCATTGAAATCAAATAGTGTTTTCTAAAAATAATTTTCATTTTCATGGCATGAATAATCTTTTAAAAGTGTTTCTCTTAGTTTTTGGTCATCATTATTGAAAGAAACTATGTTTCTACCATGTTGAGGTTTGTTTTTCTATAAAATTGGTTAATTTGGTGAATTTCATAATGTTATTGATAAATTTATTTGGGTTGTTCACTGATTTGAAGTGATTAATGGATTCAAATTATTTCATGGAAATGATTTTTTTTTCAAAAAGTTTTTTTACTTTTAATATGGATTTGTATTATTTGGAAATGGGGTTTCAAACTCCAAAGAGGATTGTATTGCATTTGAAAACTTTTTTCTAAAATTTGGATCATGGTTTAGAAAAATGTATTAGAAAATTGAAAATTGGGTACCTTGGGTTTGTTTGGAAAGGTACATAGGTAGACATAATGTGCATTAAATGACTAGTATGTAACATTTTGTGATATTTACTGGTAGGACTTGATATTAATTAGATTCAACATATGCTTGTTTAGGCTTGTGAGTGTTTAGTACGCACTATCCCCTTGTCTAGATCCCAATATGTGAGGTGATTTATAATTTATGTTTATTTATTTCATGAATGATTTTATCATCGATTGTTGATCATAGATTTTTATATATGAGTTTGTATCACACAGCTTCACACGATAGGTGGTTTCGTGGATATTTTTTTAACTTTATACCACATGATGCCTGGATATGATTCCCCATTTTTATCACTATTACTTTTAATATTTCTATATTGAGAATATGAAACTCATTTACGAAAACCAAATGAAGGAAAAGTGAAAATTATTTAAAAATGGTTTGGATTTATAAAAATTCTTTGTTAAACTATTTTTTTTAAAAGTAAGAATTTTTTCATTCATGATATTAGACCTTATATAGAATCTATGTTGGTATCCTAATGGGATTTGGATTATACCGTACTTGTAACTTTAGGTATTTTTAGATGATGTTTTATAGGATTCACGTAAAGGGAAGAGAATATTATAGTATGTTGGTTTCTCTTATTGCTCTTACTTTCAGTATGGGTTGTGCTGAAGTTGATTATTGGTCACGTGGTGACTTGACTTACTTTCTTGTTTAGCCTATTTGTATTGTAATGTTTGTCGTTTGTGGTATATCATATATTTAAATTTTTTACTATAGTTTTTTCTTCTATTTATTATATTTAGGATTGGTTTTTATTATCCTCTTTTTCCCATATCATGTGATGGAGTAGTTTGGGTGGGTTTTATAGTTTCCCCAGGTTGGTTCATTACAATAAGCGCACTGTATAATTTTTGGCACATCCATCTCTTTTATATCATATACATGAATTGTGTCCCATGTAGATCATAAAGAAGTATTTCATCAATTTTAACCCCAAGTTCAAGGATTGTGTGATATATACATGGAATTTCCTAATTAATGAAAGATGTGTTCATCTAGGTGAATACCTTGAGTGGAAATGGCGGTGGATAATCACAATGTAATCTTTTGGCATAAAAGACACAATGAAATTTCAGCAGTATAATGATAGTACTAAATGTTTAATAAAATGGTTTATTGAGAGATAAAGTGGTATACAATCATTTTTATATAAAATCAATAGTACGAAGGATGTGGAAAAACATATCTCAACATTTGGTATTGGAAATAAAATGCATAAAATGAAGATGACACTTTAATAAATAGGAGAAGGGAAATATCCCTTACCTTGAGAGGATGACTCAAAAAGCTCGGTTGGAGCTTCTTTAGATCACATGGGAACTATAGGAGGACTCCAGAGAGGGGAGGGAAGAGTAAGTAAGGGTTACAAGGTTTTTGAGTGAAGAGTAAGAGGAGATTGGATCAGTTTATATATGAAAAGAGAGAGAAGTTCTTTATTATTTTCCAATAATATGTTTTGTACTCTATATAATTAAGTAATAAAAACTAGAAACCTTTCCTTGGTTGTTTTCACTTTGTTTCTACCAAAGAAAATTTATTTCCTTTATTTTATATTTCTATGGGGAAATTTAAATAAAATATTACACTTGGTAATGCAGAAGTGAGTCATATTAAAAAATAATTGATTATAATAAATTAATTTTTAATAAATGCATTGGATGATTCATAAAGGCTTTATAAAATTAATAAAAAAACCTCAAAATCACATTATTATTTCCGCCACCATAACCGTTTTACATTCTTTCTCATATGCTAAATTTTTAAAATGATTTTAAAAAGAAAACTCTTTAATAAATTATTATTTTAATATTTCATTTCAACTTTTATTATTTAGTCGAAAAGTAAGTTTTCTTTAGAAAACCTATATTTTTGACGAATCAATGGTCATATATAATATCTTTTTTGATTTTGTGGTATTTAACTTTCTCTTGAATCTTTAACATTCTTATGAATAAGGGAAATTACATTTATCTTAAATATCCTTATTATTTTTATCATGGAATTGATTATTTCCTAAACTATATACCATTTCCACATATTGTGTTTTACATTGAAATTTATTTAATTAACATAAAAATATTTATATTTTGTATTTGTTGCTCAATATGGATATTTTTTTCCAAGACATATTATTGTGAGTTAAATTCAATAAATAAGAAATGAATTGGAAATATATTGAAAAGTGTGGATTAAAATTATATAGCACAATTAATCAGGAATAGACCACATGAGATATATCAATTGGTCAAATTAAATGGGTTTTTAGTGTATGCATACCAATTGTTTAAACTATCTTTACACAAGTCCTTGATTGTGGACATATCAAGATGTTTGAGATCATGATGTCCAAAATTAATAATTTCCCTCATTAAGAAATAATTTATTATTATCCATGAGATTAAAATGTTGATATTATCCATATATTCATTTTGTGATAAAGGTATTGATTAAATTACATGTATTTTTAGTTATTTACTATTACTTATTGATTATTACTTATTTAATCATGATTTATTATACTATAGGTTACCCTGGTAGAGAACTTGGGATCACCCTTTACTTGTTTTCCTTTACCCATGTTATTAAGAAGATTATTATGAATAATATCAAGTATTCAAGAATATTTCATATATTATGTATTTTTTTATTCCCAACGTAAACTATGTATCATGTATATATCTTTTTTTAAAGAGTTATAATCTAATATATCATTCAATATTATATTCCACGAATCTCTACCAATGTAATAAAGTGGAAAATAATTTTTGGTTACTTGGTTTGGGGTTGTTACATTATATATATATATATATATATTATTATATCAAAAATATTAAACCAATCGATATGATCTTCGATTCCCCTAAATAAAATACACAAATATACATTTTCATTGGACAATCCATTCAATCATATTATAGGTTATAATTAAAAAAATCTGTAAATATACATAACCTAGACCTTACCCAAACCATTTAGTTTAAAAAAATAAATACCCAAAGTCCAATCCTTGGGATATTTTCTACCCTAATCCATACCTTTCCTGCCATAAAAATACCACAATATTAACATTAGGTGACCTAGAGAAACTAATCTGAAAACAACCTAGATGAAACTTAATTAAACCCCATACTAAAATCATAAATACATGTAAAATAAAATTTAAATTATAATTAAAATGAAAATATATAATATTTAAAAGTTAATATAAACTATCATGATCCACTCAATGTAGTAACAAAGTAAAAAAACAAGCAGCATCATGATTATTTGTAAATTCACCCAATGTGAGAAATTGTATCTAATGGATGAAATTTCAAACAAGTATGAAGCTTGAAAATTCATAGAATATATCAAATTCTTAGTCAACTATGTACCAAATTACTTTTTTACAATTTATAAAATTCATATGGAGTTGTAATTTTTCTATCCTAGATCGTGGGTTATTTTTAGAATTTGGGCTTAGATTTTAATTTTCATGGTTATAAAATATCAAGTATGTAAATATAGATATATATTCAGTATGGTGAGGTTTTTTAGATGATTTGATGGATGTCATAGTATGACCAGGGTGACCCTATAACTAAAATTATACAGTAGTCTATAGTTTATGTTATAAGGGTCCTTTTTCAGGCCTTGGTATTTTCCTAAGGACAATGGTCACACCATTACTAAGTGATTGAAAATGTGATAGGTTTTTAGGGGAATTATTTCTATGCGGAAAAGCCTTATGAAATTAAAATCCATTTAGGAGGTGTTGCATCATGATGATAACACTTAAATTGGGGTTTTTTTATCTTATGATTTTGTTTCTATGGGTTCTCCATAGGGGAAACTGATCACATTGTAACCCTTAGTTTACACCACAAAGGCCTAAAAAAAGGGGTTTAATGATGAAAAAATGGAGGCTCTATCATGTATGAGAATATTAAATGAATTTGAGTCTTGGGCCATTCCTAGGATTTGGAGGAATCTTTCCATATGTTTTTGGGCCATTCTATAATAAAGTTATGTGAGCAGTTGATCCCTCTATCTGGTAGTGGTCAAACCACGAACCATAGGGCTCACACCATGACCAATAATGGTTAGGGAGTACCATAGTGTGATACTCATAGTCTTGTTGTGGATAGATGGATTCCATATTTTTATGAAAGGGTGAGAATGAAATTTTTATAGTAATAAACCTTTGTTATTAGGTTGATTGATGGGTCCATGGGGATCCATTTTAGGATAGACCACTCCCAAAAATACCTATATCAATCATCCTTGTTGATTATTTACTCTTAGAAGATTTAAGTGGTAGAATAAAGGTAAATTTTCTCTTATATTACTTCATTTTTACCTCCCTAATATAGCCAATGATTTGCAATGATTTTTGGATGGGGTTTAAATTCAATTCCATGTAATCATTATGGAATCTGGTGGGGATGATATGGATTTTTCTCATTATGGATAGAGGATATATCAAGAGGTTGGTCACAATATATTTATATATATTTGGTAAGAGGTTTTTCACCCCATGATTTTTTCTAGGATTTTAAATTTAAATTTAATGAAATTGGTGAGTTTATGAGAGCCTTGTGATTTGTTTTTTTTTTCAGACAGAGATGTACTTGGAGTATTCCATGTGGTGGTTACATTAAATTTCATAGAGTTTCAGTGAGTGTATGATTCTATCCATATTTTTAGTTTATTATGCATCCTTAAATTAAATTGACTGATTAATTAAATTTTTTATAATTCAATATCTTCAATGCGATGGATTGAGATATAACCTAGTTTTTGGTATGAGTTTTGACAAGCCAAAGATGAGATTTTCTAAGAGGGTAACTTTATATGAGTTAGGTGGTCCTTAGAAATATCCATATTGTTAATTCATTTTTATATACATGAAATGTTTGGTATCTTAAACTATGTGTGATTGAATTTATGTATAAAATGAAAATGAATGGTTTTCCAGAAACTCCCATTCTTGGAATGAAAGTGGAAAGGGGCATGATAAATACTTGAAGACTAGATTAATGTGTTAGAAAGTGATGTAAAGAGTATTGATTATAAAATATATGATAATATATACTAATAATCTCTACATTTATACAATCTTAATGATATATAAAGGACCTAGAGAGAGGGTGGCTATACGAATCCTATGTTCTCAGTAAATTATTTTGTGTTGTTTTGAAAATTAGAATCACCTAGAGACTATATCGTTATGGGGTGTGGATGATGATTGTTTTATGAGATAAATAAGGAATTTATTAGAGATAGGATGAGAGGTTCGTGACCTATATCGATTTTTAGAACTTATTGGGAAGGTATGAGAGGCTTATACCTACTAGTGAAGGGTGAGATGATCATGTAACCCATGTATAAAGAAAACACACTCTTGAATATGTATTAGTGCCCTAGTGAGTTATATGAGTGATATAAGCCCATTGAGGCGTGGTGAAGTGTGAAATGAGTGTTTCCTCTTAGTTGATGGATTGAGATATCACCCACAATGATATATAATGATCCCTATGTCTGGGCCATGAGTGTTTTATAGATGTATTTTCACGTGAATTCAAAATTTAATAATGCAATATAACTAGGATGGTCCATATATTGTTGGATTGAGTTGTGATTTTGGATTTTAATAAGGTTTTTAACAAACCTCATTAAACTATGGTTTAAATAGGGGGCCTATTGTTTGAAAAAACACAGTGGGTGTCAGATATTATTTTTTATAATTAAAAGAGACTGAGACATGTTTATAGGACCTTATAGAATGCCCATATGGGTGGTATGGGGATGTCTATGTGTTTTTAGTGTTGTACTTATTTGGAAGAGATAGTATTTTGGGACCGAACTTTTAGGTTTAGTGGATTATGTGATCTAAAATGAGGAATATATCTAGGACTCAAGATATTTTCATAGGTTATGAGTTTGAGAGGCTCTCCTAGTATATGTGTGTCGGGTTTAAGAATGTGGAAAACTTGAGTGTATACAGTATATGATGGTTTCCATAGAGTATGTGACTATCTAGGTGGATGTAATTCAATTTTTGGGTGGGGAAAAATTTATCACCATATGTGATATTGGATTCTAGTGTGAGATTTTCCCCACACATGTGTTATATAAATGACATATTATCCTATTTGGAGAGTAATAATACACCCAGTTTCATGATTATATGATATATGTTTCCATTCAGGGATAATGTATTCCCCCAATCACACGATGATGTGACCTATGATTGTAGTTGGAGAGAAGGTATTCCCCTCGTCACATGATTATATAATATATTATAAAATGAGGGGAGTGGGTATTCAACTAGTCAATTGATGAAATTATATATGATTCGATGTGGGTAGAGGGTGTAACCATCGGTACCTTATGGTATGATGTAAGATTATATGTTTTGAGATGGTATTCCCCAAGGAACATGATGATATTAAATATGTTTCCTTAGTGGGGAGAGGGTATTATCTTAGGTACATGATGATACTATATTTACTTCTCCTTGGGTAGGGGGTCATGAACCATGATAAATAAATTATTCCTGATTTTAGGGAGGGACATGATACCCTCTGATGGGTATAAATTATTCTCTAATATATATTGAAAAGGTCAAAGTATGTATGGTGGACCTCATGAGTCAAAAAGGACTATTTATGACTTTTTTCTAATGAATGTTTTTTGAGAATTCAAAGAATATCATATCATTCAAATAGTGTATTTAGTGTTTTTATTTGATATACCATTGATGCTAGCCTTATGATTTTTAATCACATTCTTCTCATGCATGCATGGTGCAAGGGTACCCAATAAGACATCATTGATAACATGATTAGGTAGGGAGGAGTCCAAGTGTTTCATGATCATGTTGGATAGCTTAGAAAAAGTTCCAATATGTCTCTTGAAGATAGTAGTAAAGAATCATTTTATTTTAATCTATTTTTTATATTTTGTTGTGATCAACCATGTGGTAAATCATCATTAATGCATTCTTTTTTGAAAATATTTTATTTTCTGATAGAATGATTCTTGTTTGTTAGATTTTGTGCACTCTAATTTCAATAATGGTTTTTCTTGTTTATTTATATAATTATCTTCACTCAGATATAAAGGTATAATCCCCCCACGGTAATCCTGTACACCATCTTAGCTACTTGACAGCCATTGACATATAAGGAGATATTCATGGGGACACATAGTACTTGGATCTAGAAAATATAGATTAAAGGTGGCTGGGGAATTACAAAGTTATATTGATGCATAATTACTTTATCATAATATTTAGGAAAAGTTAAATAAGACCAGGAACGTGTCATAGGTTTTGATGGACCTCACACTATTTATTAATTAAATATTTTTTGTGGAAGGTCAATGTTACCACTGTGATGCCCTGGACACGCATTCCCATATCTGGTGATGAAAACATATACTTCACATTATATATTGATACTAATAGTAGACTCCAGGATATAACTATCCCATAATCAGATGATTCAAATAAAATATTATATTTTCTGGAATCACTATATATGTTAGGTTTAGAGATTTAGTGAATTAGGGAAACTCTTTAAGTAAAAAAATCCCATGTCCTAATCCAATATAAATTCTACCTAGAAAAATATAAAATATATTAATCCATAATAAGTCTTCAAAATTGCCCAAAAATTGCCCATACATACTATCTTCATATTCACATTCAATGTCTACTAATTTTATTTATAACCTAAGGAAATTGAAACATAAAACGGTGATCCAAAGAATCTAGTAAGGGAAAAAATATATTAGAAGCTATCAAAGAATGAATAATGTGGCCAGAGTAAATAAGATTAAAATAATTCAATATAAGTAAACAAATTATCATGAAGAAAAATACATGGATGACATAAAAATATAAAAAATTTCATGGATTATAGTAACTAGTTTTTTAGTGATGAAAAAGATAACAGAAGACAAATAATTCCATTCCCTAAGCCAAGACATCGAGATCTTAAACATCAAGATCTTATCATTTAGGATATGTGAATAATAAATATTTTTTCTATTCATGAATAAAAAAAATTACCATGATTTTTTGTCCCATGAGGCCTATAGATGAATTGAGTGCCTATATATACTGGGCCCACACGTCGTTAATTGATTCTAATTCATTCACCATATGAAGGAATAGGTAAACATAAAAAAAATTCCCTAGTAATCAACAAAAAATCACATTAAATTAAAAAGAAAAAATATTTTAAATATTTCCTAAATGAGTAAGTGGAATAACTTTATATCTACGGTTCCATCAAACTAACACTGCATGGAGTAATAGAATATATTTTATTCAACAATTTCTGTAATTAATATATTGAATATATGTTTACGTAGGCATCACTTAAACCTACACCGTATAGAGTATTGGTATACTATTAAGTTTATAATTTCCAAAATAGAAAAATGGAAAATAATTTTATATAAATATTCCTTAAAATATAATTGTATTGGGTAATGGTATAGGGTTATATCAATAATTTCGCCAATAAATCGATATATGGAACCAAGGTGAACACCATTCAATCAAGGGATGCAAAAATATTGTATTAATTGAGTAATTAAATTAGAAGGAAAATTATTCCTATAATGTAGGATATTTTGGAATGAAAAAGGTATTGATGGATCATTTAATTTATAGAAAAGAATGTTACATAAGAAACTAAGAGAAATAAGGTGGATGGTATTATTTAATATTTTCCTTGATCAAGTAAAAGATATGTCAATTAATAGTGTCTTAAATTTGAAACAATTTTTAGATGTTTTAGAAAAATTGCATTGGAAAAAATAATTATCCTAGATTTTTTGAAATAATTTTCAAATAAATATTTTAAAAAACTACGAGAATTATAATATCTTCTTGAAACCATGAAAACATCAAGATATGTATTCATATAAAATTTAAAATGTGAAAAAATACGTGTTGACACAAATAATGTTAAAATAGATTCTTCTCAAACATTTACCTAAATGACCCATATGGAAAATGTTTAAAGTTTATTTAAAATTGTTAAATAAATAAAATTTGTAAAAATGACCATAATAAATTATTTTTGAATAGAAATGGACATTCACAAATGTATCCAATTAATATAAACATGGAAAAAGGGAGTTCACTGACCCCAAATAAAAGGGATGGTTTGTTTCCAAATAATTGGCATGTAATGTTCCAATGGTGAAATGAAAAAGGGATAATTCATGTAAAAGAAAATAAAATTAACCTAGGAGAATACCATGATATGGTTTTTAGAGAGAAAATTATACACATTCCACTTACGGTTTATGTTTTAAAGAAATATATACTCAAAAATTAGTTCGGTGATGAAACACTCACATATTCATAGTGTGGGAATAAAAAGGGATTGTCAAGAAGATAATGATACAAGCATTAAAATACCATTAAATATAATATATTTCATATATTAAATAATTTTTCTAGTTAATACACCATATAAAAAAATAGTGGTGTGTAATCTCAAACATGTATCGTGAAATAAAATTTTAGACTAATAACCCATTACAACTTGAGTATCAATTAAATCCAAAAAAATTAAGGGGAAAGAGATTGAAAATGAATAAAATTTTAAAAAATTAATTATATAATATATCTTTTAGGTTGTATGTACACCACATAAAATTAAATTAGGTCTTAACAAGAATCACATGTTATGAAATAGGAATTGAGACCAACAAAACCTTTTCAAATAACATTATCATTAAGGTATGAATAATTTGACAAGGAGATTATATAGAAGGATTTTAGAAATATTTAAAATAGAAAGGAAATAAAATAAAAAATATTCATTAGGTATAATAAATTAAACTAGTAACAATACAATTTAATACAAATGTTTATAACACATTGTAAGAAAATGGAGTTAGCACATTCCCGTACCTAAATTCCCCAGGCCCTCTAAAGTGTTTTAAAATCCTATGTAACAAACAAAACTATATTAATAATATATTTATGAACCGTATTCAAAAATATAAACTAATATAAATTTAATTTTTATTTATTTTCTATATTTATATTAGATAGTTATTATATATTTCCAATATCGGGTGTTAGTAATTTTCACTATTTTAAACTAGTTTCGTAATATATGAGTTGTTTATCATTAAGTTAAACAATTTATCATTATTAGATCATAAAAGGTACTATAATTGATGTTTTATAATTATATAATATATTATAATTTAATTATATGGTATTTTTGGTTACTCTTCTTTAAGATGAAAATGACAATGAGACTGTTTTGGGGATTTTTAAGAAACAAACATTGGTACCTTAATTAATGTGTATAATATTTTTGTTTCTTTTTAAAAATAGGAGTAAATTTTTTACATTCTTGTTTAAATCATATATTATTAGTAATTATCATCTCATAGTCATTCATGATATTATATTATATAACTATTCATGTAGGTGGTTAAACTGAGCCAAACATGAATATACCATAATTAATGGGAGATTATAATTAGTAAATTTGTTTCATTTGGAAATAATATCATTATTACAGAATAATAATGAAATTATATAGATAATTTTAACGTATTAAATTATATTTTAATATGGTTTATTAAAAAATAAATAATATAGATTAAAAAGGATATAACTTACTCCATGGTGGGGGTAATCCACACAATGCACGATTAATATTTTAAATTCATGAAGAATGACTCAGAATGGAGGTTGATTATAAATTTTCAATTTATAGTCATAACAACATTATATATTTCACATTTATTCATATATTTCTCCCTTGTAACAAGATAATAGAGGGGTTGGTGAAAAACAGAAGTCATCCCTTCATGGAGGTGTTTATCCACTCAATAAACGAATATCAATTCCATTTTTTCATAATGGAAAATGAAAAATCTCGTTAATAGTTATCACCATTCAGTAGTAAAAATAATTATACAAATAGTAATGGTTTCATTATCTGGGAATTACAAAATTAAACTTGGGAATGTAATAAAGAAAATAAAATTATTTAGGAAAAAGCACTCATGTTGAGGATATAATATCTTCCTTGAAAATTCCTTGGAAATTGAGGTGTTAGGAAAATCTATCGTGACATGATAATCATGGATATGAAGGAGGATTATAGGGGATAAAAAAAGAGAATGTTTCAGGAGGAAACTAATTATTTTGGTAGTATTGATTGGGTAGTGATATACCCCGTTTGTAAGTGGTAATAATGATATATTTTATAAATGTTTCAAATTTCTATAAAGATACAAGTTTTTTCACATGTAAATAAGATTCTAAAATGTATAATAATGTAATTAGGGATTATATAAGGTTTTTAATCCATCAACCATTAATTCTTATAATTTTTTTATTTACCAAACCCAGTTTTTGGATCCTTTATAATACAAACTATGTTCTATAACATGTGTCACATGATACACCCAACATAAATAAAATAAAAACTTATTAGTAATAAATTATTAATTAATCTAAAATAAAAACTAAGATGTTAAAACATTAATATTTATTTCATTTATAATGTAAATAATTATCATGATTCAATATATATAAGTTTATTTTCAATAAAATCCATTTTCATTATATTATATATTTTCCTTTAAAAATATAATTTAAATTTTTTTGTATTCATATAGGAGAAATAAAATTAACTTTTAAATTCATAAAAATAAAATTAACTTTTTATAAATTTCTAATATTTTTCAAAAATAATCAATTTTCTCGCGAACAATGAAATTATCAATTATTATCGTCACTTTTATGAAGTTTCATTATTGTATAAATACATTCAAGGTTTTTGAATCTTTTTAAATATGAAATTATATTTTATAAAGAAGGCGAATTTTTTAAATATAATTTTGAATTTATAAACTGATGATCAACATTTCGAATATTTAGCCACCATTTTAATGATTTTTTTGAACAATATTTTATAATTAATTTTCACATGAAGAAGTGAGTTTTATATCATTTAATTATATTTGAATATTATTTTTAATGATAATAATTTTTTTAATTCATTATAACCAATGAAATTGATAATAATATCCTATTCATAAAAGTTTTTCCTTAAAAATAAGCTTTCTTAGATTATAGTTTTTGATTCTATACATGTGATGATGTTAAGATTATTTTTTATAAACATAGAAAGTTAATTGGATAAAATGATTATTATATTTAAAGTAAAATTTTTAATACTTTTAAACATGACCAATTTCATTTTTGGATATAAAATTACGATTGTTAGTATTAATATTTATTACCATGATAATGGTGAAACAAATATTGTAAAATTATTATTTTTATTAACTTAAAAAAATTTATATCAAATCAATTAAATTGAACCAACTTAAATAATGAATATGTTATGATTTATAAAAATATAAATTAATATATTAAAATTTATTAATTTTTTTATCAATACTAGAAAACATTATGAATTAATAATGGTAAAACTTCTATTTTTCTAAAAAATAGTTTTTATACACATTATCTTATTTAATTTAAATGTTAAAATTATAATAGTGATAAAAAAAATTTGATTAAATAAAGGTTAATTTTAGTTCCATCACACCCAAATTTGTTTATATGGGTTATGTTACATGTTTAATAAATCATATAATCACATGGTTAAAGACATGTTATCAAGTGTATTAGTAAAAAAGTAAAATATAATGAAATAATTGTAAAAACCATACAACCTGTTTAAAACATTTGTGGAAATCCATTGTTGGTTATTTCAATAATTAAATACACCTAAAACTTACTAATTCAAATATTTTTAGATAATGACCTATGAATTGTGTCATGACATTATTAAATGTTAATGGGAGTTTCAATAAGTAATCTTTCCCTCTAATATAAATGGGGATCACATACATGCCTTCAAACCAATACCCCTTCTTCAAATTACTCTATGAAACACTACCATTTTATTCTACCTAGAACCATATCCCACAAATAGAATCCAAAATTCACTCATTATTTGGGATAACCTTTAGGGTTTAGATGATATTTTATGTTCACGTAATTATGGAGAAATTGGTGTAACGACCACTCTGACTATAACCAACATTTATATATCATTTATGACTTATAAACTCAATATTATGAAAAAGGAGAAAGATATTTTAATTAATTAATTAAATAAAAATTGGAAAGTAATAGAAAAAAATAAAAGGAACAATAAACAGTAAAAAAATTATTATGTAAATAACTAACCTGTATTTATTATTCTGGATGATAAATAATGTATATGATGATTTGGTGTTAATGTAAAGAACATTATTTTAAAATTAATCTTTTAATGTTTCCCAAAAAGATCAATTTTGAAACCATATATATATATTTTCAAATATATTGATGTTTTTATATAGAAATATTTGAAATAAAAAGGAAATTTTATGTCTCCTTGAATCTATTTTTTTTTAAATGTAGTTTTTATATAATTGTTTTACTTTCATTCCAAAAAGTAAAAATTAATTCTATATTTTAACTTATACATCTCTAATGACATTTTTAGTCCCCATATTATTTAAATTATTTTCTGATTCCCTTATAACATTTGATTTTTTATTCTATTAAAAACCCTATTTTACATTATTTTATGAATTTTAGTTTTGAAAATGTGGTTTTAATGAAAAGCGATAAATAAATATTTGAAAATAATTTCTTATGGGAGAAAAGAATTTTTCTATGATGAATGATTTTATCTAATAAGTTTTGGTTCTTGGTTATTGTTTTTGCGAATGGGTGGTTATGTTATAATCAAAAGGCTACTGAGCCCGTTGTATATCTCTAATGCATTGGGTAAAGGAAAGAAGTTACCCAATTGGGCTTCACCTAAGAGATTATGGGAATAATTTTTTTTTGTTTATTGTAATTGTACCCATGATGTGTTTTTATGTGTAATCACAATAGTTATTCTTTGTGTAACCATAATGGTGATCCCATTAGTATGTGTGATATGAAAATGATGCCCATTATTTCGTGTATTTTTTATCTATCCATATGATGGGTTTTAAAAGTTTTAATTTAGTGAAAATAGCGTATATTTCATATTAAAATAATTTATTTCATATTATTAAACATTAATGTAATAAATGTAAGTATTTTATGAGTGTTATTATTTTTCACTTCACTATCATGTTTCATTATTTTCTATCCCCGACTAAGATTTATGTTATCATACCATATTTTAAAATGTTTTTTGATTTTTAAAGTATAGGAACTGGAAATTATGATGTCCTATTGAAAGGCATGAATATTTTTCATGAAACGAAATCAGGTTTTATTTTAATGATTTTATATTTTCATAAAAATGGATAATGATCATAATTTTTCACTTGGTAAAATATTTTTTTATGTAAATTAATTATCTAAATATATAAATCATTAAACAGAAATGATTTTTGGAGTTAAATAGTGTGAATTGTAGTCTAATGACACTATATTATGTGATGATTGATGCTAGTTCAACATAGTTTATATCAGAATTTTATTTAGAGAGCTTTAATGGAAAGTATCTTATTTGAGAAAAAGGTAATAGTCCTCTATAACCACAATGATTACTATATTAGGGAAATTCATAATTATTTTTGATAAATCAAAAGAGTTTTAGATAAAATGACTAATGATATATTAGTGTTTATCCTCCTCATAAGATGGTATATAACAATTTTATTTATATGAAAAATATAACATTTTTAGTAATAGTAAATGGATTGTTCCAATATGAAGTAATGTAATAGAATATGTGAAGTAAAATTTTGTTGTTATCTGAATGAGACACAGAATTAACATAGAGTTGTATTGATAACACTTGTGGTTATTAATAACCACCCATCATGATTAATGATGTACAACATGGACAATTATGAGTTGCTTGGTAAATTAAAAACGAGAGAAATGAATCCATGTGGTTGTTCTGGGGATAAATATCAAAAGGGTAAATATATTCAACAAAATACGTGTCAAGAATATTGAATAAATCACCAAAAAAAATTTCTATAAAAATGGGAATATGTTTTGTATGTTGTAATGGAGGATATAAAGTTATAATCATCCAGTGAAAAAGGAAGTATTCAGTTATCTCCTTGAAGGGGAAATAAGTTCTTCCAAATGAATCAATTGAATATTTAAAATATTGGTAGAATGGTAATTATAAAAAAAAATTCCTAGGGGGGTATTT
Source organism: Viscum album (assembly GCA_963277665.1). Classification (NCBI taxonomy): domain Eukaryota; kingdom Viridiplantae; phylum Streptophyta; class Magnoliopsida; order Santalales; family Viscaceae; genus Viscum; species Viscum album. The sequence goes on along the minus strand of OY728120.1, from coordinate 1,998,848,069 downwards.
CATGAATGGGATACGAAATACTATATATATATACATATTCAGAAATAACTAATTTTTTTACATTTTAATGTGAGAAAAATAAAAATTTCCCATGAAAGGTATGGATTATTTCAAGGCATAATTTTTGAAAATGGTGAATCTTAGGACATGATTCATATTTTTTATAGGAATTTTGTATTAATGAATTAGAATGAAAATGATTGTAATGGAATGTGATTATAATTGAATAATTTATATTTATACATATATGGGATTCAAGGGTTATGGTAGATTTAATGACGGTCATGTGTTTAAAATAATAAATAATCTTTTAACGATGGGAGTACATTTGGAGACTTTTTTTAGATTTGTTAGATGGTTGAGGTATATGTAACCCTTAAGATTATGTAGGAAAAAATTATTCGATTAATAATTAACTTTTTAGTTTTTGGACATATGTTTAATGGTATATATAACCTTTATGTTTTATATGATCTTTATTTTTCTTGTAATTATGGGTTATTAAATTTTCGTGTTGGAAAATAAATGGTATGAGATAACCTTTTAGGTTAAAAGATTTCGTTAATGTAGAATATATTAAGGTTATTTTTGAGGATTTTTATCATTTTTTTATAATTTATATATATTATATAAATATATTTGTATAAAGAGGAAAACATACAAGTGGGGTGGTAATCATTCATATCTAGTAAGGCCATGAGGATTGATCCGACAACGAAAGGGAAACAAGGGTGCATCACCTACCACCATCCTATACATTTTTATAGTTAGTATGATGTCTTTATTTTTTTAAATGAACTAATGTTATTTTAATTTTGGGATTACATATTTTATTATTTAGATAATAATTAGATTCAAAAGTGATTTTGTGATTTTGTGATTAGTGGGGTTTTGGAAAAAGTTCACTACATTGGGAACCTTATATGATTAAGAACAAAAATACTAGTGGATATTGTTTCAGGAATAAATTTATATTTACATTTGGAAGGATATATGATTTTAATGTGGATTTATGGTGATTTTTGTTGTTTATGGAAATGATTATCATATTTGGGTGATTTTATGATTTGGAAATTTATGTATTAGAATATTAAATTAATATTAATTGAGTTCTTTGGAGATAAACGTTAAATTAATATTGGAAGAACATTTGATAAAATAATTCTAATTTTTGGGATTAAATCATAGTTAGGAATATTTTTAGGAATTTTATTGATTTTTATTTATTGAATGATTTAAGATGAACTTTTCATATTAATATTGAAATTTGGATATTAAAGTAGTTTTTATTCATATTATGTTTTATTCAGTATGAAAATAATCTTATCTTTTACTAAACATTTTTTTTAATGTCTAATTATTTAATTAATATAATGATAATAGTTTAGGTATTATGTGATCTATTAAAAATTTATTCTAGTTCTTTAGGAATTAAAAATTCAACCTGAGTAATCAATGTTTCGAGAAAAGACATGTGTTTGTGATAAATGTTAATTAAAATTAAACATTATTAATGAAAATTATATATATTTCCTTATGTAATTATTCTCTAAAGTGAAAATGTTCCCCAAATTTAGGAAATCTATTTTTAAAATAAACCTTTATCCATTAGCATTCCATTTTGAGAAATCAAATTTCTTCTAAACCATCAATGATTTATAGTTTTTTGATACTTAACTTTCTACTACACATATAATATCAATCTATATTAGAACTTGGTAGTAATAATTTTCTTTACCAACCATGGTTTACCTTCCCAATAATGTTCACTTATTTTGAACCATAATATTTTTTATTCTATATGTCCTTTTTAATTCCCTTTCTCTATTTTCAAGAAGATATTTTATTGATCTTTTTTTCACAATGTTAGTTTTAATCCATGGTATTATGAAAATTGATATCATAGTCACCAAACTTGATTTCAAATTTTTAGGACTCAATTTATTAAAAGGGGGAAAATTTAACACACTACATGAAAATCACCACATAGTAGCAATTATTTTGGATATGGGGGCGGTTTTTTGAAACCGCTGCTAAATTGTGTGTCAGCATACAATATGATGCAGTTTATTCAATTTAGTGGCAGTTTATGGTAACCATATTAGTGAACTCATTTCATGGTGGTTCTTTTTTTGTTTTAGTAGGGGTTATCTTGGAAAAAATGATTTCTTTTTTCGTGGCGGTTTACATCATCGCTAAAAAATAATTTCATTTTCACTAGGAAAACTGCAGCTAAAACCAAGATAACCGCTGCAAAATGATAAGAGAGGTTTAAAACAATGTAGAAGAGGTTTTAACTGCTACTAAAATATTGTATTTAGCAGAATTTTTAACCACCAAAAATAGTAAAATACCAAATTATAGGGGTGGTTTAAATTTCCACTAAATACGATCCATTTACATAACGGTAGTTTAAACTAATTCTAAGTCTAGATTTACAAAAAAAACAACTGATTCTGCCGCACCAGCACCAGTTCCCTAAAAAAACCATTCCTATTTCACATACACATACATCCTACATCCAAAATAATACAAGGAAACACACAATTTCATAAGGGAAATCATTTTCAAATCCACACACACTTGTCTGAGTATCACTCATTGCATGGTGTGATAATATTTCCCCCGAGCCCATCCATGTGTTCCCCCTTGGGAACCAGTGTTAGTAAAATGATTCTAAGTAACCCCAACAATGTGATCATCCCTAATATAACATGTATCTCTCCTGATGTAAAATGTATCAACAACCTATGGGCCCATCCTTAGTATTACATAAAGGGGAAAACAAGTTTCTTTCAAGGTGTAACTAAAACATTGATTTTATTTAAGTTTTAAATACTAATGATTCCACGTGTAGAGCCATTCCATCATATAAATCAAGTGGATTTAATGATGTTAACACGCACAATCCATTTCAATTGTTAATTCATAAAGGATATGTACTAATCAAGCCATAAATCATACCATTTCATTTATTTAATTAGGTAGTCTATTCCATAATAAATGGTTTCTGGGAATTGAATAAAAGTAATAGGTCCATGTGAAATACCCATGGAAGTTAACACCATACATTCAAATGTATGTGGTAGGCCATGCTATCATGCATTCAATATGAGAACATCGAGTTCCCTCAATAAGACTTAGGCCCTAACCACCTAAAAGAGGGTTTGGTCACGAAGCATACATAGGGGGTGGTCACATCCTTCCACAACCCATTTGAACTTCACTTTGATGTTTTAGAAAACAATACACAAAAGGGGGTTTTATTAGAAAAAAATTATATTAAGTCATTAAAGGATTACACCATTATGTGCAGTTCAAATTTCAGGTTCATGGTCTTTAACATGGCCAATTTAATAAATAATGGATACTAATGGTAATGAAATATGTTCTACAAATTAAACAGATGAATGCCCTGATAATATGGTTAATTTATATGCACCAAAATAATGCATCTAGAGAGGAGATAAATGTATAAAGAAGGAGGGAAGATTCCTAGACTCACTGGGTGATCTACAATTAACTTGACAGAGGTTGAATTCAACACCAGATAGTGGGGATCAATCTAACCCATTGAGAGGATAGAATAAGAGGAGTATTATTATATGATTCATAAATATAAATATAAATCAATAAAACATAAGGATTGTAAATTCCTAGTGTTTTTGGAATAAAGGGTTCATAATACATAATTGAAACATGAGAAATCATGAAATGGTTAGGTAATGAAAATGTTTGGTGGAACTCTATACCACACATGATACATATACAAAATGACTGTTACCATATTTGTCCAACATATCAATAATACAACTAATCACTGTCTGAGGATGAACACAACTCGTCACCCTCTCCACCTCCATATCTAATTCCTACGACCACCATTAAAAACATTATATTGAAAATTAAATACTTTTGTATATTTATATTTAAACATAAAACCAATAAATGTTTTCAAACTAAATAATTTTTAATTTTTGTGATTTACCTGCTCACCACTAGTCGATGTAATACCACCGGGGGAAGATATGGTAATCTTATGATATAAATAAATCAACATATTATGAAAAGTGGATATCCAACTCCAACCATCATACAAAATCGGAAGGGAAACTGGCTCTACAGCCAGCTAGCCAATAATCTCGACAAGTAATCCTATGGCGTCATCGGTAAGGACCCTATATAAATCAAATGGGACAACTGTCTTCTCTCCATTAGATTCCATACAGTAAAATTCTTCCTCATTGGCATTCCTGTAATTTAATCAAATAAATTTTAGTTTAGATCATATATTTCAAAAAGTATATGCATAAAAAAAGTAAAAATCATGACAGATGCGCAGTACTAACAAACAAAATATATATAACAATGATAATGAATGATTGTAAAAATGAAATAAGTGGTTGCTAAATGAATGATGAACTATACATACAATAATTTTACCCTTCATTCAAGTCATTTTCTTGCACCATTACTTCATCCATCTTTGTTAGACTAATATTTTCAATATCATGAAGGAAAAATAAGTTTACTTCTTGATGTTGATGAGATTCAATGTCAGATGTCAAATATTCAACTTCATTACCCATATCATACAAAAATATTTGTTTTACAAGAGAAACTACACTTCACCATTCATTAACAATATCATTCACATAATAAACCATTTTCTCTTATGATTATATGACATTCAGATCACGCAGTTCACAATTACCAACATCCATCAAATGAGAGAAGTTCAAAAAAGTAAATTGAAAAGAATCTATTTTAACACCTATGATAATATTGAACTAATTGAATTTGAATAAAACAACTGAAAAATTACTGCGGTAGTTTAATTCCAAAGTATCTGTCAGCTTTCCATAGTATCCCACTTCAGAAAATTTAAATATAACACTATTCTATGTTTTCAAACCCTCCACTCGATTGTCTGTACAATATCCAAATCCATTCACGTTGTAAGAGTCGAACTTTATAACTTGTTTTAGAGGACCTCAAGCAAGAAACTTAAAATCTTCTAACAACTCTACTCGAGTATCATTATTCATGATATAAAGAAAATATACATGATTAGATTTAAAAAATATACGTGTCAACCTAATATCCATATATATTATAATATTAATGAACATACATGTCATGAAATCCATTGTACAAGATCCTTATTAACATTTTTCATTATATCATTCTAATTTTGTGTTCGGCCTCTCATTCATCTCTTTTTTTGTATGCTCAAATCTTCAATAAATGGATCTGAAATTTCATTATTCAGCAGTACATATCTATGTTCCTATAATAATTTCATTTCTATCAGTGTAACATTTGAGGTCCTCCCAACTCATTGGCCAATAGCAGGAAATATTTTTGATGATCAATTTATTTGAGATTGAGTCGATGTGTCTTCAATACATCTAAATCGATTTAATCTTTTCTCAATATCATCAATTTTTTGAGAACAAAAGGTAATACACACCTATTTCAAAAAAAATTCATTAAAAGAGCCTTCTGGTTGAGATTTATTTCTTACGTATGATTTCAAATGACCAAAATATCTATGAAATAAAATAAACAAACATAATTATGAATTTAATGATGTAAAAATAATTGTTTACTTAATATAAAACCATATAAATAAGTACCTATCAATTGGATACATCCATCGATAATGTATGGGGCCTTCTAATTTAGATTTCTCAACTAAATGAAAATTTAAATGCATCGTGACAGTAAAAAAAGAAGTAGGAAAGATCATATCCATTTCACAAATTGTCAATGAAAACCTCACCGGACGGTTTCCAAGTTCAAATGGATGTAGATATTTCTCACATAGTTGTCTAAATTTTTTACTGAATTGGAGTACAAAAACTGTAAAATTTTCAGATAATAATGTATGCAATGCCAATGGTTGTAACTATTGTACCAAAATATGTCAACAATAACTTTTTAATCCATGTATCCTTTGATTATTTAAGTCAACACACCTGGAGATGATACTAGAATACCCATCAGACACCTTCACATGCTTTAAAATTTGAAGGAATGCATCATTATCCCAATTTTTTATTGAAATAATTTCTGTAGCATACTTTTCATTCTCATCTAGCTAGAGATCACGTTTTATGTTCATTACTTGTAAGTCTCTCCAAGAATTAAGATGATATTTCGACATTCCATGCTCATTAAGAAATTTGAAGATCAAATTATTACATAAATTCCTATCAATATGCATCACAACAATATTATGCCACAAAAAATTAAATTCCCAAAACAATATTTCGAAGAATACACTTTTTTTCCATTGTTGCATTCCGATTTCACTTGACGATGCAATTAAAACTCATTTCCCACTTTCTTTCAAATGATGAAACTTACCAAATTCTGTTTCAACATTTCCATGTTGGGCCAATATTTTAGAACCAGTTAACAACTTTGGAGGTGGTCTATGATCAATGAAATCCTTAAACTTTGATTTGTTCTTCCGAAATTTATGAGATGCATTGAGAAATCTTTGATGGCACAAAAAGAACCATTTTCTACTATGAGTTAGCTGTTTGGGATCAAAATAAATTTTACAAACAAGACAATCCAAACCCATATAAGTGATCCATATAGATAAATTCCCAAGTCCATGTAAGTATCTAATGGTCCACATTAAAGAAACATGCATTTTGAATATTGTTTTAGAAGAAGAATCATATGTCTCAACACTGTTGCTCCATAACTCCTATAATTCTACAATTAAAGGATAAAAGTATTCATCGATATCATTTCCAGGAATTTTTTTCTTGGAATAATCATTGAAATTATAAAATAAGTTTGTTGTAGACACATCCATGGAGACATATATTTATGGATCAAAACAACTGGCCAAATGCTATAACTAATACTCCAAGTCCAAAATGGGTTGAATCCATCGACAACCAATCCCAATCAAACATTACTAGGATCATATGAGAAATATGGATGTAATGAGTCATATTTCTTCCATGATTTTAAATCTCATGGATGTCACATTAATTCATCATTGTTATTATCTACAGAATTCCACTTCATGTGTTCAACAGTTTCTGATGACATGAATAATCTTTTCAATCGAGTATTTAAATTAAAGTAACGACCAACCATTCCAGTTGGGCTTATTTTATTATTATTTATGGTAGTATGTTGATTCAAACTTCAAACATCACCCATTTACTTCCATTTAGAAGAATAACATTTTTTGAAATCCTGTCTACTTGAATCCTCTCTCCAATAAAGAATACAATCATTGGGATATACATGTATTTTTGTATGATTCAGATCAAGAATGTTAATTTTTTTTTGATATAATAAAAAAGACTTAGGGATGTTTTCTTTAGGAAATGCATCATGCAACAATTCCAATATCATGAACATTGACTTATTTTTAATTCCACATAGACATTTGATATAGTACAAGTTCAGCAAAAAATAAATTTTTTAATATTTCAAACACCCACTATACAACTCTAGATTTCCATGTTCAACTAAACCATAAAATGTATTTTCCATAGAGAAGTTTCCTCTTACATTAGTCTCCGTAGAATCAAGAGGAGGATCCAATGATATGTAACAATCTTGATCTGGTTGTCCTATAATCTAAGAAACATCACTTGTCATATTGCTATTTGTAGCACCCTCATCTGGTTGTTTTGATATGTTTAAATGTTGATGGTGGGGTATTGAAATGCCTAATGCCTCATTTATAAGGTTTTTCATTTCGTTTTCCATTATAGACAATTTTTGGGAGCTCATCTTGTCGATTGACACCAGTTATCAACCTTTCTGTATTGTTCGATTCTCGGTGCCAAATCCAACACAAATATTGAGCAGGGAATTGCTTCAATATCAAATGTTCATAAACTTCATATTTCTTCAACCATATTCTAAATTTATATTTAGGACATTGAAATATTATTCTCCCTTCAATGGATCGATTGGAAATTGAAAAATATAAAAACTCTTCCAAACCCTTAGCATACTGAGGTGTGTTCCTCGGTAATGTGATACAACTTTTATCCATTTATATCAAAATGTTCCTACACAATATTAAAAAAATTAAAACACATAACTATTACTAAATAGGGAAATAAATTCATATATACTAGTTGAAAAAATATATAAATTTGTTAAATAAGGTTTTCCTATATAAATACATATGGTATATAATAAACCCACCCACTAGAACACCAAAGCAGGAAAATTAAAAAATCTATAAAAGAATATAGATATAATAAAAAACAAACCATGCTATAACAAATGAACTATATAATATATGTCAGAAAATTAATACATCATTAGCAGATAATATACATCAGAAACCAAATTTCCAAAAGGTAAAACTAGGAAAAACCTTAAAGATGGTCTCAAGTCCAACTCTAGTATAAAACTCCATTGGGTTTTCCTAACAATCCAATCATCAAGCATTTATCCTTGCCCAAACACAAGCCTACAATCATGTAGCATCAACTTGGGTACCAAGTTTGATTATATCCTGAGAAAGTTGTGACTATAATTTAATAGGCCACCACGAATGATATCCCTAAATATAACCAAACTATAATAATGTACATGTAGAAGTGGTATATATAAAAAAATTAACAATTAATTAAAAGGAAATAAATATCCATTAAATCTCAGGCTCTGCGATGACACATGAGAAGCTGAGGAAAAAAATATCTCCAATGAAATAAAATGTAATGAATATATAGATGAAATACATTTCCCTGATGATAATAATATGTCATGCATTTTCAACCACAGTAATGATAAAAAATTTGTAGAAGAAACCAATGACATTGATAAAACCAAGAGTATATATGATGAAAATGACACTAAAAACATTGAATCATTGGATGAAATCAAAGAAATATATATCACCAATTAAATGGATGACATAGATTACATAGTTTTGAAAAACAACACTAACAATGTTAATGATTCCAAGAACAACAACAATTACAATGATTGTGGTGATTTAGTAAAAACATTTGATGATAAAGACCCCAATTAACTGAAGAACCATGGAAAAAATGATGTTGATGGAAAAATAATAATCACAATGACAATAAATACAAAGATCATACCAATGAAATTGATTACATGGACCATAGAAAATGAAATTTTGACATAAAGAATTTTAATGATGGCAATGAAATTAAATACATCTACGAGACACACAACATCAGTGACACTTATGAGATGAACCATACTAAATGAACTCTTGAATCAAATAAAACATATGAAACCAATGACTCTAAAGAAATTGAGGACACATATCATAATGATGAAACTTATTACCATGATCTCATAGACACAACCAAATATGATAATGAATGTGACAACACTGATGAAAAAAATGATGTTGATGACTCTAATGAAACCATAAATTCTAGAAAAATTGATGAACCTAATGGGATTGGAGAAAATGATGATATCAACAAGATAGAAGAGTCCAATTACATCTTCATCACTTATGAACCCAATAACAATGATGGAAGGAGTGACATTCAGGACACTGAGTACATTGATAATGTAACAGATAGTAACCAATATAAAAATATAGTCTTACCTAATGAAACTTAATGCATAAACGACATGGGTGACACTAAGAACCCTAAGAAATCATATAAAATCAATGAAAGTGATGATGTTGATGACTTAAATTACACTAACAAGACTGAAAAAACTAATGATATAGTTTTACCGTGTTGAGGGATTTAGGGGGTCGCTAAGGTCGTGGAGGTTGCCGGAGTCCCGGGATCATAGGGCTTCAGGGAGTCGGCATGGGTAGTGAGGCATGGTGAGGGGTGGCAAGGCATGATGAGGGCTTCAGGATGGGGGGGGGTGGTGGTTTTTGGGGTTAAACGAGTCAATGGGGTCTACTGTTTTGGGTGTCGTAGGGGTCGGCATGCTCTAAGTGGTGAGGTGAGGGGCGGCGAGGCGCGATGAGGGATTTGGGGGGTCTACAGAGTCTTTGAGGTTGCGCAGGTCACCAGGGTCTAGGGTTTCGGGCAGTCTCGAGGGTTGGGTGGTGTCAGGGGAGTTAGGGGAGTCAGGGGGGGGGGGGGAGAAGTGTCGTCGCAGAAAAAAATACCACATTTCACAATAGTTTATTAAAAATCACCGATAATTTAGTTAAAAAAAATTTAGCAATGTTTTATTAAAATACCACTAAAAAAATGCTGCTAGATGCTAATAATGTTCTAGTTAAACCCTGATATTTCTTAAATATAAACTATGTTCAATAGCATACAAGATACCCCAAACCAAGAATAAACGAACAATGAATTAATATTATTTAAATGTGATCTTTATAACATTACTGTTAAATTAGTGGAAATGATTAGTATTAACCAAAAATAAAATATATAATGTTCATACTCCTTGATAATATCAATTAATTCATTTTTAATTTGTTATTTTTTAGTGAAGACATTTTATTCATTTAAATTTTTTTTTCTTCAAAAATTGGCTTTTCTTCTTTTTATGAGTTAAAATTATAAAAAAAATATGGTTTGTTTTCAAATTTATTTTAAAAATTTATTTTCATTATTAAATTTACCATTTAATTATTATTTTAGGGTGAATTATTATGAATTTTCAAAAGTTATTTTTTTTCATTGAATAGAGAGAATATAGATTTTTTATTAAAAAATGTTTTTTCTTTTCATGTATTTAAGAAGTAAAAATGTATTTTCAATTAGCATTAAAATAAAACCAATTCATTTTGATTTAAAATAATTAAATTATGGTTTTTTAAATTTAATTTATTCTTTAATTTTGTATAAAAAAATTTTATATTTAAAAACTTATTTTTCTAAAATAACTGTTTTTCATTGTGTTTTTTTGGGATTGATTTTAAATTCAATTTTGAATCCTCTATGTATTGAATTTTATAAAATTGATTAATAATTTAGAATTAATGGTTCCATATTTCGTAAAGAGTTCCATTTTATTTTCGATCAATACGAATAATAACCTTAATAATTTTTTTACAATGGTAATTGGTAAATCTGGTAATTAATGGTTTAAAATAAAATGATAGAGACTTTAAAATGACAAAATAACATGGAAAGCCTTATTAGATTAGTCCAATTCGTCCATATCAGTTCATTATTTGTTTGTATGCCATTTTTTCCATTTGAACATTATTATAAACATTATATATATTATTTAATGAAAATTCAAATATGTCACTACCTTGTTTTTAATTATAATAATATATTTTACATGGTTAGAAATAGAGGATATTATTTTTTATAAATATTAATTGTAAATATAAATAATTTAACTTCATCATGGTAATTCATTTTTAATTATTAGTGAATATTTAATTAACTTGAATTCTTACACAACGATGACACAATAATTATTCAATTAATATAAGAAATCAAATAATTGATAATAAGAATATTAAAAGTATTATTATTTTATATAATTAATGCAATACAAGAATTTTTTATAATGAAAATAACATGATATGTATTTATTATAATATTTGGTTCTATATATACTTTATTAATGATGTTTTCCAATTCTATCTAATGAACAATAATATAAATTGAAATTATTGTTTTTTTGTAATAAACTATAATTTATTAAATGATTTAAAATTCCTAAAGATACTTATATTAAAAATATTATTATAATATGGTTGATAATATCTATAATTATCCATTTTATCATCTGGTTTTATATTTATAGTATCTATCATGATCCTCAAAGAGTAAAAATCAATGTCATAAAGGTTTGTTTCAATGTCGTTAAAAAATGATTCCAACAAAATGATACGGATAAAAAATAGTAAAAACTAATAAAATATTTATTGGATGAGATTTTTATGATAGATAATCATCCAATAAATTAAATAAATTTATATGGATACATTTTAAATTAAAAAATAATATACATTAGTTTATTATTTTGTAAGATTCAAAGAGTTCCCCACCCCACTGTTATAAACTGACATTTACCCTTGTCTTTAGTCAACATTTCAAGAGAATTATTTTTATCCAAATACATACCTAAATCCATTCCTAGAATATCTCCCCTTATTAAAGAGGAAATATTTTAGGATGAATACGATACTCAGAGGGAATAAGCTATTAATGAAAATAGATTTTCTATAGAAGAGGTACAATTATAACCATTTTTTATTATTTATTCTTCATCTTACATTAAATATTAATCAAGCATAATAAAATAGTAAAACCATTATCTTCCTTATATTAAGATTTTATTATGATAATTTTATGTCCTATATCCATATCCATGTTCCATGAAATGAGAGATGAATTCATCATTCGTATGTGTGGTAGACCGCCTCACAGTCTGATTTAATTTGTTTTCCACCACCGTCTCTCAAGAAATTTTATAATGATGAAATTAATATTTATATATTATATTCATGAAAGATTTTTTATTTTGAAAATATAATATATAATTTACCTTCTTACATTTACATTCACTAAAAAATAATAACTTCATTCATGTATATGTGTAGAGTACAACATCTATAAAGTGATGCGATTCAATTTTCATTAGAAAATAAGATAGATTATATATATAATTATATATAAATATGTAATAAATTATTTATGAAATTATTATAATTACATATAAATAAAATAATACATACATTATTTCTATAATGATCATTGGAAAATGGAGACATTACTCAAGCTTACATATGACCTACCATCTCATTGATTGTAACATAGTTCATTTTTCATAACTATATTTAATGATTTTGTTTAATAGAATAATTTATTTATAAAATTTATAACTATTTCATGACTATTATTTGGGTGATAGTGGATTAAGGACTACTTTGACCATAGTCAGTATACCTGAGTCATTTTTCACGTATAAACACAATGCCCTAAAAACATTGAACATTAATTTAGTTGATTATATAAATAAATATTTAAATGGTAAATATAATGTAAAAGGATTTATAACCATGAAACATTTTATTAATCAATTAAATAATTATCCTGGGTTTAAGAACGTAAAATACAAGTCTAAAGTGACATTATTTTAAAATTATTCTTTTAATGTTTCTTGTACATCTCCCGTTTTCTTCTATATCAATATTTTTAATATAAAGGATGTTTTTATATGGAAATTAGGGAATAATAAATAAAATTTCATATCACTTTGACATTATTTCACTATTTTAAATTAATCTTCTTACATAATGTTTTTATGTTAATTAAAAAACGAAATGAATGCACAATTTTAAGGTATTCAGGGAGAATGACATTTCCTTCCACCTTAGGTGTTATATAATTAATTATATCACTATATAAGATTTCAGGATTTATTAAATAAAAATAACTACTTAATTTTATTCTTAGAATATTAGTTTTTTAAATTTTATTTTAATGTAATTTGTTATAGCAAGATATGAAAATTCAATCCTTTGGATGGAAAAACGTTTTTATTACTTTGTATTTAATTTATAATGCTAGGTTTTTTAATATTTTTTTATGAGGATGGGTGGTTCCATTATATACCAAATTATGGTGAGCCTAGTAATTCTATCAAAATGATTTGGGTAAAGGGATGATGATTAATTATTAGTTTTATACTAAAATAATACAGGGATATATTGTGATGGTAATTCAAATTGTAACATTGGTGGTTATTTTATGTGTAACTGTTATGGTTATCCCATTTTAATGTTTGATATGGACATTATACCCCTTGTTTCCTACAGTTTTTATAAATCAATTCTCCAGGTTTAGAAAGTTTCCATGGAGGAAAAAGTTTGAATTTTCATGTGGAAATGGGATATTTCATAATATAAATGATTAATGTGATAAAGGTAAGTATTTTATGGGTTTTCTTATTTTTCCCAAGACCAAATTATTTTAATTTTATATCCCTTCATGTGGATTTTTGTTCTATAATCCCACATTTTAAAAAAATTTCAATGTTCTGTAGGATGGTTAAGTGAATGGAAGAATTCAAGTTGAAGGCTCTGATGATTTTTCATGTAAAGAAATCATATATGATTTAAAAGGGTGTATATTGTGGAAAAATATCTACTGATCAGAATTTACCACTTTGTAAAATATAATTTTGTTATATAGTAGTTATTACATTATTTTCTAATACTGCAAACCTAAACGATAAATCGAAATAAAATAAATTGAATTACAGTCTAAAGTTACTCGATTATATGATTTTTAAGGCCATGTCCTTATAAGTGTTATTTATCCCTAAATTTAATCTTACTTATAAGGTACATTGGAACACCTTAAGAATATAATTGGGATGCGTATTTGTATAGGGGAGTAATTTTGAGGTGTATAATTTGAGATAATTAAGGATTTATGGGAAGAAATATATGAAAAATGAAATTAACTGAACTATTATTGTTCATTCTCTGAGTATATACCTGAATTAACTACTCTATATATAATTTTGTGTATATATTTACCAAAAAAATTGAAATTATATTTTCTATAGAAGGATATTAACCTGTATAGAACAATTGAATTAAATATCTAAAAAAATTTAAATTTGAGATTATAAAAATATCACAAAAGTAAAATTTGTTGGATTATGACATCATAATTGAATCTCTAAATCATGTTTTGATGGTAGATAGAGAGTAGTAGAAGTATATGATATTTATAATGAAATTTTTCATATAGTTAACAATAATGATAGATGGTATAGTTATCTATAGCCTTAGTTTTATTTTAATGTTTATTGATCAACTGAAAGTATGGATTTCTTCGATGAGTATTGCAATAGGATATGGGAATGCTAAATTGTTGGCATAACATAGAGGGTGGGTTAGTTTTAGTGGATTTGGTACTTTATTTCTTGGAGAAATGGGAGGATTTGTATTTAGATTAGGATGGAATATATTGTGTATTAACCCTATTTTTTCAGTGTAGTGTATATTTGAACATTAAAAATACATCTTGATAGAAAAAGTCTAATGTATATTATAATAAATAAGAAGGATGTAACTATAATTTATTCTTATTTCCTTGTTTTTCTACTTCTTATAAGGGATAACCAACGACCATAGGTGATATTATATCATATATTAGTTCAAAAATAATTTTTTTAGATAATTTCAATTGATTCATGATTAGTTTTCCAAGGTTACCAGGGTGTCATGATGACTTTTCTGTTATAGTTGATCCACTATATACATTAGTGAATCCCATTCATTTAGATGAAATAATTTTAGTTTATGATCATGGATTTATTTATGCAAGTTATATTATATGATTTAATCAGGTTTCTACATCTTTTAACACAGATAGAGATAATTAGATTACATCTAGATTCTAAGAGGGTCATATGAATTCAATGGGGGAATTTTTAATGATGAGTGTGATTTATTATCAATAAAATTATACATAGATAGAGTGTATTCTTTTTATTTAAAATTATTTTCTATAATAATGTTTTCTTTATTACATATGATCATTGGAGGATCATTTTTTATTATAAGAGCTTGTTCATAATAAAAGTAACCAATTATCCTTTTTTTGGAAATCAATAATGGTATCGTGTATTTTAAAACATTTGTTTCCATGTTTTTGGATGAATAAAGACAATATGAATCATAAAAAATCATTTTTTTTGAAAGATACACTGCAACTTATTATGTTGATTTCAAGTCATCTGATTTCTCTATAGATTCTATAAAAGCATATATTGATAATTGAATAGATAAATTTTAGATGTTTTTAAGGATTATTTGTTATTTATATTTACTCATATACTAGGGAACAGAAGGATTGGTACATAATAAACGTTTATTTCATGTTTTGTGATGGACTTTAATTTCATTGCATGGATTAATAAAGGGTATTAAAGCTTATATTTCCCATAATGTTATACAATGAATTAAAATTAATTTTCTAATTTCCCAATTGAGGAAGTTTCATCCATACCAATATCATAATTTATAATTGGATACATTTGGGATATAATTATATTATTCTTATATAGATAATCTAATTTCGGTTTTGTATTATAGAGATATGTTCCTTCATGAAAATATTATTACATTGGTCATTTAGTGTTGGAGTAGGATATAACTCTAGAAGATCAATGGGGGATAAAGAGAAATGAACATAAAACAAATATATTTGTCACTAAGAATAGATCCAAGAGACTATTTGGGGATAATATAATTATGGTGGGTTGAATATCAATTCCTTATAATTGGATATTATTTTTCATTTTTGGGTTTCTAAAAAATTTGTTTTCAATGTGATGTTTTTGTATGAATATAAATGTTTATAAGGTTACTGACTTTGTTATCATAATCTTGAGAAATATTTTTCTAATATTATAGATGATTCTAGTAACTCTAGATAGTAAGATACACCAATAGACTAATCATATAATATAACCATGTGACTTTATTTTTCATCCTATAAAATGGATAACGGTAAGATAAATGAATTTCTAAACCATCTAATTCTGATCTATACATATTGTATTATGATATAATTTCCTGGTTTAACAAATACTTTGATTCACAAAAAATAAAATAAAATATTTCTCTCATCATAGGTGGTTATATGATTCTATTTGGTAATATTGTTGCGTATCTATCAGAAAAAATTTCGTATTTCTTTCTGGGATCAACAAGATGATGCAAAATCAAAGGTTAGTTTTTAATAATTATCTTTATCTTTTTATTTTTTCCTTCATTAAAAAATTATTTTATTCATCTTAATTCTATATATTTTATAGTTATATTTTTTTGTCATTATATATGAATTGAATAATTTTTAAATAAGTTATTTTGGATTTTAAGGATTTGATTCTCTTATATGATTTAGAATCGTGGATTTTGATGTCATTTGAGAAAATGGAAAAACTAGATTTGTGGCTCTAATATAGTCTATTAAGTATTTATTTTATTATGTATTTAGCATCTGTTATATTTATAGAGGAATAATTTTAATTAACAATTTAGAATTTTTATTTTCTTTAAAAACTAACCATATGATCTATTTTTCTTTTGATTGAGATTAACAGTTTTAATGAAAGTTATTTGAGAAAATTATAATTCTAATTGAAAATGGGTATGTCCAAATAATTAGATATTCATGAAATGGAATTTTAAAAAATAGCATTTAAAGAGGTTGGTGGGATTGAATATAAATTTAAACAAGGTTTTACATGGGGAAAATATTTAATTGAATGTTTTTTTTGAATTTAATGAAAATTATTAAACTATTGAATTTTATTTATTGGAATTAATTACCTAGGTAAATGGTTAGATTATAATTCATTTTTTATAATGATTATGGGATATATTGCACATGTTGTCTGTTTTTATATGTATAAAATTTAGTTTTAGAAAGACCATTCTTTTGAAATCATTGAGATTTATTCCCCAGTGTGGGTTATATAGAGTGTGTGTGGTAATTTACGAAATGACTGGTATAACTATTTCCAAAAGTTAACACTCTATATAATATGGCATTAGATATGCTAAAATAAAAAATTATTTGATATTCGAGAGCACCTTATTGTGATTTATTTTTTAATATAAGGATTTAAAAAAAATTATTCTTATAATTTAATATCAATATAAATAAATTTTATAAAATTGAAACTTTCCTTCAAAATTTATAAATGGTGATTTTACATTGGATTTTGGTAATTGGGGATTTTCAATTTTATTGGAAAAAATACATATTCATAGATTTGGGTAACAAATTTGTTTTCTTATTTTTTAGTTTTCAGAGAGAATTTGTTGAAATATTTGGAATTTTATTTTGAATAAATCGAATTAAAATTTTTATAATTCTCTAAAATTAATATTTTTATCAAAAAAATTATTAAAATTTCAAAATATGAGGATTAATAACTTTTATTATATATCATGCTTTATTTACATGAACAATTGATGTTAATCAGGCTTGGATATGTGTTGGTGTCATGGGGAAATCCTAATGAGTTTATACACTCCCCCTATATATGAAATTCAATGGAAATGAGGCCATTACAGTACATGATGTCAGTGAGTAGAATATATCTTTCTTATTTACTGGTGAGTTGTAGTTCCTCTTTAATTATTTGATATAGGATATTACATAAAAATTTTCAAGAATTTTTCTATTTTTCTTGCATGTGTCACATTTTTTTCTTTCCATATTTTAGACATTTTTTGTATAAAAGGGTAGTTTCCTCTAATAAAACATATATGAAAAATATTCAAATTCAAGGATTTTTTAAATGATTATACACGGTTTGTGTTTTTATTCCTGAGGGAGAATTAATCCACATTATTTCATTTTACCCTATCTTTTTATCATCAGCATTTGGTGATCATAGAATATCATTAAATCTATGTGTCATCCCAGATCAAGTATTGGAATTTTGAGTCTCAGGTCATGTTGTAACAAGTTTTCTCTATACCTATGAGAAATTGGATGATATAATCATTTATTACATCTAGAATTCTATTAATTTCTCCATTAAAACTCTTAAAAATTTACTTCCTCCATTTATCCTATGAAGGAAAAATCTCATCCATTAAGTTATATTTCTTTTTTCATCAATTACACCATTCATAACTACTTTGATATATTTATATATTAACTTCATCATAATACTATTTCATATTTAATTTTCGGTTCTCATCTATATTCTACATGATTAAAGAAAATAATTTTTAATTAAAATATTGTAATAAATTATCAATATCAACAAACATTGTTGTATATTCCATAACTTTCAAGCATCCCAAATCCATGTTCATAAACATAATAACATTGGGAAACATCAACAATACATATAAAAGTGGATCATTAAACACCCTTAAGAACCCATTTAATAAAATATTCCTATTTATCCCTACTTTAGTCATTATCTTCAACTACTTTCAGTTTCATACCTATAATATGCAATTCATTAACACAACCATTTAAATATATCAATATTATTTTAATTTTAGAATATTATTCATATAATCTAATAATTTCTCAACCCATTAGGGCCATACATTAATTTTATATTCGATAGTAATTTTCATCAAATCCATTGAGCCTAAACCTATATTTATTAGACTATTTTCATTAGATTACAAAGCTTAACACTAACTATCCTATATAAACATATCCTAGAGTTGAATATCCTCAAGATCATTCCATACTACCATTATTTTTTATCACATAGGAACCCTTCTATTCAGAATCACAATTCAAAAACATTGACAAATATACTATTAAAAAAATTCACTCTAATAGTTAATATCCTACATTAAAATATACATAGAAAAAAAATATAGTATTCAATTTAATATCTCAGGGCCTCTCCATTACATTCATATGAAAATCTCATTTTAAATAATTATACATCCAAATAATTCAAAACATTTTTTCTTTCAAATAACTTTAAAACATTCATTGAAAATTATTAACCAATTAATTCATAAAAAAATAAAATCACTTGCAATGAAACCATTTTAAATATTGAAAATGATAAGGTGATAAATTATTCAAAAAATGGGTTACATCTAAAAAGTCTTATATCATGTCTAAAATGATGCATGGAAATTGTTTTATCCATTTTTCATATATAAAAAATTTAATGAATAAATAGAAAAATTTAATATGGTTTCAAATATATTTTATTTTTTACAAAATTCTTGGTTACATCATATTTTCTATATTGTTGTAAGATAATCCATTTTACACGAAATTTTAGGTTTCAAAATATCTTATTATCTATATCTATCATGATTTTCCAAGGAAAGAATCTAAAAACATTGTTATTATCTTATTTGGAGTGCCTCAACATGGGAAATATAATCTTGAGTCTATATCTATGGTTTCCACACATCCTCAAGTGTGTCCCTTTATTACTAAAAGAGAAATCATGTCTTAAATGAGGAAATATAATATTTGAGGAATGATTTTAATGTTAGGACTTGAATGGAGATGATGTGAAGGGAAAGATGTGTTGACAGTTAATAATCAATCATAAGAATATTACAATATATAAAAATTCCTGATAAGGTGGTGTAAAGGATAAAGAAACTAATAAATCATTGTGAGTATTGTTCAAATAGTGGGTTATCTAGACCCAACTATGCAGTACATTTGATTACCATATCATGTATACTATTAGTTATACATGATGTCTTCTTACCATTATTGTGTAGACTATTCTGAGTCAACTATTGAAATGGTATTGTCCAAAGATTAATTATCGCATCGAAGGTTAGAGCAAATCCTAGGCTATAATGAGAACCACAATATACAATGACATTAATCTTAAATATATGTTCTATAGTCTAGATACATATTACTGACTGGACATAGTATATGTTTTACTATCAATTGTTGGGTGATCATAAGCATTGATGCTTATTCTCATGAAGTTTTCACTTAGTGATCTCTAGTTGTGAGATCATGAGGACAGACCTGCCAATAGGAAGACCACATGTTTTGGGTGTCAGTGGTCATTCCTATCTATGGACATGTGTATTGGTTTCCCGAATTGATACCATTACCAATTGGTATCATTTTAATTCATACTTTGATGTTCGAAAAAACCATGATTTTGAAATCATGAAAGGGTATCTTGTGGTGGGTGTGTCATTGGTGGTATGACGTTGGTTGAATGGTCAAGAAAGGATATGTGGCTTCCATGTTTAGGATTTTGTATATCCCAAGCTTGGTTGGTAAGGATGGTGCTACATTTATAAGTCATTGGACAAAGAATATGAAAGGAAAATCCATCTGGGTAGATCAAAAAATAATAAATCCATAAAAAGGATGATAACACAATTGTACATCCTATTATACAAGATATTTAATGATCAAGAGATTATAGTACACAGTCAGTGTTCATAGGTTGGTTGTCATTGAATTGAAAATCCATATCTCTTTAGGGGCCATGATGGTTTTCTAGACAGTGGTCCTGGTATATGGATTTTATTCACTACTATCGAGATATGGGCCTAGAGGGTCCCACACAATAGCATATTTAAGAATCTTCCCTATTCAGTTGAATATGTATATAGACATAGTGGCCACCACCATGGGGTCCGAGCATTGTTCAAGTTAAAGATCACTGATTAAATAAATAAAATCTTTAATATTTATGTTATGAATATTTTGGATTTAATTTATTTAATGTATTTAAATGTTTAGAAGATATGAGAAAATATTAACCGAACAAATAATATTTTAATATTCAAGGTTCGTTTAATATTAAACGGGAGACCGAGTCAAGTTAAAGGTCTCAGTTTTTATGACGTAATATATTTTATATATATTATAGGTATGTGATAAAATAATAAATAGTATTGGCACATTTTAGTTCTTTATTATTATTTATTTTAGTGGTTGTTGAAATAAACGGGGGCCAGGGAACCCAACCGGGTATTTACCATCTCCACTATAAATAAAACGAAAGTTCTCTCTCCTTGTAACTATTCATTCATTTCCTAGAATGAAATCCAGAGAATCTCTCACCTCCCTCTCTATATAGAGAGAAGCTCTCAATCCATGAGTTTAGATCAAGATCTCTCTCAATCATCGAAGGCATCTCGATTCTGTGATTTTCGGGATGTTAAAGGCATCATCTGATCTTCGCGCTAGCACCAGGAATTCGACAATTGATGCTCCCATATGTTTTTGAAGCACATGTGGATGATATAGAGGTTTCTTAATTTAGATCATTCAATCAACAATCACCATCAACGAGTTGTAGCTGACAACAACTTCAAATATCAATAGGTATGTATTTTTTTCATGTTTTGTTGTCTTTATAATTTACGCGAGATCCTCGGACCTTATAGGGGCTTAGATTGTCTACGTTGACAAGTTCCATCGACCCGTCGATGGAAATTTTAAAATCCCCAGCCTACCGGCTTCTACTGCGGGCCTTGGGAAAATTTCAGTGGTATCAGAGGTATTTCATATATTTTCTAAGCCAAATAAAATTTATTTTCATAAAAATAAGTAGAGGGTTTGAAATTGGTCTCAAAGACTCAAACCGTACATTGATCAGATCTCAAATGACCAAGTTAAGACTGATCGAATTTTAGATATGGATCAATTTTGTGGTTTGAGTTCAGGTTTTAAAATTTGTTTCATCCTAGAAAACCGATAAAGTTTTGATTGGTTAAATAGTTATAATTCCAATTTTGGAAAATTATTATTTTTTATAATTTAACAATTTTCAAAATAATTTTATTATAATAATAATAACCATTTTATTATTATAATAATGTAATAATAATAAATTATTATTTTATTATAATAATTTTATTATTATTAAATTAATGGCTATCAAATAGACTTTAGAATGTTTGTGCGTGAAAAAAAACAAAATAATTAATTAAAGGAAGGACCAGACCTTAAAAAAGTAGGAAGACATAAATAAAACAAAGAAAAGGGAGAAAGACTTAAAAAATAAAAAAAGGAAAAAAAGAGGTGGGGTGGCCCTTGTGGAAAAGAATAAAATAAACAATTAAAAAAGGGGGTCTACACAAACCCCATGCTGCTTCCTCTGGATGCAAATCACCAGGCAGCGCACCAGCCACCAGCAATCAGCCGTCCCGCCTTCCCCATAACCGACTGCCTCCCCTTCCCTGGAGCAACGCCCAGCTTCCAGTGTCATTGCCTCTCCGCCATCCTCCCCGAATGCCCTCACCCTTCCAACATCCTCTGCTGGCCTCATCCACAGTGACCCAGCGCCAGCCGCACTGACCTCTTGCCTCCTTCCTCAGCACAATAGGTGCGCCACTCGGCTCCTAGCACCATCGCCTCCTGGCCGCCTGTCTCTGACGTCACACCGTACAACAGCCAGACCACTATCCCACAGTCCGGCCCAACATCCGGCCTTCGAGAACAACCTCATGCCACACATCAGTAGGCACTATTTTACCGCAACCCACCAATGCGGGAAGAATCCGGCCGACCACCACCTCCGCATTGGAAAAAACTCACAAGACACCTTCACAACATTCTGCACCGGCCGACGACCTTCCCTACCGTCTCGTCTGAATTATTTGCACTACTGCAGACCAACCTCAAGTATAGGTAAACCCTATCATGTTTTGCAGGGTCTTTTTTTGTCTCAAAATAGGACCAGACAGATCTACCCGACCATGTTTGGGTCTGGGAGGACTTGTCTGACCTAGTTATGCCAAGAATGACCTATGCCTGACCCGTTACAGGTCTGCGATGGGCTGGATCAAATTTTTGAGACCCGAGTTTTAATTTCAATTAATATAATTAATTAATTTAATTACTGAATTTAATTAAATTAATTGATATATTAATTGTGGTTTAAATAAATAAGTTTTAATACCTGAATAAAAATAATTCAATTTTATTATTAAATTTAATTAAGTTAAATTAAATTAATTTTGATATTAAAATTCAATTAATTAGCAGACCAATATATAATTAAATTATTTGAAATATTAAATTCATTTAATTTAATTTATAACCCTCATACATAATTAATGCAATTTAATTTTATCACACATTTTACCCGCATTCCGGTCTTAAGCTGTAAAGACCCGTAAAATTCAAGGGAAATTTTTTCTTAATTTTCTTTGGAATTTTACAAGAGCGCGGTTTCAGACGGAACCTGATTCCGAGACCCGGAGTGCCCGGAATCAATTTCCGAAGTTTGGCTCGGGTACGTTCAGTGAATGAACGAGCGGGATTTCATAACTTTTGATCCGGTGCTCGGAATTGAAATCCGAGGGCACCGATGAACTCGCAGCGCTGATATTCGCTTAAGGAGACCGTTCCCGAAGTTGCGTTTACATGAGGGGAGTTGTAAAAAATAAAATTGTGAATGTTAAAATAAAAATTTAACTTCAATTTTTATTTTTATCTTCCTTAAGTGTTTTTATCCTTTGGGTGGAAGTTGGGTGACAACCCAACTTCCCTTGGGAGGTTAAGAGGGTGGTGGGGCCCACACGAACCCCACCCCTTCATATTCTCTAACCCTCCCCAACTCACAATTAATGATGTAAACTTAGGTTGTAACTTATGTCATTAATAAGTGAGTTTAATTAAAGTTTTGAAATTCAAACTCTTGAATTTCAAAGGTTAGTGTTGTGTTAATAAATTAAGTATGAGCTTAATTTTTTTTTTTTTTTGGGTTAGTCCCTTTGTTCCTTGAGAGGTGGAGAGCATTTTCTTCTTCTTCTTCATCTCTGACGAAGATCACGAAGAACGCTCAACATCACGAAGAACACTCAACTTCACGAAGAACGCGGCGTCCTTCTTCCACGACGTCGGACTGCAACGCGTTGGTTTTCCTCCACGACGCCGCAACGCATCCTCTCCACGACGTGCCTTCCACGGCGAACCTACGTCCGACGCCGCAACGCACTTTCCGCGACGTGCCTCTCGCGGCGAACCCGCATCCGTCTACCGCGATGCCGACGACGTCTTCTTCCGTGACGACCGACCTCCGTGATGTCCGATCTCCGCGACGCTCGTCCTTCGCGGATCGTTGACGAGCTCCGCGAATTTCCTTCGAGGTAGGGGTTTTTGAATATTGTTAATTTATTCCATTTCTTGCTCGTGGATCGCATGTCTACGTGAGGCTTTTGAATATTTTATATAAGTGTTTTTGTTAACGCGAGGGGGGCCGGACCGCACGAACACGGCCGAAACCCCCTCCATCGTTCTTGTTTATTTTTGCGGATGGAAGCAAGTGGCGTGGTGCCGTCGCACCACGCGGATGATCGTACTTTTATTTTACGCGGCGCCGTCGCGCCACGCCGAGGTAGAATCTTCAAGAACGCGACGCCGTCGCGCCGCGTTGAAAGGAATCAAGGTACGGCGAAAGGGGCGCGGTGTCGTCGCACCGTGCCGGACGACGAACAACACGGCCGGTTCCGGGTCGCGGCGGAACGAGGATACCGCAGCCGGTTCCGGGCCGCGGCGGAAGAGAAGACCGGCGGCCGGGCCGTCGGCGTCGGAAGCCGAAGGGGGGACCGGAATTTCCGGTCCCGTTTGAGAAAACCGGCCGGCCAGCTGGCCGGCCGGATGTCTTAAAAACCGGGGGAATTAATCCCCCGGCCAACCCATAAAAACCCCCCTCTTTAAGAGGGGGGCAGTTCTTTGAAGAGAGGGGGGCAGCCGGCCCCCCCGGTTTTGTCTCCAGCTGGCCCCCACGTGCGGGGGCCGTTTTATTTGCAAATGGCGCGGCACTTAGGCCGCGCCGCCAATCAAGGAAGCGGGGGGCTTAGCCCCCGCGTGCAGCCAACCCGCGGCGACAAGCCGCCGCGGCTCCCCGCGCCGCCTCCGCGCGCCGCCTCCGCGCATCGCCGCGCGCCGCCGCGCGCCGCCGCCGGCCGCCGCGCCACCGCCGGCCGCCACGCCGCCGCCGACCGCCGCCGCCGGCCACCGCGCCGCCCAGGGGGGGGGGGGGGTCGGGCCGGGTCGGCCCGGACCCGGACCCCCCGTTTCGAACCAGAATCGGTTTATGGCCCATAACTTGAGCCTCGGACCTCCGAATGACAAACCGTCTGCGGAAACGCGATCCTTGGATCGAGACGGTCGTTTCGGTATATCACACTCAAGGTTTCGATTTACTTTGAGTTCGGCCGGGTTGGTTCGTTCACGAAACCAACCGGGCCTTCGGAGCGGAAACGCTCATATCTTGAGCTACGGACGTCCGATTGACGTGCCGTCAGTTGCGTTGTGTTCCTCTTAGTGAGACGGATCTTTTGGCATACTCTGCCCGTGGTTTGGACGCAGGTGGAGTACGGCCGGGTTGGTTCGTTCACGAAACCAACCGGGCCCTCGGAGCGGAAACGCTCATATCTTGAGTTCCGGACGTCCGATTGACGTGCCGTCGACTTTGATGGAATCCTCTAAGTGGGACGGAACTTTTGACATACTCCGACCGAGTTTTGGATACAGTTGAGATATGGCCGGGCTTGGTTCGCTCACGAAACCAACCGGGCCCTCGGGACGAAAAGGCTAATAACTCACAGACCGGGCGTCCGATTGACGCGCCGTCTGTTCCGTTGAGACTCCTTTGACGAAGCGGACGTATGTGGCACTTCTTCTTTGGACTTTGAGATACTTGGAGTATCGACCAGTAGCTCGTGGAGTGGACCCTCCCGGAGACGAGCGGGCGGGGGAGCGCTTGGGTGTAGCGGCGGACCCGTGGTACTTGACAGTGGTGGTGCGCTTGGATGCAGCAGCAGACCCTTGGCGGTGGAGCGCTTGGTTGTAGCGGCGGACCCGCGATACTCTATGGAGTGTGTGTGCTTGGTTGTAGCGACAGACCCGCGACGGTGGAGACGTGCGTGCGGAGTACGGAGACCGTGTAGCCGATTGAGACCTGATGACTGCTTGACCGACTCGACTTGGAGTGAGTCGACTAGCCCAGTGGACGGAGCGCCCAGTAGTTGGCAGCAGACCCACGGCGGACGGAGCGCCTGGTAGTTGGCAACAAACCCGCGGTACTCGTCAGAGGAGTACCTCAGTAGGCTATTTGGGTGAGCGCCCAGTAGTTGGCAGCAGACCCTCAGCGGACGGAGCGCCCAGTAGTTGGCAGCAGACCCGCAGTACTCGACAGGAGGAGTACCTCAGCAGTCATAGGTTAGTGAGAAGTACCTCGGAGTCGTGACAGGACTACTGCACGCTTCAGAGACGCGGCTCTTCAGCAGTTACGGTTTCGTTAATAAAAATCCTGGTTTGAGCTGAGTCAATGATCTTTGTGTTTCCTCATGATTGAGATGGGTCGCTTGATAAATTAGGTATATGTATGGGCATATACCTGGGTAATAGTTATCCGTTGATTTCATAAACTTGTTATAAACTGTGTGAACTTGTACTGTTATCCTGTGTGGATTTACTGTTTACTCTACTTGTGGATTGGGTTGTTCTTGGGCTCGGTGTTGGAGCCGAACGGAAATTGGTGACATAGGTATATGTATGGGCATATACCTAATCAATACTGGATGATACTTGTGATTGTATCTTCTTGTGGTTTATCCTTTGTGGATTTCAGGAGACCTTCGGGGGGGTCTCGGGGTCCCTACTGAGTATCTTATACTCACCCCTGCACGGGCTATGCCCGCACTTCGTTGTGTTGGTTGCAGACGACGGACAGCGCTGACTGCGGTTGAGGCTTACGGAGTAGGTCGGTACCCAGAGGAGGACCACTGGGCGGGACGTGCTCGGAGCAGACAGTTGGACCCGAGGAGTTGTGGAGCTATCTGTACCTACCCTTCAGGTAGGATCTGTGGTGGACGATCCAGGAGCTGAGCCATCTGTACCTACCCTTCAGGTAGGAATCGAGGAGGACGTCCCAGGAGCCGCTAGTACTTCAGTTGCTGTTTTCCCTTTCGAGTTGTACTTTACTTTACAGTTGGGCTTGTATTTCCGGACCCTTTACTTCAGCACAGTTGTTCTAGTTTTGTGTACTGCTTTACTTCCGCTTGTTACTCTGAGGTGCTTGTTTACTTTATTAAGGCAATGTCTTCCCTTTTTACTGAGATTTTACGCCTTGGTGCTAGTCGCCAGCCCCTGGCCTATGGATGGCGGGCTTGGGGTAGTCACGGCACGGGCCCCGAGGGCGGGTCGTGACAAATTGGTATCAGAGGCGGTCGGTTCTACCGCAGAATCTGATCTTTCTTCTATGTGAAGCAATAGTGTTTAGTGTATTGAGTGTGGTTATCAGTCCAGGGAGTCCAGTGTTGGTGCGGCGGCCGACGTATCCGTACACCAGGACCCTGACTTCTGATTTCCAACTTAATGCACGAAAACACTGATTGCGTGTGTGTTTCCCAAAAGGTTTAAAGTCAGCTCAAACCAGGTCAGCTCACAAGGTATAAATCGTTGACCGTGACACAACTGTTCAGGATGTCACCATGCTGATAGTTAGCTGGAGTTCCGAGAGAGTTCTCGATGATGGCCCACCGAGCAGCGAGACTCCGGTGCAGGCCCCTTTTTCAGTGTTGGCACCTTCGGGTGGTGTACCAGCAGCACCACCACCCGTTAGGCAGAGGATGCCACTAGCTGACGATGCACGCTAGCAGAGCGCGATGCACGAGTTCCAGCAGTAGAGGCCTCTGAGGATACGAGGCGAGACAGATTTCCCAGGCAGCAGTGGACTGGATGGAGGCGGTTGCTAGAGTTCTACACCTAGCTTGGATACTAGTAGAGCGGATGATGATCTTAGCTCCTGTTGTTTCCAGTGAGTGACCATGAGGTTGGTCCTTATAGTAATGATGCTTCGTTACGCGAACCGATACCTGGGATAGTACCTACGGGTAGTGCTCCAACTATGTCACTACCTGTTGGTCAGCATACACTACCGGCGGTACCGGTAGCAGAGACTCACAGGCTTAGTGCCTTACTTATGTTTTAGCACCAGATATCCCTCAAGTTTCGAGGTGATCCTGACTCGTAGGCAGCTGAGGACTGGCTTGAGGAGGTGGTTTTGAGTTTTCTGGAGCTAATACAACTTCGACAGTACGACATGTCGGAAGCAGAGCACTCAACGTGGCTTACCAATCAATCTTGGTACTCGTTGGTTACGTTGTGATCAGATCTTTAGACTCGAACTTCTGAGCGAAGTGTGTCTAAAGGACATCCGAACCATTACTTTTCCTCTATGCATTCCTACCTATGCTAGGATGCTAGAGAGAACCTTTGTGGTTGTGAACGTTAGCAGTGAAAGGCAGGAAACTAGCGCCAGTCTCAGAGACTCGGGCGTGTAAAATGTTTCAGGAGGAGGAAGTGCTAAGGACAGATGAATCTGCAGGGTAGCAGACGTGGAATCGGAGCTTGGAGAGAAGCATGTGGTGGTGTACATTTCGACATGTTACGACCACCCGACTTAGTAGTCCCCTCCAGGCTCAGGGAGCAGGAGGGCTGGGGAGGAGAGTAGCTGCATTGCGGTCAAGGAGTGTGACCCAGGAGCTCTAAGAATGATTCGGGGTACGAATTATGTCTACTACGAGCTGCCATATCTATAGACATAGGAACCAATCATTCTACCCTTCCACGAATCATGTCCCAGACCTAGAGGTTCCGGGTAAGCCGTAGACTTGACCCTCACGTCTGGAGATACCTTTGGGAGGAGACTCGATAATCACGCTTACGCCGACGGTGTGATTTGACCTCGAGGTGAGAGTTTCGGTTGGAATCTCTTGGTGGCAGCGTAGAGGCCTTACGACGTTGATCTGGGTATGGTTTTGATTCACAAATCATACCCCGGTTGACTGTTTTAGGCAAACGTCGGAATGGGTTTTCCTTGGTCGGCGAAAAGGAAACCCTGGGCAGCACATGTTAAACTCAGGCATAAGAGGGTGTGGCCGATCACTCTTGAGTTGGTCAACCCTACCCTTGTGGCAGCAGGAGTTTTGAGTTTCAGTTCTAACCTAAAAAGGGAAACCTCTTGAATTCGAGGGTGACGAACACGTTCTTATACGGTCTCAACCCGATGAGGTTTCGGAGATGTGGCCGAGGCGGCATGTTATCTCCGAAGTTCGATGGACCCTTTTGATCTTCAGCAGGGTAGGCGAAGAGGTTTACCGCTTGACCCTACCACCTCAGTCGCACCGGGTGCATAATGTCCACCACGTGTCTCAGCTGTGGAGATACGTGTATGTTTCTTCACACGTCATCGACCCCGGGGAGTTGGACGTCGATGACAGGGCGACAAGCACAGAGGTTCTAGTAGAGATCGAGGATCGACAGGAGCAGGATCTACGTGAATGGTTGCTTCCTCTGGGGTGCTTCTCGGGTAGCACGAGATCTTCTGGTGAGCATATGGGAGCGTAAAGCTCAGTTGCGTGCTTAGTACTACCTTGTTTTCCCTTAAGTGTGAGTTGAAGCTTTATGGGGACGTAAAGCCCTGAGGTGGGAGTAATGTAAAGACCCGTAAAATTCAAGGGAAATTTTTTCTTAATTTTCTTTGGAATTTTACAAGAGCGCGGTTTCAGACGGCACCTGATTCCGAGGCCTGGAGTGCCCGGAATCAATTTCCGAAGTTTGGCTCGGGTACGTTCAGTGAATGAACGAGCGGGATTTCCTAACTTTTGATCCGGTGCTCGGAATTGAAATCCGAGGGCACCGATGAACTCGCAGCGCTGATATTCGCTTAAGGAGACCGTTCCCGAAGTTGCGTTTACATGAGGGGAGTTGTAAAAAATAAAATTGTGAATGTTAAAATAAAAATTTAACTTCAATTTTTATTTTTATCTTCCTTAAGTGTTTTTATCCTTTGGGTGGAAGTTGGGTGACAACCCAACTTCCCTTGGGAGGTTAAGAGGGTGGTGGGGCCCACACGAACCCCACCCCTTCACATTCTCTAACCCTCCCCAACTCACAATTAATGATGTAAACTTAGGTTATAACTTATGTCATTAATAAGTGAGTTTAATTAAAGTTATGAAATTCAAACTCTTGAATTTCAAAGGTTAGTGTTGTGTTAATAAATTAAGTATGAGCTTAATTTTTTTTTTTTTTTGGTTAGTCCCTTTGTTCCTTGAGAGGTGGAGAGCATTTTCTTCTTCTTCTTCATCTCTGACGAAGATCACGAAGAACGCTCAACATCACGAAGAACACTCAACTTCACGAAGAACGCGGCGTCCTTCTTCCACGACGTCGGACTGCAACGCGTTGGTTTTCCTCCACGACGCCGCAATGCATCCTCTCCGCGACGTGCTTTCCGCGGCGAACCTACGTCCGACGCCGCAACGCACTTTCCGCGACGTGCCTCTTGCGGCGAACCCACGTCCGTCTACCGCGATGCCGACGACGTCTTCTTCCGTGACGACCGACCTCCGTGATGTACGATCTCCGCGACGCTCGTCCTTCGCGGATCGTTGACGAGCTCCGCGAATTTCCTTCGAGGTAGGGGCTGTTTAATATTGTTAATTTATTCCATTTCTTGCTCGTGGATCGCATGTCTACGTGAGGCTTTTGAATATTTTATATAAGTGTTTTTGTTAATGCGAGGGGGGCCGGACCGCACGAACACGGCCGAAACCCCCTCCATCGTTCTTGTTTATTTTTGCGGATGGAAGCAAGTGACGTGGTGCCGTCGCACCACGCGGATGATCGTACTTTTATTTTACGCGGCGCCGTCGCGCCACGCCGAGGTAGAATCTTCAAGAACGCGACGCCGTCGCGCCGCGTTGAAAGGAATCAAGGTACGGCGAAAGGGGCGCGGTGCCGTCACACCGCACCGGACGACGAACACCGCGGCCGGTTCCGGGCCGCGGCGGAACGAGGATACCGCAACCGGTTCCGGGCCGCGGCGGAAGAGAAGACCGGCGGCCGGGCCGCCGGCGTCGGAAGCCGAAGGGGGGACCGGAATTTCCGGTCCCGTTTGAGAAAACCGGCCGGCCAGCTGGCCGGCCGGATGTCTTAAAAACCGGGGGAATTAATCCCCCGGCCAACCCATAAAAACCCCCCTCTTTAAGAGGGGGGCGGTTCTTTGAAGAGAGGGGGGCAGCCGGCCCCCCCCGGTTTTGTCTCCAGCCGGCCCCCACGTGCGGGGGCCATTTTATTTGAAAATGGCGCGGCACTTAGGCCGCGCCGCCAATCAAGGAAGCGGGTGGCTTAGCCCCCGCGTGCAGCCAACCCGCGGCGACAAGCCGCCGCGGCTCCCCGCGCCGCCTCCGCGCTGCCTCGGCGCATCGCCGCGCGCCGCCGCGCCGCCTCCGCGCGCCGCCGCGCGCCGCCGCCGGTCGCCGCGCCGCCGCCGGCCGCCACGCCGCCGCCGGCCACCGCGCCGCCCAGGCGGGGGGGGGGGGGGGGGTCGGGCCGGGTCGGCCCGGACCCAGACCCCCCCGTTTCGAACCAGAATCGGTTTTTGGCCCATAACTTGAGCCTCGGACCTCCGAATGACGAACCGTCTGCGGCAACGCGATCCTTGGATCGAGGCGGTCGTTTCGGTATATCGCACTCAAGGTTTCGGTTTACTTTGAGTTCGGCCGGGTTGGTTCGTTCACGAAACCAACCGGGCCTTCGGAGCGGAAACGATCATATCTTGAGCTACGGACGTCCGATTGACGTGCCGTCAGTCGCGTTGTGTTCCTATTAGTGAGACGGATCTTTTGGCATACTCTGCCCGAGGTTTGGACGCAGGTGGAGTACGGCCGGGTTGGTTCGTTCACGAAACCAACCGGGCCCTCGGAGCGGAAACACTCATATCTTGAGTTCCGGACGTCCGATTGACGTGCCGTCGACTTTGATGGAATCCTCTAAGTGGGACGGAACTTTTGACATACTCCGCCCGAGTTTTGGATACAGTTGAGATATGGCCGGGCTTGGTTCGCTCACGAAACCAACCGGGCCCTCGGGACGAAAAGGCTAATAACTCACAGACCGGGCGTCCGATTGATGCGCCGTCTGTTGCATTGAGACTCCTTTGACGAAGCGGACGTATGTGGCACTTCTTCTTTGGACTTTGAGATACTTGGAGTATCGACCAGTAGCTCGTGGAGTGGACCCTCCCGGAGACGAGCGGGCGGGGGAGCGCTTGGGTGTAGCGGCGGACCCGTGGTACTTGACAGTGGTGGTGCGCTTGGATGCAGCAGCAGACCCTTGGCGGTGGAGCGCTTGGTTGTAGCGGCGGAACCGCGATACTCTACGGAGTGTGTGTGCTTGGTTGTAGCGACAGACCCGCGACGGTGGAGACGTGCGTGCGGAGTACGGAGACCGTGTAGCCGACTGAGACGTGATGACTGCTTGACCGACTCGACTTGGAGTGAGTCGACTAGCCCAGTGGACGGAGCGCCCAGTAGTTGGCAGCAGACCCACGGCGGACGGAGCGCCTGGTAGTTGGCAGGAAACCCGCGGTACTCGTCAGAGGAGTACCTCAGTAGGCTATTTGGTTGAGCGCCCAGTAGTTGGCAGCAGACCCTCAGCGGACGGAGCGCCCAGTAGTTGGCAGCAGACCCGCAGTACTCGACAGGAGGAGTACCTCAGCAGTCATAGGTTAGTGAGCAGTACCTCGGAGTCGTGACAGGATTATTGCACGCTTCAGAGACGCGGCTCTTCAGTAGTTACGGTTTCGTTAATAAAAATCCTGGTTTGAGCTGAGTCAATGATCTTTGTGTTTCCTCATGATTGAGATGGGTCGCTTGATAACTTAGGTATATGTATGGGCATATACCTGGGTAATAGTTATCCGTTGATTTCATAAACTTGTTATAAACTGTGTGAACTTGTACTGTTATCCTGTGTGGATTTACTGTTTACTCTACTTGTGGATTGGGTTGTTCTTGGGCTCGGTGTTGGAGCCGAACGGAAATTGGTGACATAGGTATATGTATGGGCATATACCTAATCAATACTGGATGATACTTGTGATTGTATCTTCTTGTGGTTTATCCTTTGTGGATTTCAGGAGACCTTCGGGGGGGTCTCGGGGTCCCTACTGAGTATCTTATACTCACCCCTGCACGGGCTATGCCCGCACTTCGTTGTGTTGGTTGCAGACGACGGACAGCGCTGACTGCGGTTGAGGCTTACGGAGTAGGTCGGTACCCGGAGGAGGACCACTGGGCGGGACGTGCTCGGCGTGGACAGTTGGACTCGAGGAGTTGTGGAGCTATCTGTACCTACCCTTCAGGTAGGATCCGTGGTGGACGATCCAGGAGCTGAGCCATCTGTACCTACCCTTCAGGTAGGAATCGAGGAGGACGTCCCAGGAGCCGCTAGTACTTCAGTTGTTGTTTTCCCTTTCGAGTTGTACTTTACTTTACAGTTGGGCTTGTATTTCCGGCCCCTTTACTTCAGCACACTTGTTCTAGTTTTGTGTACTGCTTTACTTCCGCTTGTTACTCTGAGGTGCTTGTTTACTTTATTAAGGCAATGCCTTCCCTTTTTACTGAGATTTTACGCCTTGGTGCTAGTCGCCAGCCCCTGGCCTATGGAAGGCGGGCTTGGGGTAGTCACGGCACGGGCCCCGAGGGCGGGTCGTGACATAAGCACCAACCCTTTTAAGTTTCATTTATTTAAGTAATTATTCAACTACGTGAAATGATTGTAATTAATTAAATATATTGTCTTCATATTGTCACTCTTTATGGTTAAAATTTATAAGGGCATAATCTCCCAATTTTCACCTGATGTACATTTATGAAAAGTTCTCCACACCTGCGAGTGAGTATTTTTGTACTACGGATGAACACAATGAATGAAATGGACCCTGCCAAGAGGAGGCAGTTTACATTGATCAAGACAGTGCAAGATGACATGTGGATCCTAACAAGATGAGGCGGTACTTCTAGAGGTGACGTGGACCCCACCAAGATGAGGTGATACTTCAGAAGAGAAGAAAACATACAAGACATGGGTATGCTGCATTATGAGTCAAGCTTTGACTCAGGTATGATACCCTTAGGTCATTTAGATTCTCAAGACCAGTCATGTAGTAGTTTACATTTATGCATTTATTTATATTTTATGTTTTTTAAAAATAGCAGGAGAAATACAAAAAATAATAGATAATAAAATGCATAAAGAAGAGACGTATGTTTTTCCATTAATGTTCAGTTTTTAGCACAACAACATAGATGAATAAGATTAATATAAATTGATTACATTCATCAAGAGATAAACCAATAAAACCCTCAATGAAATATTAAGTCACAAAAACCTTCCATCTTTGAGGTTTGAACAAAATGGGTGTTCGGGGTGTTGGTCATGCCATAGCTGAGGGTTCCACTTACTATCGGGGTGTTCTTATAAGAGTGGTGGATTGAATTAACTAAAATTGCATCAAATAAATAGCCATATCTAGCTTGTTTTAATTTTATAGGCAAGCATTCAGTAAATCAAGTTCATATTTTTTGAAGTCGGGAATGCACTCAATAAATCAAGGAACCGTGAGTTAATGCGGCTGGTTAGCCAAAAACCTACCTTGAACCCTCTGAGTAGTGGCCTAGCCTTAGCTTTTAGACTATGATGGAGTTTTAGGGATCCATTCAACTAGAATACTCAAATGAAAAAGTATTACAATTCTTGTATAGAGGGTTCCTAGAGTTCGATAAATTAGTGGGAGACATTTAATGATTAAATTAATCCGTAATGTCACATTCGGTAATCAACATAAAAATTACTAATCTTATAAAGTTTATTTGCATGGAATGAAAAGTAATACAAAATTTTAAAACTACTATAAATATTGGAAAATGTTAATAAATAAACAAGCATGAAATTAGAAGTGTAGTATTTGCACTTGCGCACATTACTACTATAACAGAAATTCAAGGTGCTTGTGTCCCGAATTGTTAATCCCCCTTAGGAAGCGAGAGTGAAAAATTGATTATAGGAGAATCATGAATTAAGAATATGATTGTTCTACAAAACTGATATCATCCATGTCTGATGTTATTTGCAGTCGCTACATCATGACATGGATGATGTTACATGTTGTCTCATCTCAAAGAGTTTCCAAGGAGAAAGCTAAGAAGGATTTGAATGTGATGACTGCACTCGCTTAGTGTGAAGTGAAAGAAAGTTCATAATCTTTCATTTCATCCCATTCTTATTCCTTTTACACCTAATTACTATAGTTACTTTTAAGGATAAAAACAAATGGTATAGAGTAAGAGCTTCATTAAGGTATCTTTTTCCATTTAATAATAATATTAATGAAAGTTGTCAGGACCCGTCCCCTGGGGCCTGTGCCATGACACTCCAAGCTCGCCTTCCATAGGCCAGGGGCTGGCGACTAGCACTGAAAGATGTTTTATCTAAAACTCAGAAGGCATTGCCTTTATAACCTGAAAACTCACGTAACCAAGCACACAATAAGATACGAACATAAGAAAACTATATAACCAAACGAGTGCTGAAATTAAAAAGGGGGCTGGAATACAAGACCAATAGTAAAGGTACAAGTACAACTGAAGATAGAGAAAAGACAGCTACTGGATCGTCCTATGAGGTTCCTACCTGACGGGTAAGTACATATCACCTCCTCATCACTCCACGTCCACCCATCTCCTCTACATACCGACACACCGTATGGTCCACCTCTAGATACCGTCCAGTCTTGGTACTCTCAGCCTCAGTCAGTGATGTCCGTCATCTACATCCAACACAATAAGGTGCAGGCATAGCCTGTGCATGGGTGAGTATAACGATACCCAGTAGGGACCCTGAGACCCTCTTGGTCTCACAAAATCCATCAAAAATAAATCACAAAGAATGAAATCAACATATAACATTACTTAGGTATATTCCCATACATATATCTAAGTTATCATGTAATCCATCTCAATCATGAGGAAAAACACAGAGGTATCGACTTAGCTCACACTAGGATTTATTCTAGAGGTAGTATCAAGTAACCTTCCCAGTCACAACATCGAACACCTCCGCTGCTAGAGAACTCCTCCTCTATCAAGTACAGTGGGCCTGCCACGTCACACAGAGGAGCTTATCACTAACCTTGAACTGTTGAGGTACTCCTCCTGTTGAGAACCGTGGGTCTGCCACATCACCAAGGCACTCCCCACTGTTGGTATGCCGCGTCACCAAGGCTCTGCCCCTCATGGCCTGCTCAGGTACTCCTCCTATCGAGTACTGTGGGTCTGCCGTGTCACCAAGGCACTCCCCAATTCGGGTCTTCCGCGTCACCAAGGCGCTCTCCACTGGGCCTGTCAAGTCACTCTGAGTCGAAACGGCCAACAATCGTCAAGTCTCAGCCAGCCACAGGGTTCACGCACTATGCTCTCTCATCTCCGAGAGGTTCCACTCCACAAGCTACTGGGTGATACTCCAACTGACACGAAGTCCCACAAAGAAGTATCTCAGTGGTCCGCTATGTCATAGTGGTCTCAACGTAACAAACAACGCGTCAATCAGACGCCCGATCTATGAGTTATTAGCCTTTTAGTCCCTAGAGCCTGGTTGGATTCGTGCTTGATCCAACCTGACCATTCCTCATCTTAATCCAAAACACTAGTGGGGTATACTCAAAGGGACCATCTTGCTCCCATATTTACAGAGCCACTGACGGTTCGTTTAAGGGAAGTTTGGTGTCAAAGTTATTCCAAAACAAAGTAAATGGGTCGTAGTGGGCCCAGGTCCGGTCCGACCCGGACGGACTGACCCGGACCGACCTGACCTTGTTCAGGTTGACCCGGCCAGACCCATTGGGTCTGGCCTGGCACGAAGTGCGGCCTAGACCATTGGGTTTGGCCCGACCTGCTGGGTCAGGCCCGACAGGCCGTGAGGGGCCGTAGAGGTCTGCGGGTGACCGCGAGGCCGTAGAGGGCACGAGGCCATAGGGCGGCTCGGCCGTGGTCGACGGTTTGGTGGCCGGGCGGTGGCTTGGCCGTGGGGCGATGGTTCGACCATGGGACGACGGCCCGACTGTGGGGGTGGCGGTCCAGCCGTGGGGCGGCTATCTAACTGCGGGGCGGTGCCTCGGCCATGGGGCGATGGTCCAGCCGTAGAGCGGCGGTCTGGCAGTGGGGTGGCGGTCTAGACGCGGGGTGTTGGTCCGGCCGTGGGGCGGTGCCTCGACCGCGGGGGTGGCGTTCCGGCCGTAGGGGGGAAATCCGGCCGTGGGGCGGTGCGGAGGCCGCGGGGCGGTGGTGGTGGCCGCGGGGCAGTTCTGTTGCGCCGTCGCCTTCGTCGTGACAGATATTGGTGCCGACCTCCGTTCTCATGCCCCAACCATCGATGGTTTCTGTCCTCCTACATCACGATGAACACTACCAGATTTGTGGAAGGGTCAGGCCATGTTGGTTTGGCTCGTACCCTACGCGTTAGGGTGGTAGCATATGGATCAACAAGAACTTGAAAGAAGAGCATCAAGCTTTACGACCTCCCGCAATGTTTCATTCCCAAACTACAAAAGAAACCAAGGAAAGAATATGGAAAAATTATTCACATGCAAATAAAACCCTACCTCATTCTCTTGATGATGTCAACGAGGTCGCAAGGAAAAAGACGAATCGTTGGAAAAATATGGACGTCTGCATTTTCCTCGATTGGCAGTTCATGCGTCGTTGGAGATCCTTCGATAGAGTTTGGAGAAGAATTCATCGAAGGAGAGGCATTCTTCATTGGCATTCTTCGTTGGATAGCTTTTCTCCCAAAGCTCCTCCTCTCCCAATTCCACGAAAATGAAATGGTAGCCACAACATAATAGATTATGATCTATCATGTTTGTTGGAATATAATTCAAATTGGGTTAATTAATCTCATAGGTTAGCACAATGAAAGTGGTGCATTGGCTTAATTATTGTGGAGAAGGATTGGCACAACTAATATTGGAGGAGTTTAAGAGGCTCTCCCACATTTGATGAGGGAGTTGAGATGTTTAAGCCTTGGGTGTCCCCACCACCATAACCTCTCATTGGATGTTAGGCTCGGGTGGTCCCCACCACCTTATCCTCTCATGAGAGGTTAATGTCTGGTGGTCCCCACTTCTCAACTTCCACATGGATGTTTTAACAAAATAAAATAAAAATAAAATCTACACAACTTTATTTTTATTTTATTCCTTCACGAAAAACCCCAGAACTGACTTCTACCCTCGACCAACTGTCGTCGAGGTGAATGTCCCTTTAAGAGAATTCCGTCGCAATGTGTAACGACCCGAAATTTTGAATAAATTTTGTTTCCTAACTTTGTGTGTTATTTTATTTTATACTCAACAAAACTATTTCATTTAATAAAATGGGTATAATTAAAATAAGACCGTTGGGTTTCAACTGTTATATGACCGCTGGAAACTAAATGTTGCGATTATTGTCTATAAATACAAGTAATATTGATTAATTAATACAGAAAGAAGATTTGATGGCCCCATCCATTAGTCTTGGGCCGATCTAAGCCCATTTGATAGAACTCAAGAAGAAGGTAGCACCTTTGAGCTTTACTCTGGACGAAACCCAAGCCGAACTTCATCATGTAAAGCTGGAATGAAATCGCCTTCATGAGAAGTTCAAGCTGATAGAAATCACTACTCGGGAAATGTTGGCCGAGCCGTCCCAAGATTCTATCACCCTAGAACACCTTACTCTTAGGTCCTATGCTGGTGTTATAAGGGGTTATGTAATGAGACCGTAACTGCCTTGTGTAATCCTTTGATTTAAATAAAATTGTGATGTCTTCTTATGGTGAATTTTGTGAATTTTCAAATGTCCGGATAAATATATTATGCATATTATTGATGAAATCTAGAAAAAGGATATTTTAAAATATTTATGTAAACCATAAATAATTAATAATGTGTAATGATTTTCAAAAAATTATTGTCTACAGCTGTGTTGAGTATGAAATTTGGAGTTTAAAAAGATTAAATTAATTTTTGGTGAATAGTAAATTATGAATAGTGATTTTATACTTATGATTAGTAATGTGACCAAATGGATTAAGTAACTTTACTTAAGAAAGTATTAATATAATTTAGGCACCTTGATTAAGTAATGTTATTCAATAAAATAGGTAAATAACTGTTTTAGAAATTATGGGTTAAGTATTAGTTTTTTCCGATGAATCGTGTTTTTTATTTAAAAATTAAATTAAATATATTTAGAAAATTATTTT
The DNA here is from genome assembly GCA_963277665.1 of Viscum album. Taxonomy (NCBI): domain Eukaryota; kingdom Viridiplantae; phylum Streptophyta; class Magnoliopsida; order Santalales; family Viscaceae; genus Viscum; species Viscum album. The sequence goes on along the minus strand of OY728120.1, from coordinate 1,998,808,521 downwards.
CATAAAATGGAGTTAATTTTTGAAATCAGAGCATCGATATTTGGTTAAGGTGAATTTTTGGGATTTTTCTGAAACTGTTGAATTTTCAGTGAATAGTGTTTTTTATTTAAAAATTAAATTATAAATATTTAGAAAATTATTTTCCTAAAATGGAGTTCATTTTTGAAATCAAAGCATCAATATTTGGTTAAGGTGAAATTTTGGGATTTTTCTAGGAAAGTTGAATTTTCGGTGAATAGTGAAAATACAGTTTTTGAGTTTCGGGTGTTTAATGATATCATTAAGGATGAAATAATTATGCAATAATTCTGGTCAAATTATGAATGGTAAGATAAGGTATGAGGTGTCCCAAGTGGCTAATACCATGGGAAAATACCATGGGCAAGCCCATGGTTTTCCCAATACCACCGATGAGGTGTCCCTTGGCAATTAATGCTTTGTCCCCTAACTTTTCCTATAAATACCAAGATTTTACCTCATTCATTTCATTTCCAAATCATACCCAACGAAGTTATGCTCTCTTTACCTCTCATGGAGTCCTCCCAAGGTTCCCTCAGGCCTCCCAAGATCCTGACCTTCAAGCTTTCGAAGTTACTCTTCAAGGTAAGAGATCCTTTCACCCTCCTCTTTTAAGTCATGACATTCTTTATGTTGTGTCTTATAATTTCCATCTATTTATGTTGATGGTATGTTCTTATATTTACTCATTTCTTTTCAATTCATATCTAATTATTTAGATACCTTCTCCAATCTCATCAATTTTTTTTCAGAATTTTTAAGTGACACCATTAGGCTGCTGAATTTTTCATAGAAGAAATCGCATCTTCTCTTTTCTTTCATGTTTCCTTTTTCATGTGGTATGTCATTCAAATATCCATACCATGATCTTATTCAGTACCCATACTACATTATGAGTTATTTATGAGTGGGTGACCCTTTTCCACTCTCTTTCAAATGTTTTCTATAACCATGTTATATAGCAGTTATGCATCATAAATTTCGCAACAAAATTTCTATCTCTTTCTCTCAATAAACTCCCTTGTTTATTTATGTGAATACCAAGATCTATTTAGTTTCTATGGGTGTTCATAAATATATAAATATGATATATTTTATTCTGTAATGGACATACATATAACCCTCACTCCCATTTTTTGGGTTATAAATGATATAATGATCTTTTTAAGAGCTTTTAAAACGTCACGATTTTGAAATGAAACCCATTTCTTTTATTCTCTATGGGTTATTTATGAAATGTTTGAATATCATCTATGTGGGTAAAATGTATGTAAAGAAATATTAAGGATGTTCCCTGATAGCGCTCCAATGCATTAGGTAAAGATTCAATTTCTAGAGATGACAAGTTTCACGATACCTTGGTAAATAACCTTGGTAATATTTATGACACATTGGGCATGGACCTTGGTGATATGTTCATGAATGTCTAAATGAAATGTTGTATCCACATATTCAAGTTATGATTCAAGTTATTTTCCTTATGATATTCCTATTATTTCATTGCTCTTGTCTTTATTTTCTTATTCATGTTCTTATTGATATCACAAGTTCATTGATTCCCTTACTTACCCTTACTGGGTTTTCTGCTCAACCTTTCCTTTGAATGTATGTCTCCAGGTTATGAGATGCAGTATTTCTACTTAAGATAAACTTATGATGAAGACTTACAAGTGGTTTAGAATAATTTTTTATGTTGTTTTCATGTATTATGTTCCTAATTTCCAAGACACTAGACTTTAAAGATCCTGTGTATGTAAAATGTAATGAAAAGTTATGTATTAAAAAGGCAGGATGTTATAGTTGGTATCAAAGGATAGTTTAGTTATTTATGGAAATTAAGATATGAAAACTTTAAGAAGAACCCTATAGAAAAGTTTAAATATAGGAAGTCTTCCATGTTGTGTCAATAAGGTTTTCCTTATGACTTTTCCATTCCTTCTTGTTTTGAAAATCACAAAGACCTTATCTTTAAGAAAAATTGCTTTCATAAAGAAAATTGCTTTCTTAAGGAAAATTGCTTTTATAAGGAAAATCGCTTTTATAAGAAAAATTATCCTTATCATATTTTCATCCATATTTTTCTTAAGTATAAGATTCAGATTCATTTTCTTGGAATCGTTGAAACTTTGATATAAAGCATTCTGTTTTAGGATTCGGATTCTGGACAAGAACTATAAGGAAGTTTCATTCCGAATTCCGGATATGAACTCTGACTAAGTTCTATTCCAGATTCAGGATACGAATTCTAAAGAAGAATTCTCATTACGAATTCTGATGAAGAGTTCTCATTACGAATTCTGTTGACGAATTCTCATTACGAATTCTGATGACGAATTCTCATTACGAATTCTGATGAAGAATTATCATTACGAATTCTGTTGACGAATTATCATTACGAATTCTAATGATGAATTCTCATTACGAATTCTGATGATGAATTCTCATTACGATTTCTGATGACGAATTCCTATTCCGAATTATCATTCTGAATTCACCTATTAAACAGAATTTGAGTATCTTTGTTATATACACTTTGAATTAACTCAGACTCCGAAAAATATCTTTGTTAGACTCCGAACTTTTATATTGCTTACACTTCTAAAATTTTTCTACTCTTTACTATTGTTCTTTACACTCCAAACCTTCACTCCGAAGATTTCATTCCGAACCTTTATGTTAGAGTTTAAAACGATGTCGTACATTCTGTTACATTTGTTTTGTTATAAAACGATGTCGTCTGTTTTGTTATAAACTAACCGTTGTCTAAGTGACACGTGTACAGGTCCCTCTGATCTTTAAGGAAAATATGACCGTTGGAGAAGGATCCAACCTTACCTATAAATAGGAGCTCATTTGAAAGAGCTCTACACAAGCGACTGATGGATGAAAGTGCTGAAAGGATGACAAATTTTCTTGAAGTGATTTCTAGAGAGAGAGTCTCTTATTAACTCTCAAAAGATTCGTGCGACCCCGAATGTTGGTGATTACATTCGAGGGCTTCCGGGGATAGGAAGACAGAGGTTGCCGACTACCTTAAAGTTCGAGGGCTTTCTTGCTGAGGAAGACAGAGGTTGCCAACTACCTTGAAGTTGAGGGCTTGCGGGGATAGCAAGACAGAGACTCCGATCTTCGTATCAAGGGCTTACCCTGGTGTGGGTAAGACAGACTTGCTTGAAAGTATAAATCAGGGGACCTTTATCCAAGGTTGTTGGATACCCTTCTCTTTGGGTTAAAAGACTTATATATTGTTACTAGTAGTTTTACTACTTGTTTTTATTCCGCTGCATTTTGTAATATAAGGAAATTATAACTTTCTTATACTTCCTTATTTGTACTCTGATTAATTTAGATTCTATACGCTTTAAGGTAGAATCTCATATTGTAATTTTTTGTTAAGTTTCAATCTCCGGAACCATATTTCCGGAACCTACTTTCGGAATCTCTTTCCTAGTTTACTTTCGGTGTTAGAGGTGTTGTGAATTTGCTTAGTTTAATCATTGTTAAACTTAGCCCTTTCCTTTTCTTAAGGAAACTATAGTTATTAGTAACTAACTTTAAAGGTTTCAAAGGAATTTTTAAAGTATACAATTCACCCCCCCTCTTGTATATTGGGCATCTACATTACTATTTCGATCCTACAATTGGTATCAGAGGTTGGAAACCTCTTACTCTATATCAATCTTACATTTGGTATCAGAGAAGGTATCTGAAATACTTGTACTTACATACAAGTTTTTCTTGCTCACTTTATCCTTCCGAACTTTGTCATTCCGAATTTGTCCATTCCAGACTTTCTCATTCCAAACTTTGTTATTACGATTCTTTGCTACTAACAAGTTTGTGTGCAAAGTTATTTCTAGTATGGTAGGAATTAATGTTGGATCTATTGAAAATATAAATCCTACAAGACCACCAATCTTTGATGGTAATGACTATGAATACTAGAGAGATCGTATGAAGACTTTTGTTATCAATACTGGAGTAGACAACTTTGTTATGCTTACTGGTGATTATAAAATTCCTGACAAGGAAGTCAGAACTTTTACTAACCAGGAAAAGCAAGAATATCAACTCAACTATAAGGTACGCAACAATTTACTATGTTTAATGACTAGAAATATATATAGCCAAATTTCTTCTTGTGAAGCAGCTAACTGTATCTGGAAGAAGTTAGAGGTTACACACTTTGGGACTTCTAAAGTGATTGAGACTAGAAGAGCTATGCTTAGAGCTGAATATCATGGCTTCAATTTTCCTTATGGAGAACCTATCTGTAAAGTTCAACAAATATTTATGACTATCGTCAACAATCTACAATCTATGGGAGAGAAAGGTTTAGATGATGAAGCTCTTGTGGACAAGATAATTGACATTATGCCCAATGAGTGGGAATCCAAGAGAACAGCTATAGATGAGAACAGGAAGGTCACTCAAATTACTCTTGATGAATTATTTGGAACTCTTCTACAACATGAAACTAGAATGAAGAGAGATGCTGACAACATCAAGAAGAAGAATGGAAATGGTACTGTTGCTTTTACAACAACATCAAATCAGATGAAAGCTAAGACTCCTAAGAGAGTAACCAGATCCAAGTCTAAGAAAGTCATTTTTCAATCCGAATCTAGTGAGAGTGAAGTCTAAGAAAATGAATTAGCCAATCTTGCTCGAAGGATGAACAAGATAGCTGGACAGAGAAATTTTCAATCTAAGTATAAGAAAAAGGACAGGAAAGATAAGAAATATGGAGAAGTTACTTGTTATGAATGCAAGAGAGCTGGACATATTAGACCAGATTGCCCTATGCTCAAAAAGAAAGAAAGGAAGGAAAGACATTCAGACAGGAACAGAAAGAAGTATTATAAAGCTAAAGCTAAGAAAGTTCTGAAAGCTAATGACACCTGGAGTTCCAGTGGTGGTGACTCTTCAGATGAATCTTCTGATTATGAATCTTCAGGACAGAAGAATCTTGGTCTTATAGCCAGATTACCTATTGATAATCATTGTCTTATGGCTAAGGTACGAAATGCTGAATCATTGACCAATGTTTCTTTAAATTCTAATGATAGTAATTATTATAACTCTTCTGATGAAGAATCATCTTCTGATGAAGAAAATACTTTACCTACTTATGAAGAAGTCTCTAGGTTTGCTGAACTTCTTGAAATTGAGAATTCCAAACTCAACAAGAAACATGACAAAGCAAACTCTAGGAATTATATTCTTACAAAAGAGATATCAGATCTTTATAAATATCTTGATAAGAAAAATGCTGATTTTGAAAGTATTTCAAAAAATCTTGAGGAAGTAAGTTCTGAGAAGAACAAACTTTCTAAAGAGTTAGAAAAATTAATTTCTAAGAAAAATATTTTCGAGCCTATCTCTAGTTCTAAAACTAATGATTTTGAGGATAAAAACTTGGTTGTAAAACTCAAGTCCGAAATTATTTCCTTAAAGAAGTGTTTATCAAACTTTACCCATGGTAAGGAAAATTTTGATAAGATGTATTCCCAAATACGACCTTTAAGAAATAAATTCGGATTTGGTTATACCCATGCAAAACTTATTTTCAGTAACAATTATTTTGTTCCTCAAAGTGCCCCATTTTGTACCAAGTGTCAATGTGGTGGTCACTGGGCAAAGAATTGTTCCTTAAACAAAACCCAATCTCTAGGATTTCACAAAGCTTACTTTTCTAAGAAAATGTGGGTTCCTAAAATTTTATTGTCTGGAAATCTCAGATCCAAACAAGTTTGGATTCCGAAAGTCTAATTTTCTTCTTGATTTCAGGAAAATAAAGAAAGTACCAGCAATAATACATGGTACATGGATAGTGGATGTTCCCGGCACATGACTGGTAACAAAAGCTATTTTGAAAAGATTATCAAAACGAAAGGAGGAAAGGTAACTTTCGGAGATAATGCTAAGGGAGAGATTGTTGGTATTGGTAATATTGTTTTTCTTGGTAAAATCTTGATTTCAAATGTTCTTTTTGTTAAAGGTATTAAGCACAACCTCATTAGCATAAGTCAGTTATGTGATGAAGGTTACCTTGTGAATTTTAGGAATGATAAATGCTTAGTTCACAATTCCAAGGAAGAATTTATTCTCTCAGCCAATAGGCAAGAGAATGTCTACACTTTGAACCCAGAAGACCTCAGGAGCCAAGATTTACCTTGCCTAAGTGCAATTGAAGATCATTCTTGGTTATGGCATAGAAGATTAGGACACTGTAATATGAGAAATCTATGTAAACTCTCTAAGAAGAAACTCATTAAGGATCTACCGGAGCTTAGATTTGATTCTTCTAAAGTTTGTGATCCTTGTCAATATGGCAAGCAACATAAATCTAGTTTTAATTCAATCGGTGAAGTCTCAACAACTGATGCATTACAGTTAGTGCACATGGATCTTTTTGGTCCAACACAAACTGGAAGTATTGGAGGCAAATACTATGTGTTTGTTCTAGTTGATGATTACACTAGATTTACTTGGGTCTATTTTCTAGCAAAGAAATCTGAAGCTTTTTCTTATTTCAAAAGTTTTAGAGCTCAAGTTAGAAATGAGAAAAACCTTCCATTGAAAACTATTCATAGTGATCATGGAGGATAATTTCAAAATTCTAATTTTGAAACTTTTTGTAGTAAGAAAGGTATTACTCACAATTTTTTCAGCACCTAGAACTCCTCAACAGAATGGTGTAGTTGAAAGAAGAAATAGAATTCTTCAAGAAATAACTAGAACCATGTTGAGTGAATATTCTATTGCTAGACATTTCTGGGATGAAGCTGTAAGTACTGCTTATTATACTATAAATCGAGTTTTGATTAGACCTTTTCTTAATAAAACTCCTTATGAGTTATGGAATGGTAGAAAACCAAGACTTTACTACTTCAAGGTTTTTGGTTGCAAAGTATTCATTTTGAATACTAAAGATAACTTACATAAATTCGCACCAAAGTCTGATGAAGGAATTTTCTTAGGATATTCCACAACCTCTAAGGCTTATAGAGTTTTTAATAAAAATACTTGTACTGTTGAGGAAACAGTACATGTGAAATTTGATGAGTCTAATCCTTTTGTTTTTAAACCATATCAACTTACATCTTCGGATGTGTTTTCAAAAACTGATTGTCAACCTTTGATAGAAGAACCTTCTAATAAGGAAATTGTTCTAGAAGATACTTCTGAAACATTTACCCCAGAAGACTTTATACCCTATGTTGATGAACAGGTTTTACAAAACCCAAATCAGGTGTTTCTTAAGAATCATCCCAGTGATAGTATCATTGGTGATGTAAACCAATCTGTAAGGGCTAGAAGTTCCTTAAGAAATGAAGTATAACATCTAGCATTTCATTCCCAATTAGAACCTAAAAGCACTGATGAAGCTTTAGGTGATGATGATTGGATCAAAGAAATGAAAGATGAACTAAATGAATTCGAAAGGAATAAAGTATGGACCTTGGTTGAAAGACCTAAGGAATCTTCTGTTATTGGAGTAAAATGGGTTTTCAGAAATAAATGTGATGAAAATGGAGTCATTGTTAGAAATAAAGCTAGACTTGTTGCTAAAGGTTATAATCAGCAAGAAGGAATAGACTATGAAGAAACCTATGCTCCAGTAGCTAGACTTGAATCTATCCGTATTCTACTTGCCTTTGCAGCATTCTTTAATTTCAAACTTTTCCAAATGGATGTGAAATGTGATTTTCTTAACGGTTATGTTCAAGAGGAAGTTTTTGTAGAACAACCTCCTGGATTTGAAGACACGAAACATCCTGATCATGTTTTTAGACTTACAAAAGCTTTGTATGGCCTTAAACAAGCCCCACGAGCATGGTATGATAGAATCACTGGATGTTTGCTTCAAAATAACTATGTTAAGGGAAATGCAGATCCAACCCTTTTTATAAAGAAAGATAAGAAAAATGTTTTAATTGTTCAAATTTATGTTGATGACATTATATTTGGTTCAACTCAGCAATCTTTGACTGAATCTTTTGCTAGTCTAATGTAATCTGAGTTTGAAATGAGTATGATGGGTGAGTTAACATTTTTCCTTGGTTTTCAAATTTCTCAAAAACCATAAGGAACCAACATATCTCAACATAAGTATATTAAAGATCTTCTGAAAAAGTATGGTTATGACAACACTAAGAGTATAAGTACTCCCATTGGTACCTCAAACTCTTTAGATCTTGATGAAGCTGGAAAACCAGTAGATCAAACATCTTTTAGAGGTATGATAGGAAGTCTACTTTACTTAACAGCTAGTCGACCAGACTTAATGTTTTCAGTATGCTTATGTGCAAGATATCAATCCAATCCTAAGGAATCTCACTTAAAGGAAGTAAAAAAGATTTTTTCGCTACCTTAAGGGAACCATGGATCTAGGATTATTTTATACTTCTGGAAATGATTTTGTTCTAAAAAGATTTTCTGATGCTGACTTTGGTGGATGTAGAATGGATAGAAAAAGTACATCCAGAACTTGTCATTTCTTAGGAGATTCGTTAGTTTCTTGGTCCTGCAAGAAGCAACATTCTGTAGCACTTTCCACTGCTGAAGCTGAATATGTAGCAGCTGGAAGTTGTTGTGCACAAGTGTTGTGGATGCAACACACACTCACAGACTATGGCTTGAGTTTTACTAAAACTCAAATTTTGTGTGATAACACAAGTGCCATTGCCCTAAGTAAGAACCCTGCACATCACTCTCGTGCAAAACACATAGATATTAGGCATCACTTTCTTAGGGATCACACACTCAAAGGAGATATTATTCTTCAGTTTATCGGAACGCAAGATCAACTTGCTGATATTTTCACAAAATCTTTGCCTTCTGATAGATTTGAATATATTAAACAGAAGTTAGGAATGATAACCGTAAGGTAATCTTTCTTAATTAACTTTCTGTTGAAAAAGTCTCCTTACAGTAATAAACTCCTTTTCATAGGGGGAGTACATTTGATTGTTTGATTAACAATGTTTTTCAAAATATGTTTTCAAACTTTTCAGAACGAAGATTTCTGGAATGGAACTTCCGGAACTACAATTTTCCAGAATGGATATTTTCGTACATAATATTTCTGGAATGGAAGTATTCATATTGAAAACATCCGGAATAGAAGATTTCGTACTGGTATTTTCATAATCGGATTTTCGTATCGAACCTTCATAGTTTATTTTTCGTACTAAGTTTTTCGTACTAAGTTTTTTTTCATAGTGAGTTTTTCGTAATAAAATTTTGCGAACTTTGTCATTTCGTAATAAAGTTTTTTTCGTAGTCATCTTTGTATTACCCATTACGAATAACTTTCCTAAGCCAATCCGAAAGGTATGATTTCCTTACTCAACTTTTCGTAGTCATAATTTACTTGATGGAATTTTTTTGTACTATGTTTTCAGATTATAGTTTTCTTAATTCTTTGTTTTAATAAAAACCTCAAAAAGATCGGATTCAAGCCTTCAATCGTCAGATCTGATCGCAACTCATTCTAAACCGTTAGATCAACCGTAGAAGGTGAACCGTCATCTCGTTGCCTATATAAAGGGGACCCAATTTCTCGTCCCACATCTATCTCAAAGCTCTCATGTCTCAAAGCTCTGCCCCTCTGTTTTAAGGCCCTTCTGAACTACAGTTTTCTCTGTTCCGAACTTCTCAGAGGACTTCAGATCCGAATGTCTGCGGAGTTAGCGTCTCAAGAAATGTCTTCCACTAAGCCTATTTCTCAGTGGTTAGTTTACAAAGAAAGGTTAGTCCATCCGGATTTCTTCAACAACTACGACTCTCTTATCTCAAAGAACATTAAGTTGAATGGCTGGGAAGATGTTGTTGTATCCAAACCGGGGACTCAAGATGATGTTTTTACAGAGTTACTTTTCGAGTTCTATGAAACTGTTTCCTTCTTCTAGGAAGATAATAGGGAGAAGTTTTCCTTCAAGTCATATGGAAAGACCTATAAACTTTCTTATATCAAGGCAGCAAGTTTGGTAGGGCTGTCTTATGAAGGAGAAGCTGAGTTTATTTCGCACGTTTTACCGGATTCCAAGGGTAGCTTCAACAAGGAAAAAAGCATTAGGAACTCTCAGACTGGCTGATGAAAAGGCTCCGAAGATTTCTAGTTTGCCTACCAACTTCCGGATTCTAGAGCTATGGGTGCAAGGACTTATCGTACCAAGAAAAGGCGATAAAGAAAGCTTGAAGAAGAGTGAGATCTATATCTTAGATTTCCTGATAAATCTAAGGAAGTTTAACTTCATGAGGCACATTCTTATAACCATTGAGAACCTTAAGAAAGGAAATCTCAGAGCTCAGATCGTAATGTACCCAGCAATATTATCAAAGCTGATAGTTCGGTGCCTTGAATCTTTCAAGGAAGCTTCCAGATCTAAGCCAAGGGTTTGTAAAATTTTGTTGGTTAGTGATGACACTCTTAAGAGGATGGATGTGGCTTTCAACAAGGAGATTGGAGAGTTCGTTGACTTGCCTAATCAAGAAGAAACGGTTCCGAAGGTTGCTGAACCGGAATCATCCAAACCAGTGAAGAAAAGGAAGTTGAAGGAAGTTGCAATTGTAGTCGAAGATCCTAAGTCTAAGGAAGCTCAAACCGCACCTCACAAACCAAAGAAGAAGAAGACCTATCCTGATGAGGTCGTTGCAAAGTGGAGAGCAGACAAAGAGAAAAGGAAATAAGGGGATCCGCAGTTCAGATTGGACCCTGCGGAAGCTAAGGCGTTAAAGGAGAGAACTTCTGATGAGCTTGAAAAACAAGCAAAGGAAAAGAAGCTCAAGAAAAAGATGACAGAAGCTGAGGCAGTCCAAGCGTTGTTAAAGTTTAATGAAATAGTATCCGGAAGCATCCCAATTCCGAGATCTTTCTCCCTGGAATCTCTACCTGAGACTCCAGGAAGAAACCTTGATTTTCCGGAAGAGACTACAGCTGATCATGTTGAGCAAATTGAGAAAATTCAGCAAGTGGGAGAGGAAGAAGAAGTTGCTGAAGGAAGTGGTGAAATATGAGATCTCTTGAAACAAGTGGATGATTATAAAGGATCACCTTCGGAACATCTATCACTCCGAACTTCAGAAGCCGAATCCTCTAAGTTAGTAACTCCAGAGAAGGATAAGAATGAGGAAGATGTTGTTCAGAAAGTTGTTGATGAGATTTTTCAAGTGTCTACAGGGGAGCAGAAAACTCCTGATCAAGAATCAATTCCAAAGAAAGACAAGGGAAAGCAACTCCTTGTTGAAACTCCAAAATCAGTGGCTAGCAAGAAAAGAGAATATGGTGATTTGTCTAAAAGGAAGTTGGAGCTTATTGAGGAAGAAAACTCTCCAAGCAAGATTTCAGATTTGGAGTCATCATCGTTGGGTCATGATTTTGTTGTCCAGTCTTTAAAGAAGTTGGTGGGATCCATTCCGACCTTCTCTAGTATTGACTCAAGATGCCAGATTCTCCAACATGCATTGAATCAGAAAACAGACTCTGTATCTATGGTTAGGGATAAGTGCGTTGAGATTGAGGCTCAGTTCAAAACATTCTTTGTTGGTTACGAAGCTCATAAAAGATCTTGCAAGAGGATGACAAGCTGGTCGAAGAAGACTGTGGAAGAGATGAGGCTATTCGATGAATTTCAAGATAATGTTAAAGATGCCTTTGAGACCGAGGACAAGAAGATAAATGAGCTGACTTCCTCCTTTGAAGAAAATCTGACTGAAGAAAAGAACTTCCGAATCCAAGAAGTCAGGGATATGAATGGGAAACTGAATTCTGTTTCTCAGAACTGGAAATTTGAAAGGGATCATTGGATCGATTTTTAAGAAAGGATGAAGGCTCAGGAAGAAAAGATCTAAGCTCAGGAAGAAAAGATGAAAGCCCAGGAAGAAAAAATTGAAGCTCAATCCGCAAGAATAGTGGTCTTAGAGAAGCAAGATGAAGAAGATCATAAAGACATGAAGAAGATCAAGACTATTCTTAAGGGGCTCATGTCGAAGGAGAAAGATCCGAAATAACCAAATCCGATCTTTTTGTTGTATTCCTTTTGTTACTGACATTCCAAATCTAATGAAAATTGTGTATCTCGTTTCCATTATTGTCATTACTAATCTTTCAGGTACTTTGTTATTCTTTTTCCATTCCCTCCAATTCTTTTTGAAAATCAAAAAGGGGTAGAAGGAAAAGATCCTTAAGAAAAAGAGGAACTCTAATAAGAGTTTATCAAAGGGGGTGAAAGAAAAAATACCCAAGGAAAAAGAACTCTAATAAGAGTTTGTTTAAGGGGGAGTCTTTCTTAAAGAAGACCTTATTATGAAATATCACTCCGGAAATATGAATACGATCCTTATAGTTTCAAAGCCTAAGGGGGAGTTAGTCGTATTCATCTATATCCTTAAAGCAATGGAGATAAGCATTAATATGTTTCTTTCATCTTAGAACTTTTTTTTCGTAAGGATGTTTGTGCTTTCCAAAAAGGGGGAGATTGTTGAGTCAATAAGGTTTTCCTTATGACTTTTCCATAACTTCTTGTTTTGAAAATCACAAACACCTTATCTTTAAGAAAAATTGCATTCTTAAGGAAAATTGATTTCTTAAGGAAAATTGCTTTCTTAAGGAAAATTGCTTTTATAAGGAAAATCTCTTTTATAAGAAAAATTATCCTTATCATATTTTCATCCATATTTTTCTTAAGTATAAGATTCAGATTCATTTTCTCGGAATCGTTGAAACTTTGATATAAATCATTCTGTTTTAGGATTTGGATTCTGGACAAGAACTATAAGGAAGTTTCATTCCGAATTCCAGATATGAACTCTGACTAAGTTTTATTCCAGATTCAGGATACGAATTCTGAAGAAGAATTCTCATTACGAATTCTGATGAAGAGTTCTCATTACGAATTCTGTTGACGAATTCTCATTACGAATTCTGATGAAGAATTCTCATTACGAATTCTGATGACGAATTCTCATTACGAATTCTGTTGACGAATTCTCATTACGAATTCTGATGATGAATTCTCATTACGAATTCTGATCGTGAATTCTCATTACGATTTTTGATGACGAATTCCTATTCCGAATTCTCATTCCGAATTCACCTATTAAACAGAATTTGAGTATCTTTGTTATATACACTCTGAATTAATTCAGACTCCGAAAAATATATTTGTTAGACTCCGAACTTTTATATTGCTTACACTTCTAAAATTTGTCTACTCTTTACTATTGTTCTTTACACTCCGAACCTTCACTCCGAAGCTTTCATTCCGAACCTTTATGTTAGAGTTTAAAATGATGTCGTACAATCTGTTACATTTGTTTTGTTATAAAACGATGTCGTCTATTTTGTTATAAACTAACCGTTGTCTAAGTGACACGTGTACAGGTCCCTCCGATATTTAAGGAAAATATGACCGTTGGAGAAGGAGCCGACCATACCTATAAATAGGAGCTCATTTGAAAGAGCTCTACACAAGCGACTGATGGATGAAAGTGCTGAAAGGCTGACAAATTTTCTTGAAGTGATTTCTAGAGAGAGAGGCTCTTATTAACTCTCAAAAGCTTCGTGCGACTCCGAATGTTGGTGATTACATTCGAGGGCTTCCGGGGATAGGAAGACAGAGGTTGTCGACTACCTTAAAGTTAGGGGGCTTTCTTGCTGAGGAAGACAGAGGTTGCCAACTACCTTGAAGTTGAGGGCTTGCGGGGATAGCAAGACAGATACTCCGATCTTCGTATCGAGGGCTTACCCTGGTGTGGGTAAGACAGACTTGCTTGAAAGTATAAATCAAGGGACCTTTATCCAAGGTTGTTGGATACCCTTCTCTTTGGGTTAAAAGACTTATATCTTGTTACTAGTAGTTTTACTACTTGTTTTTATTCCGCTGCATTTTTTAATATAAGGAAAGTATAACTTTCTTATACTTCCTTATTTGTACTCTGATTCATTTAGATTCTATACGCTTTAAGGTAGAATCTCATATTGTAATTGTTTGTTAAGTTTCAATCTCCGGAACCATATTTCCGGAACCTACTTTCGGAATCTCTTTCCTAGTTTACTTTTGGTGTTAGAGGTGTTGTGAATTTTCTTAGTTTAGTCTTTGTTAAACTTAGACCTTTCCTTTTCTTATGGAAACTATAGTTATTCATAACTAACTTTAAAGGTTCCAAAGGAATTTTTAAAGTATACAATTCACCCCCCTCTTGTATATTGAGAATCTACATTACTATTTCGATCCTACAATTGGTATCAGAGGTTGGAAACCTCTTACTCTATACCAATCTTATATTCCAGGTATTTTGGTGAGTATTGAGTTAGTGGTTTATCAAGAAAATACATCCCTGTCTGGATACGAGCAGGTAGAGGTGGCTCTGGCATAGATGTACATAGGGGTAAAACCCGAAAACACCGCTTTGTGATAGGCTTGAACGATAACTGGTACATGACAATGGGCCTTGCTGCACTCTTGGTTATGACACTCCCGAGGGATATGTTTGGTTAATCGCAAGATTTTTATGAATCATTATGAAGGAATTATAGAAAAATGTAATTGTCTAAGCATGTAGTTTTAAGACATAAAATCCTTTTTAGTTAAAAGATTCATAAATGAAATAAGTTTCTCCTTAAGGATTTATTATTTAAAAAAATGTCCCTATCATCTAGGAATACGTTGATGTATTTCCTGATGAGTTACCCGGACCTCCCCCATAAAGAGAGGTAGTGTTCTCCATTGAACTCATACCTGGATCTCATCCGATGTCAAAGACCCCCTATAGGATGGAAAATGTGGAGCTAGAGGAATAAAAGAAAAAACTCCCAGATCATTTGGAGAATGAGTTTATCCGACCAAGTGTGTCTCCTTGGGGAGAACCAATTCTCTTTGTGAAGAACAAGGATGAATCGATGCAACTATGAATTGAAAATAGAGAACTAAATGGGATCACAGTGAAGAAAAAATACAGTCTTCCAAGAATTGATGACTTATTTGACCAACTTCATGGGACTCAATTATTATCTATTATTGATCTTCGTTCTGGATATCATTAATTGAGGGTGAAGAATGATGATATTCCAAAAAATTCCTTCTAATCAAGATATGGACATTATGAGTTTGTTTTTATGCCCTTCAGACTGACTAATGCACCTACTATTTTTATGGATCAAGAATAAGTTGATTTTGGAAACTTATGTTTTATCAAATGGATATTCATTGTATAGAAAAATCATTTGGTGATTAAATGATAAAGGTTATTTTGGAAGATTTTTTCTCTTTTAGAGTACTATATGCCTAAGGGAAATAAAATAATATAGGATTTAAATTGGGGAGGAATGGTTGAATTTTTTTCTTAAGAATTTATGTATTTATTGTGGACATATGGTGATTTGGGTTATTTTTGGAAAATGATAAACCTAGCATAGGGAATATGTGAATAGGTTAATTACACTTTATTATGTGACTTTAAGAGTAGTCGATGTTATTTGGAGATGAATGTTAATATTTATTGGGGAAGACTATGTGATTAAATCCTTTTTATTTTTGGGTTCAAATCTTAGTTGGGATTATTCTGAAGAATTTTAAGGATGATTGTGTATTGAATGGTCTTTCTGGAAGTTTGGGTACTTTTGTTGAATTTTAGAGATTAATAGTCATTTTTCTTTTTATAAAGGATTATAATTTTTGGGGATTATATGATCTCGTACTAACCATTTTAGTTTTAGTTGATGACTGAAGATAAAAAAAATATAGTTATTCTTTTGTGGATTATGATATTCTCTAGAAGATGATTCTAGTGCTTTTGATGAGACCAAGTCCTTTTGAATGCTTATTGTTTGGAGAAAAGATTAGTCTTGGTGGAAACTTATTAAGGGATGAAACTCTACTTTAAGGTAAGTATATTTCCTTATGTTTTAAGTCTAGGTAGTAAATGAATTTCTCAAAATTATGAAAAGGAACGTAAAACAAAAATGTTGTTGGTTTACGTTTCCTACTAGGTAATCAAAGAACGTTTAACACATCTTAAGTTTGTGATCTTCTTGTGGTTAATTTTCTCCTACTCATGTTTTCTATAACTCTCCATCAGAACTTGACCATTTGTTTTATCTTCCATATCCATGTTTTCCTTCATGGAATCCTAGTATGGGTTAACTCGGGTGACCTTTGTACTTCCTTTTCTTTATTTTAAAGTAATAGTTTTACTGACTCTTTTTCTGATGTGGGACTTTCAACTAAATTTCCAAGCCCAATTTTAAAATTACGAGGATGTAATTTCTTAAGGGTGGAATAATGTAACGACTCGAAATTTTGAATAAATTTTGTTTCCTAACTTTGTGTGTTATTTTATTTTATACTCAACAAAACTATTTCATTTAATAAAATGAGTATAATTAAAATAAGACCATTGGGTTTCAACTGTTATATGACCATTGGTCAATATGACCATTGGAAACTAAATGTTGTGATTATTGTCTATAAATACAAGTGATCTTGATTAATTAATATATAAAGAAGATTCGATGGACCCATCCAGTAGTCTCGGGCCGATCGAAGCCCATCTGATGGAACTCAGGAATGAGGTAGCACCTTTGGGCTTTGCTCTGGACCAAACCCAGACCGAACTTCATCATGTGAAGCTGGAATAGAATCACCTTCACGAGAAGTTCAAGCTAATATAAATCACTACTCAGGAAATGTTGGCTGAGCCGCCCCAATATTCTATCACCCGAGCACACCTTACTCTTAGGTCCTATGCTGATGTTATAAGGGGTTAAGTAACGAGACCGTAATTGCCTTGTGTAATCCTTTGATTTAAATTAAAATTGTGATGTCTTCTTATGGCGAAGTTTGTGAATTTTCAAATGTCTGGATAAATATAATATGCATATTATTGATTAATTCTAGAAATATGATATTTTAAAATATTTATGAAAACCTTAAATAATTAATAACGTGTAATGATTTTCAAAAAATTGTCTTATACAGCTGTGTTCCGTATGAAATTTTGAGTCTAATAAGATCAACATAATTTTTTTGTGAATAGTAAATTATGAATCGTGATTTTATGCTTATTATTAGTAATGTGACCAAGTGGATTAAGTAACTTCACTTACGAAAGTATTAATATAATTTAGGAACCTTGATTAAGTATTGTGATTCAATAAAATAGGTAAATAACTGTTTCAGAATTTATTGGTTAAGTATCAGTTTTTTCAGTTGAATAGTGTTTTCCATTTAAAAATTAAATTAAAAATATTTAGAAAATTATTTTCCTAAAATGGAGGTCATTTTTGAAATCAGAGCATCGATATTTGGTGAAGGTGAATTTTTGGGATTGTTCTGAAAGAGTTGAATTTTTAGTGAATAGTTTTTTTATTTAAAAATTAAATTATAAATATTAAGAAAATTATTTTCATAAAACGGAGTTCACTTTTGAAATCATAGCATTGATATTTAGTTAAGGTGTAATTTTTTGGATTTTTCTGAGAAAGATGAATTTTTGGTGAATCGTGAAAATACAGTTTTTGAGTTTCGGGTGTTTAATGACATCATTAAGGATGTAATAATTATTCACTAATTCTGGTATACTTATGAAAAGTAATATAAGGTATGAGGTGTCCCAAGTGGCCAATACCATGAGAAAATACCTTGGGAAAGCCCATGGTTTTTCCGATACCGCCGATGAGGTGTCCCTTGGCAATTAATGCTTTGTCCCCTCACATCTCCTATAAATACCAATCCTTTCGCTCATTCATTTCATTTCCAAATAATCTCCTACAACATTCGGGTCTCTTTACCTCCCAAGGAGTCCTCCCAAGTTGCCCTCAATCCTCCCAATATCCCGACCTTCAATCTTTCGAAGTTACTCTTCAAGGTAAGGGATCCTTTCACCATCCTCTTTTATGTGATGACTTCCTTTATGTTGTGTCTTATAATTTACTTCTATTTATGTTGAGGGTATGTTCTTATATGTTCTCATTTGTTTCTATTTAATGTATAATTATTGAAAGACCTTCTCCTCTATTATCAATTTGTTTTCTGAATTTTTAAGTGACACCGTTAGGCTGCCAAATTTTTCATAGAAGAAATCACATCTTCTCTTTTATTTCATGTTTCCTTTTTCATGTGGTATGTCATTAAAATATCCATACCATGATCTTATTCAGTACCCATAATATATTATGAGTTATTTATGAGTGGGTTACCCTTTTCCCCTCTATTTTCAATTTTTTCTAAATCCATGTTATATAACCGTTATGCTGCAGAAATTTCACCTCAAAATTTCTATCTCTTTATCTCAAGAAATTCCCTGGTTTATTTCTATGAATACACAGACCTATTTAGTTTCTATGGGTGTCCATAAATATATAAATATGATATTTATGATTCTTTAATGGACATACATATAACCCTCACTCCCTTTCCATTGGTTATAAATGATATAATGATCTTTTTTAAGAGCTTTTAAAATGTCACTATATTGAAATGAAACCCATTTCTTTTATTTTCTATTGTTTATTTATGAAATGTTTGAATATGATCTATGTGGCTCACATGTATGTAAATACATATTAAGGGTGTACCCTGATAGCGCTCCAATGCATTGGGTAAGATTCAATCTCTAGAGATGACAAGTTTCACGATACCTTGGTAAATAACCTTGGTAATTTTTATGACACCTTGGGGATTGACCTTGATGATAAGTTCATGAATGTATAAATAAAATGTTGTAGGCACATACTCAAGTTATGATTCATGTTATTTTCATTATGATATTCCTATTCTTTCATTGATCATGTAATTATGTTCTTATTCAAGTTCTTATTGATATCACATGTACATTGATTCACTTGCTTACCCTTACTGGGCTTTCTGCTCACCCTTTCCTTTGAATTTAGGTCTCCAGGTTATGAGATGTAGTCTTTCTACTTATAATGAACTTATGATGAAGCCTTACAAGTGGTTTAGAAAAATGTTTTATGTTGTTTTCATGTATTATGTTCCTAATTTCCAAGACACTAGACTTTAAAGATCCTGTGTATGTAAAATCTAATGAAAAGTTATGTATTAAAAAGGAGGGATGCTATACTGCGAGTTCAATTCTACCCTTGGATTTCAATTCCATTAAATGGTTCAAAATTTAGAAAAACCCAATCGTACGTTTACTGGACGTACCCGAAAAAAGTTTAGAAATTCATTCCGGGCCCTCCGGGCCTCATAATCACGTGCCGTCAATTTTTGCGGACTCGTAAAATTCCCATTTATTTAAAAAAAATTACATGGAAATTCTGGGTTTTTACAAAATTACCATCTTTTATTCTTATGGTGAATAAATTTAATGACAAGGAAAAAAGGCCTATAGAAACTTATGCCAAAGGCACCTTCGTCATGTCCTTCAAAGAAAAGAGGTTGTTTATTTAACATGAGGTTATTTGAATTACTTATTATGAAATAAATATATGGAAGTTTAAAAATGCAATGAACTAAAATACAGGAAGAAAGTACCCACTTCTCTTTTAGGTGCATTCATCAATATATATTAATATTTGTAACATACTTCTTTGGTATTGAACACAATATTCCAATAAATTATGTGTATTTAAATAAAAAAACCATGTATGTATAGAAATGTTATAAGAAGTAAGGCGTCTTCTCCAAGGAACTGAGAAAAGGGTGATTCCTAAATCAGTGGTGAGAAACACATAACTTATAATTGCCAAGTGAACGATTATAGATGAAAACGTTGTTGATTATAACCGAAACATTTATCTCACATTACCTTTGTTCATAATGAGACATTATTCTAAGTTCAAGAATGATTGTTGTTTGTGGTATAACATATTCAAAAAATAGTTCAGACGTACACTGATCATTGGAAACACATGATGAATATAAAATTTATGACTTACCCAGTTGTGGAAATATATTTATTTGTTAATAAAAAATAAATGTGGATGTAAAGAATATACCCGGTATGGTATTTAGGCTCGTCACAGCTAAAAACCTTTTGTATTATTGACATCTTTAGTTTAGACAAAGATTCTTTTAGAAATAAAGGTATGCCACAAAGATTCTGGGGTTAGTTCAACAAGAGAGTGTGAACTATTTGAAAGGAAATAAAGAGGTAAAGATAATTCATAAGATTCCCTTAAGTCATTATGGAATATAATCGTGATTTATATGCATGGTCAGAAGATATGAGTTTCTTCAGATCAACTTTCCAGAGAACATCTTAACTATGCAATCATCGATCAAGATAATGTAACATGGATTAATTCCTAAATGCACATTACCTTATCTACATCACGGTGTTGATGTTAATAAGGAGTATTGACAATGAGTCATACATGTTAACATTGATCAACTATATTTAGCATGGATAAATTCCTAAAGAAACATTTTATACGTCAATGTACTGATATAAGTTTTATCAATGTTACAACCTGTAGAAACTTCCATCATATTTCAAGATGTTCATTGAAAATAACAGTGCAAACCCATAACCAATATTCCCAATAAAATGAAGAATGGATATCATATAAGTCATGGTATGATGAAAATCCATTATGTTATAGGACATGTATTAAAGATGAAAAGCGTTTGTTAAGGAAAAACAAAAAAACTTGCATCAAACTAAACATGTTGTGCATCTAAGATAAATTTCCTAAAAGATTCATAGGATATTACATAAATCTATAAGATACAAAATATGTAGTCAAGTGATAGACTACATTCCAATAAATAGTGTGCACATCTCTATTAGAGATAGTGGGAGAAATATTGAATTCGGTTTAGTCAGTGCTCGAGATGCACAAATAGTTGGCAAAGGAACAAGTTTCAGATGTTCATGTGGAAGAGGCATGTTCTAGTGACACATACTATGTAGGAAGGATGAATCCATGGTGATGGTTTTATATTCATTGTGGCCAGTGCTAAATTATTCCTTAAGAATAATAAATCCTACAAGTAAGTAGTATTTTACAATTAGCTAATATTTACAAGAAAATTTAAAATTTAGTAATGGATTACATGTACCAAATTGAAAAGGGGATTAAAAATTGAATACTATGGTGTGTATTAAAATGAGATTATAAATTATTGGTACAATCCAAATACCAATAAGGATATATTAGTAATACCAAATCAGTATGCCTAAATCCTTTATAATTTTACTTTTCATAGCTAAATTCAAAGACCATTTAATTTTCCATTGGATGTCAAAATCAACATTCATGTAAGGTGTCCATATGACGCAACAAAAAAGGAATGATAACATCATATGATGCCAATAAGGGTAGCATGTTACTGAAATCCAGTTCAGGATTTTAGAAAGCAACACAATCTTAGAGAATTCATTTCAAATGAATGTTTTCCTTGTTTCTACCAAAGGTTAGTGGGAGCACCAATGTTTTACAATTGAAATATTTTTGGAAACATATGGAAAACAGATCATTGTATTAAATTTAGATAAGAACAGGATAAGAGTAATTCTCTAGTGATTGACTTGAATTAGTAACCTATGTTCTAGGGAACATGTTCTACCAAAGTAGATCTAACAGTTTCTTGGACCTAGTCAATCGTAAATATGGTGACATGGCATAGAAAAATACAAGTTGGAACAATTCAAGATTCAAAATTGTTGAAAATGTCACATGGATTAATCTCTCCCGGTTGAAATGTTAAAAAAATTGGAAGATATTAATGCTGTGAATTGAGTTCCATACGCTTCCGCAACAGATCAGTCATGTATGCCATAATATGAAGAAGCATTGATACTTCCAGGACATAATTTGTTATAGGAAGATATGAATTGTTTCTAGGATCACTGCAAGTGATGCAGTCAAAAATACAATCTTGTATTTCGCTGTGTACAAATGATATGTACTTGGTATATGGAGAAGAAAGAATACTAGTTTTGTGGGATACAAACTAGTAATCCTTAGATCAATTTGATCTATTATCGTAGTTAGGAAAAGGTGATGAGTGATTCATGTTCATAAAATTCGGTGGTACACATATCTAAAAATAGCGAGTACGTTGCAGATTCTAAGGTAGATAAGAAGTTTTTAAATGCAACGATTTGTTCCAGTTATTGGAATCACACCTAGATAGAAAACTATTTTCATAATGTAAATTATGATATTTTTACTAGCCATGTTGTCAAGTTATAACAATGAAAAAAAGTGACATACATGGGGATAACATCTCTTGATTTGTTTTACTCAAGGAGATGAGGTCGCATATAGTAGATATACCACATGGAAAAAATGTGGCAAACTCAATTTTGAAAGACATTACTTAGTAGAAGTGTGATCTTTATCATGTGAGTAGCTGACAAGTTTGGTCAACAAGTTGGATCTAGTGAAAGTGGGAGTGATGAAATAGTGGGTTCTATAGATCCAACTATGCAATAATTTTGATTATAATGTCATGTATATAGTTAGTTATACACAATTTCATCTTACCATTATAGTGGATACTTTTCTGCATCCACTATTGAAATGGTAATGTCCAATGATTAATTTTCATGTCGAAAGGTTATAACAGACCCCATGCTATAATGAGAACCTCGAGATACAAGGACATTAATCTTAAATATATGTTCTATATTCTGGATACATCTTACTAACTGGACACAGTAGATGTTTGACAATCAGGTGTTATAGGCTCATAAGCATTGATACTTCTTCTCATGAAGTTCTCTCACATGGTGATCTCTATTAGTGAGATCAGGAGGAAAGACCCCCAATAGGAACATGACATGTTTTTTCTAACATTCACCATTCCTATCTAAGAAAATCTATATTGGTCTCATGAATTGAGACCATTACCAATTTATATCATTTTATTGTGAACATTGATTCATGGAAAAACCATGGTTTTGAAACCGTGGCATCATAACTTGTGTTGGTTGTGTCGTTGGTGGTATGAATATGGTTTAATGGTCAAGAAAGGATTTGTCACTTCCATATTTAGGATGTTTTATATCTCAGGCCTTGTTGATCTGGATGGTGATACCTTTATAAGTCGTTGGAAAAAGAAGTTGAAAGGAAAATCCATCCAGGTAGATCAACATATAATAAAGTAAGAAAAAGGATGATGAGACAAGTTTGCATCCTTCTTTATGAGATATTTAATGACAAATATATTATAGTACACAATCAGTGTTCGTATGTTGGGTTTTGTTTCTATAACACTGCTTACCTCTTTAGGGGCTATGATGGGTTGTTAGACTCCTCTCTAGGTGTGTGGATTTTTTAACTACTGCTGAGATAAGGGCCTATAGGGTCACACACAATAGAGTATTCATGATTCCGCCCTATTCAGTTGAATAGGTACCTGGACACGGTGGGACCCACCAAGGGGTCTGAGAATTGTTCTTGTTAATGATCATTGATGAATTAAATAAATTCATTAAAATTCAAGTTATGAATATTTGGGATTGAATTTATTTAATATATTTACAAGTTTGGTAAATACCAGAAAATTTTAATCGAATGAATATTATTTTAATATTCAAGGTTGGTTTATTATTAAGAAGTGCAGAGAGTTGAGTTAAAGGGCTTGGTTTTCATCACATAATATATTTTACACATATTAAATGTATGTGATAAAATAAAAAATAGTACTGGAGTAGTTTATTTCTTTATTATTTTTTATTTTAGTTTACATTAAAATAAACTGGGACCGAGGAGCCCAACTAGGTAATTACCAACTCCACTATAAATACAAGGGATGTTCTCTCTCTTTATAACTATTCATTCATTTCATGGAATGAAATCCAGAGCATCTCTCTCCTCTCGCTCTCTAAATAGAGAAGCTCTTGATCCAGGAGTTTAGATCAAGATCTCTCCCAAGCATCGAAGGCATCTCGATGCGGTGATCATCAGGACGTCAAAGGCATCGTCGGATCTCTGTGCTAGCACCTATAATTCGATGATCGATTTACCCATGGGGTTTTGAAGTGCATGTGGAAAATCTAGAGGGTTATTTCTTCAGATCCTTCAAGAAACTATCACTATCGACGAGTTGTAGTCGACCATAGATTTAGATCCCAATAGGTATGTATTCTGTTAAAGTTTTGTGCTCTTTATAATTTACGAGACATCCTCGAACCTTACTAGGGATTGTATTGTTGGCGTCAACAAGTTCTATTTACCCATCGATGAAAATTTTAAAACCCTTAGCCTACTGGATTTTTCTTTGACCCCCGAGAACCTTTCAAATATGTAGTTGTGGGTAACATAAATAGTTAAATATATTCAGGAATATAAACAAGATAGAAAATTCTATTTTATAGTGGTTTAGATCACCCTATCATAATTTAAGATATATAATCTTAATAATAATGAGATGTATATATAAAACAGCGATAAAGTATTTTAATGGAGTTATAAACACTTTAAAATAATTTAAATTTCACCATAGAGGCACTCCCTGTTGTTTTTTTAAATTAGATAGAATAATATGCTTCCCATAACATTAATTAAATATTATTTATAAATGAATTCAATTTCTTCTTAACATCATGAGACATATTTAGTGTATATGATTTTTTTAAATAGGAATGAAAAATAAAGACTACCCTTTGACTAGGGGTATAATTAGTTAGTGAGAGTAATGAAACTTTATGTACATTATAATAAAATAAAATATAATATTGTAGTGATTAAATATAAAAAATAATGATCAGGTCTAAGTATAATTTTTATAAATTAGATGATGAATCTTAAACTTGAAAATATCATTCAAACCATTTGATAAATTGGGAATAAGAATTAAACTTTTTTGAGATAATTTTTATGGAAATCAAACAATTTAGTTTGATTATTATTCAATTATATTTATTTTATAATGTAATTTATTTCATAAAAAATATTTAATGATTTTATTTATATAAATGAAAATAAATTAAATAGTTTACATTTATCTTTTTAATATTTAATCTATCATGTTGGTTTGGTTTTCTCGTTTGACAATATATATAAGAAAATGATGATAGATAATTAAAATAATTGAAGGTATTCAAAGAAACTATAACAAAAGGAATATAATTCATCATGTAATCTATATTATGATATCATGTCAAAAAATCATTTAGTAAATTTATATTACATCTAATTATATAAAAATTAATCAGAAAGTTTTTCAAATTCCCTTCTCAATAAATGATATCCCCTTTATTTTACACCTTCTATATATTTTATGATACATTATCCTAACACTATGTAATAATATATATTAATATTATCCTATAAATATCAAAGGAACAATATTACAATCACAACCACATTATGAAAAACATAAAAAAACATATTTTAAATTCATTTGGCCAAAAAATTGTCACAACACATATAAGAATGTAAATAAATCATTAAATCTTAATATCAGAAAATAAGTAAAATATATCAAAATGAAAAGTATACTCATTAAAAATATTTATTTTAAATCATTAAATTCCATCATTTTTCAATCACAATTTTCCTTGTGTAGAGGTATAACGAAATCATCAATTTGTACTTCAAAATTTTCATCCTTAATATTTTTTTTGTTATTTATATAAACCACATTATAAAACATTTCTTTAATCATAATTAGTGAAAAATTTAGATATACATTTCACTGGGTTGGTATAAAATAATATATCTAATGATTGACTCACTTTGAAGGATATATCAATATCCTATGCTGTGACTTCCATATCAGAGTATATATCTTTTCTAAAATAAATATTATAATTTAAGAAATAATAAAATCATATTTGGATTTTTTTCATTATTTTGGTTATCAACAATCATATCTACTAGTTATAAAATCAAATATAATAATAAATTATAATATGTTCAATTATATATTCAAACATGGAAACCTTAAATATTATTTTTTGGTGATTTTCTATTTTCATATACCTGCAGTAGATGAGTAATATTATGTCAAACATTACAATATAGGTATGTCAAAAATATCTAAATTAATTAGTTATGGATGCATAATATGAATAATAAAGTCATTCCATTATACAAATAAATGTCTTCATTAAATATGAAGTGGCATTATTTATAAGTCAATAATAAATTGATAACATATTGCAAGCATATTATAAAGAATAAACATATTATAAAATAATAAGATAATTCATCGAATAAAAATTTTAAGAAACAATATAAATGGGTAATTTTTAATTATTAAAAAAATCAAGGTGCCAAATAGTATACCATTCTCTCTATTTTTGATAATTAAATTGTAAAAATAATATTTTCCCTCTTCCTATAATGCATCAAAATTATAGAAATAATATTATAAAAAAATAAAAAATAAAAATTTAATGTACAAGTAAATTATTTTAAATTATAATCGAGGGAAATTCTGTTACAGATTTTCATTCTCCCCTAAGATTCAACAATTAAGAAAATGGAAAACCTATTAAATAAATGTAACAGAGCATGATTTATCATAATATATTCTAATATTATAACTTTGATAATAGGATATGTAAATAATCATGATTAAAATACTCATGCCTAACTCATTTTCAATAGAAAATTATAAATGATAAAAAAATTAAAAAAATGATACGTGAAATAATATACATCAACTCTCCTTAAAAAAATAATAGATCAAAAATTAACATGAATATAAAAAACATAATTTATAACAATTAACACCTAATTATTATACATTATAATTGAATAAAATAAATTTTAAATTTAATTCAAACATTGAATAAAATATAATAATTTAAATTAAATTTATATTTTCACTCCTCCATTCTAAAACAGATTTATAATTATTTAAAACTACTATCACCCCCTAAAATAACAATATTCCAATAAGGGGAGGGTTAATGAATCATATTAAATAAATAATTAAAGGATATAAAATAAATTTTAAAATATACAATTTTAAAAAATTCCTTCAAATCATATGATGAATGATAAATTAAAGAAGTATTACAAAATGTAAATAAGTCTTAGAACCATAATATGGAACAATTAGGTAAATTACCAGCTTCCATAAAATGATTTATGACATTATAGAATACCAATATGAAAATCTTGTAGTATTCTTAATAGATATATAGTGACATAATACTATGTTTAATTAATAATATTAGTTTTGACCAGATTCAAAATGGAACATTTTGTAACTTGAAATAAATGAAATTTAGTATATTTAGGCCTCATAAATATTTTTTATTTAATTGACTTATGGAAATCCATAGATTATATAATTATCATAGAATAACTAGAAGCACAACTTTCATGAATTCTGTATATTAATAAATTAATTAATGGGAGGAAAAGATCTTAATTTCTTATAAATTAGCCTCTACGTAGATTCTTTTCATTTACTCTAATAAAGTTTTTTTCTATCAACTCAAAAAATCAACTATACATGTTTTTAAAAAGGAAACAACTTCTTTATGTTTGCTCACTCATTGGTAAATTTTTCACGATACCTATTCATTGTTTCATTATCCTTCTTAATAGTGTAAATAATATCATTATAATTAGTTTTACAATAGGAATTTGTGTGTTCATCCTTTTCTTTTATATCCCATATATTTGAAACATCATAGTTAGAAACATGTTAAAATCATTAACCCTATTATACTTATAACTTATCATCACAAGTGTAATACCCTAGGTGTCACAATGTTTTTATTTTGGATTATTTTGTCTTTTTTAGAGTGGGTTCAAGCTTTGGTAGTTGGAATCAAGATAAATATAAATTTTTGGAGCCTGTATAGCTATTTTGTTGTTAGCTCGCATGGTTAGTAATAACTGTGGGGTGACCACGAGGGTGCCCAAGTGAGTCTAAGGTGTGGGGTGAGGCTTTTTCATGGTCTATAAAACCATTTGGAAACTGTGGGGTAGGTCTCTATAAGTCAATAGTGTTGATTATAATTGTTTGAGCACAGTTTTATCAACCATAAATATTTTTATAGTTAACCGTGAAAGGGTGCCTAGCCTGGGATATGGTTAGCGAACTGTTAGAGCATGATTTGGAAAACATTGTGCAAACTGCGTGGTTGCCTAGTATTTTGGAATACATGTTTTTATATTGTTTTTTATTTCATTTTTATTTATTTTATTATCTATCCTTAACCCCTCTTATCCCCCATGTTCATCGTGCAGGGCCCTCCCCCTTCCTCTCCAGCCACGTGCCACCCTCTCTATTAGCTCTCTCCTCATCCAATAATATCACCATATTTTTTTGGGTTTTTTGATCAAACATTTTATGTATGGTCTCCATCTCCCTATTATCCCTCGATTTGGATGATTTTCTCTCTAACACTCACCTGGTTCCATTCGACCTAACCCTAGGTCAATGGTTAGTCTGATTATTGTTTACTTCTTCTATTGTGGGGGTATTATGTTGCTCTCTCAGCATGACCTTGTTCATATTCCAAAATTCTATGTTTTAGGTGAAGCGGTTTGGAACATTCTAGATTTTCTCTGAAACTAGAGGTAGTATTTCTCCTGCTACTTAATGTAGCCCAATTTTATTTTGAGTATTTTTGTGATTTTGAGCACCCAGTATTATTTATAATGTGTTTTGGTCATCCTTGAGGCAGGATTGAGTCACCACAGTCAAAGGATAATTTCTTATATATGAATTGGTATGCATATAAATATGTATGTTCCCATGTTATATATATTCACTCATGGTGCTAGGAATATATATATTGGGGCTTGGGGTGGTTATGTATATATATGAAAAATTCAAATGTGGGTATGTGTTAATAGGTATATAAATATATGTAAGGAACCATTTCTATATAACCATGGTCATTCACATATGTACATAGGGGATAATTGTCCTTATGAACATGCGAAGGTGCATATGCTCAGAGTCCAGAAGGAGCAGCTTCAAGTGGTTGTTGATGAAGGATTCAAGGGCCAATGTTTTAATGCTTCATCCTATTATCATTTAGGTTGGTGTTTTTATGGAATTTTTTTCCTTTTTGAATTATAATATTATTGTCCCATTTTAAATTTTCTTTTTAAGAAGGTATATATATATAGATTACCTTGTGGTGTTTTGAAACCATTTTAGTGTTATTTTTCACTAGGCATAGTTGGTTTTGGATGTGAAATCATTGTTCATGTTTTGAAATGGAATGTTTAGTTACACATAGATTTTATGAAACGAAAATGGGCCTTTTTGAAATGTTTTTAGAAGTGGGTGATGGGTTTTAAATGGGCATTAAACATTTTTTGGTTTTCATTAAGTGAAAATAGGGTTTTAATAGGAATTTGGTCTTAAATTTAGGTTTTGATGCCAAATCACTAAAATGGGATTTTAGCTTATTTAATATGGTGATTTAAAATGTGTGGGTGGTTTAACTATTTTTTTTAAATTACTGGTTGTATTATTTAATGGTGGTTTGATGTAAATTAGAAGGTATTGTGTCTTGTTTTGGGTTTTAATAGGATTGCATGAATTTTTTTATTAAATGCATGATTTTGTTGAACCTAAAGAAAATTTAAGTGGTGTTTTATAAAATGTTTGATGGAAGAATGGCATTCATAAATGTTTTTAAAATTCAATGGGGAAATCCATTATGTGGTGGTTATATTGATATGCTTTAAAGTCTTGGGTTTTACCTTTTAAAAGAATGGGTAGACTTATTGGTGCAATGGAATGGGGTTTTAAGGTGGTATCCATTTTTTGTGTTTGGTGGGTTTCCTTGTTTTAAAAGGGTGTTTTGGTTTGATAAATTGAAAATGGAGTTTTCCTTAACATATGTGGGTGTTCTGGGATGTGTTGGTGATCTCTTGGAATTGTGGATAAATTTAAAATTGTTTTCAAAAGGGAACTTTAAATGATTATGATATGAGTGAAGTCAAAGTTAACACTTGTTATGTGATAAATGGTTGTGATATTGGTATCTCCTTATTGTGATTTTGGGTTCCCTGGGTGAAAATTATAGATATATTGAGTAAATGATAAATTTAAACCTTTATGATCCTAGTGTGTTGCATAGAGGATATTGGGGTTGGGATTGAGGCTACCAATTGAGAATGACGTTTTTATGAACATGGGTTCAGTTTGTTAAATATGAAAATTTTGGTACATAAGGGGTTCAACCGAGGATTTTTATGATAAACATGTTAATTTGTTTTTTGAAGTGGAATTGATAAAATTAAATATATTTAGTTAGCATGGTTTGTAAATGATATCAATGTGAATTGTGCATTATTGATATAATGGAATGAGTTAGTGTTTGGTATGATGTTTATGGGTTAATGAGATTTGATTTAAAAATTGTAAAGTGCTCATGGGTTGTGGCATGAGAATTAATTATTTAATGATAAATTATGAATTACAATGGTTATATTATTGTTTGAATATGGATACAAAATGGTATATGTGGTAAACAACTAAAAAATAATATTTATAAGGATTAGTGGTGTGGGATAAAGGACCAAGGATCTGTCCACAAGTCTTGTTGAACAAATTTTACAAAACCCACCCTTGAATTCATGTGTTAGGGAGCCAGAATGATGATCTAGTCCTCTAAAAATTGCACTGAATGATACTACCTGGACTAATGCTTCAAGGAAACTGTGATAGACTTCCTATAATGATTTTCTATGTTATATGTGATAGAATACCTTGATTGATTCTCCAAGTTAATATTTATAGACTACTTTGTCTTATTCTCCATGGTACATGGGATATAATTGTTGTGAAATGTTTTCCCTAGTTATATTGGAATCATTACATATCCCATTCTCTATAGTAGTTGATTGACAGAGGCCTCAGTGTAATTGATGGAAATTTCTAAATATAAAAAAAATGAAGAAAATTATTAAAGTTAATAATGTAAACTAATCAAAAATTGTTTATTCTTATTAATATTCTCATTTCATTGGCACCAACCCCTTATTTAGTGACTTGTGACCTAGAGGGTAGGATGGCATGACATGGATTTCTGAATCCCTTGGGATGTTTTCTTCTTGGTTTGGTGTATTTTTTCCTTAACTTATTTTTATTACAATTTTAGACATTATGTATTAAGATATATTATCTCCCTTATTTTAATTGAGTATATACATATGATTATGTCCTCATTTTTAATGAATTGATAGATATTTGAGCACATTGTGCCGAAGTGGGATCGAGTGTTCATTGAGTCTTATTGGAATTTTTTTTAATTTTTTTTAAAATAAAGAATCTAGATTTTTTCTGGTAATTGATAATGGCGTGCATGGTTTTTAAAAATGCTTAGCCCCATTACATTGTTTTTAAACATGTGTGTTTGGTTTTTGGAAAGTAATGGAAAATGTTTTGGAAGTTTTCTGGGGATTTTATTTGTCTTTACTAGAGATGATAATGTATGTAATTACTAATTTCTATATTTATTTTCAAACTAGAATATGTTTAATTTCATTGGGGAATATATTTAATATTTTCATAGGTTTGTGGTGACCTATTGGTATTTTATCTCATGCCTTTATCATTTCAGGTTTTTTGTTAGGTTCCATTTTTTATTTGTGCCCAGTTTGGGGGAGTGTTGGGTGGAGATGTCTGGGTCTCTATGTGAGTCGATTAGTTTCCCCCAACTTATTGTGTGTAGTTGTTTCTTTTAGTTAGTTGTTTTTATATAGCCTACTTTCTTAGTTAGTTATTTATTTTTTTCATTTGAATTATATCTTTTTCTAATTGTTTAACTCCAATTTCATAAAAATTATTCCCATAGGAATTATAGTGATGCTAAGTAGATGGTATCTAGCTTGTGGGTATCTGTAATACGCTTCAGGAATTTTAGTGAATCAAGTCGGGTGATTTACCTCTTTATACATTATAGTAGACTGGTACAGGAAATAATGTAATAGATGGTAATTCATAACTAGATATAAAATGAATAAAATGAATAATGTAAATAATGTTACCTAATGAAACCTTGTTTATTATTATTTACCTTGTCATTACCTTAGGACATGCCCTGCGTTTTCTGACGTATGACCTAAGGGTTGCGATTACCAGACATGGTGTTCCAGATCACTTGGAATGTTTGCTTCTTGGTTGGGATTGTCAGTTTTCTTTATTTATTTTCTTGTTAAATTTTTAACATGATGTATTAATATATCTTATGTCCATGGTTTTCATTGAATATATGGTCATTATCATGTTATCCATTCATATTCCTTGATGGATATTTGAGCACATTGTGCCTAAGTGGTCTTGGATGTTTATTAAGTCTTGTTGGAATTTTTTTAGGTCATTATTTTTATTGGAATAAAAAATGTGCATTGTTTTTTTGGTAAATGACATTGGTTTACAGGGTTTTTAATAATTCTTAGTCTCGTGGATATGTTTTTAAATGTGTTTCTTGGTTTTTGGAAGGAAAAGGAAAATTAATTGGTTGTTTTCTATAGAATTGTTTTTTTCCTAGAGATGACTAGGCACGTAAAGGATTATTTCAATAATTATTTTCAAACTAGAATATGATGAAATTCCTTAAGGAACCTATTTCATAGTTTCTATGGGTTTTGGTGACCTACTAGGATTTTAGCTCATGCCTATATCATTCTAGGTTCTTAGTTGCACTCCATTTTTTCTTCATGGAAGGAAAGAGGGAGACATGGAAGAACTTGTATGGGGTCTCGACATGAGTCAGTTAGTTTC
The DNA here is from genome assembly GCA_963277665.1 of Viscum album. Lineage (NCBI taxonomy): Eukaryota > Viridiplantae > Streptophyta > Magnoliopsida > Santalales > Viscaceae > Viscum > Viscum album. The sequence goes on along the minus strand of OY728120.1, from coordinate 1,998,775,864 downwards.
CCATCATTTCTTTCTTATAGATGTTTATTTTAGAGTGTTGTTTTTGTATAGCCTACAATCATTCTTATTCAGTTATTCTGGTTTCTTCATTAATATCTTTTTTAGCTGTTTAACTCCAATTTGGGCTAATACATTCCCAAAGGAAATCATGTGATTCCTTGTTTTTGGTTGCTGGCCTGTGGGGATAAGGAATGTCATTCAACCCACATGGAGGATCAAGTCGGGTATTGGTTAGGATGGTATATATGTAATCTTCATTATAAAGTGGTATCAATCCCTTTGTTTTTAATGGGACCTAGGTTTTTTATATCCCATTTTATTTGGGGTTGTTCGGGCAGAAGGGGGACCAAGGTTATTGGATCTTTAGAGGTATGTGTAGGGAGATTTTATCATGATATTTGATGTCCTACTCCTTAAGATGTCCAGGGAATATGGGTTTCAAATTTTGGATTCATGTTTGTTTTGGGATGTTTGGATTTTTTAATTTGATTTATATTTTGATCCCCTTTGAGAATGTGCCACATATTTTTGGTCTCTATTGGTCCCAGGGTAAAAAGGACAAAGAACTTAGGATGCGTTATTAGCATGCATGGCCTGGGAAATCATGCAGTTCCCATGTCGGCAGGTCATAAAATTATATGGAATGTGTTCTAGGGTTGGATCATAGTCCCCAATCAGTGGGGACAATGTTTTCATAACACTATAACCTCTTCGGTTAGCCTATTTTGGAATCAACATGATTTAATATTTCTCCAATGTTGTTTTCCACATAATAGAGGAAAATAAATGAATGTTTTGAGATGTGGTTTTTTTATTCTTGTGTGGGGTCCTTTGTAGTATATTTTTGTGTTTGGTTTTGAAAAACATTTATTGAGAAATAAAAATAGTTTTTAAGGAAATCAATTATTTTCATGCTTGGTTTTGTGGAAAATAAGGATTGAATTTACTTATTATTATAAAAGTTTTTATAAAAAATGGTTTTATCATTTTCATTTTTTTTTCAAAAGGAAATTGAGTTTTGAATTGTAATCCTTGGGTGTGTGGTTTTAAAAAAGAAATAGAACTCTAAATAGGATTTTATGTGATTTTCCTTTTTTGGGAAATGTGTGGGTTCAAGAATGATTGTTTGGTTTCAAAGAATGATATCTTGTTTTTTGGAAAATACCATGATGGAGGGTGATTTAAAATTTTTTTTGGTGAAAATAATTTAATTATAGGAAAAGTTCTTTTGATAAAATTTTCTTGCCTCTTTTGAGGGTTGTTGTGCACCTAGTTATGTATTGAGGTGTTGTTTTGATTCCTTGACTTCAAAAAAAATTATTGGTTTTTTCTAGGATGTATGGATTGCAAAGGTCCATGTATAATGATATTGTTTCTATCCCCTAGAATGGTCTAAGGAGTTTCTTCAAATCCGGTTCTTACACTCACTGAGAGTGGAGAAGTAGATGTGAAACCATTCTTTTGAGAGTGGCTATATTCTAGCTTATCGATTCAAGTTGAGTTTTTTTGGTAGGGATTTATTTTAATGGTCTTGATCCTGTTTTTTGAGATTTGGTTGTGGTTGTTTAGATGTTTTGGATGTTTCACTATTTCCTCATTGAGTCGTTAGGTGCTCGTTGCTTTGGACAGGAGAGATGTCTTGGGTTCACAACAGGTTGAATGGGGTGTTTTATCTACTAGATGAGTTTGGTATACTAGATAATGTTTATCTATGGAGGTTTTTTATGCACCATGTGGGGTTGTTCTATCTTTTGGACACTAGGTTAACCGTGTGTGTTGTGACCTGATGTGAGACCACTTGTCACCTTTTGAGTCTCATTGAAGAGGTTATTTATTCCATGATTATGGAAATTATTTTTAATCATAATGCACCTACCATTGATGTTTAGTTGATTAATGATGTGTATTCTAGTAGTTATTCATAGTACAACTATTTTTGAGGAACACTAAATGGCGGGGATACCATGTTATATATTCTTATGTTGAATAAGTTTTCTTGTTTGAGTTTTTGTTCCTAGTGGTGCTTGGATATGGGGATGAATTATAGTTGGTTGGAGTGATTGTTATGAGGATTTCAAGAGTTTCATTCGAGTTTAATCCATGTTGAGTGTTTCTTTTGGATAGGTACTCTTTGGACCATTAATTTTTATATTATACTCCTTTAATAAGAAATTTATGGGGGAAAAGGTAGATTGGTGTAGAGATTGTAATACTATAGGTTTTATGGTGTTTTTTATTTTGGATTATTATGTCTTATTTTGGGGAATGTTTGAGCTCCTCTATTTTTAGGGTAGAAAAAATAATTTTTGGGAGGTTTTTTAACTATTTCATACTTAGAAATCATGGTTAGTTGTAACCATGCAGTGCCAGTGTGGGCCTCAGGTGAGTCTGATGTGTGTCACCTAACTTGCACATGGTCTATTAAACCATTAAGCAATCATTCAGTTGGGCTTTATAAGTTGAAAAATCCAAGTGGAACAATTTTAGAATAGTTTTATGAACCATACTTTTTTCTACAGGTAACCATGTGAGGGTGCCTGGCCTAGGAAGTGATCAATGAAAAATTGAATCATGGTTTGGAAAACCGTGTCACGACCCGCCCTCGGGGTCCGTGCCGTGACTACCCCAAGCCCGCTTTCCATAGGCCAGGGGCTGGCGACTAGCACCAAGGCGAAAATCCCGGTAAAAATGGGAAGGCATTGCCTTTGTAAAGTAAACAAACACCACAGAGAAAGCAAGCGAAAAGTAAACACTAAGCAAAAGCAGAGTACAACTTAAAGTGAGGAAAAGTAAATGGGCCAGTATACAAACCCAAACTGAAAGTAAAGTACAACTCGAAAGGGAAAACAGCAACTGAAAGGTAAAAGCCGCTACACCGAGCTGTCCACTGGAAATCCCACCTGAAGTGTGGGTACAGATAGCTCCTCTGCTCCACGGGTCCCGCCGTCCACTCCGAGCACGTCCCGCCCAGTGGTCCACCTCCAGGTACCGTCCCGCTCTGCAAGCCTCAGCTAAGGTCAACGCTGTCCGTCGTCTGCAACCAACACAACGTAGTGCGGGCAAAGCCCGTGCAGGGGTGAGTATAAGCTACTCAGTAGGGACCCCGAGACCCCTGAAGGTCTCTCAAATCCACAAAGGATAACCACGAAGAAAGGAACAATCACAAAGTAATAACCGAAACTGCTTAGGTATATGCCCATACATATACCTAAGTCATCAATTTCAAATACACTCCAACCTCCGAGCCCAAGTACAACTCAGTCCACACAGGAAAGTAAACGTATTCCACACAGGAAAGCAAAACGTAATCCACACAGGATAGCATAACACAATCCACACAGGAAAGCAGCAGGATTCAGCTCACACAGGTATACTTCTTCAAAGGATGATAAAGATGATCTCTGATCCATCTAAGTCGTCGGACCGATGAAGGATCGATAGGTAACTAACCCCCGCAAAAGACCCACACAGGATCGGACCCACGTAGGACCTGTAGGCGCTGGTTCACACAGGACTGCTGAGCGCAAAGACCCACACAGGATCGGACCCACACAGGATCGGGCCCACACAGGACCTGTAGCACTGATCCACGTAGGATCGCTGAGTGCTGAAGTCGTCGTCGTCGAATCCACACATGATCTCTATACTGTCGTCATCGCAGTCACAGTAGCAGTAGTAGCAGTAGTAGTCAAAGTAACAGTCGCAGCCAGCACTAGGGTTCCCGCACACAGCAAGCTCGTTCGGAGGGTCCGCTCCACGAGCCGAGAGGCTGATACATCAACTGTCACAAAGTCCAGAGTTGATGTATCCAAAAGATCCGTATCGACAACAGGAACTCAATGCAACAGACGGCGCGTCGATCGGACGCCCGGTCTGAGAGTTATTGGCATTTTCGTCCCCGGGGCCCGGTTGATTTTTAAGGAAAAACCAACCCGACCGTACTCCACCTGCGTCCAAACCTTGGGCGGAGTATGCCAAAAGATCCGTCTCACTAAGAGGAACACAACACAGCTGACGGCACGTCAATCGGACGTCCATAGCTCAAGATATGAGCGTTTCCGCTCCGAAGGCCCGGTTGGTTTCGTGAACGAACCAACCCGGACGAACTCAAAGTAATCCGAAACCTTGAGTGCGATATACCGAAACGACCGTCTCGATCCAAGGATCGCGTTTCCGTAGACGGTTCGTCAATCGGAGGTCCGTGGCTCAAGTTATGGCCAAAAGACCGAAACTGATTCGAAACGGGGGGGTCCGGGTCCGGGCCGACCCGGCCCGACCCCCCCTGGATCGGCCCGAACCGGGTCGGACCGACCCGGTCCGCTGGACCCGGCCCGGCCGGTGGCGGTGCGGCGGCGCGGCCCGGCCAACGGCGGCGCGGTCCGGCCAGCGGCGGCGCGGCCAGCGTGCCGCGCATGTGCCGCACGCGGGGGGTGAAACCCCCCCTTTTCCGGATCTCGGCCGGCCTAAGGCCGGCCGTTTCTTTACAAACGCGGGACCCGCGGATCCCGCCTCCTGTCCAAACCGGCGGCCGGCGCGGTCGGCCGCCTTCCTCTTCTCCGCCGCGGCCGTAGCCGCGGCTCTTCTCCGATCTCCGGCGGCCGGCGAGGCCGGCCGCCCCTGGCTGTTCCGCCGCGGCCGTAGGGCCGCGGCCCACCTGATCTCCGGCGCCGGCAAGGCTGGCGCCCCTGGCTGCTCCGCCGCGGCCGTAGGGCCGCGGCCTTCCATGATCTCCAGCGCCGGAGGCCCGGCTGGCCGCCGGTCGCCTCCTTGTTCCGCCGCGGCCCGTCTCCGGTCGCGGTCTCTTTCGTAAACAACGACGCGGTGCGTCGGCACCGCGCTTCTTCGTCGCAGCTCGCTCCGGCCATTAATTCTTTTGTTCCTACGCGGTTGTAACGACACCGCACTGTCTCCGCTAAATTAACACGAAAGAATAGAAGGGGGAGGAGAATCGGTCGTGTTCGTGCGGTCCGGTCTCCTCCCGTTATAACGATATCAGTTGGCCAATCGTATAAACACTACAATGAAAGTTTCACAAATTTTTAATAAAATTTGGAACTACGCCCAACGGATTATTCCTTCATGTTCGAGGGAATGAAAACACGTAATTTAAAAAAAACAAACCCCCTACCTTGGTTCTGGAACGAAGTTCGATGATCGACAACGATTCGCGGAAGTCGAGCGTCGCGGAAGAAGAACGTCGATGCCGCGGTTATGTCGTCACGGGAGACGGAGAAAAGCGGAGCGGCGTTCTTCGTCAGAGTTCGAAGGTTCTTCGTGTTCTTCGTCAGAGTTGACGAAGAAGAAGAAAAAGGAGAAGCTCCAAAATTCCTCTCAAGGTGGTAAAAGAATTCTCCCAGAATAAAATAAGCTTTAAGCTTATATTATTACACAACTTTACCACATGAATTTCAAAGGTTTGAATTTGAACAACTCACCTCAATTAAAACTTAAAGTTGTCAAACATTAATTAAAAAGGAGAGTTAAAGGGAGATGTAAGGTTGGGTTTCGTGTGGGCCCCACCACACTTAATCCTCCCAAGGGAGGTTAAGTGGATGTGGGTCCCACTCCCAACTCCCTTTGGAAGGATTTATAAAAAACACATTAAGTTAAAATAAAATTTTGTATTTCACAAATTTTATTTAACTTAATCTAAAAACCAAAAAACTAACTTTCAACCCGTAATAAACGCAACTTCCGAAAAGGTCTCCTTAAGAGAATATCGGCGCGTTGCGAGTTCATCGGTGCCCTCAGATTTCAATTCCGAGCACCGGATCAAAAGTTAGGAATTCCCGCTCGTTCGTTCACGGAACGTACCCGAGCCAAACTTTGGAAATTGATTCCGGGCACTCTGGACCTCAGAATCAGGTGCCGTCAGAAACCTTGCTCTTGTAAAATTCCAAAGAAAATTATGAAAAAATTTCCCTTGAATTTTACGGGTCTTTACATTACTCCCACCTCAGGGCTTTACGTCCCCGTAAAGATACATCAAAAACTAGGGAAAAAAATGAGGGTACTGAGCACGCATCTGAGCCTCCCGCTCCCATGTGCTCTCCTGGAGATTCCCGTGCTGCCATCTGATGCGCACAAGAGGAATCAATCGCCCACGCAGGACCCGCTCCTGTCGATCCTCTATCTCCACCGGGACCTCCGTGAAAGTCTCCCCATCGTCAACGTCAAGCTCCCCATGGTCAATGATGTGCGTCGGGTCGTGCACGTATCTCCTCAACTGGGATACGTGGAAGACGTCATGCACCCGGTGCAACTGAGGTGGCAGAGCCAGGCGATAAGCCACCTCGCCAACCCTGCTGAGGACCTGGAAGGGTCCGATGAAGCGCGGAGATAACTTGCCGCCTCGACCAAATCTCTGAATACCACGTCGAGGTGAGACCCGCAAGAAGACGTGGTCACCATCCTCGAACTCTAGTGGCCTCTGCCTCCTGTCAGCATATGACTTCTGCCGGCTCTGAGCTGTCCTCATCCGCTCCTGGATGACCTGGACCTTCTCTGTCGTGGCCTGGACCATCTCCGGTCCCACCAGTGCTGACTCTCCAGGGTCTGTCCAGCACAAAGGAGATCTACAAGGTCAGCCGTACAACGCTTCATACGGTGCCATCCCGATGGTGGAGTGGTAGCTGTTGTTGTACGCAAACTCTACCAAGGGTAGGTGGTCCTCCCAGCTACGACCAAAGTCGAGAACACATGCGCGGAGCATGTCCTCGAGAGTCTGAATGGTCCTCTCCGTCTGACCATCCGTCTGAGGGTGAAAGACTGTGCTCAGACGTAGCTGCGTCCCGAACGCCTCCTGTAACCCCTTCCAAATCCGGGAATTAAAGCGGGCATCTCGATCGGATACGATAGATGATGGCACGCCGTGGAGCCGCACAATCTCCTGAACGTAGAGACGTCCCAATCTCTCCACTGAGCCCTGCTCTATGATGGGTAAGAAGTGTGCCGACTTGGTGAGTCGGTCAACAATCACCAAAATGGAGTCGTGACATCTGGAAGTGCGTGGAAGTCCAGTCACAGAGTCCATAGATATGCCATCCCACTTCCACTCCGGAACCTCCAAGGGCTGTACCAAGCCTGCTGGTACCTGATGCTCTGCCTTCACCTGCTGGCAGGTGAGGCATCGAGAAACGAACTCTGATACTGCCTTCTTCATGCCCGGCCACCAGTGCTGTCGTCTGAGGTCCTGGTACATCTTTGCCACTCCAGGATGTACCTCCAAAGGAGAAGTGTGAAACTCTCTCAGCACTTACTCTCGCAAAGCGACTGGTACCATGGTACGTCCTCTGAAAAGGATGTTGTGCTCTGCTCCAAGGGAGAAACCATCAGGTGCCTGTCCCGAGGATATCTGTGCACGCCGTGTCTCACAGTCAGCGTCCTCACGTTGTGCCTCCCTGACCCGCTGCAGTAGTGGAGGGGTGACTGTGAGAGACTGGAGGAAGGCTGCTCCATCTCTATCCATGAAGGATATCTGCAAAGAGGCTAGCTGCTCCGTCGCCTCCTCAAGTAGCTGAATGTCCGTCCTCCTGCTGAGGGCATCGGCTACTACGTTCCCCTTCCCAGGAGTATAGACTATCTCAAAGTCATAGTCCTGGAGGAACTCGAGCCATCGCCGTTGTCTCAGGTTCAGGTCCTTTTGCGAGAAGATATACCTAAGACTCTGATGATCGGAAAAGACTGTAAAGCACTCGCCCATCAGATAGTGTCTCCATGTCTTCAGAGCGAAGACCAATGCTGCTAACTCCAGGTCATGGGTAGCGTAGTTCTACTCATGCGGCCTCAACTGATGTGATCCATAGGCGATCACTGCCCGCTCCTGCATCAGAACACATCCGAGTCCGGTCCCTGATGCATCGCAGTAGACTACGTACCCTACTCCCTCCTCGGGCAACCTCAAGATAGGTGCGCTAGTCAATCTCTGTCTCAGCTCCTGGAAGCTCTGCTGACATCTGTCTGACCACACGAAGGGTTTCCCCTTCTTCGTCAAAGCTGTGAGTGATGCCGCAACTCTAGAGAAGTCTGGCACGAATCTCCGATAGTATCCAGCTAGTCCCAAGAAACTCCGAACCTTAGTCACGCTCCTGGGTGGCTCCCATGCTAACACAACATCAATCTTCGCGGGATCCACTGCAACTCCTGCCTCAAAGATAACGTGTCCCAAGAAGTGGACCTCACGTATCCAGAACTGGCACTTCGAGAGCTTACCATAAAGCTGGTGCTCTCGGAGTGTGTCAAGTACAACTCGCAAGTGATAGGCGTGCTCCTCCTCAGTCATAGAGTAAATCAGAATGTCGTCGATGAAGACCACGACAAACCGATCGAGGTATGGCTGAAAGATCCTGTTCATGAGAGCCATGAACACTGCTGGAGCATTGGTTACACTGAAAGGTATAACCAAGAACTCATAGTGGCCATACCGACATCTGAAGGCCGTCTTCTGCACATCCTCGTCTCTGACTCTGAGCTGATGATAGCCTGACCTGAGGTCTATCTTCGAGAACCACCGTGCTCCCTTGAGCTGATCAAAGAGGTCATCAATCCTCGGTAGCGGATACTTGTTCCTCACTGTCACCTGGTTCAGGCGACGATAGTCAACACAAAGTCGCAAGATCCCGTCCACCTTCTTGGCGAATAAAATCGGGGAAGCCCCGGGTGAAACACTGGGTCAGATGAACCCCTTGCCCTGCAAGTCCTCCAACTGTACCCGTAGCTCTCGAAGCTCGGCGGGGGACATCCGATATGCTGGAGTGGATATCGGGGCTATCCCAGGGTACAAGTCAACATAAAAGTCTACCTCTCTGCGAGGAGGTAGCCCTGGAACGTCGTCGGGAAAAACGTCCGCAAACTGATCCACCACTGCAGGAAAACCAGGACTCCGCATGTCTACTGCTCCAAGGATAAGGCTAGCCAACTGATGAGTGATGGGCTGTCCTCTCCTCTGCGGAAGTCCATCCTGTGCTGCTAAGGCTCCCTTCTCGCCGGTGAAGGTGAACCTGCTGCCGTCGATGCGTACACATCGCACCTTGCGCCTAAAATAGTCAATCTGTGCATGGACCGTAGATAGCCAATCCATGCCCAAGATGACGTCGTAAGGCCTCGACGCTGCTACAAGAAGATCCCAGCCGAAGCTCTCGCCTCCTAGAGTAAGCTCACACTGCCGGCACCAGTGCGTAATCATCGAGTCTGCTCCCGTAAGAGTCTCTAGCCGTAAGGATCGAGCCAACGGCTCTGTCGGAATCTCCGAGCTCCGAACAAGGGCAGCGGCTATGAAAGAGTGACTCGCTCCTGTGTCTATAAGAACTGCTGCAAGGGTGGAATAGACACAGATAGTACCTCGAATCATCTCGGGTGCGCCGTGGTCGTAGGCCTCTGCTGCCTGGAGCTGTGCCTGTCTCTGCCCGCCAGCTCCCTGTGGTCGGGGTGGACCTCCTGGTGGTGGTGGTGGCAGAGCCTCAAAGCGTCTCCCTCCACCGGCTGCTCGTCCAGCTCCTCTGCCTCGTCCGCCTCCTCCCTGCAGACCGCCACGGTCGACCCTCTGCCTCTGCCTCGGTGGTCCCTCAACCGACTGCTGCTCCTCGGCGTGGCGGGTCGGGCAGTCACGAGCCATGTGGCCCTGCCCGCCGCACGAGTAGCACTGTCTGCCTCTCGAAAGACTGGCTTCGCGCTGTGTGCCCCGCACTGCTTAGCCAGTGTCCTGAGGTCGTCTGCCCGAAGGTCTGGTCTGTCTGGACCCCTGAGTCATCCGCCGACTGCCTGCTGCAGATGACTCCGCCACGTGCCGCACTGCGGTGGGTCTCTGTGCTGGTGTAGACTCAGCAAGGAAGCTCTCGATCAGAAGGGCCCGCTCCAGTACTCCTGCCTGAGTCGGTATGCTGAGAGAGATCAGTGATGCCCTGATCTCGTGTCTCAAACCCTGCTCGAAGGTCCGGGCCTGGAAGAATGGGTCCTGTACCATGTCGGTCGAGTAGCGCGAGAGATCGGTAAATCTCGCCGAGTACTGAGCGACCGTCATGCTGCCCTGCCGCAGCTGTAGAAGCTCCTGGATACGCACCGCACAAAGGGTGGTTGGGACGAACTCCGAGCGGAAGAGGCTCTCAAAGTCCGTCCAAAGTAGAGATGCCTCATCGTGCACCTGGAGCATCAAGCTCCACCATCGTCCTGCTACTGCGTGTAGTAGGCTCGCAGCGAGGATCACCATGAGGTCTGCTGGTGTCCTCACTAGCCTAAACACTCGTACCACTGCCTCCAGCCAGTCCTCTGCTGCCTGGGGATCCGTCTCCCCGCGAAACCTGGGCGGTCGCTGGAGCTGAAACTCATGCAGTGCGCTGAGGCGACGTGCATCGTCAGTGGCTGCTGCTGGAAGCATCGAGGGCTCGGCGGGTAGAGCTACCGCCAGTGCCACTGCTGACAAAGGGCCCTGCACCGAGGCCTCGTCGCTCGGTGGGCTGTCGTCACGCTCGACTCTCGGAACCCTAGCTGGCTGCCGTCGTGGGGCCATCCTGAAAAGGAAACAGGTGTTCCACGGTCAGAACAGTATACCTGGTGAGCTGATATAAGTAATCACAAAGAAAACTTTGAAACACACACGCAATCAATGTTTTCGTGCATTAAGTCGGAAATCAGAAGTCAGGGTCCTGGTGTACGGATACGTCGGCCGCCGCACCAACACTGGACTCCCTGGACTGATAACCACACTCAATACGCTAAACATTATTGCTTCACATAGAAAAGATCAGAGTTCGCGGTAGAACCGAACTCCTTTGATACCAATTTGTCACGACCCTCCCTCGGGGTCCGTGCCGTGACTACCCCAAGCCCGCCTTCCATAGGCCAGGGGCTGGAGACTAGCACCAAGGAGAAAATCCCGGTAAAAATGGGAAGGCATTGCCTTTGTAAAGTAAACAAACACCACAGAGAAAGAAAGCGAAAAGTAAACACTAAGCAAAAGCAGAGTACAACTGAAAGTGCGGAAAAGTGAATGGGCCAGTATACAAACCCAAACTGAAAGTAAAGTACAACTTGAAAGGGAAAACAAAAACTGAAAGGTAAAAGCCGCTACACCGAGCTGTCAACTAGAAATCCCACCTGAAGGGTGGGTACAGATAGCTCCTCTGCTCCACGGGTCCCGCCGTCCACTCCGAGAACGTCCCGCCCAGTGGTCCACCTCCGGGTACCGTCCCGCTCTGCAAGCCTCAGCTAAAGTCAACGCTGTCTGTCGTCTGCAACCAACACAACGTAGTGCGGGCAAAGCCCGTGCAGGGGTGAGTATAAGCTACTCAGTAGGGACCCCGAGACCCCTGAAGGTCTCTCAAATCCACAAAGGATAACCACGAAGAAAGGAACAATCACAAAGTAATAACCGACACTGCTTAGGTATATGCCCATACATATACCTAAGTCATCAATTTCAAATACACTCCAACCTCCGAGCCCAAGTACAACTCAGTCCACACAGGAAAGTAAACGTATTCCACACAGGAAAGCAAAACGTAATCCACACAGGATAACATAACACAATCCACACAGGAAAGCAGCATGATTCAGCTCACACAGGTATACTTCTTCAAAGGACAATAAAGATGATCTCTGATCCATCTAAGTCGTCGGACCCACGAAGGATCGATAGGTAACTAACCCCCGCAAAAGACCCACACAGGATCTGGCCCACGTAGGACCTGTAGGCGCTGGTTCACACAGGACCGCTGAGCGCAAAGACCCACACATGATCGGACCCACACAGGATCGGGCCCACACAGGACCTGTAGCACTGATCCACGTAGGATCGCTGAGTGCTGAAGTCGTCGTCGTCGAATCCACACAGGATCTCTGTACTGTCGTCGTCACAGTCACAGTAGCAGTAGTAGCAGTAGTAGTCACAGTAACAGTCGCAGCCAGCACTAGGGTTCCCGCACACAGCAAGCTCGTTCGGAGGGTCCGCTCCACGAGCCGAGAGGCTGATACATCAACTGTCACAAAGTCAAGAGTTGATGTATCCAAAAGTTCAATATCGATAACAGGAACTCAACGCAACAGACGACGCGTCGATCGGACGCCCAGTCTCAGAGTTATTGGCATTTTCGTCCCCGGGGCCCGGTTGGTTTTTAAGGCAAAACCAACCCGACCATACTCCACCTGCGTCCAAACCTCGGGCGGAGTATGCCAAAAGATCCGTCTCACTAAGAGGAACACAACACAGCTGACGGCACGTCAATCGGACTTCCGTAGCTCAAGATATGAGCGTTTCCGCTCCGAAGGCCCGGTTGGTTTCGTGAACGAACCAACCCGGCCGAACTCAAAGTAATCCTAAACCTTGAGTGCGATATACCAAAACGACCGCCTCGATCCAAGGATCGCGTTGCGGCAGACGGTTCGTCAATCGGAGGTCCGTGGATCAAGTTATGGCCAAAAGACCGAAACTGATTCGAAACGGGGGGGTCCGGGTCCGGGCCGACCCGGCCCGACCCCCCCTGGGTCGGCCCGAACCGGGTCGACCCGACCCGGCTCGGACCGACCCGGTCCGCTGGACCCGGCCCGACCGGTGGCGGCACGGCGGCGCGGTCCGGCCAGCGGCGGCGCGGCCAGCGTGCCGCGCATGTGCCGCACGCGGGGGGTGAAACCCCCCCTTTTCCGGATCTCGGCTGGCCTAAGGCCGGCCGTTTCTTTACACACGCGGGACCCGCGGGTCCCGCCTCCTGTCCAAACCGGCGGCCGGCGCGGCCGGCCGCCTTCCTCTTATCTGCCGCGGCCGTAGCCGCGGCTCTTCTCCGATCTCCGGCGGCCGGCGAGGCCGGCCACCCCTGGCTGTTCCGCCGCGGCCGTAGGGCCGCGGCCCACCTGATCTCCGGCGCCGGCAAGGCCGGCGCCCCTGGCTGCTCCGCCGCGGCCGTAGGGCCGCGGGCTTCCATGATCTCCGGCGCCGGCGGCCCGGCTGGCCGCCGGTCGCCTCCTTGTTCCGCCGCGGCCCGTCTCCGGCAGCGGTCTCTTTCGTAAACAACGACGCAGTGCGTCGGCACCGCGCTTCTTCGTCGCAGCTCGCTCCGGCCATTAATTCTTTTGTTCCTGCGCGGTTGCAACGACACCGCGCTGTCTCCGCTAAATTAACACGAAAGAATAGAAGGGGGAGGAGAATCGGCCGTGTTCGTGCGGTCTGGTCTCCTCCCGTTATAACGATATCAGTTGGCCAATCGTATAAACACAACAATGAAAGTTTCACAAATTTTAATAAAATTTGGAACTACGCCCAACGGATTATTCCTTCATGTTCGAGGGAATGAAAACACGTAATTTAAAAAAAACAAACCCCCTACCTTGGTTCTGGAACGAAGTTCGATGATCGACAATGATTCGCGGAAGTCGAGCGTCGCGGAAGAAGAACGTCGATGCCGCGGTTATGTCGTCACGGGAGACGGAGAAAAGGGGAGCGGCGTTCTTCGTCGGAGTTCGAAGGTTCTTCGTGTTCTTCTTCAGAGTTGAAGAAGAAGAAGAAAAAGGAGAAGCTCCAAAATTCCTCTCAAGGTGGTAAAAGAATTCTCCCAGAATAAAATAAGCTTTAAGCTTATATTATTACACAACTTTACCACATGAATTTCAAAGGTTTGAATTTGAACAACTCACCTCAATTAATACTTAAAGTTGTCAAACATTAATTAAAAAGGAGAGTTAAAGGGAGATGGAAGGTTGGGTTTCGTGTGGGCCCCACCACACTTAATCCTCCCAAGGGAGGTTAAGTGGTTGTGGGTCCCACTCCCAACTCCCTTTGGAAGGATTTATAAAAAACACATTAAGTTAAAATAAAATTTTGTATTTCACAAATTTTATTTAACTTAATCTAAAAACCCAAAAACTAACTTTCAACCCGTAACAAACGCAACTTCCGAAAAGGTCTCCTTAAGCGAATATCGGTGCTGCGAGTTCATCGGTGAGCTCAGATTTCAATTCCGAGCACCAGATCAAAAGTTAGGAATTCCCGCTCGTTCGTTCACTGAACGTACCCGAGCCAAACTTCGGAAATTGATTCCGGGCACTCCGGACCTCAGAATCAGGTGCCGTCAGAAACCGCGCTCTTGTAAAATTCCAAAGAAAATTAAGAAAAAATTTCCCTTGAATTTTACGGGTCTTTACAAACCGTGTGCAAAACCATGTGGTTTCCCTGTATTTACCATTTTAGTTTTTTATTTTTTTATTTTTCATTTTAGTTATTTTATTTTCTCTCTTTTCCCCCTCTTATCCTCCATGTGCATCACACAAGGAACTCCCCATTCCTCCCAATCCATGTTCCACTCTCCCTCTCGGAGCCTAACTAATTCAGTGATCTCACTTGATTTGTTCTAGTATTGGGGTCAAACCATTTATTTATGGTCTTCGTTTCCCTCTTATCCCATGATGTGGCTGATTTTCCATCCCCCCATCACCCGGTTCCATTCATCCAAACCCTAGGTCAATGTTTATCCTGATTTTTGGTTCATTCTTCTATTGTTCGGGTATGCACCGACTCTCTTGGGTTAGCCTAATTAATATTCTAGCATCCATCACCTAAGGATAAGTAGTTTGGATCATTTAGGTTTATCATCACCACTTCAGGTAGGATTTTTTCCACTTCTTAGAATATCCCAATTTTATTTGGGTTCTTGTGGTGATCTTTAGCCTCTATTATTATTTTTAGTGTGTTTTGATATCCCTAATACGGGTTTGAGTCACTAGAGTCAAAGGAGAATTACATACACATGCAAAGATTGGAATATATATTTTTATATTACCTTATTATATATATATATAAATATTCACTCATTTTTGTTTGAATATATATATTTGGGTTAGGTGTGATTATTAATACATATGAAAACATCGTATGCATGTATGTATAAAGGATATATGCACATAAATCATATATGTAAGGATACCCTTGTACAAAAGATTTTCCATGCAGATATGTATGTAGGGGATGTGTCCTTATGTATATACAAAGATAAATACACTCATATGTAGGAAGGAGTTTCTTTGAGTGGTCACTAATGAAAGATTCATGTTCTGGTTTTTTCATCTTGATCCTCATCTCTTTGAGGTAGCTGTTACCATAAAATTCATTTCCTTTTGGAATTCAAATATTCATGTTGCATTTTAAATTCCATTTCAATGAATTTATAGATATATGGATATCATTGTGATGTGTTGAAATTGTTTCTATGTGTTTTTTCACTTTGCATAGTTGTGTTTTCTTGTGAAATCCATGTTCATGTTTTTAAATTGAATGTTTAGTTTAGAAAATAATTTATAAAATGAAATTAGGCCTTTTTGAAATGGTTTGATAAGTGGGATATAGTTTTAAAATGAGGTTTCAATCTATTTTTTTTTTCATTAAATTAAATTATGGTTTAATGGGATTTAGGTCTTAAATTTAGTCATAGACCACAAATAAGTTAAAAGTGGTTTTTAGATTATTTCAAATGGGGATTTGAAATATGTGGCTAGTTTACCTCATTGTGGAATGACATACTTGGTTATTTAATGGTGTATTTATGGAAATGAAATAGTCTTGTGTTTTTTCATATGGTAGCTTGAAATGTGTTATGAAATTCATGATTCTATTGAACCTCCAATTTTTTAAGTGGTGTTTTAAGGAAATTATGATGGAATAAAGAATTTTGGAAATGTGTTGAATTTTTAAAGATTAAATCCATTGTGTGGGGGTGACCATGATATGATTTAAAAGATTGGTTTCTTCCTTTGAATGGAATGGGAAGATATATTGGGGTAATGGAATTTGGTTTTATAGTTGGCTCCCTTTTTCTTTGTGATGGATTTCCCCGCATTAAAAAGGGTTTTTCAATTTAATAAAGTGAAAATGGAGATTCCCTTTACATATGTGGGTGTTCTTGGAAGTGTTGGTTATCCATTGGAACTGTGGATGAATTTAAAATAATTTTAGAAAGGTAATTTTAAATGTTTATGATTCTATTGAAGGCCCGATTGGAACATGTAATGTGATAAATGGTTGTTCTACTGGTCTCTTGTTGTTGTACTTTTTGGTTCTGTTTGTGTTAAATTATATATTGATTGATTAAATGATAAATTGAAACCCTCATAATCATTGTGGATGAATTTAGGATGTGTGGGTTGGGATTGAGGCTTCCCATGGGGGGTTCCAAATTCATAAACACGGGTTTGGGTCGCTAAATATTAAAATGGTGGAACATAAGGGGTTAAAACATGGATCATTATGCTTAACATGTTAACATGGGTTTATTAAAATAAAAATTGATAATTGGGTATAGTTATTAAACATGGTTTCTAAATGAATTTAATTTTAATTTTAATTAATATATAGAATGTGAATAGGGAGTGTTTAGTATAATTTTTATAGGATAACGAGAAATGATTGTTAAATGGTAACTTGATAATGGGTTATAGAATAAGAATGATTCATGTATTATTGAATTATGAATTTTTAATGTTATGTTATTGTTTGACTATATTTGTGAAATGGTATATGTGGTAAATGGTTTAAAAAGTATGTGGACATGGATTGGTGGTGTGGAATAAAGGATTGAGTCTCCTCCCACTGGTTGGGTTGGACTGATGCTCTAAACCCAACACTTGAATGCATGGATCAGGGATACCAACTATTGTTCTAGGCACCTAAAAATTCCATTGGAAGAGACTAACTAGACTAATTATCCAAGGTAAGTGTGATAGAATACATTGACTAATGTTTGATGGTAAGCATGATAGACTACCTGGGATGATTATCCTACGTAAGTGTGATAAACTACCTATAATGATACTCTATGGTAGATGATATATTATTATTCTGAAATTTTTTCCCAAGTGAGATAGGGAATTTGACTTATCCATTTATGCATTGTAGTTGACCAAAATATGCCATAATGTAATAGATGAAGATTCCAATCTATAAATAAATGAAGCAAATGATTAAATTGAACATTATTATCTAATGACACCATGTTCATTCTTATTTACATTTTCATTACTTCATCACCTACCCCATGTTTGATGAATTGTGACCTAGAGGTTGGGATGACTAGACCTGACATTTTGGATAACTTGGGATGTTTGCTACTTGTTTAGGCATGTTTATTTGGTTGATGTATTCTTATTATACCATGATTTACATAATGTAATAATATATTTTATGACCATTTTTTTCATTGGGGATATATTGATGATTATTTTCTTCTTTTCCATGCCCTGTTGGTTATTTTTTCACATTGTTCCTAAGTGGTATTGGGTGTTTATTGAGGCATGTTTAAAAATGTTTTTAAGTGATTATTTTGGTATAAATATAGAATTTGGGTTGTTTTTTGAAAATTATAATTGTATTTATGATTTTCGATAAGTCTTACCCCCATGGATTTGTTTTTAAACATGCGTATTTGGTTTTGGGAAACCAATGGAAAATGTTTTGGAATATTTATATAGATTTACTATGTTTTTCATAAAGATTATTGTCTATGTAAATCCTATTTTATAGATTTATTATCATTCTATAATATGATGATATACCTTAGGGAAACGATTCCATAGTTTTGGCAGACTGTGGTCACCTTATGAGATTTGAGCTCATGCCTATACCTTTCCAAGATCTCAAATAGATTCCTTTTGTTCATTAAGGACGGTGTGGTGGAGCATTTGGTAGGGATGTTTAGGTTCTCCACTTAGGTAAGTTAGTTTTCCCTCCTTTCATTATTATAGTTTTTTCATGATTTTTTTGATATCCTACATTCCTGCATATTTATTTATTTTGGGGAATTATTTTTTGTCTGATTCTAATTGTTTAACTCCAATTTGGGATAAATCATTCCCATTGTAATTATAATGATGCACAGGAACTTGTCGCTAGCCCATGGGGATCAGTAATTCCCTTTTGGATTTGTGGTCAATCTGGTTGGGTGTTATGTATGATGTAATCCCGAGATGTTTGATTACAATAAGCTCCTTGTATAAATAATCAAATAGAAATAACATTTATTATTTTTTAGATTCACTTAGATTTCTGATGGAGAAATTTTTAAAAATATAGTTTTGGAAACATTTATAAATTATGTTCAATAAAATAATCTTATTCATTGAAACTTGTATATCAGATTTTAATTTGCTTGATTTTTTGTTATTTTTATCTTAAGATTAATGTTTTTATGAATCATAAAATATATTGAATTTAAATTGAAATCCATGTTTTCGTCAAAATAATTTATGGTGTAAATTTATATTTTTAATTTGTTTTAATATGTAATTAGAACAATTTTTTTCATCATTTCATCCAATTTTATTCATTGGAATCAATTTCACATTGAAAATAGATATAAAATCATTCAAAAAATTTAAACATTTTTATTTTAAAAACCCATTTTCACCCATATGAAGGATTATTTTTTAATTAATTTATTAAAATTATTTGAAATTAATTTGGAAAAATAGATTCTATATTTGGAATCATAATGTTTAATTTTATTAAATAGGTTCGCTTTATTTTTGGACAAATGAATAGTAACTTTAACAATCATTATTACCACAGTTATTGGTGAATCATGTAGTTGAGTGTAAAAATAATATTATAAATATTCTAAAACCACCATAAAACATTTGAAAATGTTATTGGATGACTTTAATTTTACCATGAACACATAATTATCAAAATTGAATAATTTTATGAACATGTATCCTTGAAAATTACATGGATATTATTAAAATCAAAGAGAGTGACAAAATTTCAAAATCTTACTCGTAATAAGCATATTTTATTAATATTTGGTTAAATAGTTGATAACATCGAATATATATATTCTGATAAAATCTAAAAGGATTATTTTCATCATGTAAATTTTATTTTATTTTTTATTGAAGAAATATTTATCATAAATAATTATAAAATGATGATGAACTAATTGTTCAATTAATGAAAAACGCAATTATGTGGAATTAAAAATATTAAAATAAATATAATTTTACATAATTAATGTTATAAAAAAATTTAATAGGTGATTATTACATTTTTGGGGTGTATTAAATGATTTTTAAATTTATCATTCTATATTGATTATATTAATGTCAACGTTATAAATAGTGTCTTAATTGACACTAATGACATTTTATCCCATTAATATTTTGTTGAATTTGTTTAAAATAATAAAAATCCTAATTAAAGACATATGGGATAAATTAAGTAAGAAAATATCATTAATTTACCATTTATGGATAAACTTAAACCTTAAATTAAAAACTCTCAACATTATAATATAATTTTTTTTGTTATCATTGTTAAAATTAAAATAGGTAAACTTAGGGTTAATCAGAATAATAAGTTTTATAATAACAACAAAACTTGTCTAAAATCAATTTTTGATGATATTAACACCATATACAACATTATATCTGAATAAAAATCTTTTCAAGGTATTTTTATAAAGATATATGTTATTATAATTTACTATTTTACGAAATTAATAAAGTATCCCACACAATTATTATAAAATGACACATCCTCCCCCATTTCATTTCACCACATTTAGTCTTATACCTCCAAAAAAATCTTCAATATTTTCTTATAATCTTCCCTCCCCACATTATAGTGGTTCTGGTCTTTCCAAAAGGTCAAATCTATAGTCTTTTAGATGAGATGTAAAGGAGACGTACGAACTACCATCTCCATGAAAGTTGTATTTTATTTTATATATCTAAATTTTATAAGTCACCATTAATAAAAATATATTGAATATATGTATATATATGATATTTATATCATTTTAATAATTTTATATATGATTAAGTCATGATATATGTATGAGATCTAAAGGATCTATTTTGAAGAAGAGGTAATCGCTCTAACTGATCTCTCTATTTTTCTACTATTCTATTCCTTATATAAACATATGATATATATCAAAAAATAAATAAATTAAGTATATTAAATATTATGTATTTTTATTATGATTATTAATACACCCCTTTATAACCATTTTCCCACCAAAAAAGAAAAGAAAGTTCCAATTGTGGATACACACAACATACCATCTCCATGTAATGATACAATTCATTTTACCTCAAAATATTTTATTAGTGGGAGTAATGATGGGTTTAATATTTATATATGATATTTATTACATAATTATATATCTATAATGATAATACCATTTCTAAATTTTCACCTCCTAATATTTTGGAAAATGAAAACATCGCTCATGCATATATATGGCTTACCATATTCACAATTCGATGTGTTTCTTTTCTCATATATATTTTACATCAATGGTAATAAGGATGAATTTAATGAATATTATATATATATATAGATATATTAAAATTATTATTCTATGATAATATATCAATTACTTTTTATTATTTTAATATGAAAATAAAATGAGATCATCGTTCATGCGTACGCAGAACCTAAATTCTCCATGAATGGTTTATTTTTATTTTATATCTCTAAATTTATTGAATCCCAATTTATAAATATGTAATGGATTTATATATCTCTTATATATATGATTTTTATAATTTTTATATCAATAAATCATGATCTATGTATGAGGACCAAGGATAAAACGTCAAAACAGAGATGAAAAACAATGCTATTATTGCCTGAAACATAACAATAAAAGAAAATAATATAAAGTAATATGTAAAAAATATATGATATTATATATTTTAATATTTGTTTTTATAATTATAATTAAATTTTATTTATCATAGAGAAGGTTTGAATGTATATGAAGGAAGTTAGGAATTAAGGAAAGTGATTTTCATCTCATTTTGATTTTTGGGGGATGCATGCCTTATAAACTACATGATTCTTTCATGTGATTTATATAAAACCCATGGATGTATTTTATGAGTGTTATTTTTAAAATTATGGAATTTTCATATCCATATAATTTTATTCTCTTTCGGGGGGCATACGATTCTACTAAATATAATGTGTTAATGGTTTATTTCACACTCTCATAAGTAATCTGGATTATTTTCTAAGTCTCCATTGGGGAATATTTATCTTACACATCGATGTTTTCTATAAAAAATTAAAAAATAGGTTTTAATATTTTCCAATTAATATTTAAATATATTTTTAACCATGATTAAATTTTTATGAAACGGTTTGAGCAGAATATTTTTTTTCGCTTTATAAACATGGATCTTTATTAATTTCTGATAAATATATATATAAGGAATTCCTTTTAACCTATATGAAATGTTTTTTTCAAAATTCATAATTTATTAATGAATTGAAGATTCCCTTATAATCATCTAATTTTTCCTTCATGGAAAATGTTACATTTTAATATTTCAGGAACTTTTTTGAAAATAAAACATACTCAAAGAAGAAAATATATTTTCCTCAAGAATTTTTTTTATGATATCTCAATATTATTTTCCAGATTTTCTAACATTCATTTATATTACATATTTCTTAATGGTGATAATTTTCAAGGATTATATGCCTATTATTCCTTTAGTTTGTTTATGTTTATAATGTAATTATAAATAAAAAATCCATTTTTTCCATGGGTTATATTATGATTGAGTGATGTTTTAAAAACCCATTATGTTCCATGGGTTTTGATATGAGGAATGATTTATGTTCTTGTGGAATAGATATGTATAGTTTTCATTATGTGTTGGGTGAGACCAATATCTACATCTAATTTATTAGGCAATTATAAATGTTCCATGAGCTCAGAGGGTACATGGGCGATCCTTCTATGTCCACAACAAACGGTTACATGAGAGGTCATCATAACCTTGCAACAAAAGGGTTAATATGAGGATATCCGCAATCCATTTTTTTTTGAATTTTCTAAAAATACACTTTGAGTGTTAGTGGGAACCGCACATTCTCTATATCAAAAAAACACCCCCAAATTCCAAAATTCAAATCAACCAATGCCAAACCAAATTAAAAATGATGTGAGACATCAACTAAATCAATAATCAAAAAATAAATCAAAATATAACCTACAACTCCAGTCACCTCAGGCCACCAGTCTAAGACATGAGTTGCTGTCGTCCCAATGTCGTCATCTCAATGTTATCGTCGTCGACCACACACTGGACCATTATGTCGGAGACCATCAATCCATCACCACTAGTGAGATATTCCCCCCCTAAAATCGAAACACCACCAACAAAACTCCAAACAGAACACCTCAAAGCCATAAGAACCACCAGCCAAAGAATCTCACAGCCATTACGAGATCATTTCAAACAAAAAAACCAAAAAACATCAGCAACACTATCATATAAGGACACATCCGAATGAACAAAAAACTAGTGAATACAAACATAATAGCAGCAAGAAAATTAGTATCCCAACAAGGCGACAGAAGACGTTGAGCAGGAACACCATCACTAAAAACATCTAATGACTTCGAGGAGAAACCATGACAAAAATCCAAAACATCATGAGTATAAACATGAATTGCGACTGAAATAAAAACCACCAGGATTGAAAAAATCACCATAAAATCGAAGGCCCAATTCACACCCAAAAAAGAAGACAGAAACCCTAAGCGACCAACATGAAACGCGGTTCCAAGAAAACCAAAGATCTCTCAACCAACACATCCCAACATGATGGTACAGGGGAGGTCATCCTATTCATGAAAATTAAAGCCAAATGGGAGGCCATACCAAGCATGATGTTGGTACATGGGAGATTATACCAGGCCTAAAAAAATGAATATCTTTGTGTGTATCATTGATATAGGATATTATGAACACATGTGTATGAATAAATTTCCATGTATTATTCCATTGTTATACTCTCATGGATCATGTTCATTGATTTTATTATGGTTCTTATTGTATGATCTTCTAATATTTTTTTCCATGAATCATTTATATGATCTTTGATATATCGGGAGGGCTCTTCAAATGTTATACACAAGTTTTCATACCCTTGTTCTTATGTTTCTCTTATGAAACATCAATTTTTACCTTCATTGAGAATATGAGCTCACCATTTCCTATGTTTCCATTCCCTAGGTTTTAGAGAAAGGTTTTATATAGGAATAAAAAGGGGGAATATCATTATTGGATATGTTGAAGATATTTCACCAAATTAGAAGTATGTGTTTCATGTTTCCAAAGGTACTAAACTATTATTTTCCTTGGTTATATATTTTTGTAATTTAATGAATATTCATCTAAGAAATTGTAATATCCATGTTTGAAAATCTCAGGCTATTATAGATGGTATTAGAGAAAATTTTTATTCAAACATGGAAAAATAGGATGATAAAACCGTAGTATAATCCCTAAGGATAAGTCTATGTATAGGTTATAATCCTAGAGTTTTCATAATGATCATGAATAGCCTATGATTATACCTAGGATGCCACAGATTGATGGTAAATTACCTAAATTATGATGTTTTTATAGTATTATTAGTTTTTCATAGACTATTATTTCTTGGTTTTAGTTAATGGATGCAACCCAGAGGAACCATGTTAATGCTAAATGCGATGGTTAATAAAACTATTTTCCTCATGAGCAAGAAAATGTTACAGGATTTGGAATGAAAAATATGATCACTATACTCATAGAGGATGTACATAATTATATACATCCAAATAAAGGAGGGAATACATTTCCATTGATTCCTTCAGGAGGAAACACCAACCAACACTTAGTGGGACTTATGATCCCCTTGATTCTAAAAAATGGATCGGTTGCACTAAAAAGATATTTTCCATCCTTCAGTGTTCAGAACATGAAAAAGACATTTTGGATGTTTATCATTTGGAAGGTGAAGCTAATTAGTAGTGGAATCTTATTATGAACACAATTGAATGAGAAGAAATTGAATCAATGAAATGGGAAGAGTTTAAATGGATATTTTTCAGCATCTACTTCCCTCCTTTTCTATGAAAATATATTGAGAAGGAATTATATGAGCTTAATCAAAATTGTGATGAATCTATTTGTACCTATGAATCTAATTTTGTAATATTTCAAGGTACACTTCTGGGTTGATCATCAGCCCTAAAATATAAATAGATCAATTCATTGGTGATCTGAAACTGAGTATTTTAAAGGTCCTGTATATAAGATACTTTAGTAGTTGTGAATAAGTTTTTTGATGTGTACTAATGGTAGAAATAGAAATTTTATATTCCCACAATTCCTATGGTTGTAATAAGAAAATTAATATAAAGTCTCATGAGAACTAAAATGGTGGAATGAAATTTCAGGTAACTATATTCCAGATATGTGGGATGAAGCACTTATGTGAATGCTGGAAAGGGACAAGAGGGTTTTACAACTATATAAAGGAATTTCATCATGAAGATGAATGATGAAGTTAAGGGAATTTGTTAACTAATGATATTATTAATAAGAAATATCCACAACATACACCTCATACAATTTAGAATTTCAATTGAAATGAGTTTAGAAATTATGATAACAAGTTCCCAAATCCAAGAAAAAACATGGATAATAATCCAAAATTACATTTGAGGATAATGGATAGAGGAAAAGCATATATTATCACAACAGATGATGTGAACCATGCTAATTTGGGAATACTTATACTTTTATCCTTATTTGGGAATTTTATGTTTCATTTTGTATGAGTGAACCCGATGAAAATATTATTATTTTATCCATTAGTTAAATTTCATGTCATTATGTACATGGATTATGGAATAATGAAATCACATATTTTATTGGTACAAGGATGAACCCAATAATACTCGAAAAAATTTTTATATGAAAAAAGATTATATAAGGAATGAAGAATCATGTGAGTATTGAATTTTATTTTACAGAATGCATGATAAAGGTATTCACATGTACGGTATATGAAAAAATAGAAAATTTATGACATATTGGGGATCAATTATAAGTTGTTTTTGAGAAATTTAGTGAAATTATTCCTAATATTTTTGTTTAATTTCATATTTAATAAATTTATAATTTTAACCACTTCTAGAATGGTTTATGTTAAACTTCTGGTGAGGTTTTAAGGGATAAATTATTATCTCTCCATGTGAGGATTTATGCATATTAGGTAAGACCTATTAACATATTTTTATATTATTTAGATAGAAGGAATAAGAAATAATTCTATGGATGTTATGATATTATAAAGCTTCCAGAATAAAAAATTCACCCTCATTTCTTGTAATAAGAGATGAAGTAGAAATTGATCAAGGCACAATGATAGGATGAGGTAATCTTATGAAATGTATTAAAATAATGTAAGTAATTCCTCCCAAGAAAATTCATCAACTTTAGGGAAGGGATATTGTAACAATAAATGCTAACTTAGTACCTCATTTTCCAATGAGTAAAATGGTCCCTTAGATCCTCAAATATATTTGGATTTTTTATTGATAAGTTTCTCCAGACTATGTTCTTTAACACTCTCCATCAAAACATTATATTTCAATTTCTATCTTATGTCAATTTTTTTTCACTTTCCACCAATAATCTCTTATATGGAAGCCTTGTTATGGGTTACTTTTGGTAACCGTTTAGTTTATAATATTCCTTTTTTTATAGTATGTTTTAGTATTCATTTTTACAATGTAGGTTTCTATAAAAGAAACTCTAAAGTATAAAACCTATGATTTCCCGAATGAATTTTAAGGGCGAAATTCATTTTAAGGGGTGTAAAATGTGACAAAAAATATATTTTTAAGAGATATAAATAATTTTAAAATAATTTTATTTCATTGATGTATTTAATTACACGAACATCGTCTTAGGAACCATTAAAGCAACATAGAGTTTCATCAAAACATCATTTATTATGATTGTAATTATTTAAAAAATATATTTAAAAAATATCCATTGGAATTGCATTTATTAATATGATTAACTGAATTATTAAATTATGGTTTATTCATGTATATGTAAATATTTTACCAATTAATTATAAATTAATGTGAAACACCTTTTAAAATAAATGGATATATTTTTGTGAAAACTATCTAAATTTGAAGAAGTGTGCTTTATACAAATAAATAAAAAATTAAATATTTCATTATTATATTAATTTAATATATAAATATGATTTATTTAATTTATTTTTTAACTTAATAAAATTTATTTTCTATACATGATATAAGAGCAAACGAAATTTTATGTATAAAAGAAGTATTTTTCTAAAAGGGCAGTTTTATGGCCTTTTGGTGGCACAATTGTTAAAAATACATTTTTTAAAATATATGAATTGTATTCAAAGAAATAAAATGATCATTTGAGAGGTAAGGATAAAAAGTTACTTTTCTTCAATTTTTGGTATATTTTTGTTAATTTTCATGTTTTGATGAATTTTAAAAAAATATTGCATTTTAATTGAAAATAGATTTTTCATTTAAATAATATAAAATATAAAATAATATTATTAATTAGTTTTTTGTATAATTAGATAAATTGTTTTTTGTTAATCAAATTTGGTTCTTTGGAGTCAATTTCAAATTTAAATTGGATATAAAAATTGTCCAACTTTTGAACACTATTACTTTAAAAACACGTTGTTTTGTCCCATCGATGAGATTATTTTCTTATTTAACTTATGTTAATTAAGTTAATTGATTTTTTAAAACATAGATTCCATATTTTCAATTATATGTTAAATTTTTTTCCAAATATATCGTACTATTTTTGGAAAATCTAAATATTAACATTAAGAATTTTTATTACCAAGATTATGTGTAAATCAGGTAATTAAGGGTAAAAATAATATAATAAATATTAGAAACCTACCCTAACACTTGGAAAAATTTTATTATATGAATTAAATTATATAATTAAAAAATTATGATCTAAATTTAATAATTTAATGGTCACTTTTCCATGAAAATAACATGCACAATTTTAAAATAAAAGAGATTGAAAACATGTCAAACTATTAATTTTATTAACTATAATATTTTTAATATTTTGTTAAATAGAAGACATGCTAGACTATATATATTATTATGACATATAAAAAGTTTATATACATTTTGGAAATTTATTTTTAATTCTTAGTGAATAAATAATTATTATAAACAATTATCCAATGATGATATAGTAATTATGTTATTAATGAAAAACACAATTAGGTGGTATTAAAAATATTAAAATAAATATAATATTACTTTATTATGGTTCAAAGTTTTTTTATGTTAATATGAAATTTTAGGGGTGTATTAAATTAATTTTATCTAATTTATCTTGCTGTATTTATTTTCTGAATGTCAACGTAATGAATAATGTAAAAATTGGAACTAATGACATTTTTTGAAAATATTATTTTTTTAAATTATTTAAATATAACAAATACCTTAAAAAATTGAATTGGGGAAAAATATGTTTGATAAGTTATCAAAATTTCCATTTATGGTTCAATTTTAACTTTAAAAATAGAAATATCAGCCTTTAAATAGGAATGCCTACCATGTTATTTCGATCATTATCTTAGGAGTAACATCCATATACTTAAATCCATTATCTCTTGGGAAATTATCAACTTCATCATATCTTAGATGTTTCTCAACATCATAATCTATTAAGAGTTTATTAATATTATATTCTCTTTAGCGTTTCTCAAATCCATCATTAGTAACCAATACATTGAAGGGATATAATAGACCCACCCATTATCATTATCAATAGTGGGTACACCCATCACATAGTTATAATAATCACATATGAATTCTAGAGAAAATATTAAATATTCCAATATGGAATTACACATTAATTGAAAATGGGTGTCATAAAAATTTCATTTTCATAATCATATATCATTCATACATTGAAAAAAGATGGTATCATTGGATGTAATCCCAATTATAGCATGATAAAATAATAATATGTGGTAATAGATTATATTACCTTTAAAATATGAATGAACCCTTTCTGATGTATAATATATACTTCATTTTTATGTTAGTTATTTAAAATCAAAATATATAAAAATTATTAAGGAAGACATTTTAATTTAAAATATCCATAGATAAATTAAAATAATATTAAAATAAATGGGTGTTCATGAGGAAATGAAAATTCATTCATCCGATGTATGTAAAAACAAGGATTACTTTCACATTTTCAACAAAAAAATATACCCATTAAGAAAAATAAAAGATGATTCATGGGAAAAAATTATAGAATGAAAAAGGTGGGTAAATATGAATCTAATAAATTTTGGGATAATTTTGAAAACATTTTGAATAATATTTGAGAAGAAAGAATAGATTCTCAACCAAAGAGAGAAATAATATTGATTTTACCAAACAAATCATTTTAGTCTCTTGATTATATAAATAGATGAATATTTTGGATTTCTTGAAATCTCTAGAAATAACCATTATAGAAGAAATTAAGAAATTTTGGGAGATATATCATATAATTTCAACATCTAAAATTTAATTATAAACCATCCTAGTAAAAATGAGATTATAACATAAAATTGTTTCCCCTTTAGAGAATTTTCATACGTAATCAACGTGAAATAAATAACATTATATGAAATATGAAATAAGAATAAAATAAAGATATTCATGAAACACTATATCAATGGGGAAGAATATACACCTCATAAAAGAAGATAAGTCTATACGATAACATATTTCCCAAAGAAGATAATTTGTTATGGAAAACTCGTACCACTTTGGTAAAAATAGAATCCAATACACTTAGAATAGATAATTTCAATTGTTAATTTAATTTCCATTAATTAAGATGAATACATAATATAATATGTCAATGTATTAATATATCCATCAAATAAACATAAATATGTTCATAGCATCAATAATTTCTCAATGAAATGACATCTAGATGATGAACACTTACAACATAGAAAATATATAAATCAATACATCATGAAATAAATAACCTTATATTTATTTTCATATACTTATAATTTCAGTTAAATGAGTCATAAAATACATTCATGATTTGTATAAACTCACAAAAAATGAAACATATTGTGAATTTTTCATGTGTATTAATAAAATTTAAGATAGATGTGAAAAACTTACCAAATATATGAATTGAATCATAAGATCTATTACATCATGTATAATAAATTTGGATTTATGAAACACCAATAAAAAATTTAATTACTTTTAATATCATATATCAAATTATAATAATGTTTCAATACCCTTTTATTAATAATTTGTTTATTGAAATAATTTTGTTTGTGGATGTATATGTTTTCTTTTTCATAAATGATTTGGTTTATCTGTTATGGTTCCTACAGTTTGATCATGGTATTATCATTTATAGACTAGAAAAAATTATACAAACATTTATAAAAATTCTACTGTTTCTTTTTCCATCATGTTATCAGCAAAATATGTTGAATGAATTAATTCAATAAGGGTTTCATATGGATGATGATGGTGACATTATGTGAAATAAGGAATGCTGGGTTTAGTGGTTGAAAGGATCATTTAATGAAGTTGGTATTGTTTATATATTATTTGGTCGTAATTATCATAAACTCAAAACCCTAAATTTTCCATTACAATGATAGTGTTCTAATATTTTCTTTTAATATATTATGTTTTGGATGGTGATAATTGGGTCACCTTCATCGGTATCTAAGACATAAATGTATTACTTATGATTTAAACACTGTATCTAGGAGTTCATGTTAAGTGATATTATAGTTGGTATCAGAGGAAAGGTTTAAAAAATTTAGAGATTGGGATTCTACCATGTGATGTTTTATTTAGTTATACGAATATAATAATAGTTCTATTGCGTTATGTACAATCATATTTTCAATTTCATAGACACCCCATTGATATTTTAGAAAATGAGATCTTTATGTGATAAATGAAATTTTTTGAGACATTTTATTTAGATCTAAATATATTTATTTTATTGTCATAATTATATGCATGCATTTAAATTTTTTCAAAATAATATGTAAGGTAATTATAACATCTTAGGATTATATGATATTTGATACTATGGTATTTATAGGAACACAAGTTTTACCATATAGATAATCATGAGATTGAGAAGTGATTTTGTAACAAAGTGACTAATGTTTTTTTGAAGAAGGATATCACCATATTTTTGGGATTAAAAGGTGAAAGGTACAAGATAAAATTTGACGTTATAACAACCTTTTATTTTTATATTATTTGTGATTTTTTTATTATGAACTTTTGGTATTACTATTGAATTATGTAGATTAATGTATCATATGAAGGATTACTCATTTTGGGATTTAACATACCCTTTGATCTCCATTTTAGTATTGGTTAATGTCAAAATATAATAGAAATATTTTTTTATCCCTTTTATGGTTATATGATATTTTAAATGTTTATTTTTTGAGCATCTGGCATGAAAAATGCATCTTGGATTCTAATTATTTGGAGAAAACAAAGAGATCATCTTGGAAGTTGCATAAAGGATGAAATTCTAAATGTCATGTAAGAATATTTCAGTATTTTTATGTCTATTTTGTGAACTAATTATTAAAATAAGTTAAAATTATATTTAAAATAATTTTATTAGAAACATGCCAATATGAGTCATCTAGAAAAGCCACCTGAGTCATCCCGTCACGTGATTTGGTACAACAGGAAATCAAAAAACACATCATGAATATATCTAAAATAAGACATATAACTAGTGACCAAATATGAAACATAGTATATAAAACTAGATCCAAACAAACTAATCCAAATAGTTTAAACTAACATTGTATAAATCCTTCATGTGCACATGTCTCCATGTGACCAACATTCCCTTCCTTAAAGCAAACCAGAACCAAAGGTAGTGAAAAAAGAGAAACCAACAAGCAATATGATTCCATTCCCTTTACCTGGATCCAATAATTTAACTTATAAAACATAACAAGGGAAAAATTATTGTGTGAGGAAAAATAATAATAGGATACCTCCACAGGGTGAATTCAATATCTAACATCAACATTGAAAAAGTTCTATATTTTAAAACAAAAAATGTTTTACAAATATTTTTTGTAAATATGATTAATTTTTAAATCATTTTCCCTTTAGAGTTAATAAAACCATTTTATATTTAAAATTTGAAATATGAAAAATATAATTGATAAAATACTAATTCCAATTCATTAATCAATATGTTTATAGGTAAACACGTATCCATGAAGTAACTTGTTATGTGAAGCAATGTGTTACAACCATATATAATACATTTAAGCTACAATCCATGAAAAAAATATAATTTGGTAAATAATACTTATTGAAAAACTACATAATATTGGGACATAGCCAATAAGACAGTGTGTACTATACACTAATGAATCAAAATAGGCCTAACATCAGTTCCAACAAGTATTAATTCCCACCATAATCCATCAATAACCATATGGTTATCTCTCATTGTTATAACACACACTAGGGTTTCCAGTGTCAATTTCCCAACTCACCCAAGTTTCTCAATGAGCCTATTATCAAAAATCCATTTCAAAACCATTATTAAAATGTTTTATAACATTTTAATTACAATCTAATATTATTTTGTGTTTAAAAATCGATTTCCAAATAAAAAAAATTATTTTCAAAGAAAACCGTCATTAAAGTCATTTTCATTTCTAATGAATCATTTTAAATTCCATATAACTTCAAAAAAAATGAACTAATGAAATGTAATTTGAAATAAAATTAATAAAATCATCAAATTAACACTTTTTATAGAATCACCTTCCAAAAAAGGGTATAAACCTATCCACCATTGACAACTGTTACTGGAAACCAGAAGATATCCATTAAAAGATAAAGAATTGCATTGAACTATAATGGATCTCTAGAAAATAAATATATGATCATGATTCTAAACACTACCATGAAAAATACTATAGCCACAACCAAAGATAAGGAAGAACTATATGGAATGTTTACCAGGAGAGGAAAGCCCGGAAGACCCAGATTATTGACAACAAAACGATGTGGTCCAAAAGGGGAGGAATTACCCAAAGTCGCCTAGGTTGATCTCTAATTAGAGAGAGGTAATATTGAAAGGATAATGAATAATAAATAATCTTACGAGCACCTAAAACATAGTGTTCAATAGACTTACATGGTGTGTAATACCATTAATCTTCCTATATTCCATGAAGGCATAAATCACTAAAAATAATTAACCTTTTTAATAATAACTTAATTTTCACCATTAAAAAAATAAACTATCACAGGGTATATAAAAAATTCTTGCTAAGAACCCATTTCATGATATCTATTTGTTGGCTATTACACTGATTTTAGTCCCTTTACATGGTGTGTAACTACCCATTAGATAGAAAACTACCTAGTTTCTAGAATAAAAACTCCAAATCACACAAGAAATTCTCAAAAAATGGGGATAACGCTTCAAATCCATTAAAAAATTTATTCAAAAATTCCATTAATTAAAAAAGGACACATCCCTAAAATTTAGTTAATTTTCTCTAGAAATTGATATCAATCCCCATGTAGCCCACAATCAAACCTAAATAAGGATGATAAACAAATAATTAACAAAGAAGTACATGAGAAACCTAACAGGTTGTTACATTCTACCCATCACAATTGATTTATTACCATAGAAAGTCCTTATAATATTTGTTATTCGAAAAGAGAAGTGCACTAATATCTCATCAATGATTCATGTTCCAATGTCTCATAAATATCTTGTCCACATGTCCATATTACATGAACCATAAGAATCTCTATACCGTGTAATACCTTATCCTAGATGTCCAGAATCTGAACTATTTTCTCAAATAATTTTATATTAGTCTCAACATAAATATAATCCTATCCGATCAAATGGGAAGGATCCTATATAAACCTACTCATCAGAGAAATATGAAACAAATCAATGATTTTAGTCAAACAGGACTATAATTCCAATCGATAAGTCACATTTCTCAGCCCCTCAATGATCTTAAAGGGCCCCACAAAATTCATTAATAACATACTCTATTGGTCAAATTGGCAATGTCCCAAATAAGGTGAATCTTTGGGAAATACCTGATCACTAACCATTAAGTCTAGAAATTGATGAATATGGTCTACATAATATTTTTGAATAAATTATACTATGATCTATCTCCTTTGAATCAACTGCACAAACTCCTACATGTCTTGAACATGATTTGATGCCACCAAGGACTACTCTCCCGACTCTTCCTAGCATAATGACGATCAATATGTCCTTCCATATATTAACTCAATTGGAACCATATTAACAAATATACAATTAATTGTAGGAAATATCAAGGTGATGAAACATCAATATTCAATGATCCTTAAAATTCAAGAATACATTCTTAGCATATCCTCATGAAACTAGATTTCCCTCTCTCTATGTTCATCTATATGTGGATGACAATCCATTATAAATTTATTATGGGAACCCAACACCTCCAACAAAAATTTCCAAAACATGGATTTCAACCTCTTGTCCCTATTAGATAGAACCACAAAGGTAACCCTTTGAAGTCCAACAATATCTCGAACATAAAATTCCCCAAGTTGTTCTTCATTATTCATCCACATGATAGATAATAAATGATTTGATATCATATTTCGATCAATGATCACCCAAATAAAATTTACAACCAGGATTCCATGGAAAAAATGTAAAAAATACAAGAAATATCATCCTGCTTCCATAATATAATGGGTACTTACTACAACAAACAAGTATATCTCTACTGTTCCATATTAATTCTATGATAAGTAAGACTTTGTGATTTAAAATTCGTAATTTACTATCTCATCCCCTACTACTTATATAGACATTTCAAATAGTGATCCATCTTATTAGCCCCATGGTGAACTGACCAAAATTTCCAATTCCCATGTTCTATCAACTCATGCCTCATGGAAGATAAAATAAAAAACCATTAAAAAAAAGGCATGGACCTCTATTATGAGGCAAATCGCACTTACCTAAGGTCTCCCCACCATAAATTATTTCAATAAAATGTTTTCCTCCACCCTCTTACATTCCAAAAATAATATCTATAATCAAGCTCATCATATACCACTACATAAATGATTCATTGATGGGTTGGTTTGATAATCTTCTTCTTAATGCATCAGAAACAAAATTTCAATTACCATTGGTGTATGTAATTTAAAAATAAAATGTATTATGTTACTCCACCCAATGTCTCTATCACATGTCCAAATCTTTCTAATTAAAAATTTATTTCTTCCTCTAATGATAAAAATACCATGAAAACCACTCCATCAAGGGATAGTGTCTCAAAAATTTGAGTGAGTTCATAACTATTTCTAAATCATGATCATGGGTTGTGTAGTTTATCTCATTGTATAATAACTGGGGTTAGACATAGGACACCACTAATTTCCCCTAAATATAGGCCGATCAAAAAGCCATACCAAAATTAATGATGAAAAAAACATTAGAACCTAGAATGAGCTCCAACAGAATCAAAACAGGTTCTAAATTAACCGCCACATTCTTCTCTTCAAGTGATCTCTGAAAAATTTTGTTCCCTTAAAATTGTGAATCCTTATAGGTTAAATCAATCATCTGTGATGCTGGCATGGAGAAATAAAAAACAAACCACATATAGTAACCAGCAAATCCCAAGAATCTTTAGGCCTTACTCTCATTTTTGGGCTATTTATAGGAAAAAATAACTTGTATCTTTTTAGGATCCACTATGAATCACCGATTTGATACCACATTCCCCTAAAATTTGGCTTCCCTAATCAAAATATTACTATTTTAAATCATTCCATATAGACATTTATTTTCAATGATTGAAAAATGATATCTAAATGCTCCTAGTGAACCACCTCAGACCTGAAGTACACCAAAATACCATCCTTTTACAAAAAAATATTTCCATGACATGATGAAATATTAGTTTCATAAAATCCATAAATTCCTCATTATCATTATTCAGACCATATGGTGTAACAAAAGACACAAAATGACCATTCTGGTATCTAAAAATTTCATTAGGTATGTCCACTTATTGGACCCTTACATAGTGTTACCATGACCAACAACCATTCATTGAAAACCAAAGTCTCCCTCAAGGTTTTAAAAAAATCATCAATCATTGGAAAAAAATATTTGTTCTTATCATCACAAAATTTAACATTCAATAATAAAAAAAATCCCGAGGAAAACATCTATATTTTTAGAAAAAGGACATGTGAAGCCCAAAATGACATGCTATGAAAAATAAATACTTTAGCCTCTAGGTAGACATGATGTACCTTATGTTTCATCAACTCATAGGTTCCATTTTATACCATGGAAAAGAAATGGGAATTATATAAGGGAGGATTTCAATTATATAATCAAAAAAATATATGGTGGGAAACAACAAAAATAATATGTAGAGACCTCTGGGTAGGCACACACCACTGTAGGTAAATGAATACCCAAATAAGGGTCTACTACATTAGAAACATCTCGTACACTTAGAACATGATTATCCTTACATGTGCAACAATAGGCCCTGACCATCCTTATCTAGAGGCCCAGTCAACCTAAAAAACATGAGTGACCCCATTGGAAGATAAGAAATGTATCCTATAGGAATACCAGTATATTTGAGATTCAACACTGGTAATCCTATAAATTCTATTAAACATGTTGTTAATGTTATGTTCTAGCATGAATAATTTCATCTCCACCTCATAGTTGGTTATCGTCATCCGACACATCGAAAACTTGAATCTATTTTGAACTCTATTCCCGATGGTGTAGAATGATCCAAAAAGTATGGAATACGATCTGAACGTAAGATGAAAATTTCAACTAACATTAATTATATTAGTGAATGAGTTCCACATTTATCAATAAAATATACCACCATAAAATATAAAATAATAAATTTACACCTAATTATATTTTGAAAAACCTCAAATTTCTCTTGTTTATACTCCACTATATAAAGATATCCTATCGTAGATCCTCCCTGATATTTCTTAGACACATGAACATTCCCCTTAGTTTGAGGATAGGAACCACCACATTTGGGAGTATCTTGATGAACCAATGAACCATTATTGAATATAGATCATTCCTTAATTCTATGGAATATGATATCATTAAAAATTTAAGATGGAAAACCCATCCTCATAGATGACATATATTGGGAGCCTCCAAACAATTAGTCTTGGAATAACCTCTCCTTCTATACTGGTAGAAGACAACATACTACTTCACTAATGAAGCACCTAAAATTGGCACTAAATAATAATGAAGACCCGTGAACTTATTTTTCTAGCTAGAAGATATAACCTAGATAACAAATGAACCAATTGAAGCCCCACTGAAACTGATCATTCCAATAATTCCTTCCTCATCCAAATATGTTTTTCTGGCTATCTCAAAAAAAAATTAGATGAAAAATGAGAATCAACATTGATTGAATATCATACATCATTCCCATCTAAAACCACTCAGACTTTAGGTACTCATTTGTGACAAGTGCCTATAAAAATGAACCAATATAGAAAAATGGGTGGAATACTCTAGAATGGTATTCTCTCTTGCACTAATGATAAAATCTCCAAGGTATTCACCACATATTAAATCCATAGGTAAAATTTTAATTTAATTATCTTCAGGGAGGATGTACAAGTAAGATCCTCATGCGACTTATCTTTAACAATATAGTCCCACCATATCCTTCCCGGTCCCATGAAAATGTATAAGGAATAACCACCATAGTGTTTTCCGGAGTCTTTAATAACTAGAACAACATACCATTGTAATAAATAAAATCTTCATATTCATACAGTACCTTGTTCCCATAAATCATGAGTGGATGTTTCTTAGTAATCATATATCCATGATACACTATATATCCAGGGATCCCAACACCATCTTGAATGTGAATCTGAATAGTGTAGATTAAATCTTCTACCAAAAAAGGGTCCACTAGAGTATTCACCTATTGATCTTATACCATAGTTTCCTCTATCATTTTTTGAAGATCAAATATCTAATTCATTATATAATAAATAGACGAAAATAACCAATTAGATCATAATAACATTCCATAACATTAGGTATACATTCATAATTGAAATGTACTCTTTTAAACAACCATCATTTAAAGAAATTTTGAATTCTCTCTAGTATAGACATTACCAAAAATGGGATAAGAAAATTTAAATAAAATTCAAGTAAAATCATTAAAATGATCAAAAATTACCAATCCAAAGCATGATAAAAGTCCCTAACCATCCATGGTAAGTAGGGTTTTGTCACAAAATTTCATTTTCTAGGACACTTTCCCACACATACTATAAAAATTCAGATGGTTCTAGCCAATATTTACCAAAGACACAAATCTTATAATAGGCAGTACTAACATACATCAAACTAAGATTTCCCTCTGAATGTTTTTTTAATAATCCAACGAAAGAAGACTAGAAAATATACTTTATCTGGACTATCACATTATGTTATACAATAGGAAAATATAAAATAGGTCATAAATATAACCAAAAAAGTCACATAACATATGTAAAAAATGAATAAATAAAGTAAATACCACTATATACACAAAAACCAAGACCCACATGATAATATATAAATGTATCTATCAGACAATACCACATGTGTCCATGTGAACAATTCTCACTTCCATGGAAACCTAAACTAATGGAATCCAAAACATGATAAGCTAACATACTACATGATTCCCTTCCAATTACCGATATCTAGTAATAAAACATATAAAACCACCCATCATACAATATAAGGTTCAAAAAAAATATACAGGATACCGCCACAATGTCAATGCAAGGTGTAAAATAAATAACAGAATAATTATTTCATCAGAAACAAAAACTATTTTCAATGAATTTTCATAAATATAATCCATGTGTAAATCAATTTTCATTTGAGTTTTATATATACATTAATATTTTTATAAGAAAATATGACATGAATAAGTGATTATACATGGATTCAAATCTATACATAACGCGGTTACCAGGTAAATACATATCAATGAAATAACATATCCTGTGATTCAATGTTATATGACCACATATAAGAATATATAATCCAGAATCAATGATAAAAACAATCCTATATTAAATTGACTTTAATGGAAAATAACCGCATATTGGACCCTATCCTATTGGAAAATTCATATTATATAAAAATGTTCCAAAATATGAATAACTTTGGATCAAACCAATATCGATCCCTTCCATAGTCAATCGATATCACAAAGGTTACCTCCAAGTATTGGAAGACATACTAAGGATACCGATGTATATTTCCGGATGCACCAAAGGATCCCAATATTGTAATTATAAAAAATCCATTTCAAAACC
Source organism: Viscum album (assembly GCA_963277665.1). Classification (NCBI taxonomy): domain Eukaryota; kingdom Viridiplantae; phylum Streptophyta; class Magnoliopsida; order Santalales; family Viscaceae; genus Viscum; species Viscum album. The sequence continues at coordinate 1,998,737,567 of OY728120.1, read as the reverse complement.
ATGATAAAAATCATAAAAATCATTTTCAAATCCATGATAATATTATTTTTGATTGAAAATCCATTCCAAATTCCATAAAATGTTTTTTAAATGAAAAACTATTTTAACATCATATTTATTTCTAATAAATCTATTGAAACCAGATATAAATTAGAAAATTGCACATCCCAATGTAAATTTTGAATAAAATTAATAAATTAAATTATTTTACTCATTGTATACAAACACCCACCTCAAAATAGTATAAACCTAAACACCATTCACAATAACGATTGGAATTCGCAAGATCCTCCTTCAAAAGACAATACACTAAAACAATGTGTATTAGATAGATAGAAAATAGTATACAATCATGAATAAAAAAAAATCCAAAACAAAAGTTAAAATCAAAGGTGATGAAGAACTAGAAGGAACACTTACGTAGAGAAATGAACTACAACAACCCTAAGGATCGATCATTGAAACAAGTGATTCAAATGGAAGGGAATAACAAAAAATCACCTAGGTTTACACCATCATCAAAAGAATGATGGATGAGTGAAGAATGAAAAATAAATATTCTATATAAAACCTAAAACCTATTGGATATGAGACATAAATGGTGTGTAAAACAATTACACTTTATTTATTCTACAAGGGTTTAAATCAATGAAATGCGAACTTCATTTTTAAGAAAAAAATATTTTTGAATAACATAATGTGACCTTATCACATTGTGTGTAAACCATTCAAGACCTGAAAATGTTTCATGGAATCTTATTGGATTCTATTTCAAATGGTTTAAACCATTTACTCTGTGTGTAAATTTTCATTAGACAAAAAACCCATTTTTTAAGCAAAAAACTCCATATCACTTGGGAAATTCTCCGAGTAAGGGGCGAATCCCTCAAAGACATTAAAACATTTATACATATAAATTATTAAATAAAATAGACATACATCCCCAAATATAAGGTTATTTACCCCATTTAAGTCTACCCCCCCAAAGAAGACTAAAAACACCCCAAAACAAGGAAGATAAACAATGAATAAAGAAATGAGTACCTGAAAATTGTAACAAGGTGTTAGACAATCCTAGTGACACCATTTATAATGAATCGATGGTATTTCACTCATGAAAATTTTATTGTTTTGAGTTCCATATCTTTTTATTGATCATTAATTTCAACATAATCAATGAACTTTATCAATCTATATAATTATTTACCACTTTATTCCTTGTCTAAATATTCACGTCTCCCCTTTGTTCCCCTATTTGGAAACCTAGTATGTGTTATTATAGCTTACCATTGTCTATGACATTCATTTTAATTAATATGATTCATTATGAACACTTTATTATGTAGTAGTTTATCAATATATATATATTTTCAATTTTCTATTCTTTGATTACTAATATATTGTTCAAATTTCTATGATTCAATTTATTAAATAGGGTAGGATGTAAGGCCCATGATTTTAAAAAATGAAAATTATGTTAGATGTCAGAATGAATCTGATAAATTGAGCGTAGATGAGAATCTAAAACACGAATACTTTTCAATATTTTTTCTAATAAATTAAATCACTTTTATATCTTTTGTTACATGAAACCATGATATTATTATGTTCTATTGCGTACGGAATATGTATCACTAAGATTAAATGAACCATGATGTTTAAAAATATTATATCATTGCTAATAAATTAGTGGGTATGAATAGAATTACAAATTTTATGAAATATATATTTACTTTTTTTACTCAGAAAAAATTATTTAAAAATTATAGAAAAACAATCAAACAATTTTTAGTAATGTAATTTCATTCTTCAAAAATATATTTTCTTACCAAATGGTTTTTATTCCTTCTCTTAAAAAAATATTTTAATTATTTATCTCATAATTTATAAACACTATTTGATAAAATTACATATTTTATTTGAAACTAAAATATATATAAAAAATTTATGATATTTTTTTAGAAAATATTGATTTTTTAGTGAATAGTGAAAAATTCTGATTTTTCCAGACAAGTTGTTTATTTTCATTTAATTAACTAATTTAAAAGTCACATAATGTTATTAATATTATTTAATTTAACAAATTTATTATTTAATTAAATTTAAACTACTAAATTTAAATTCAAACATAATTATATTTCATTATAGTATATATTTATGTTTGGGTTTAAAAATTGGTTTTTTAAAATGATTTTAATGTGAATAATGTTTCTCCATTTTAAATAATATATATAATCCATAAAGAATAATTTTTTAAATAAATATAATATATTATATATAAATGATTATAAATTAGTATTCATAAAGTTATTATTATTAGTCATAGAGTTAATATAATGTCAATATTCTCTTTAAAAATACACTTATTAAAAAAAACATCTTTTCATCCTACTTATTGGTTTAATTTTAAAATTAAATTATTCCATATATATGAAATTAATTTTATGGAATTTATTCAATATATTTAATATTAATAATTAACAATTGGTAATAAGGAAAAATTTATTTTTTTCATAATAATTATTAAAGATGATAAAAATTGATTGTTGTGATTATGGTTAAAAGAGGCGTTTTTTACATGCGCATATGTTAAAATTAATTCTCAAAAAACATTTGAATTATATTTTAAAAATTTTATTTCCTGTTTAGAGTCATAGTGTACAAATTATATAATAATTATCATTTTGTTTTTGGAATTTTATATTTAAATACTTAGGTTAACAAAAATAATTACCATGTTAAATACTAATGTGGTAAAAGTTATAAAACATAAATTCTTTGTAATAAAAAGTTTAAGTTGTGTTTTTTGTAGTGTATGAGTTGATTGAAAATAAAATACATCCCCATAATTGTTTATAAATTTTTAATACACATTAGTTGAGAGTGACATACCATTATAGAGAAGTTGTGGGTATTTATAAAAATGTCACTCCTACTCAGATATAATTGGAAATTACTACCCTCACATCTTCAGCCCTATGAATAAATTTTTACTTAAAAAACACTACCCAAATTAAATACAATATTCCATCCCCTCATTCCTAAGCCATTATTTATTCTATAAATCAAACTTAGGAAGGATTTTGGTTCTAACCTAATGAGGATATCCGAAGTAGATGAAACATTCATTAATGAGGGTCTTTTTATTGTTTCTTCCTACATATCCTTCAATTCATATTAAAAGGCTATGATATAATTGATTCAGTATCATACATATATTGAGATGATTTTATGTTATGTTAATGACCTATAACCATCATCAATTCCATCAAATCATGTACGAAATCATTATTTCTATGTATGGTGGACTGCTGCCTCACAAACTGATGTCATTTTTTCCATTAGAAACTATTTTGGTTATGTATAATGATTGATATAAAGTTTAAATATTATATATATATAATTATTTTAACTTTTGAGTAATTAAATAACATATAAATCCTTAAATTCCATCACATAAAGGATATGATAACATCACTTGTTTGTATGGAAAACTATTCTCTTGCGAAGCGATGTTATTTATTTTCACTAATGATTTAAATGGAATATAATCAGGATTGATATGAAAAAAAATACTGCATACACATGAAATAACTAATTTATTTGAGAAATATTTATCTTCCTAAAAATATAATATATCATTTTATTTATTAACTTTTCAGTCAAACAAATATGATAACATTGTTTATGTACACTTCGACTACCACCTTCAATAAGCGATGTGACTATTTATTTTTATCAATGCACCACATGGATCATATGTATAAGATAATTTAATGAAATAATATTTTATTTATTATATTAAGATATTTATTTAATTATAATATTTTATTAACATACTTTTCACCCTGATAATTATAAAATAGATACCATACTCTTGAATTTGTACGACCTACCATCTCTATGATCATAACATACTTTATTTCTCAAACCTAGATTTAATAATTGTTCATAATGTGGTAATATGATAAGTAATTAATTACTATTATTCTAGATATTACGGAACCCTGATAAAAGTAATGGTGTTGAAAATTACAAATCTAAACATATATGAAAACAAAGTTTTTGTTACTAGAAACATGATTTTAACCAAGAATTGTTAATAAAAAAAAATAATTAGTCATAAGTAAATCACATAAGGTATGTATATATAATAATGGTTTTATAATTTATTTATAATAAACATATATTTATTATAAAGTTGGTTCTAATGTGAATTTAGAATGTTGATATTTCAGGTATGTGATTTCTAGTCTCACATTTATTTTTGAGAGACATATTCCATATTCACCATTAGTTTCTTTTTATGGTATATATAAAAACCTATGAAATGGTAAATAATAAATATAAATAAATTCATTATAATTAATGTTTTTAATTATTTTATTATTTAAAATGACTTATTATTGAAAATTTACTCATGCCTTAAGTGATTGTTGTCTCAATATGCCTTCTTTGAGACATACATTATTTTATGAATCTATCATCATCAATAAAGTGTATATAAATCCCATTTGACATGTTATATGATGAATTTAATTATCCTAATTATATTTTACGATTCATTTATGGTTCTTATATTTCAATTATTTCAATTTGATAATGATTTGATGTAAAAATATCATCATTTATTAGGATTATTTAGGATTATATATCCAATATTGCATTATTATAATATATCACCCATGATTTCTCCTGAATTTTCTTCTCCTATAGTTATTAAAAATGTATTCATATAATAGTACCATATTACACTCTTTTGTACATAAATAATTTGGAAAATTATTTTAATAAAATTTACGATTATTTCACTCATTGGTCAAAAACCCTTCAATTCTGAAATCATGTTTTCTAAAAAAACATTCAAAAATTATTTTACCATTCTCTAAATGATTTAATAAAGATATTTTTTCCATGTCTTTTTTTACTAATAATTTTCAATGGAATATTCTTGTAATTTTACATAAAATTCCGATTTGGGTTTTTCCAAAAAATTTGAAAGGAATCATTGTTTTAAAATTCATATTTTGAATGGAATTTTATATTTTCATGACTGAATTGTATTTGAATCATACTTTCAAAAAATTCTAGGTAATTTTATAATAAAATTATTTTCAAAATGTTTTAATTTTTTTATATAATGTAAAGGTTTTTTTGTCAATAATTGTTTTAAATTATTATTAATGATTCCGTTATATATTTCCAAGGATTTTTATGGGAAAAAAATTTCTTAATCTTATGTGAATTTTTAGTTTGAAAAAGTTATTTATCAAAATGAAATGTGTTTTTTTGACTCAAAATGGCATAAAAGATAATTTAATAGTATTCTGATTCATCAATGTCAAGAACCATTGTTTTCACTTATAATACAACATGTATGTTTTTCAATGATACATTCCTCACTCTTTATTTGAATTGATTAATATTGTTTTAAATATATTTTTATAGAACATTTTTCTTGTCAATGAGGTAAACACGTTTCAAGGTTATTGTTATAGAACCTAGTTCTTTTCTATTGGTTAGTAATTTTTCCATGTGATTGATATAAAACCTATTTATTTCCCATAGGATAATCAAGTTTTAAAAGGGATAGTGGTTGTTTTAAGAGTTTAATGATGAAATTAAATATCTTTTTAATTTATTCATGTGTGGTTCTTGTAAACTTAATCACACAATGTGTGCTCCCAGATAGTGCCATGTGAGCTTTAAATAGCTTAAATGATGGGTGTTCCCAAATAGTTCTCTAATGCCTTGGGTAATCATTATATTATCTAGATAATTATATTGAATTTCAACATATTGGTTATTCTGTTTGTAAGGGTTCTGTAAGTTATCAATGAAGATGATGTTACAAGATACCAGTACATTTTATCTATAATTTCACTATGTTTATTATGTTTCCTATGATCATGATTAATATCACATGGATCATAATTATTTACTATGTTTAATCATACCATTTTTATAGCCTTATTTCATGTTTCTTGATTTATAAATCAATAATTTTTTGGTACGAGTTATTTTATGATTCTATCATGAACTCTGATTCTATTGGTATACCCCTCTTCACATCTTATGATCATTAATGGGATTCAAATTTTAATGGACATGTTTCCCATTATAGTTAAATTGAGATCACCCTTATTATCATTATTTTTACATAGGTTATCAAGAATGAATATTGAAAAATTTATGTCTAGAAAGCTTTCATATGGATGATGATCATGACTTAGTTTTTATTTAGGAATATTGGGTCTAGTTGGATAAATTCTTATTTAATTAAATGGGAAGTGTTTACATAATTTTTTCCTGAATTATATAAAATAATAAACATAAAATACAATTTAAAATACAATTTATCCAATATTTCCCTTTGATATAGTATGTATTAGATTGTTAAAATTGGGCCACCATCATCGTTATCAAGATAGAAAATTTAATTTTTTGGATTTCAACTCTAGATCTGGGATGGGGGGTTTGTGGATATTATATTTTTCTTTATATATAATGGATGCATAAAATAGTTATATATTAGTTTGAAATGAAAAACAAATATATACATATGTATATACGACATATATATGGTGATATGAAATTTTAGTTACAGAAATAGATCATATTTAATTACCTAATTTAACATATAATAATATAAATATGGAAATAATATAATACATGTGGATATAAAAGATAAAAAAATATGTGACTTATTTATGAACATAAAATTATATAGGTATTAATATATATTCATATATGTATATATATATATATATATTAGGTATCATACTTAATATTACATAATCATAATATATATATGGAAAGAAATACAACACACACAATTAATCTTAGATGGAACGTAATATATATATATATATATATAAAATAAAATACACATGAACAATCATATTATATTTACACACATAATTTGATAATTATATGATAAACATGTCACAAAATTGATTTAAATTTATGAAATAGCTGTCTAGTTAATAAAAAAAATGATGTTTTATTTATTATTATACAAAACATATATTATAGGGATGTGTGATTAGAAGTTAAATATAATTATTTAGAAATCAATAAATGTTTTTTAAATGATATTAAAGAAGTGAAAATATCAAATATAGATATACACTAATATATATATATATACACAACAAAGAATAATTTTATTAAAAAAGAGGATATTAATGATATATATATATATTCAATGATCATACTAAATTTACATAGACATTAGACTAAAAATATATTAGACATATTTAAATTTCTAAATGATATTTATAAAAAAACATAAAATTTCTGCATAAATCATAACAAGTATATATATAATTTATATGTGAATAAATAATAAAATGATATATATATATATATATTCACAATATATTTTGTTTTTGAAAATATTTACATGAAAAATAATATAGATGCAAAAAATAATATATAAATCCCAAAGGGAAATATTTATTACACAAACATATATTTATTTCTTATAAAATAATAATTAACTCACTAAATATATGATGTTTTATAAAATAATTATGCGTATATATTCATATAAAATATTTTTTAAAAGAGAATTTCATTTTGTTAAATACCATATATTATTATTGTTAAACATATTTGATTATTTTATATCAGTTTTTTATAATATAATAACACTTCAGTAATATGTTTAATTGATATATATATATGTATATATTTACATATCATATACAAACATATATATAAGAACATATATGAATATTAATATAAATTTATTTTATTAATATAAATGTGTTTATATATATATATATATTAAATGTTCTTATTTTATATATATGCAATATGAAATGTCCTAACTTCCCAAAAATCCGCATGGAACAACAAAAAGAATTGGTGTTTCATACTAAGCATATCTTCAACATGCACGGGGATATGAACTAGAAACAAGAAGACAAAAACATAAATATGAGTAATTTTCCTATGGACCCTCCATTAAAACATTACCAACCCTTAATAGGAAAAATATTAATCTAATATATTAAATTAATGTGATGAATATAATATAAAATATATTTATATGTATAATATCATATCATATTGACATGTTTATCTTAATAAAATTTCTAAATGGATTATAGAGGGTTAAAATAAATTAGAAACCAAAAAAAATTTATGAACTAGTATATAAAATCACTTGAGTAATGTAACCTCCAATAGTCACAGCATATACAGTCTATTAACATCATTACCTACTCTATGAATTTTTATATTATTGAAAACTGTCAAAAAATGACACAAAGATGAGTGTGTCAACCCAAATGTGCATGGGTAAGTGTGGGTATAATAATACCCAATAGAATATTAAACGATTTCTAAGATAAAATATTCATAATTAGGTAATAATAGTAATAAAATTATATAAAATGATAATATATATTCAATAATTCTACAATAAATACCACCTAATGGAATTTAGGATAGACCAATTACTAGGTTACCATTTCATTCTAGAAGTACTTAAATAATCATCTATATGTATATACTTTAATTCCCCAACCCAAAGAACCATATCTGAGATGGTGTTCCATAAGAAAAAGGTCACGACATCCTATATGTAATCGGTTGTTGACTATTAGTGGCAGTATGAATACCATGAATGTGGAGACTACACACTTAGTATTATACCCATATGAATATAATATAAAGAAAACATTACAAATTATAGTAACAAAGAGAAATAAAGTAATATAAGATGGTAGAAATGTTATATAATCAATTAATATTCCTCTAATATGGCATGAAAAACTAGACTGTTGAGAAAAATAATTAATAAATAAATTATTTTAGGAATACACTGGTGTCTATCTAGGTACCTACATAAGATCCATGATCTACTACTCAGCTTTCATCCATAGGTCCAATTCCCTTTCCTCAAACCCTTAACAATAATTCTTCATGCATGTCAAGAGATCCATGTAGGGTGTGAGTATTATCCCTGTAAGATACCACCAATGATTTCCTAAAATTAGTTCACATGAATTAGTGTATAAGTTATTATAATAAATAATTATAAAAATAAGAACAAAACCATACTAATTTTTTTTTCACTAACTGAGCTTCCAGGATCCCCAACTATACCTATTTGTGCTCTGGGGGAGAAGAATATCTAGTTGTTAATGGATGAATTACAAGTGAAAGTGCTTTCCTATTGGCTTCCTAACAACAACATAGGCCCCTGGCCCCAGTTCAAACCAAAAATGGAAATAATTACCCATTTTTATCTCTCAGTTCATGGAACATAGAACATCATGGGCCTTGTTGCCTCATGGGTCAGGTTTGAAAAACCATAATACCCATAGGTCTGGAAAAACTAGTCTATCATAAATCATTATCTAAAATTTTAAATTAATTATATCCCATGAAGTGTCCAAACACGGTTAGGCTCTTGGGCCACTAATCTATAAGTCACCCGACTATAACTTTGGTACTATGTATAAAATAAAAAAATAACATATACCATATAAGAAATATGGAATCTTTCACAAGAATATAGGAATAAAAATAATATATTGAGTGATAAAATAATATACGGATAGTAACACATGTGGTCAATCTCCATAGGGAAAAAATAATATCAACACACATGGTTATATCTTCCTAGAAATTATTTACATGGCCTCTATACGCTAAGGAAATTCCTACCAAATTTTTTTGGTGATGTTCTCTATGTTTATGAAATGGATCCATGACTGAACTACGTCATACACCAATGGATAATGATCTCTCATGTTAACGATTCTTAAATCATGTTTGGATTTGTGAATATGGTGTGTTAGAAAGGAGACTGAAGAATATTCCACATCAAGAATGGTGGTTATAAAATAACATATAATAATGAGTTCACCAATAAAACCAATTCTGCTTTATGTTTATGGAGAGGATTCTCATTCCCTGGATCAATATTTGACTGCTGAATTGATCATGGATTCCTTTCAAATTCTAAAATAAAACCTCCAGTCTAGATAATTAGAATCTATCAACTAAAAAAATATCATTAAAAAATGGATCCAAGATGAGATTCATGAGGAATATTTACTCGATATGATCAATCTATGAATCATGTAATATAAATGTCCAATTTCCATAAATAATATTGAGTGGATAAAAATTGATATCATTGAATCGTCAAATTCCTATTATTCAACCAACAATCCAATAATCCTTCTTCATTTATCATTTGAATTCATAGACAGGGAAGAGGAATGCAGGATCTATAAAGCATCTGAAGTGGAATGTGGTGGATGATGAAGGAAAGACAATGAATTGAGGGTTTTATATTATATTTTTAAAATTTTTGGTAATCCATCCTTTTAGATTCAATGGAATCTAGATTTTGGGGTGGAATTATTCTAGGAATGCCAATAAATTATCATAAATAGTGGGAGAGGGTTATAAAAAATAATGTGTAAAATGGAAAAAATTGATAATAAGGATGAATTATTATCATTAATTTCATGTTTCATTGGTTTTCTAACATAGTTTAACATACCATGTGCCATCCATATGTCCATTTTGGTATTCTGTACAAGTTAGATTGTTGGGTAACATTGGTTGTCAAAATGTGCAACAACTATGTTGTTGGCCATTACATCCTGCCATAAAATTTTCAAAGTGAGGTAGCATGGTTTTTCAAAAAATATCCCTTACGCTGTGATACCTATTAATCCACTAACTCTAGTTGTTGGGCTTCTAGGATAACCTTCACAATTTTAGAAAACTGTGATGAACCCATTTACTAGTAAAAATACCTCTAAAACACTCTGAAACCATCTTAAAACACATCAAAATTATCTATAGGAATTTATATCCTATAAATGTTTTATTAACTAATTCAATAAACATATAAAAAATTTGAAATTTTTATTCCATTCAATCGTACCAACTAAAGATTTCTCTCCCCCAAGAAGCATCATTTGGAAATCTTAGAGAAAAAACCAAGGCATTTGACCCCAAATAATAACATCTCTCTCCATGGACTCTTATTACTATCATCATAATATCTTTTCCTAATATTAGATATGAACAACCTCTTTTGAATCACCGACACTCTATTGGAGGTTTATTGTACCCTATTGGGTCTGAACATCACCACCTCACTTTCCCCATTCAAAAATGTAGTGTTTGAAAATTCCTACCAAATAAAACCATGTAAATTATCATTTATAAAAAATCATGGTAAATGTTGTTATATTTTAACTCAATCATGTGTGGGTAATAATACAAAGATCCATAAAAATCTTGGACCCATGCTCGAAGCATATCCTTCAATATATGGATCTTTTTCTCTGAATGATTGTGTATTTATGGATGGTATATTGTGATTAATATACAATGAATACCTAGGGACTGATGTAATCCCTACAAAAATATTGAGGTAAATCATTCATCTCTATAGGATATAATTATCAAAAAAGATCAATGAAATCATACTATCATATTGACATAATGATTTACCGACACACCTACTAAGTGTTTTTCGTGAATTAATAAGAAATAATACACTTTCTATAATCAATTGGAAATTATCCAAACAACATCAAAAGTTTTTTGGGAAGTATTTAACCCTATAAAAAAATTTATCATTATATATTTCATTATCCCCATGGCCACTATAATTTTCTAGTGTAAACTATAAGGACACTACTGCACAAATTTTATCCTATTGTAGATAATGTGATGGGATGATAATCCAGTGACATCACAATTTATCCCTATCTACCAGAATTACCACCTAAGGTCTTCAAAAATCTATACTGCCATAGGATGGACCTCCAATTAAGAGTAATATATGCCTCTCATTATCTCTTACCCGAATGAATATAGGACTATAAATTGATGAGGATCACATCAGTATTATCTATTGACTAGCTAGGTATTGAGATACCACCTTCTTGAGGTTCTCTCATTATATGAAACTCTAGGATGGATTACAGTTTTAATGTATAGACCTAGATGCCACTAAATGTGTTTTCTAATCCGGTTAGTTACAAGGCCTCAAGGGAGCATCCCCATACTCTATAGTTTGATGACTAGCAGTGAGGGACAATGATGTGATAGTGGGGAGATTGTTCCCTCACAATAGAGTATGAAAATATCAGAAATAGATATGTTTCACACAAGAAAGGTAAAAAGAGCACAGAATAAATAAATAAACTAATAAGGAACATTTTGTAATAATAAATGAAAAAGATACAAAATCCTGAATAACTATTTCATACATACAACACTGGTAACCAATTGAGCCGACCATAATAATACATGAGTAAAAATGAAATAGAAATAAAAGTATATGTATCTAATACTAACACCATTATAGACCACATAATTTTTCTCTATACTCTATTGAACTACACGAGCCCAATCAGGAGAACCACACAAGAATCTATAATCGAACATGAATCTATGGACCATATTCGGATCCACCACATAACTTTTCTCAACATGAAAATCAGAAATAAGGTCTAAAAATACACCTAGTTTCACATGAATGGGTACAATGAATCTTAGCAGGCCACCCCAATGTGGAACATATAAATACACTACTATATGCAAATGAAAATGAAAGGTGCACAGCCTAGTTGACACATGACTGAAAAGAAAATGCCAAACCATTGTCAAACCCCAGGTCCGTAATCCCAGTAAACTAGGAATGTTACACAACAGATTTCTATATTATATACATAAACATGTACATTCCAATACTAATAAATATATAAATAACTATAAATATTCAGGATTATGGTGAAATAAATAACATAAAACCGAGAAGTAGTCGATCCTTGGGTCTATAATCCCGATCACCTAGAAATACTATTCCAGGAAATTGATCTAGATATCATATAACTCATGATATGAATCATTAAATATATATATAGTTCTCTAATCCCAATCCAGATATACCTAATTTATGCAATACTTGAAATAAATCTCATCAAGCTACACCACCAAAGGGGGGATACTTGTCCTAAAACTTAGTTCACCCGTACCCACTTCCAATCACTATAAATCAAGATTCTATGGAAATAAATATAGATATCCTATTAATGGTCACTAAAATAGATTCCATGATTCTCAATCCAGGTATATCTAGTCGAAATCATGATACATATATGCTAGTATGTAGGGGGACCTGACATTCAGAACATGGATAATATCTAGGGGTCAGAAACTTAGGCCATCTACTAGGAGAACTCACTAGTGATACACCAATCCCACCATTTGAGTATATAATAAGGGGGTAGAATAATGCTCCATATAATATCAAAGAGTGAAATCATTCCACATATCTAACGATGCGAGACACCATGATCAACACAACAGTCATGTAATTGACCAGGGAGAGTGTAATCATCTCTATCCCTTGGTAGTGTGTAATCATCCATGAATATTATGTGATTGAGGAGAGTGTAATCTTCCCCATCACTCTGGAAAGTTGAATCATCCATGGGAATACTTAATAAGGACTCCATTCCCATATATTATATTAGTAGACTCAACATCTATATTCCAGGAAGCACCTATAGACATTCAAATAACATAATAATCAAACATACTACAAAACAACCCACATCCTAGGTAATAACTCCAGGTTCACTATAAATAGAAGAAATATAAAATGGATCTAAAGCCAGATCTCATGAAGAATATTTGAGAATCTGAAATGAATGAAAGATGCCTTGTGTCAGGCTCAACAACCACTAACCTGGAAGCACTGATGGTAATCACTGTTTCATAAGCAATAATAAAGTGAAGTATAAGAAATTATTAAGGGTGGTTGAATTCCTGAACCAAATAATACATCCTTAGATCCATGGGGTTACATGTTAAAAAATTGTTTTATAGTGACACCTACCACCATCTCTACCCAAACCTGTCATAAAAAAACTTAGGGTGAGTCAAACAACGAGTCACCCTACACATCCCTCTTGTAAAACCCCTGAAGATTAATCAAATTGGGATCCTATAGTCATACAAACAAGTTAAAGAATCATATTCTATATCCTTAACTATAAGATAAGTTAAGAATATATCTTAATATCCTCTAATGGGAAGAAAATGGAGGAATCCTATAAGGGATCCTTTAAACATTACTTAGGAAAATTACTTCCTTCAAAGGAACCTCAATATTGCATAAGAAGCAAAGGAATTTTACATGGGATCATTGGAATGATACAAAGGTAAATGGATCATTCATGGGACTCCATAGATAATATCATATTCAAATAAATCCCTTAGGGTATCCTTGGTAAACAGATAGTGGGTATAGGCATCTTACACATGATCTACTAGGCCAAAACAAAAATAGGGGAAACCTATTGGGGATCCACAATCAAAACTAGTCTCAAGGACATATAGGTCATAAGGGAACATCTATATGGGATATGTACTCTAATGAAAAGCTATAAAGGAAACAGTCAAGAGAGATATATCATGGCTCATCTCAGAACAGGTCTCACATTTAAGAGACACTGGATTCAATAACCAGAGGAAGAACCCTTCCATTCATGAAATTCCACCTAGGAGTCCAAAAAACACCCCATGGGTAATACCATATTTATATTTGTGAAAAAACTAGAATTTTACTACATACAACCCCAATTCCAACTCCTAGTAGAAATTATATGAAAAATAAAAAAGGTTTACAAGGTTGAATTACATGACATGTCTTATTAGGTAAACAATGTGTACCCCCAGAGCCCCACATTGGTGTGTACTCTGTCTATACCTCTCATGAAAACTCTTGAGTACATAGAATTTAAGGTGGGTAAAAAACATGTATGTGACTGCCCAGTCTAGCCCATGATCATGATATTTTCCACTTTGGTTATATCCCAAATGATTTTTCTCTCCCTCAGATCTGGCCCTCAGGCATCCCCAGGAAAAGGCCTCATGATGGGAGAGGTATCTCCACCACCTTATAAAGGGATTCTTCGTGCTCCTTTTCCTTATATGTGGGATAGATATAATCCAACCCCCCTAGATGGTCACATCGTCCTCATTGGCGCATAAAATGGATAGTGACTATGAAACAATTTTTAATGGCCCAGTCCAGCCCACAATCATGATATTGTCTGCTTTGGGACTAGCCCACACAGTTTTGTTTTCCCTGGGCTCTGGCCATCATGCATATCCCTAGAAAAGGCCTCATGATGGGAGAGGTATCCACACCACCTTATAATGGGGTTCTTTATGCTCCACCTCATTCGATGTGGGATAGTAATAATTCACCCCCTAGAAGGGTCCAACGTCCTCGCTGGAACATCAAATGGACACTGTATCTAATACAATTTGTAATGGCCCAGTCCAGCCCACGATCATGATATTTTATACTTTGGCCCTAGACTTCATGGTTTTCCACTCACTGGGATCTATCCCTAAAGTGTCCCTTGGAACATGTACTCATAATCGGGAACCTCACCTATTCCATGATTAATTCCATGACAACCTATAACCTAGCTTCATTCCAGTAATGATTATCAACCCGCACTTTGAATAAATTTAAAACAGCAGAAACAGTAGTCCACCAGGACATGGACATTAATAGTATTTTCCCTTGAATCAAATGTTCAGACGAAATAACCCTAGGTTCTTATCAAAAGATGAAGTCATCAACAAGCCTATCATCAAAAACATGATCACACACTGTGCCCCAATCACGAACGAGAATAGAATGAAGGTCACATCCTAGAAAGAAATATGAGAAAATAGTCTAACCTCTATCATGTTGGGTTCCATCAATAAAATGGACATGAACTAAAATGGTCTAATTCAAAACTAAGGGTCTCTAGGTCTCCCACCTAGTCATACTGAACATGTCTCGCAACTGGGTAAGAAGGTATTACCAACTACCATATAAAATTAAACATATCAAAAGGAGGTAATTATCACAGGGACCTACTAGGGTAAAAACTGAAAACACAGCCCACAAGGGACTAACCCTCAACGTGAATCCTGGTAAGGGTATTCTCCTAGGATATTATGATACCAATAGAGAAGTGATACTGAACTAACACTCACTGGGCATACACATACAGTAATAACTTATAGAGGCTAAATTCACAATAAATTTCTGGATATCCATCAACATCATACTCTGTTATTCAACTAGGTAACCACAACATTATATAAAATACCCTACAAGGGGTAACATGGAAGGGAATCACATGCCATATTGACATACTAGGGTCACTCAACCTCACGTGCAAGAGGAATGATAAATTATCCTTGACAATGACACCTCAACATAGATCCACATAACCATTCATCAAAATGATATATATACATGAAATTATTCTGAATTAAATAGTCCTCATCAATTAGTAAAATCACACACTAGAAGGCCTATACGATGTGAATCATACATGTCAAATATGATGCATGAGACACCACTTTCCATTTCCAACCCAAAGTAAAAATCCATTTATGGCCTCTGGTCAATGGCTATGATCCAAAGATCTTTAATAAATAATAACATCTACAAAAAATGTCGATCTCTCAAGAAGAAAATAATATAAAATAGTAACATCCCAAATCAGATAAACAATTCCATTATCTGGAATACTATGACATATTACTTGAACAAGTGTTTTCGATGCACCAATTTGATAACCATAACAGGTTCCAAAAAATTTCTAATAATCATTTCTACCATATCCAAAAACATAATGACCATGAAAATAAATTCCCTTATACTACTTCATAACATCCCGACTGGGATTCCACTAAACTTGTACTTCATACCAGTTGGTTATGAGTTCTTAATCATGTCTCCCCATATGCCGAAGGCTGTCATCTAGAATCTAGGTTCTGGTAGGTTATAGTGTGGATTCCCTCATATAAGAGTAAGAAAACAATATAAACAAATATGCATCATAGGGAGTCGAAATTAAATAGACTACATAAGAAGAAAATAAACAAAAAATGAAAATGATGTAATAATATATGAAAAATATACAAAACCCCAAATATATTTGTTAAACATATAACACAGGTCTCCCACTTGGCCGACCATACAAATATATAAGTAAAAAATAAATTGAATTTAATTTATAGTGCTCTACTACAAACTATGAGACAAACCACATACCTGGTCTCTAGAGACTATTGAACTATTCCATCCTAATCAAAAGAACCAAAATAGTTACTCCACTCTAATAAGAAACTCTTGGCCTTACCCATATCCACCATGAAATTGTGCTCAAACAGAAAGTCATACATAAGGTTAACATGTACACCTAGGTTCAAATGAAGTGGAGATAACTAATCTTGGTAGGAAAGCCCAACATGGAACATATAAAATATGTTACTTTAAGTTCATCTTTAATTAAGGTGCTCATCCCAGGTGAGACACAACTAAAAGGATATGTAAAACTAAAACATGAAACCACAACCAAATATCATGTTCTTAATCCATATCTACTAGATAAGTTCCACCTTTGATGTAAATTTATATATATTCATACATTTATAGTACCATACCTATATATATATATATGAATATTAATGATTAAGGTGACTAAAATAACATAAAACAAATCAACAGTTGATCCTTGGTTCTATAATCGTAATCGCCTAGATATGATGTGAAAGGGAATCGAGTTAATTGTTAGACTACTCAATTCATGTATCATTAAGTCGATTTATGGATCCATAATCCCAATTGACATATAAAAACTTCGACCAATGCTATAAATAAATCTAAGAAATATATTTCACCACATGAGGATACTCGCCCAACTCGCGGGTTCACCTGTACTTGCCTCCAATCACTGTTAAGATGGATTCCTAGGAAGAAGATCCATAAATCTTATAAATGGTTCCTAATATGGATTCCATGCAATTGAGACCATGTAAATCTATTATAATGTATGATCCCTAGGTCCCAGTTCATAGGAAATCTCAATATTTGCAACTTGAATAACCCCTCAGGTGATCTGAAATGAGAAATCACTGGTGAGATGTCATTCCCACATATTGAGTCTGTAATAAATGAGAGTGTAATAATCCCTATCATCCCAAAGATCATATTCATTCCAAGTATCCTTTGATGCAAGATGACATGCTCAACATCATAGTCATGTAACCAATTAGGGAGATAAAAATCATATCTATCCTTAAGGAGAGTGAAATCATCCATGTATATAATCAGATTGATGATGGCATAATCATCCACATAAAATATCAATCAATAGAGTGAATACTCATCCTCACCACTCCAGATAATGGAATCATCCACGAGTATCATTACTAGGGATACCATGCCCTTATATCTTAGTAGTAGGATCAACATCTAGATTCTAGGAAGCACCTATGGATATCCCAATAACATAATAATAAATCATACCTCTTAGCATCCCATTTTTCAACTTGTACCTATGGGTATACATAAACATAACAATTGTAAAAATTCTCAGAATTGAAATCCTAAGAATAATGTAAAAGAATCCCAATGAGAATGAAACATGCCTCACATCAGGATTAATAGCCACCTGTTAGGAATCACATCTATCCAACATCACCACATCATCAATATACTTGTAAAAGATAAACAATGTGTTGTGGAGTATGAGAACATATACCCAAAACTACCACCATAGTCCAATGGGAGGGCATGTTCAGAATGGGTTCTAAGGTTACAGTATCTACCATATCTAAAAACATGCTATGTAATAACACATGGTCGGTAAAAAAATGGGTAACCCACTGGGTCACTCTATTGAAATAACTGAAGGTGCATCATAGTTGAGATCCTTTTGGTATACACATAAGCGAAGACACACTACTCAGGATCCTTAACTATAATGTAATGGAGGAATCCAACATGAGATCCTCAAATGAAGTGAAAATGAAGGAATCCAATAAGTGATACTCATAATGATACTTAGGAAAAGGGAATTCATTATAGGACAGTCAAGACAATGTATGAAGTAGAGGAATCCTACATGGGATCCCTAGAACAATAGACATGTAAAGTGATCTTACAAGGGAACGCTTAGATAAAATCTTAGGTAAAGGAATCCTCCAGGGATCCCTAGAAAATTGATATAGAGTATAATAATCATACATGGGATCTTATAGGTCGAAATGAAAATATACGAATTATATACATGATCATCAATAATAATAGGTCTCACATACACATAGGTTAAAAGGGAACATCTTTGAAGGGATACATTATCAAACAAAAATATAGAAGAGAATCATTAAAGAGAGATACCTCATGGATCATCTTAGAAGAGGTCTCACCCATAGGATACACCTGATTCAATTTCCAAATAAATAACTTATCCATTCATGAAACAATACTTATGAGTCCTAAAAACTCCCCACTAGTATTATATTCATAAAATATGTAAACATATACTCAGATTATATGTCACACAACCCCAATTTTGACTTATGTGTGAAAATATATGATATCCCCAAAAAGGGTTACAAGGGGGAAGTAAATAGATTGTCTCCTCATGTTCACAATGTGTAATCCCAAATCCCCACCTAGGCATGTATTTTGGCTAGACTCATAGTTTAAATTCTTGAATACACGACATGCAAGGTGAGTTCATTTCATGTACCCTACACATGGTACCTTCCTATGTCCCTCAAATATCCTTTCCAGGTACTTGGCCTGGCAGTGTACTTATACATGGCATGTGAACCCCATGGGGTCTGGCCATGTACTCTACATGTCCATGTACCCCCACATGGGGTTCTTGGCTTCATGATCAGCTACACAACCAAGTAAAAATACACAGTGTGTACTTATAAATCTTTATCATCCCCAAACTAGAATAAGACATGTTGTGTCTCCTTGAAAATAACTCCATGTGTACTGGTTTTCCCAAATGAAAATACTCAGATCACTATGAAACGTCAATTTTCACCCCTAAATGATTAGATCAGGACACAAGGGGCTATAAAAAAGCATAATAGTGGTAAAAGACATAAAAATAACTAATTTAAGGGGGACTTGGAGTAAAAAATTATTACATCCTACATTTGGGTGGAATCTGATGAATATTTTCCCATTTCCACGATCCAATGTTGCGGCACATCGAATTTTACCATTCTATTCTTCTCTATGGTACCTTACTCTCTCCATGTCTCATTATCTCTCTCCCTCTCCCTCTAATTGGTCCTAAGGTGGAGAAAGCCCTAGGGAATTTACGAGAATCTAGGTGGAATAAATAAAATAATTAAAAAATTAAATAAAAGAAAAGAAAATAAAAATAATAAGTCAAGAAAAAGAAATAAGGTGGGCTCGGTCGACCCCGATGCTTGACATGAGTCTTTTCCATCCAAAGAAAAAATCACCATTTAGGACTCAATCACATAGACAAAACCAAAATCTGAAACACTGATCAAAATATATTCTCAAAAGAACCTTCAAGGACAAATTAATATTTAATTTCTTAAATATGAAATATTAATTATTCCTAAAATTTTTGAATGGATTGGATCTCCACCAAACTCCTCCTATAGATAAAAGACATATTATTGAACCAAATGAGTTAATAGAAAATTTAACTAGGATCATTTTATAGGGGAAAAAGACTATGTTAACCCTTAAAATAATTTGATGCAAAAATTCATAATTATTCTCAATATTGTTGTTTGAAAAGACATGGGTCCTTACACATGTCTAGACTTCACCTAGATAAGTAAGGAGGATTTAATCACTAATGGGGAATATTTCATCAATCAATTTTACTTGGAAATATCAAACATTTAATCATCTAATAAGACCATTTGATGTCATTTTACCTTTAAAGGCCTTTCAACATGCTCCTAGTCTACCTATGTTTAATGACTAAGAGGGCCTCCAATAAGGTTTCAATTACCTAATGAATAAACCATCCCAAATTATAATTTATTTTGGTTCACTACCCATATTATTTTCACAAAAATTGATTTTAAATTATACGAAGATATAGTAGTGAACCTTGTGGACTATAAACAGAATAATCATATCAGCATAGATATAGTGTCACTAACAATTCAATGTTTCAACCCTGGATACTAGATTGATGTAAAATGTAGGACAGTTATTCTAATGGGGTCATAGATTTTGGGACCCATAAGCTAATACCCACTCCCTCCATGTTAGTACTAACCCAAAACCAACACCTAATGAATTATATAAAATGGCATAACTGATCTCTATTTTGGGAAGTATCGGCTTTAGAATAATTGTTAATATCCTATTTATAAGGATAAAATATTTTTCACACTAGTCTAATCACCATAGTTTCACTCAATTATTTCCCTATGTAGTCATGTGTTCTAATAAATGGAAGTAGTCCAAGATATAATTCTTGTTTTTTCCTATTATTCCCTGAATGCTCCTAATATCAATCACATTACGGTGATATGTCATAGACATCACTGCCTAAAACTTTTCTTTGACAACCAATATATCAATTCTAGACACAACATGTCATAAGAATTTGTCCTCTTTGATCCAAAAGTTATACTTCTACATCTTTACATAAATCATATGGGCTCAAATTGTACTGTGGACTATCTTAATAGGTCTTTTATGTGGCTCTAAGGTCTGTGAGAAGATGGGGATGTTTCCAATGAACACCAATGTGATCAAGTACTGGTAGTAGGTATATGTATTTCATGAGGTCCATGAACACTTTCTTTGAAATCATCAACCCAAACCACATAACAGTGTACCAATATAGCCCATACATACTCTAAAAAACCATCTTCATGATTTCCTCTTCGTCTAGTGATAGATTTATTATATATTAATCTTTTAGAAAAATAAGGATTCCCATAACTAATCAAAGTGATCATAATTCCTTAGAAATGGTTATACTTTCTTCACTGTTACCTCAACTTTTTGTAATCTCTATGGTATCAAAGATGATCATCCACTAACTTGGATTACAGTACATGTTCACCCCATGGTGATGTACTCTACCTAATAAACCCTATCCAGTAACGACCAAAATTTTTATCAATTGAAATTAAATTCTTATTATTATGTAATATAGTATAAACCTAATTAAATCACTTTGAGAACACAATAAAAACATTATAAATGAAAAATTCATGAAATAAGAGGTATTTCTAAAAATTATGGAACTTATCCCAATGGAATAGTAACACGGCCTTTGGAATAATAATGTGACCATTAAGAATAGTAATATATACCATAGAATAGTAACTCCACCTATAACATTTTAAATAAAATATAGGCATCTTATAAATGATAATATGGTATAATTATATCACAGTATAAGTAAATAAAGGCCTTAAAAACAAATAATTAATCGTTCATATTTTTATAAAACCTAAATGGTTATTTTCATATTAATAATAATTATAAGGATTTAAAATAATGTTTATTATCCTAAAATATATTTAGAAATTAAATTTTTTGTCTTATTATTATTAGATAATTTTATGATACATTAATTAGTTTTCAAGTATTATAAAATATGTTATAATTTTAAAATTAGTATTTTCTATGTAAATGAAGATTTGAATTTAAAATTAAAAATATCTTATTTATAAAATCATTTTAATAAAATAGAGTCCATTTATTATTTCTATATGTCAAAAAATGTTTAGGGTGAGATAGTAGGCTATTTATAAAATAGTTGAATTTTTGGTGAAAACTCAAATACATTAATTTACAGTATTTACCAAATACCTAAATTTTTGAGTCATGTATGATGTATGTATTATGTAATAAATAATATAAAACAATAATTAATTATTAAATATATTTATTTATATGGTTCAAAAAAATCGTAATCATAATATAAAATAATAAAATAATAAATAAAATAATGAGAAAAAACCCTCTCCTCCCTTATTAATACCACCCCTCAACACATCTTCTCCTCAAAACTTCCATGAATTAAATCATTTCCATTCCCTACCAAATAATCTTCCCAAAAAAATCCCCCATATCCATGATCCCTTGGTCTCATCAAAAGTACAATCCCATTACCCTATGGAGGTTCTCAATGAGGAGAACATCAAGTGGTAAAATCCTCTTTCTTTGTCTTTTAATTTCTATTCAATTTAAATTCATTTCTTCTTCTCTCCAAACCTCCCCTTATCCATGTGTCATGATAAAATTATTATCTTATATATAGTATAATTTAATTATGTAATTAGAATAATTTACCATCAATTCACATTTTCTCTCACTTATATTCTAAAAATGGAAACATAGTACTTGAGATGTTGTTTTTTCACATTCATGGCTGTCAAATTTTAATTTTACTTTAACGCCTAAATGTATAGTCTTAAAAAAATTATAATGGTAAAAATGATATTGAAATTAATGTTATAAATTTTTTATGTCATAAAGATAACTTGTAAACATAATATTTAATAATAAAATACAATGAGTCAGTTTTGATAAAAAAATCTCCAAATTAATCAAAACGATTATCATTAACATTTTATCTAATGAATCATACTAATATATGTAAGAAATAATATATAAGAAATGTTAATCATATTTATGTTCATTAATAAAAGATAATTTCAATTCATGATAATGAACCACCATTTCACATGATCTTCCATACATGTATATAGGTTATCCAGTCTTTAAGACCAAGAAAACAAATACTTCCGAAGGTTGAAATTGAACACTATAACCCCTAATAATAATCGCAAATGAAGTAAATTAAATTATAATGTATAAAATAAAATAAAAACTATTTTTGGATTTATTAACTAATGAATATAATTTTAATATCATTGATATTGATGGGAATAAAGCATTTAGAAAATTTTTAAGGGGATTCATGAACCCAGTTTAAATTATTTCGGTTATTCCTCATTCTTTCCAAATTTCATTATGGATTTCATTTAATATTACTAAAATATAATTATAATTTCATTACCTTTCCATTTCTAGGATATAAAATATTTCAATCTGATTTAATGGAATATTTAATTATTTTTCCAATTGAAATATTCCTTATAAAAAACCCATGTTTTAATTCTTTTGACATTGCTTATTATTTACTTAATATTTATGATTCTTATACCAAATATTTTATTCCAATTTAAACCTTTATAATCTCAAGGTTTATTCATGAATTTCTGAATTATTAAATTCTTATCAAACCCAATTCGTTTAATAGGTTATTTAATTTCCATGATTGATAACCATTCTATGTGGAAAGCCAGATTATGTAAATATTATGATTTTACAGGTTATCTCATAATTATTTAGTTCTCCAGTGAATTTTTAAATGTGATTTATCTCATGATATAATGTAAAATATATGTGAACATGATTATACATTGGTTAACAATTATGATTTTATGATGATTCACATATGTTATGTGTGAATTTAATGATATCTTTGTTCACACCAATTTTTTTTAATTCACCAATAATACTTGATGTTTCATTTTTATAAATTTCCACATTACATTAAATTATCTACTACTTCCTATCATGATTTTTATGATGACCCCATCTTTACTTATGATTGTTGTTATTATTCACACTAATTTTATATTGATTCTTCTACATATCTATATACTTACTGAGATTTTATCACACCAATTTATATGATGTATATTATAATGTGATTAATTATACTAAGGGGTAAATGTGGTCCACTAAGAATCTAGAGAATAAGTAATTTAATAATTATTATGTTTTATTCTGTAAATTTTATATATGGATCTAATTTTCCCATGGCACTAAACCACTGGATATTGGTTTTATAACACTATTATATTTTTTATCATTAAAATGATATAATATTAATGTAACAAAAATTATGGTCACTATAGATGTTATCATAACATGGTTTAGTTGATTTGAGAATTTTAATTAGAGAAAATTAGTAAAAATCATTATTATGATTTTATGTAAATGTAATCACACAAGAATATTTATTTTAGAAAATTGATTAACATAGTTATCCCAAAATATATTCCTCTATATTTAATTGAACAGTTTAGTAAATTATTAATTCATGTCACGATGAATTATTTTTTTCAAAAAAATATTTGTTTGAAAATTTTGGGAACCAGAAGAAAGCATCCCCACAATCATTGTGAGGGACAATGCTGTGAATTCCTGATTCATATCTTCAATGCCTTGGGAGGTGGAATTGAAAACATCAAGGTGATTCTTACCTAGATATCCTACACTATAAACAATAACCTGAATAATTTAGAATGCAATCCTTCACCTAAGTGTGATCAACTGGCTATCAAGTACTTTTTGTGGTAATGACCATCGAAATATAGTGGATCTTTCAATCCACTAGTAATAGAAGAGCGGGTCAACTCAATGGAGATTGTGAATATGTCTATTTAAAATTTAGATAGAGACCAATTAATGGTGATATTTGATCATGAACACCAAAGCCAATGGATAAAATTTAAGAGATGGAGTGGGAATAATTTATGAATATATCTATTAACAAGGATTTCACACGAATTATTCTAAAAAATATAGAGATATAATTATTTGAGCTGATGAAAAAGGTTGGTGAATCGATCATAGATTATGAATAAAATTTCACAAGTCTTTCATGGTACGTGTCAATTTTTTTATAAGAATGATAGAAAAATAGAAGGATTCATCAATTGTTTTAAATGAAAACTTTGAATGAATGTACTAATTCGAGACATTGTTATTTATGAAGATGTTTTTCTATGTGCTATCAATATTGAGATGGAGTTTGGATTGTTTTCCCATGGCTATGGAGAAAAAACGGAAATATAGATTTTCTTATTGGAAGATCTAATGAAAATGGTGGATAGAAAAATCAATCACTCACACGTCAGAAATATTAGAAGAATCATCATTGGAATTGCATCAAAGTGAAGGAAAAATTCTTCAAGTGATGAAGGGAAGGATACCAAGATCATGAATATTGAAAAGGAATTAGGAATCTAAAATTTTTTGTGGATTATATGAGAGAACCAACTAGGTTTCAATGCATTAAATTTTAGAACATGGGCTCTATGCTTGCAAGTTCACTAAATCACGAGTCCTCGAGGGTAATAATTTTCCGTAGCCACTGAATCCGAAGGAGAAAGAGAAATATTATGCCTTCAATACTATAGAGGTGTATCCCAATAATTATGCAGTATCATGTATGCTGGTTATTCATTCAAGAATAGAAAAGGTACTATTTGATTCTGGTTCAATGCATTCTTTCATATATTTCATGTTTAGTATAAAAATTAAAACTCCACCACAATGTATATAGGTTTTGTTATCTATGAGGAAAGAAAATACGGATTATTAAATGAAATGTAAAAAACTCCTCCTTGATTAATGTTTACATATTGGACCACCTCGAAAAAATTGTCTTACTTTTTTTTGGTGGCGTTTGATGCTATATTGGGAATGTATTTTATATATTAATTCAATTACTACACCAACTTTTCAGAAAATGATATCTTCACACCCAGAGGAATTATCCAATCCAGTAATAGTGTTATGAGGAGGATGAATATCCTTTAGAATAAAAATATCATGTGAGGATATTATTACTTAATGATCAAGAATGTCTTGCTCTAATGATTGAGATAATGGAGAGAATCATGCTTGAATACATGCCCATTATAAAGAACAATTGTGATTTGTTCCCTGAAAAATTTCATGCTCTTCCTCCCAACTGATAGGTTGATTTATTGACTGAATTTATTCATATATCTCTTCTAATATTAAAGAATCCATATATAATAGACCCAAATGTGTTGGAGGAACTTTAGAATCTCTTATAAGAGAATATGGACATGATTTTTGTACACCTGAGTTCTTCCCTATTGGGTGAACCTTTCATCTTCATCAAGAAGAAGAATGGATCCATGTGCCACTATATTGATTATCTGAGCTCAAAAAAATCCTAATAAACAACATGTATCCATTCCCATTTATTAATTACATGATCAATCAAGTATGTGGGGGCACAGTATTTCCCTATGGTGGATCTTCAATTGGGATATCACCAGTTAAAGGTGATGATGGAAGACATTCCTAAGCCTGAATTTCAAAAATGGAATGGACAACATTAGTTCATAGTGATTCCATTCATTCTCAATAATTATCTAGAAATATTTATGGACATAAGGAATAGAGTTTATAAAGAATACCTAGAATTTTTGGTAATATTAATTTATGATATTCGGATATATTCTAATAGAATGTAGGAATAAAAGGATAATTTTAATACTATGCTAAAGACTCTATAAAAGAGGAATATTTATGAAAAGTATAGTAAATGTGAGTTTTGGATGAATGATTTATCATGTTTGGGGATGATATCACTATAAAAAAGAATATATATATATTCAACCTTCTATGAAAAAGGAAATAAAAGAGTGGACCAGACCATCATATTTCATATATATCATTAGTTTTCATGTTCTAGCTATGTATTACATGAAATTTATGGGGAAACTCTCATGATTTTAAAAACCACAAACCTAGATAATTTAAAAGGGACAAAAGTTTTATGGACCAGTGAATGTGAAGCTCTATTTAATGAGTTTAAAAAGTGTCTTGTCACTGTACTAGTACTCACAATTTTGAAAAGAGGGAACTATTTTTCGTTTACAATTATGATTCAAAGAAGGTATTTGACAATGTTTTGATGCATAATGATATTGTTATAGCCTCTGCATTATGGAATAATTATATTCCTGAGAATAAATATCTAATGCATGATCGAGTGTTAGAATATTTGATCTCCACATTCAAAATATAGCATATTTATCTATATGGGGAAAATTTAGAGATATATACTAATCATAACTACCTCAAATATATATTCACACAAAAAGAGCATAATATGCACGAGAGAAGATGGTTAGATATTTTCAATAATTTCGACTACCAAACTCACGACTTCCCTGGTAAGGAAAATAAAGTGGTAGATTCTCTATGTAGAAAGGATGATATATCTTTATCAATGATGATAATTTAAAACGATCCAATCATCATATATTTGAAAAGTATGGACATGGATATAATTAAAAAACAAAATCATCTATATTTTCTAATATTTTATCATCCATCCATAATTGAGAATATAAAGGATGATCAAAGAAATGTTGTTGAAATTTAGAACATGGTGGTAGACATGAGAAAGGGGAAATACTCAGTGTTAAAAATGGATGAGGGAGGAAACGTGAGATTTGGGACATGACTAAGTGTACCATCTAATACAGAGATAAGGAAACAACTTCTGAATGATGCACAAAGCTCAACCTTATATGTTCATCTATGGAGAACAATTATTTATTGTGATCTGAGAGAAAACTATTAATGGGATTATATGAAGATGGAGATAACTGAGTATACATCAATATGCCTGGTATGTTAGCATGTGTGGTATAAAAGGAAAAGTTCTATCCAGATGATGCAACCATAACCCATACCAATATGGAAATGGGAAAACATCACCATGGACTATGTCACTGTATATCAAAAATACATCTATAGGAAGTAATTTTATATGTTTTTTGGAATCTTCATAAAGATACATCTCACTATATCACAATTAGAGATTAATTTTCACTATATAAACATATATGTAAATAAATCAACGAATTTTTAAGGCTGTATGGAGTACCACAATAAATTGTATCTGATACAGATACATGATTCACCTTGATGTTTTGGAAAAGTCTCCAACATTTTCCAAACACTGAACTAAAATTATGTATGGATTATCATCATAAAAATGATGCTAAATCTGAGTGGAAATTATAGAAACATAAAGATAGGTTGAGATAATGTTCTATGGAAATCAAAGTATGATGTGACGAACATTTTCCTCTAGCCAAATTCTATTAGTAAAATAGTTTCCAGTCAAGCAACCTAATTGCTTCATATAATTCCCTTTATGTGAAAAGATGGAGAACACCGACATGTTGGGGGGGGGGGTCATTGAATTTAATTTTCTAGGATCTGTAATAGTAAAAGAAATGGTGGGAAAATGTGAAAACCATTCAGCATCAGATTAAGGCATCCCAAAGTCAACAGAAGATCTATGTATACAATAAAAAATGAGGCCCTTAGATTTATTTTGGAGAAATAATATTCTTCTAAATATCTCTAGTCATGAGGGTCATGAGATTAGTGAATAATGGAATGCTAAGTATTATATGCATCGACCCCATCAATATTCTTGATAGTTTTATATTTTCGTCTTATCATGTGGAAATTCCACCAACCATGTATCATGTTCATGATGTATTCCATTTATCTTTCTTGAGGAAGTATATACGAGATCCCTCACATGCACTGAATCCAAAGGTTGTATAGTTGGAAAATGATATTACTTATGAGGTGTAGTCGATGAAGATCATGGAACATAGAGATAATATCCTATGCTACAAGACTACTCACATGGTCCAAGTACTATGGAAAATCCATAAGTACAAAGAGGAATCAGGGGAACTATAGGAAGTGATGAAGGATATGTACCATCATATGTTTTCGTCATATTATGTGAAAAGTAATTTCGATGGAGATATTTCATAAGGGGGAATAATATAACAACCAAAAAATTTACCGATGGAAATTCCCTTCTTATAATTATTTCATATAGTATAAATCACATAAAATCACTTTGATAACAAAATACATATTTATTGAAGAATAGTGAATAAAATAAGAGGTATTTCTAGAAATTAAGGAACATTTCCAAATGGAAAAGTAACATGAACTTCAGAATAGTAATATAACAATTATAAAAAGTAATTCCTCAAATAGAATAGTAAATTAAGCCATAAAAGTATACTTAAAATATACGTAAATTATAAATAATAATATGATGTATTTATATCATAGTATAAGTAAGTAATTTTTTTTAAAAATTAATTAAGTGTTGGTATTTTTATAAAACATAAATGTTTATTTTCAATTTCATATTTAATATAATGGTTTAAAAAATGTATTTTTATAAAATATAATAATAAAATAATATTTTTTGTCTTATGGTTATAATATAATTTTATGAGACCTTAAATAAATTTTCAATGTATTATTAAATCTTTTATAATATTGAAATTGTTATTTTACAAGTAAATAATGATTTTATTTAAAAATTATACTTCTCAAATTCATAAAATTATTTTCCTAAAATAGAGTTCATTTTTTAATTATACACATTAAAAAATGATTAGGGTGAATATTTTAGATTTTTCTAAAATAGTGGAATTTTTGGTTAATAGCGAAATATGATAAATTACTGTATTTAACAAATACATGAATTTTAGGGTCACGTATGAAATATGAATGATGTAATCCAATAATATTGATATATAATACATTATTTATTGTATTTAGTGATATTTTTAAAACTACTCATATCCTTGAGATAGAATAATAACCTTATGAATAAAATAATGGGAAAACAGACCCCCTCATTAATACGAACCCTCAGTACCTCTTATCACCACACCAACCAAGTATTAATGCATGTCCAATATCATCCCAATAATCTTATCAATCCCCTTCCCCCAATTCTATGAGCACTTTTTTTCCTAAAAATACAAAACCATTTTCCCTTAGTCGGTTATCAAAGAGGAGAAAATCAAGATGTAAAATATTCTTTCTTTTTCATTTTTTCATAAAAATTTAATTTATTTTATTATTATCTCCTTAACTAACCTTATATATGCTTCATGATAAATATAGTATCTTTTATATACAAAATTGTTATTATTATATTGGAATAATTCATCACTAAACCTCTTGACCTCTCTATTTTATTCTATAAATGAAAATATCTTCCGTGAGGTGTTGTTTTATTTATTTTAAGGATGATATGTTTCCATTTTCCATTAAAACATTAATGAAAGGTATTCAAAACATCATAATGGTTGATACAGATTTCAAACATAATTTTATAAATTTTTCTATGTTTTGTAACTAATATATATAAAGTATTAAATAATAAAATAAAATGAGTATGTTGTGTTGGAAAAACTCCAAAATTAATCTAAAGGATTATCATTAACATTTTTTCTAAAAAATATTCCTAATATCAAGAAAAATAATAATATATTAAAATAATTAAAATTCTATAATTACATTAATAGAATATGATTTCAATTCAAGATAATTACACAAATTTTACATGATCTTTCATATATATATATAATTGAACCGATCATTGATGGCAAAGAATACAAACACTCACGAACAATGAAATTGAACAATATAAATCATTATAAAGTCCACAAACGAACATAATAAAATTATAATAAATATAATACGTGGACAATAGGTTCATTATTTATTAATTAATGAATCTAATTTTATTAAACTATATATTAATGTAAATTAAGAATTCATAAATATGGTAAGTGGTTTCTCAAACCTCATTTCTTTTCTTTCGGTTATTCCTCTTTTATACGAAATTTCAGTATAGATGTTCTTTTAATATTCCTAAAATATATTTTCTTTTTAAATCCCTTTAAATTTCTAGTATATATAATCTTCCAATATGATTTTATGAAAAAGGTAATGATTTTATCAAAAGAACCCATCCATATAAAAAAACACATGTTTTACTTATCTTGAGATTGTTTCATCATCACATGAGATTGATGATTCTAACAACATGTATGATCTTCCATTATTTCATTTAGGAACCAAAATTTTCATTCATTAATATAATATTTATGACATTCTAATGAAACCAATTCCATTCCATGAATTATTTTATATCCTTGATTGATGTATGTTATCTATGGGAAGAACGAGTACGTAAATGAAGTGATGTGATGGATGCACACAAAATTATATAAAACTAAATTTTATTAGCTAATTTTATGTATCAAATGAGATAATTTGTTAGATTAATTAACACAATTAATTACTTCATCACAATTATAATGTTAGGATGATGCTCATATGTTATTCCTGAACATCATGCTAGCTTTGTTCAAAACAATGTGTGGTTGTTCACCACTAGATGTCTCAATTTTCTTCATTTCCACCTTCAGTTACACTATCCAGTGCTTCCTCTCATGATTAGGATGATTATCACATGTTTACTTATGATGAGGATTATTATTCTAACAAGGTTATACTAATTCATGTTCTTATCTATTCTCATACTGGTATTTTAAATCCCCCTATTGTTTGATTTATATCCTCCAGTGATTACATATACTAAGGAGTACCTTTGGGGAATTAAAGGATATAGAAGAAATAATTAAATAATATTTATCTTTACTTTTTTAAAATTTCTTATTTGCTCTAATTTTACCAATACACTAATCCATTGTTTCATGGTTTTGTAACATTGTTACATTTTTTTATCTTTAAATTGATGTAATAGTAATTTAAGAAACATTTTAGTCACTACACATCTACTACAAGTCCATAAGTTGTACCTTGTTCTCTTTTAAATATATTAGAACCTTGTGATAAGGGTTATCAAATTTTTTTTCATACTTTGTATGAGTTTTATGTTTAATAAAACACCGTTATCATGAGTAATCAATTGGATGTCATCTGAAAACACATCATGATAAAGACCCACAAGGTGACTACCACTAATCTGATTGAAAGAGTAATGAGTTAATTTTGAATCATATTCATAACAATATTTCTCATACCAAGACACACTCTACCTATTAATAAGTCCCACTATCTAGTTATCATGAATCTATCTCCCTTTATAGAAGTAAATGATAATCATCTCTGGTCATAATCACTGCGAGCTTTGAAATATGTTCATTTAAAACATTCCAAGAATCACATTGAATCTCACCATCATTAGAATCCTGATTCCCCATAGACTTCCAAAACTGGAAACAATGGCCCAAACGACTGGGAATCTTCAGAAGATCATTCACTTATAATCATATTTTTTTTTGAGGGAAAAAAAAATTATTTCATGGTCGACATGATAATTCTAGTAATAACTTGTGAAAATATAATTGAATGAGAGGAATCAGTATTAGAAAAAGTATTAGAAAATATAAAATTGATCAATAACAAACCTTGAATAGTATAATTCCCCCCTCTATAATCTTTTAACATCTGTTCTACTACATGTACTTCAAATACCTCAACTCTGTGACCTTGTCCCAAAGGTTTGTAACCCCCTGAGTTACCTTCATCTATTATAGTTTTTAAGTAACTCATCTAGATACCTAATCCATATATCATACTCCTTATGCAACCCTACATAACCTCAATGAAATGAAATGGAGCTATTGATGGTGTCCCATCATTCCCCACCATTGAAACATTCCAAAAAGTTATTCGTTAGAACATTCTATAGTGCCCAACCATTTTATAGTTGATTCATTATTTTACACCTACTAAGGAGGTCGAAGAATCTATAAAATGCTCAACCTGACAATCCTTTCCTTTCCTACCATTGTAGGTATAATGAAAAAGTCTATTGAAGGTTGAATGAATTACTATAACTCAATCAACCCCAAAACTTTTATCCAATGATAGGGCCTTAGAAAACACCTATATGATATGTTCCACATAATAAGACACCACTATGTAATTCTACTTATGATCCATGATCTCTTAAACATGGTCCAATATCAATTTATCTTGAAATTAATCTGTCAAGAAATGGCCCTTAAAGGTCATAAAAAAATTATCATGTTATCTTAACTTTTTACAACACCCCACCGCCTCCTAGTGGGCCCCCATATCATAAAAGTATATTTTAGGAAAAAATCCATCATAACAGTGCTTTTGGACTGATTTTTCATTTTGACAATGTTTAAGGTCGTTGCAAAGGCTAGTTGTCAAAGAATCTATGAAGAGTTGGCATGAAATTATGATCTCAAGGAAAGCATGACTATATGAATTCGCAAAAAGAAGGAATTTATAATCTAATGGAAATCCTAAATTTCTAATCTCACTGAATGAGTGAATGTAGAACTAGTCTTGTGGATCATGAGTGTTGAACTGACCATGTGGAGTGAAAGTGTTGAACTGTTCTTGCTGAGTTTGATTGTAGAATTTGCCTCGCAGAGTGCTGGTGTTGAGCTTATCTCATGGAGTGTGAGTTGATTGATAGAGAAAGAACACATGAGGAAAACTATTTTTTTAATTGTGTTGGTATCTCATATTCATTTTAGATATTACAGACCACATGATGTCAAGGTGTGATTGGAAAAGGATATCATGATGAGATCTTGTGAAGTGTATGTTTGTATTTGGATATCATGATGAGATATCATTTAGAGATCTTGGTTTTATTTGAAACATATGATGGGTAAATCAAAGAACTAGACAATAACATTATTGACCATTATAAGATAAACATTTGATCTTGTGATAGAGACTTTTGTGGCATTAGTGTTGTGGTGTTGGAATTGACATTTTAACACGATTTGTGGAATTTAGGATGTGGTCTTATGATAATAAATACCACCTAAAATGTATTTAATCATTGATAATTCTTTTATTTAAATATTGATCAAATGAAATATCCAGGAATAAGGTACATAGGGAGATCTCACGAATGTGGTTCATAGAGAGATCTTGTGAAAGAGTTAATGTGATTGTCATCGCACAACTATTACACATGATCTTAGAAGGGACTTTCTTAATGTAAAAAAAGTGACTCATGAAATCTTACTCATGAATGGAATAGCTTAATAGGACCTCATGCAATGTGTGAAAGTGGTCTTACACCAGGGACACATGAAATGCATGAATTTTGTGTTGCACTAGCAACTCGTGCAAAGCGCAAAATCAATCTCACACATGGAACTCTTGCTTAGTGCAATAGTTGACTCACATAAGGGACATGTACTCGGATAATGCACCAGGGTCTCTTGAGAGGGTCTGACAGTAGGGTTTCACACCAGTGTCTCACACTAAGACCTTTCACAAGGGGCTAAACACTAGGATTTCATGCAAAGAGATATGTGAAAGGATATAAAATAGTGGTACCAAAAAAAATAATGCACAATTAGATACATGCCTACATTACCATACGATTAGTATTATTGACACATATATTAATATTTAACCAGAATAAGAAGATATGGGATCTACACCATTCAAAAATACCAACCGAAGGAGGTTATTCCTTGCAAAATTCCATGTATGTAAAGGAATACTCAACGTCACTTGAAGATCATTCAAAATTAGAGTAAATTTTTCTGTCTACAAAAAAGCGGTGTCTATTCCAATTCTCTAGAAAGTAGAATCATTTCATCTAGATGTTTTCAAAGAAATGAAGGAGTAGGTCAGAAAGAACATCAATATATAATATACACACAATTGAGGATGAATTCATTATTTATAACTAATGGTCCTACATGTCAATAAATTATGTGTGGAACCTCTCTAGAATAGTGAGAATATGAAGAGGAAGAAGGTGATCCTTTCCACTGACTACGATCCATTAAATGTGATTTAGGGAGTAACCCTTGGGAATGTCAAGAACTGAACCTAATTATTATAATGTTTGTGAGCCTGGGCATTAAAGTGATCTTACTCAAACTCTATATTTTGGTAGTGAGCCAAAGTGGATTTGGTAAAGTTGAACATTGTCATTTTATACTGCCTATATGTACTCTAGTGAGGGTTAACCAATAAAATTGTTGTGTCTCATACATTATTGGATTATTATTCAGGAATTTTAGTGGGAATGAAATTACAGATAATAGTGTTTTGGTTAACAATGGATAAAGATCCAAAGGGGATGTTGTTTTTATTTGTAATACATTGATTAAAACCCTCTCTTAGGGTATTTATCCTAGTTGGGATAATAATTTATTTATTAATTCATAGTTCTCCAAAGTCTCTACTTAATTGATATTCCACTTGATGGTATACATCTAGTCCTTTACACCCTTATAGCCTTGGGATCCTTGAATGATTGATAGATTATAGGGATGGAAGTCACGATCAATGTTAATCATGGACAACAGATCCCTTCTATCATAGTCCTGGAAAATTTGATAAACTCCAAAACGAGGTTGGCTTATTAACTTTACCAAGTGACTGGGCATGGGAGAGTTCTATATTGAACTGTCATGTACAACAGGTGGTGTAACAAGGAAATCCAACCTAGATGAATAATCATATCCCACATCATTTGGTGTCCCTATAAGTTTCCTCTAATACGGAATACTCTAAAACAATAATGGAATATTTATATCATCTAAAGACATTGTGATATATCTTTGTCAGTCGATGGGATCATACAATGGTTCTCCAAGAATCCATTTCATAACCAATGGTATAAACCTCATAATACTAACAAAGTTATCTATCCTTACACATTAGTCATAGTTCCATATTTATAAAATATAATATCATTCAGATGATGAACATATTAATTAAAACAAAGTAATATCACAGAACCATGAATAAAATATATATTAGTCAATGAAAAATAAAATTTTATCTTGAGTAGATATCACACATCACGTAAATAAATTAAAAAATATTAATATAGCACACAATAATTATATATATGGATTTGGATATTACATGCCTGGTCGGAATTTTTTTAATGTTCCCAATCCCCTAAAATATGAATGGAAATCACATTAGTGGAACAATAGAGGTCCATTACACATGACCTATCCAAGCACATGGAATGTACAATAACCATATTGTAGTACCCCCGGTTTCTGGTATGTAACTCTTTCTTGATGTTTTTAATGGTAATAATGTTAAGGGTGACATATGGGAGAGTTGGGAGAACTTGGAATGAAGTTTGGAGGCAAAAGGGGAAGTCACACGGGCTGCGCACGGTTTGTCTAAACCGTGCGGCCAAACTATGCATAGCTGGTCTTGGAGGCAGTAGCTTCCGCATGGGTGGCACACAGTTTGTCTAACCTTGTGGTCAAACCATGCAAGAAGGGTGGCCGAGGCAGTAGGTAACCCACGGTTAGCACACGGTTTGTCAAACCATGTGAACTAACCGTGCGACCACTTAAACGAGATCCTATAAAGGTGGATCTCACACGTTTTTGCCTATAAGTGCCTTTTTCAAGCTCCTAAGTGGCCCTAACTCAGGATTTTGGTTCTCCTAAAGTCAAAGAGGGTTCTCCCATCATTCCGGAGGTGATCTGAAGGCTTCTCTTGACGAATCTAAGCCGGATTCTTGAGGAATGTGATCGTTCTTGTTGGGTTTCTTAGATCTTCTTAGATCTACTTCTCCTCTTCTATCAGTTTCTTAGATCTATGCCCGTTATGGGTATATCTAAGTGTTTGAATGCCAAATATGACGAGATTTGGTCTTGGATGTGTTAGGAGAAGAGTTCTAAGGAGGATTCTTGGTGAATCGACCCGGTTTTCTTATGCGTTATCCGTTTGTTAGGGTTTTCGTCAAAACCTTTGAGGTAGGAGGATTCACTCTCAACTCCTCTTACTAGAATTGATTTGATTAGATTCAAATTGGTTTATTTTAATGGATTTTATTATGAAAATCATAGAATAAATATTATTTAGTGATGATTTATGGTTTTGATGAGATTGTGAAATCTTGGTGAATTGTTGTTCAAAGTGATTTGGATTGTTTAATTTAAAACATTGATTTTAAAATTATGAATTTTCTGAAATTGTATATGGTTTGATGAGAAATGGGTTTCAAAATAAAAATGGTGTTTTATTGAAATGGATTGAGATTTAAATGACGTGGATGGATTTGGTTTTCAATAAAAATGGAGTTTTATTGAATTGTTTTAGAATTAAAATGGTTAAGCATTGGAATGGTTTGAATTGGTTGAGCACACTTGGTTTTTGACATGATGGTTGTGTGTGTTCATGGGAATGTGGGACAGATAAGGGTTAGGAGTCTCCCCCATTAGTTTTGGGATGGATAAGGGTTAGAGCTCTCCCCCGTCAAACGTTCATTTTTCATTCGGGACAGATAAGGGTTAGGGGTCTCCCCCATCAGTGTTAGGATGGATAAGGGATAGGGATCTCCCCCATCTAGCATTCATGTGAATTTGGGTTGGATACGGGTAATAAGTCTCCCCCATCATGGTTGGGATGGATAAGGGTTTGGGCTTCTCCCCACTTCTAGGTAGCATGCATGGTTGGTTGCATGGGTTTGTGGAAATGGTTGGGTATGCCAAAAAGGAATGTTTGTGAAATAGTTCTTAAGATTTTTTGGTTATTTTTCCGGAAAATTAACATAATAAAAAATTGTTTTCAATTTCTCATGGAATGCCTTTGGTTATGAATGGTTTTGGAAACTTGTTTATATTTAGTTATAAACTTCTTTTGGGAAAATGTTTTATATAACTATTTTTATATAAATGTGGATAACTCTTATAGACTAGTGGTGTGTGTAGAGAAGTCATTGGGGAAAACCTACTCAGTATTATACTCAGCCCAGCTTTGGAAGATTTGTTCTTTTTTAGATGCTGTATTCTAGGACTCAGGTAAAGGTAAATAATCTTATTGCTAGTGTCTTGTGGTGATGCTTGGGAGATGTTGTGGAGCTTGGAGCTTGTGGAGCATGGAGTTGTAATGTCTTTTGAGACTCTTGAGTTGTTCATCCGTTGTGTACTTTGATGCTTAGTTTGTTCATCTACTGTTGTGTACATTCAAGTAGTTTGATATAAATGATGTGTTTATTGGTCTTTGATATGTTCATGCATCATATAGTGAATGTTTGGTTATGGTTGGTTTATGGGTTTATTTCTTAAAGGGTAAATTGTCCCCCAACTCATATTTGAAACCCTTCAGCATTTATTTCCAGCCTTTGGAATCTTGGGGATGTTGCTTAAGGCCTAGTAATGACTCATTGTACTCTCAAGCCAATGATAATTTTCAGGTCATTATAGATGGTATCAGCTTGTTCGGTCCTTTCCTAACAAGTGGTCATCGATATTCTTAGTCTTGGTGTTTAAATTCATACTTTTATATTCCTTGGGTCGAAATCTTTGACTGGAATAGGATTGTCGGAACATAAAATGTATAGCATAAAAGGATGTAGCTAACCCGTTTATGTTGAACATAATGTTTCCATGGTGTTGGGTACATAAGTGTTTTCGATACACTTCTAGAATGTTGGAAATCTCAATGTCATCGGTTTAGCCAATGTGTGGAGTATGAAATGCATTGTAGAAGAATGAATTTCCACAAGGATTTCATATCTCATTGTGAGGAATAAGTTAGAATTTTTTGCAAGGTGCAAATTTTTGAAAAATGCCGAATTTTTTTTCAAGTGAATGATTTTGAAAACAGGGTATTTGGTGTATTTTGAAAATGGGTTGATTTTCAAAAAGTATGCTGAATGTTTTAAAAAATAATTGATCATGGGGCAACGGATTTTTTGAGAATAATGTTGTGATAGATGATGTGATAGATTTTGAATGCTAAGCCATTAGTTTCTAGAGAGTGAGATTAACAGAGTTTGTTGTTGGTTTATAAAATGGAACCCGGTAGGCGTCGTCGGAACCAACCTGAAGAAGCTGTGGAGAATGTGGTTGCACCTAAACCACATGTGAACCAAGTCCTGGTTCAGAGTATTGTCCAGGATTTTCAGTCTGTGGATATGGAAAACTAGAGGAATGAACCAAGACATGTGGATCATACCATCCAGTTCATGAAGCAGAATCCACCAAACATTTGGTGTGATGCTGAACCTGAAAGGGCGGAGGTGTGGCTAAGTAGGATGAATCGTATCTTCAATTTCATCGGCACACTAGTAGAACTAACAATAATTCTGGTGACACATATGCTTGAGGATATTTCACGTCAGTGGTGGGATTTAGAGGTGGAGGCTAAATTGGATGAAGGCCATACATGGGAGGATTTTGAATAATTGTTCAACAATCAATTCTATCCTCAGATGTTCAAGATCTAGAAAATGACAAACTTCTTTATCTTGAAACAAGAGAGTCACTCTATCACAGAGTATGTGGATAAATTCATGAATTTGGTCCGTTTTTCACCAGAGGTTGCGGCAAGTGCTTCGTTGAAGGCACGCATCTTCGAATCTGGGCTAAAGTAGGAGATTCGATCAAATATTGCGGTGCTCTGTATTACAGATTATACATATATGGTGAATAGAGAGACTATTGCTGAACGTGATATATCAGTATTGATGGGAGGAGGCATGTTGATACCTATGAGAAATGGTGGGAACTCAACCGTTGGAAACAAGAGGAAAAGAGACACCTATTTCCACAGTGCAAGTGGAAATCAGAACCAGACAGTGAAATCAGTGAACCTTCCTCCATGACCCCAGAACAAAGCTGGTTGTTTTCAATGTGGTTCGCTTGACCATAAAAGGTGAGATTGTACAACACAACCTAGAGCATGTCACAACTGCAAGCTGATGGGGCATCTACATCGCTATTGTAAGAATGAACCGAGGTCGGGGGAGCGTGATACTCCTCAGGCATCCCAAGCATCATATGCTTCGACAGGACGTGGACAGTAGAATCAGTCTCGTCAGCATAACAGAGCTAGCCATGGTGATTCTCGAAATACCATGAATCCTCAACCAGGGAAATCTCAGCAAGGAAACAAGGAGAACATTGCAGCGATGAAGAAATTATATGGAGCTGAGTAGATGATGGTCGATGATCAGGATAGACCATCTACGATGAGATGTACAAATCTTTTGAATTTTACCCTTGTGAAAGTGCTATTTGATATTGGGGAATTGAATTCCTTCATTTCTTCTCGTACTATTGACTTTCTATGTTTAAAACTGGAAATGATGCCTTCTATTATGAAACAAAAAACTCCACTTGGTGAAAGATAACGTCAAGACTTTATGTGTAGAGCATGTGATTAACTGCTGATGGAGTTGAGTTAAAATGGGACTTCTCGATGTTGGACATGGATGTTTATGACATAATCCTGGGAATGGATTGGTTGAAAATGTTTAAGGCTCACATCAACTGTTATAGGAGAACAGTTAGTTTCACGAATGAGGACGGCCTCGACCATCTCTTTAGAGGAGAGAGGATGGTAAAGAAAGATGAAAAAATCTTTTTAGAACCAATGGTGGGAACGATCTATTTCCAACTGGCAGCGTTGACTTTGGAATCAATGGAAGATATTGAGGAAAATAGTTTTCTAGAGGTTGTGGATCAATTTCCAGATGCCTTTCCTAATAACTTCTTAGTGTTACCACCTCTAATGGACATGGAGTTTACAATTGATCTTCTTTCGGGAACCGGTCCTATTTCCATTCCATCTTATAGGATGGCACCAATGGTGTTACAGGAATTGAAAATGTAGTTAGAGGAGCCAGAAAGAAAGGGTTTCATTTGACCAAGTACATCTTCGTGGGTAATACTAGTTTTTTTTGTGAAAAAGGTAGATGGAACTCTATAGTTGTCTGTTGATTATCGTAAACTTAACCAAGTTATGATAAAGAATAAATATCCACTTCCACACATTGATGATCTCTTCGATCAATTAAGGGGAGATCAGTGGTTCTCCAAGATTGAATTGCAATTAGGATATCACCAATTGCGAGTTTGGAATGAGGATATTCCAAAGACATCTTTCATAAGTAGATATAGCCACTACGAATATGTAGTCATTCTATTTGGTCTAACGAATGCACCAACAGTCTTCATGGATTTGATGAATAGTATATTTCAGCAATATCTGGATTCTTTTATTTTGGTGTTTGTGGATGATATCTTGGTGTATTCAAAGATCAGGGCTGATCATGAGGTGCACCTGGAAACAATATTACAAATCTTGAGAGATCATCGTTTGTATTCCAAATTATCAAAGTGTGATTTTTGGATACAGGGAGTACGTTTCCTTGGCCATGTCATTTCTGAGAAAGGTGTTTCTGTAGATCCTGAGAAGATAGAAGCCATTATCTCTTGGAAACCACTGAAGAATGTGTTCGAGATACAAAGTTTTATTGGTCTAGCTGGTTACTACCGACGCTTTGTGCGTGATTTATCATGAATAGTTTCATCAATGATAGCTCTAAAAAAGAAGAATGCTCCATTACAATGGACAAAAGAATGTCAGAAGTCCTTCCAGGAACTAATGGTTCATCTTACATTGGCACCCATCTTGATCTTTCCTGAATCAGGACAGGGGTATATGATGTATTGTGATTCTTTGAGAATAGGTTTGGGTTGTGTTATCATGAAATGAGACTATGTTTTTTCTTTTGGCTCAAGGCAGTTGAGGGTACTTGAGAAAAATTATCCAACACATGAGATGGAGTTAGCTATAGTCGTCCATGCTTTGAAACACATTTTATCATAGCTATATTTGAATATGAGGCAAAGGAGGTGGATGGAGTATCTCCAGATGTTTGACTTTGACTTGATGTATACACACAGAAAGGGGAATTCGGTTGTGGATTCATTAAGTAGAAAGTCATACACTCACTTAGAGAAAGTAGCTTCATATGAATTGCAGTTGATGTTGGTCTTAGCTGACATGCATGTGGAATGTGAAGACCGAGGTGATGTTGACATTTTCTTTTCATCTACACATGTTCCTGATTTAGTAAAGATGATCAAAGAAGCACAAACATCTGAGCTACACATGTTCCTGATTTAGTAAAGATGATCAAAGAAGCACAAACATCTGATGAAGAATGTCTGGTTTTATGTTCAAAACTCAATGGTGGGGAGACCATTGATGGCTAGAAACTTGATGGGGGTTCTGTTTTGTGTTTCAGAGATTAGATGGTTTTACTTATGGTTTTTGAGGAACCAATCCTTCATGCTTACCACCATTAAAGATCGGTTGTACACCCATGTACATAGAAGATGTATAAGGTGTTTAAGTCATAGTTTTGGTGGAGAGGCATGAAAAGGAAGGTGGCCAAATTCATCTCGCGGTGCTTAACTTGTCAGTAGGTTAAAGCAGAGCATCAGAGACCATTTGGTATGTTACAATCTTTACCTATCCCAGTGTGGAAACGGGATCAGATAGCAATGTATTTTGTTACAGGTCTTCCAAGAATGGTCTAGAAACACGATGAAATTTGGGTGATAGTGGATTGTCTTACCAAGTCGGCCCATTTCATCCCTATTTGTGAAACTCATATGGTGGATAATCTTTCAAAAATCTATATCTGAGAAGTGGTAAATAGGCAGGGTGTACTAGTGTCTATAGTCTCAGATAGAGATCCAAGGTTCACATGTCATTTCTAGAAATCATTACCGTAAGCCCTTGGGAATCAGTTGAGTATGAGCACAGTGTATTATCCTCAGTCGGACGGGCAATCCGAGTGGAAGATAAAAATGTTGGAAGACATGTTGCGGGATTTTGTAGTGGATATTGGTGGCTCATGGGAGGAGCACATACCCTTAGTGGAGTTCTCATACAATAATAGCTATCAAGCCTCGATACGCATGGCTCCATTTGAAGCATTGTATGGGCATCCTTGTCGTTCTCCACTATGCTAGGTGGAAACAGGTGAAACATCACTAGTCGGTCCAATACTTGTCCAAGAGACAAAAAAAAAAGATCCAATTGATTAGAAAGAGGATGGATATGGCTCAGTTTCATCAGAAATCTTATTCAGATCATCGTTGAAGACCATTGTCGTTCGTTGTGAGTGATCATGTCTTTTTGAGGATCTCTCCAAGACTTGAACATCGTTATTTAGGGAAGCAGAGAAAGTTATCCCCTAGATACATTGTCCATTTTGAGATACTGGAACGGGTTGGAGAGGTGGAATATCGGTTGGCATTACAACCACAGTTCAGTTTGTTCATTAATGTGTTCCATGCATCTCAGTTGAAAAAGTATCAGCCTGATCCTGACCATGCGATCAGATGGGATCACGTTGACCTAGAGTCGGATGCATTGTTGATACATATCACAGTACGGATTGTGGATAGGAAAGAGAAAGTCTTTCATGGAAAAATCATCGGTCTAGTGCGGGTTTTATGGCAGCATGGTCAGATTTATGAAGAGACTTGGGAACGTGAGAAGGAAATGAATTGGTAGTGGCCGAAACTCTTTTAGTTGGGTGAAGGTTTTTTACTTTCCAAGGATGGAAATACCAATGGTGGGGAGAATGTAGTACCCCCAGTTTCTGGTATGTAACCCATTATTTATGATTTTAATGATTATAAAGATAAGGATGATGTATGGGAGAGTCAGGAGTACTTGGAATGATGTTTTGAGGTAAAAGGGGAAGTCGCAAGGGCTGTGCACGGTTTATCTAAACCGTGCAGCCAAATCACGCGTAGCTTGTCTTGGAGGTAGTAG
The DNA here is from genome assembly GCA_963277665.1 of Viscum album. Lineage (NCBI taxonomy): Eukaryota > Viridiplantae > Streptophyta > Magnoliopsida > Santalales > Viscaceae > Viscum > Viscum album. Next base: position 1,998,693,388 of record OY728120.1, on the reverse strand, counting down.
CTTCCAAATGGTTAGCACATGGTTTGTCTAACCATGTGGCCAAACCGTGCGAGAAGGGTGGCCTAGGTAGTAGCAAATACACGGTTAGCACATGGTTTATCAAACAGTGCGAACTAACTGTGTAGCCACTTAAATGAGATCCTATAAAGGTGGATCTCACGATTTTTTATCTCTAACTGCCTCGTTTAAGCTTCTAAGCGGCCCTAACTAGGTATTTTGGTTCTCCTATGGTCAAAGAGGGTTTTCCCATCATTCTGGAGGCGATCCCAAGGCTTCTCTTGATGAATCGAAACCGGATTCTTGAGGTATGTGATCGTTCTTGTTCGGTTTCTTAGATCTACTTAGATCTACTTCTCCTCTTCTCTCGGTTTCATAGATCTATTCCCTTTATTGGAAGATCTAAGTGTTTGGATGGAAAATATGATGATATTTGGTCTTGGTTGTGTTAGGAGAAGAGATCTAATGAATATTCTTGGTGAATTGAAGCGGTTTTCTTGTGCGTTCTCCGTTTGTTAGGGTTTTCGTCAAAACCTTTGAGGTAGGAGTCTTCACTCTCAACTCCTATTTCTAGAATTGATTGTATTAGATTCAAATTTTTTTATTTTAATGGATTTTATTGTGAAAATAATATAATAAATCTACTTTAGTGATGATTTATGGTTTTGATGAGATTGTGAAATCTTGGTGAATTGTTGTGCAAAGTGATTTGGCTTGTTGAATTTAAAAAAATTGATTTGAAAATTATGAATTTTCTGAAGTTGTAGATGGTTGGATGAGAAATGGGTTTTCAATAAAAAATGTGTTTTATTTAAATGGTTTGAGATTGAAATGACATGGATGGATTTGGTTTTCAATAAAAAGGGAGTTTTATTGAATTGTTTTGGAATTGAAATTGTTAAGTATTGGAATGGGTTGAATTGGTTGAACACACTTGGTTTTTGACATGATGGTTGTGTGTGTTCAGGGGCACGTGGGACGGATAAGGGTTAGGAGTCTCTCTCATCAGTGTTGGGATGGATAATGGTTAGGGCTCTTGCCCGTCAAACATTCATATTGCATTCAAGACAGATAAGGGTTAGGGGTCTCCCCCATTAGTGTTGGGATGTATAAGGGTGAGGGATCTCCCCTTTCAATCATTCATGTGAATTTGGGGTGGATAAGGGTAATAAGTCTCCCCCATCATGGTTGGTATGGATAAGGGTTTGGGATTCTCCCCTCTTCCAGGTAGCATGCATGGTTGGTTGCAAGGGTTTGTGGAAATGGATGGGTATGCTAAATAGGAATGTTTGTGAAATTATTCTAAATCATGTTTGTTTATTTTTCTTTAAAAATAACATTATAGAAAATTGGTTTCAATTTCTATTGGAATGACTCTGGTTATGAACGGTTTTGGAAACTTGTTTATATTTAGTTGTAAACTGCTTTTGAGAAAATGTTTTATATAACTATTTTTATATAAATGTGGCCAACTATTCTATTCTAGTGGCGTGAGTAGAGAAGTCATTGGGGGAAAACCTACTATGTTTTATACTCACCCCTTCTTTGGAATGTTGGTGATTTTACAGATTCCGTATTCTGATACATAGGTAAAGGTAAATCATCCTATTTCTAGTGTGTTGTGGTGATTCTTGGGAGATGTTGTGGAGATTTGAGCTTGTGGAGCATGGATTTGTAGTGTCTTTTTAGTGTCTTGATTTGTTCATCCATTGTGTACTTTGATGCTTAGTTTCATCTTCCACTATTGTGTACTTTGAAGTAGTTTGATATAAATGAGGTTTTTATTGGTCTTTTATTTTCTCATGCATCATATAGTGAACGTTTGGTTATGGTTAGTTTATGGGTTTATTTCTTAAAGGGTAAATCGTCCCCCAACTCATATTTGAAACCCTTCGGCATTTATTGCCAGCCTTTGGCGTCTTGGGGATGTCGCTTAAGGCCTAGTAATGACTCGTTGTACTCTCAAGCCAAGGATAATTGAAGGGTCATTACACATATTCCTTACATCATATCTCTCTTATAATATTTCTTAGATTATATAATTAAAAGAACAAAATTCTCGTCTAACTTTCTTTCATAACACACTGACCCGATCCATCATGTCCAATCATGAGTACCATGAGGCTTCATATGTTCCTCCCCATATTCAAGAGGCTGCTAAGTGGTAAATAGTGTTTGAATGACATCAATAGAGTGGGGGATACACCCTATGTATAATATCCTTAGACAAAAAATATAAATAAAATATAACAACTCAGAGTAACAAGGGTGAATAAAATACCACATTCTATGGAATAATAAAATGATTTCCTAGTGTGGAAATCTATACCATTATAATGAGAACACTTATAAAAATTTAAAACCCTATTTTAGTACATCTATGTATTTCATTATTCTAGAAAAATATCCTTTCCCTTCTACTCAGCTTTCTTCGATGGATCTTTTTCCCTTTCCTTGATCAATACACATGGTGCTAGAATATGTATCAAGACACCCATGAAGGGTTTGATTAAATCACATTTGGTCACCACTAATGTGTCCCTAACATGAATTAACAAGCATAAGATTTTAATTCATGATAATATATAAAATATCACATAAGAAAACCATGATATGAAATATTTGGTTTCTAACCAAGTATCCATGAACCACAACTATACGTTTTTACCTCCATTCTAATAGAACATCATTGTGGTTGTGGAAACGTCACAAGAGAAGTATCCATCCTTATGGTAAAGAAATTTCCACAAATTTATAGATCCTCTAGGTCAAGACATAAAATTACATCATTCCCTATTGAAATATATTGGGAAATTTCTCAATTATCATCATTCTCCCTATTAGCACATGGATAATGTCATATTGATCATCATTCCCAAACTCATTCCATAACAGGCCATCACACCATATCATCTTTACGTATCCATTCACCATGTCACATGAATCTCATAAATATGATTCCCTCTGGGGACATCAAGCCATGATTGGTTCACCATTCCCATTAGTACTAAGCATAGAGTAACACAACAGAATTTACCATGTATAAAAAAAATTGGGATTAACCTATATATGAATAAAAATTATGTCATGAGTGAGAAAAAATATATCCAAACAGACACCCACATGTGATAAAACTCGTAGAGGTCAAATTTATAACAACAGACAATGTAATATCTTGATAATGATCATATACATGGCCTCAATATGGTCAAGAACATCCAACATCAATGTTCATGTGATTTTTCTCAATCATTATCAATGTATTGAAGGATGAAGAATGTGGAACACCAAAGGATAATGATCTCACACATTAATGATACATCACACATCAAATGTTCCAAACACAGGTTATATTTTTTCAAAAAGGAGGTTTAATAAAGGATACTCCAAAATATTTCATGTCAAAATGGGTGTTTCTAGAATATCAGTTCATTATGTGTCTTCAAAAAAAACCAATTCTATGGTATTTAATATGAGATGTCTTTAATCCATTTGATATTTTTATAATTTAAGAATGAATCATGAATTCCTCACTAATTATATAAGAAAAAATTGGCTCTGGCCAATTAAAATCAATCCACTCAAAAATCATCATTGTCAAATAGATTCAAGATGTTGTTCAATATGAAGAGGGTCTCATGGTGATCAGTTTATTATAATAGACATGAATATTTAGATCATCCATGATGAATTTAGCTCAAATAAAAAGTGATGTACTGAAATTTTGAAATCCACCACCTTTCTTGAAACATTTGAAGAATTCCCATTTACATGGAATTGAAATTCATTTATCTTGTAGGGGAATGAGAAATATATGAATCCTGTGACTTGAAAATAGGAGGATCAAGAAGGAAACCAAAAGTTCATATGGTTTTTTATCACATACAAAAATTAAAAATCTTCACCCATCTTGGATTCACTGTAACCAATCTTCGTATGTGGGGAATTCATTATGGAATAATAGAGGTGTCTCGGAAATCATGAAGTCTTCTTATAAAAATAACAATATTTAAAAATAAACAGTAATTGATGGTTAATGTGGAATTTAGATCATCAATTTAATTTATTTATGTTTTAGCAAACTCTTTTCCCTTTCAGGGCATTTAGACAAGATGCATTGTTTGGTCACATTGTTTAATAAGACCTATCCCGACCATGTTGATTTCACTAGAGAATACAATAAAACTTTATATGTGATGCATCATGGGTTTTCAATCCAATAACCATCAACATGTGAAACCACATAGACCACTATGTTATGTTCCATTGTTTTAAAGGGATTCATCATAGTTCACGAAAAACATTTGCAAATAATAACCCCATAAGGTCCTCCAAAACACCTAAAACAATATGAAATCCCATATTACTCATCCTTCAAAATTGATATCTCAAAACACTATGATTAGTGATTGAAATTCACACATAAATCACCTGGAAAATTTGAGGACATTACATATATCATACGAGTAGACTGTTTATAAGGAATCGATCCTTAAACATTACATAATCTTGAATTTAGTTAATAATTCTCATCGAGGATCTTTTTAGGTTCAGAGCATTATATAATTAGGTCATAACTTATAAATAAAAATTTGAATATTTTATGTAGAAACCTCTACTCAGTATCCACTTTTTTCTAAAAATAAAAAATCTTAAAAGAAAATTAACATGTTTAGTTACATGTTTTAATCATCGTGACTTTTACTTGATCCCATCCTTGACCCTAATCCACTTGATGTCCTATGAATAAAATTTCAAAAATGTCGGATGAGCATAAAAATCATAGTAAGGGATACACAAAGAAGGAAAACTGTTAGTTTTTTAAAACATCCAATAAACCATGAATACATTATCATAAGTAATTCTTTTCACCTTTATGAAGTAGTGAATACTATTCAATAAATAAAATCACATTACTTACCCTTTTATAAACAAAATCTTACCATAAACCCATAGAAATCAGACATAACATATAAAGGTAACTTGGGACAAAACATACTAAAATGGAATAACCATATGGTCGAATTCCATACATATCACTAAATGGAATAGCCATACAGCCAACTTCCACACCATATGCTTTAGAGGTTATAATGTAACCACACACATTGGTTTATCACGACACCACCCGTCAATTTTTTTATCATGTAACCACTCGTCAAATGTAAATGTACCATTATGAAATCATAACACATAAAATATTGAAAATATAAATATTTCAGTAGTACAATTTAATTTTCAATCAAAAGAAATCATTTAAAGATATTGAATTAATCAATCCATTTCAAAAAACATTTTCTATACCAAATCATGCAAAATCAGAATAAGGGGTTTCTTTTTCATTTTAAAAATCATTGAGTCTTATAGAGGAAGCCAAATAATGATTACGGTGGTGTAGAGGTCATTGTCGCCGTATATGTTAAAAAACATTCCTTTTGTCGTTTAGTAAAATGATTCATAGAAAAATATTTCCTTTGAATGAAAGTAAAAGTCAAAGGGTGTTAATATACACTACATAGAATAAAGAGGTGTATATTATCATAAAATTCATCAACAAAAGGAGATTGAGATGAAGTCCCTTACCTCGTGTTCAACTTTACTCGTTCATTCTTTAATTTCCATTAAATCAGGTAACTCTGTTTGGTTTGAACCAAAAGGCTTTCTTGAAGTGATTTATACCTAAGGTAAGGCTTCTATAATGAAGAGAGAGACGTTAGGGGATTATTTGGGTAGAGTTTGGATGAGCCAAGGGGCTTGAGAGGTGTGAGTAAGGGTTATAGGTGATGACTTTTGATAAGGGGGAGGAGGGGCTCTTTAGGATTGTTTGAAAATATTGTTTTATTATAAATGGTTTTTCAGTTTCGAAAGGACCGGAACTAATTAAATTCGAAGATATGATGACTATTATTTGAAATAATCTCATCCAATAGGATTTATACATGTTTGGGTTTCAATTTTAGCCTCATCATTTAGCTTTAACCCTTAGTTAACTAATTTGACTTTTACCATGTCTTCTTGTGTATTCACTCTATATGGTTAATATAGTTACTGTAAAATGAAAAATGACCCAAAATGATCATTAACGATATTTTAAAATAATATAGGTAATTTGGACTAATATTAGGTTTTCTAGACTATTTTATCATTTAATAAAATATTAATTTATTTAATAACTCATTTATGTCAATTTTTATACTATTCATATCATGACTTTTTAAAAAATCAAAACCAACTTGTTTCTTTAGAAAAAACTTCATTAATTAAAAGATGAAAATTCATAATCATCTCTAAAATTCTGGATGGAACATAAATATTCAAAATACATTTATTTTAAGATTTATAATCTCATTTATTTAAAACAGTAGTTAATCTGGTAATCATGAAATCATCATTGTGTCATAAACACATAAATTTATTTGATTTCCAAAAATTATAAATAAATTACCATTATTTAGGAAATATTTATAGCTTTCTAATTACTATTTATATCCAAATATATCATTTTTGTGACCCTACATTAAAATTGTTTTAGAAAAACAATACATGGTTTTGATATTTTTATTTTTACTTTAAATAAAAAGTTATTAATGTAATTATCTTACACAAGTGGCTTAAAAAGGCCAAAAGTTTAACCCATGGATCATACTAGTCATTCGTGAATCATCCAATAAGGTTATGATAAGTATTAAGGAAATTTTATATTAAGATAATATTTTTTACCTTGAATTACCCTATTTACCTTTAACCGTGGAAAATAAAAATCAAAAGTTACAATTCACAATAAATTATTTTCATCCTATTAAACAAACTTTTACTTACTGATGAAGATCATGTTTATTATAGTTTTTAAATTCAATTCACAGAAGTGGTAAATTTTCATTTAAATTTAATGGTCGGTTTTTAACTACTGTAGAGTGTGTTCACTATTCATAAAAAATAGAAGGTTTTTAGAAAAATACCAAAAATTCTATGAAAGAAAATTTTGATATTCCAAATTCAAAAATTATGACTATTTTTAAAAATTCCAAACATTGAAGTTTCATTAAATATTTTAAAATTAATTTCTATTGTCAAAACTAGAAAGTGTGTTTTTAAGAAGAAAAAATTACAAAAATATTGACATGTGTTTATGACTAATTTTGATGTAAAATTACTTCCACTAACCAAAACTGTATTAAATGGTAAAAATTTCATCCAATTACACATTAATACAATCTAAAAAGATATTCTAACTATATAAATAAATCAGATGAAAAACAGTTTTAACATAAATGTAGTATTTTTCATTATTCATTAAAAATGAACTTTATTAGAAAAATACAAGAAATTTACCAAAAGTAAATTTTGATATCCTGATTCTAAAGAAGAAGTTTATTTTTTCAAATGAAACATATAAAATTGATAACAACTATATTTAAAATGGGCTCACTATCAAAAGGCGGTAAAACTGCCTTTAAAAAAATATTAGAGTATTTAATGCTTAAAATCAGATTCATTCCCATTTTAAGATTCTAAAATTTATTGGATAAATGTATAGACTTTTAAGAAACATGAATATTCATATTATAGTTAGTTTTGTTATTTCCTTCCAATACAAAAGCTAGGCATTAACTACCATTTAAAAATAATAGGATTATTATATTATTTTTTGGTATGACTCAACATTGTGTGCAACATAAGATTTCAGAGAAATCGATTCTGGAGTGTTGAGTACGCCATAAAACATAGAATCCCCTTTAAAGTAAAATTATTATTTAATTAAAAAATATTAATAAATATGAAAATGACATATTCTCTATTTCCCGAGGATGTTACATTCTTCACCCCTTTTCGGAATTACGTCCTCACAATTGCATTCACTTATCAAATAATTGGGGGTATTTATCCCTCATAGAATTTTGAGATTCCCTTGTTGCCTATTCAATCATATGGTTTTTCCACAAAACCTTTACTCAATGAATTACCTTATTCCACAACAATTTCTCACATCAGTCAAGAATCTGGACTGGTTTTTCCTCATAAGAGATATTTTCTTCCAACTGAACTACTTCTAGACTCAAAACAAGAGATGGATCCGGTATATAATTCCTCTACATAGAAACATGAAAAACATTGTGTTCCTGGAATAAACATGGGGGTAAATCCACTATGTTGGAAGATGATCCATCTTTTTCAAGGATTTCATAGGATCCAATGAACCTCAGACTCAAATTTCCCTTCTTACCAAAATACATCACAATTTTCCATGGAAAAACTTTGAGAAAGACATGATCACCTACCTCTAAAGAAAGATATTTCCTATGGTTATCTGTATAACTTTTCTACATTCTCTGAGCAGTTCTCATGTGCTTCTGAATAAACTGAGATTTTTCTACCATCTCTTCTACCAATTCTGGTCCCATCAACTTCATTTCACCTACATCATCTCAAAAAGATGGAGTTCAACACCTCTTTCCATATGTTTCCTCAAGCAGAGAAATTTTTATACTGGAATGAAAACTATTATTATAAGAAAATTTAACCAAAGAATGATGTTGGTCTCAACTTCCCTGGTAATCCATTGAACAAGCACATAGTATATTCTCCAAGGTTTGAATTTTTAATTCTAACTTCCCATCTGATTTCAGATGAAAATATGTACTAAAATTAAATTTAGTACCCAATGACTTCTAAAGGCCTTTCCAAAAGTTAGAAGTGAACCTCATATCATGATTAGATACAATGGAGAGGGGAACTCTATGTAACCTAACTATCTCACAAACATATAATAGAGACAGTTTATCTCGAGATAGACTGTCTCAAATTAGAAGAAAATGATAACATTTAGTTAATCGATAAACAATAACCCAGATTGCATTGTAACCTCTAGAAGCCTTTGGTAATCCCATGAAAAATACATGGACTCATTTTCCCTTTTCCACTCTGGCATCGGTAAAGGATGAAGTATCCCTTTTGGTAACCACCAATCTTCTTTATCCTATTTAAATGTCAAACACTTCATAGTAAAGTCAGCAATATCTCTTTTCATTCCATCCCACAAGTAATACTTTTGAATATTTCTGTGCATCTTAGTACTCCAAGGTTGAACTAAAAACGGAAAACTACCAGCTTCACATAATAACTCTTTCTTCAATATCAAATTATAAGGCACACATAATCTCTTTCCAAACCTCAAAACACATTCTTTGTCAACATTGAACTCAGATAACTTATACTTCTGAAACAATTCTACCATTTTCTGTAACTCACTATCTTTCTTCTTCCCTTGCTTAATTCTATCAGATAGAGATGATTTCACAACCATCTGAAATAAAATAGAGGAATTCCACGCACCAACAATCTCTATAACAATTTTCCACAAATCAAACACCAAAGGACCTCATTCCAAACATAGCATAGTTAAGGTAGCATTACTCTTTCGACTCAAAGATTCATCCACTTTATTTACCTTTCCTAGATGGTAATGATTCATATAATTATATTCCTTCATTAGTTCTAACCATCTCCTCTCTATCATGTTTAATTGTTTCTGAGTAAATATATACTTAAAATTTTTTTGGTCAGTATATATATTTCACATTTTACTCCATACAGATGATGCCTTGAAATTTTTAAATCCAAAAAAACAATAGTAGGTAATTCCATGTCATGTATAGGGTAATTTATCTCATTAGGTTTCTGCTGACATGAAGCATAAGAAATTACATGATCATTCTGCATAAGAAAACAACCAAGTCCTTTCAACGAAGCATGATTGTAGATAAAAAACTCACCATTTCTATATGGTAATTACAATACTATAGAATTCAACAATATTAATTTCATTTCCTGAAAACAATCATCACATTATTTTGTCCAGATGAACTTAACACCTTTTTGAATTAACATAGTCAGTGTGCTAGATAACCATGAAAAATTCTCAAAAAACCTTGAGTAATATCTTATAAATCCAAGAAAACTACGAATCTTAGTGATATTTATAACTATTGGCTATTATTAGACAACTGTTGTTTTAGAAGGATCAATAGTTATTCCATTTTTTTGAAACAATGCGACCAAGGAATGAAATTTTTTGTTACCAAATCTCACACTTTCTGAATTTATGATACAATTTATTTTCTTTTAAGGTTTTCATGAAAACCCTTAAATGAATTTCATGATTCTCTCAGCTTTTATAATATACCAAGATATCAGCTATAAAAATAACCACCATTTATCACCTGAGTCATCTAAGCCATCACTGCAAAAAACTATTCAGTTCTGATTCTGACGGTCTCATTATACTAATTTGGAAGGTTATTCTCCTCTGTATGCCTTCTAGAAATAACTACCCTGTTTCCTCTATGGAAAAAAATTTTGAACAAAGAAATATATTAGGTGAAGCAAAATGGTAATCTGTAAATGCTATATCATTTCAATATAAACATAAATTAATATATGGATATTAATTTAACAATACCTCAACTCCTAAATTTTTCTAAACCTCTAATTGATACCAACTTTAAGTACCTAGGCCGTAAAAATTATATAATATTGAACTAAGTTAATAATTCAAATTGAGGATCTTTTCATGTTTATAGATTTAGAGAATAAGGTCATAACATATACATAACAATTTTAATATTACATGTAGACACTTCTAGTTAATATTCGTTTTTTTATAAAAGAAAAAAACATTTTTATTTCCATGTTTTAATGATTATGACTTTTCATTGATCCCATTTTTGACCCTAATCCACTTTATGTCCTGTGAAAAACATTTCAAGAACTTGGGATAAGCATAAAATGCTCAGTAAGGGATACACAACGAAGGAAAACTGTTAGTTTTTCAAAACTACCAATAAACCATTTTTACAATATCATAAGTAATACATTCCACCTTTATGAAGTAGTAAATACTCTTCACAAAATAAAATATCATTGCATACCCTTTTGTAATAGAAATATTACCATAAAAACCATAGAAAGAACACATAACATATTAAAGGTATCTTGGGACAAAAACATACTTAAATGGAATAATTATATGGTCAACTTGCACACATATAACTAAATTGAATAGACATATGGCCAACTTCTATACCCAATGAATTTGAGGTTATAACATAACCACCCATCTTGGTTTATCAGGGTACCACTCATCATTTGGTTTATCACGTAACCACATGTCAAATTTCCATTTACCATTATAAAATCATAACACATAAAATATTACAAATGTAAACATTTCACTAAAAACATTTCATTTGAAATCACAAGAAATCATTTCAAGATATAGAAATAATGAATCCATTTCACAAACCATTTTAAATTCCAAAACACCCAAAAACCAAATAATGGGGTTCCTTTTAATTTTAAAAAACATTATGGCTTATAGAGGAAGCCAAATAATGATTACAGCAGTGGAGAGCTCATTGTCGCCACATACGTTAAAAATATCATTCCTGTTGTTGTTTAGTAAAAAGCTTCGTAGAAAAAGATTCCCATGGAATGAAAGTAAAATTCTAAGGGTGTTATTATACACTTTGTAGAATAAATAGGTGTATATTATCAAAACTTGACTTAATAAAAGGACATTGAGATGAAGTCCCTTACCTTGTGTCTGACTTGACTCGTTTGTTCTTTAATTGCATTTAAATCGGGTAACTCCCTTTGGTTTGAACCAAAAGGATTTCTTGAAGTGCCTTATGCCTATGGTAATGTCTTCAAGGATTAAGATAGGGATTTTGGTAGCTTATTTGGGTAGAGTTTGGAGGAGCCAAGGGGCTTGAGAGGTGTGAGTAAGAGTTAGAGGTGATGGCTTTTTATAAGGGGGATGAGAGGATCTTTAGGAAAGACTAAAAATATTATTTTATTTTAAAAGGATTTTCAGTTTCAAAAGGACCATAACTTATTAAATTTGAAGATAATATGAGTATTATTTGAAATACTTTCATTAAATATGTTTTAGATATGTTTTGGTTTCAAATTTAACCTTATTTTGTAGCTTTAACCTTTAGTTAACTAATTTGACCTTTACCATGTCTTCTTGTGTATTCACTCTATATGGTTAATATAGTTACGATAAAATTATAAGTGACCCAAAATTATCATTAATTACCGTTTTAACATCATATATGTAATTTTTCCAAATATTCGATTTTTCGGACTATTTTATCATTTAATAAAATATTAATTTATTTAAAAAATCATTTATCTCAATTTTTATTCTATTCATATCATGAATTTTTATAAAATCCAGATCAACTTTCTTATTTTGAAAAACCTTAATTAATTAAAATATAACAATCATAATCATCCCTAAAGATATTTTATGGCATAAAAAGTTTCAAAAAAATTTATTTAAATATTTATATTCTCATTTATTAAAAACATTCATTAATGAGGTAATCATTACATCATCATCGTGCCATATATAAATAAATTTATTTGACATCTCAAATTTATAAATAAATTCTCATGATTTAGGAAATCATTATAGATTTGTATTTACTATTTATCATCAAATATATCAATTGTATAACCCGACATTAAAATTGTTTTAGAAAAACAATACATGTTTATGATATTTTTATTTTTACTTTATATAAAAAGTTATTAATGTAATTATCTCACCCAAGTGGCTTCCAAAGGCCAAAATTTCTACCCAAAGATTATATTGGTTGGAAATGACTCATCCTATAAGGGTAGGATAAGTGTTAAGGTAATTTTATATTATTATAATATTATTTTTACCTTGAATTACCCTATTTACCTTTAACCGTGGTAAATAAATACCAAAAGTTACTGTTCACCAAAATTTATTTTCATCTTATTGAACCACATTTTACATAATGATTACAACCATGTATATAATAATTTTTAAATTCAATTCACATAAGAGTTAAAATTTCATTTAAATGAAAAAGACGATTTTTTAACTATTTTGTAGTGTTTTCACTATTCACCAAAAATTGAAGGTTTTCATAAAAATTCCAAAAATTCACTGAAAGAAAATTTTTGATATTCTAAATTCAAAAATGATTACTATTTTAATAAATTAAAAACATAGAAGTTTCATTAATTAATTTAAAATTAATTTCTGTTGTCAAAACTAGAAAGCGTGTTTTTAAGAAGTAAAAACTACAAAAAGATTGACATGTGTTTATGTTCAATTTCAAAGTTAAATTACATCCAATGAACAAAATGGGATTATATGGTAAAAATATAATCCAATTACACTTTAAAACCATTTAAAAATATTACCAAACTATATAAATAAATCAAATGAAAAGACAATTTTGACATAAAATGCTGTATTTTTCACTATTTATTAAAAATGAACTTTATTAGAAAATACAAAAAATCTACCCAATGTAAATTTTTATATTCCGCATATAATGAAGAAGTTTAGTTTTTTAAATGAAACGTTTTAAAGTATCAAAAAATATATTTAAAAGGGGTTCTCTATCAAAAGGTGGTAAAAATACATTTAAAAAATATTATAGTATTTCATGCTTAAAATCAGATTCATTCTCATTTTTAGCCTCTAAAATTTATTTGATAAATTTAAAGACATTTAAGAAACATGTATAATCATATTTTAGTAATTTATGTTCAATCCTTCCAATACAACATCTAGCCATTATCTACCATTTAAAAATAATATTATTACTATATTATTTTTCTTTATAACTCAACATTGTGTGCAATGTAAGATTTCATAGAAATCCGTTGTTGCGTGTTGTGTACTCCATAAAATATAGAATCCCATTTAATGTAAAATTATTAGTTAATTCAAAAATTTTAATAAATATGAAAATTTCAAATTCATTATTTCCCTCGGATGTTACACTATTTCTTGATTTACAATAATAATAAGCCTAAAAATATTATTTATTATGAAGATAAACACACCCAAATAGATGCCTCCAATCCGTTCCCATAATAATTAGGTTTCATTAAATTTTTATGAGGTAATAAATACTATTGGGACCTCCTTAAGAGGAGAGTATTTAAAACATAATAATTTTAATAATCCCAAACCATGTTTCTTTTAATTCTATAGAATTTAATTTTGTATGATAGCATTTTATATGATATATACAGTTTTATGATAATTTAGTTATGTATTAGGGTGAGTAACCTCTAGCTAGAAGCTAACACTGAGGTGAATTACTACTAGGCAGGAGTCACCACTAAGTATGAGCCAAAACCATCCGAGTCACTACCAGAATAGATACTGCCAGAGTTGTTACATCTTACAATGTCATCTCTAGACTAGTTACCACTAGTGGAGTTACCATCGGGCATTTCACCGCCAAATAAATACTAATCAAAACATTCATTATTAGACTCTGAGTCACTATTGGACTCTATGTTACCGAAAGCCTAAGGTACCACTAGTTTGAGATATAATTAGATGTTGAGTCACCTCCCAATTCATTCTACCATTATCGTTGGAGGAATTCCATGTGAATGGATCAATGAACATTTATATTCAAGTATTAATTAACCATGTATTAATGACATAGTAAAATCCTATCCATGTATTTTGGATATCCTTCATTTGATACTGTTATATCTATGGGATGGACTATCTATCCATCTCTCTCTATATAATGATTACTGACTAAAATGTCTATGAGAAAATAGTTTCACTGAATCTAGGAATTTTTACAAGATTATAGATTTATTTTCTATAAAGTTCATCAACAAAGAAGCACAAAATCCATTATAAATATTGATTATCACATCAAGAGAGATCAACTTGAAAAGTCTTAAAACTAAAATAATACTCTATTACACTATAACATATTGAAAGGAATATTGAAGTACTCACCAAAGCTGATATGAGGATTTCAAACATTCTAATAATACCAGACAAATAATCACTTTTATATTTCTTACACCTTTTTATCATTTTTATTACATTATTAGTGAATTTTTACACGATTTTTAAATAGAAAAAGTCTCATAAAATAAATCTTGATAATACATGTTATTATCTCTTTTTATCCACATCTAATTTCACATGGGGTCTTTGGAGGTGGTCTATGTGTGGCTTGTACTTCATTACTTCCCACATAAAACTATGAAAGGGAATTTTTATCATGGACATCTTGGCAGTTTTTTGTCTACCTGATCCTGGTTATGGATCTATTTGAATATCATTATTATCTTCATAGAAAAAGGTGATTTTCAATGTTGAGGGGATTAATTATCATCTTGATACCAAACCAAATCTTTATTCCACTATGGTATTTTGTATTTTTTTGATACCAAAACATAGATTGTTTTTAATATATAAGAAAAAAATTTATAGTTAATCTTAAATATTGTTTATATATCTTTTTATCAATGTTAATTGATTTCATAATCTATGATATTTTTAATAATATTATAAATGAGAGATAATCACTATGTGTGAAATATTTTAAAATGATATATCTTTTATCGATCTTCTAGTTTTATTAACTGGGTTATTTATTATTAAAAAGTATTTAATTTTAAATTTCTGTATAATATAATTTTTTTGGGATCTCAATTCACCCCCTCTTGATTAACTCATTCGACCAAAATTTGGTTTCAAAGGTTTTCAAATTATATTTTAAACTGTGATATTATTTTTATACTAAAGTTCCCAATCTTTTATCAATTATATATTTATGTTATTAATGGATAAAATAAAATAACGATCTTATACCAATATACCTCCCTATTTTAATGGTACACATTATTCTCAATGGAAAATATAAATGAAAATACATTTATAAAGTATGTGTTTTTACAGTTGGACTGTAATAGAAGATATTTATGAAAAACCATAAATGGCTAGAGTTACATGATGTGATAGAACAAAAAAACTCTAAACAATAATAATTGTAATGAAAATAATTCTTGGTTTTGTGCCTTGGGAAATGATGAATTTAATAGAATATATACATCAAAGTATTCTTTTCTAAGATGTGATACCTTATCTATCTCAGCTGAAGGGACATCAAATGTTTTCGAAATGATACTAAATATATATGCACTCATGTATGAAAATTTTAAATTCAAATTTTATTTACCTATTTCTGATATTTATCTCATTTTGTGTGAAATATTGAATACCATAAACTCACTTGGAAAACAAGTGATGGGAAAAATCAAGTGATGGGACTACTTATATGCCTACCATATAGGTGGAGATGAATATCTGTGTCAATTAGATAATCTTATGATGTATGTAAAATGACTTACAAGGAATTTATAAGAAAGATGTTAGTGTATGAATAAGATCATAAACTCAACATGTCTATCAATTAGGATGATCCAAAAAGAAAATCAGTAGCCTTAAAGACTGCTACCTCCAAAAAAAAGAAATGGTAAATGTTTGATGTACCAATGAGGATTAATTTTATAATTAAATTAATTAAGGGATGGTCCATATGGATAGATTATTTATGAAATTATATTAGAATAATAATGTTATCCATAAATTAAAATTTCAACGTAAAATATGACAAGAAGGGAAAGTGGAAAAAGGATTGAAAAAATGATGATATTCAAAATGATACCACCTATTATGAATGCAAGATGAAATGGAATATTAAAGTTGAAAATCCAAAATTAAAATATAAAAATAGATATAAGTATAAGGATAGATGGATCAAAAATTCGTAAATGAAACTTGGAGTGCCTTAGATGATAGCTTCAATGATTTAGACACTAATCAAGGAGATATGTCTAATAGGGAAAATATATTTTATGTAGCATGTACATCAGACGTACAAAAATATTATTCTGACCTCTCCTACATCTATTTTATGTCATTCTAAAATTCAAGATAATAATGGGATTTTTGAAAACATGACCAATGATGATCTGTATGAAAACATTAACATGTCGGATAATATATGTCATGAACTATATATTAAATATACGTTACATTAAAATATAATTTCATAACAATAAATATTAATGCTTACCATACTGTTAAAAAAGATAAAAATAATCAATTATTAAAATAAAAAAATGAATTAAAATTGTAAAATTAATAGTTAACGAATGAAATTAAATGGTTCACCAATAGGTAGAAGACTTTAACTCTAATTCTAGGAATGGATGTTGATCCCATGTATATTACTGGAATATCTATCAACCTAGATATAAAAAATTATAAAAACTAGATTTATGTACAGTACCAATTCTGAAAATTAATATACATCCAACACTTACTCATCTGAACCAAATAAATTATTTATTTCTATTATATTACAAAATATTTATAGGAAACCCTATAGGAAATTATGTGTTCCAAAATCTATTATTACTGACACAACTAGACCCCTAAAATTTTGGGGGCCAAAATCAATTTTTGTAAAATCTTTTCTTATAGTAAACCTATTTGAAGACCGCCAGTAAAAACCAAAGTTATCTTGAAAGTGGGTGTCCTAGAAATTTTTCTGGTGGGTATTCAAGATGGTGGTCATGTTGCATTTGGTGGAAATCATAAATAGAAAATATTTTCCTTGTCCAAATAGGATATTTTAATTTCATATCAATTCATAAGGTTTTATATGATCATGGTATTAAAAATAATCTTAATAAAATATCTATTTTATGCGATGATGGTTTTTATGTAAACTTTGATAATAATGCCTCCATTTTTTTATTGATAAAAAATATTTTCCCTTTTTCAACTTCAATATATGAAAATATATATTCCATTGAATTTAAATATTTATCTTCTATTTTTTGTTTATTATTGAATTTCACAGAGGTTCTTGGATTTAGAATAGGAGACTCAGCCGTTGAAATATTCATTCAAATATAAAGCAAACTATGAGAGAATTTGTTAATGATCAACCTAATATTGAATTATCAAATGATAGTGTTTGTAATTCCTATAAAAAAAAGGAGAATACATATAATTTCCTTTAAATATAAGAAATAAGTTTAAACCTCTAAACCTATAGAGTTTGTTTATATGGAACTATTTGGAATTAATACATGAAACTCTATAATCCAAAAGTAAATTTTCATTAATTTGATTACCCTTGATAGAGAAATTGATGTGGTACTCACTACACAATGACTTCGGCTTGGAAAATTGCAGTGCAATTTCGGTAGCATAACAACGTGACATAAGAATTCATAAAAATAGTTGATGAGAGATAAATGGGGGGGATCATCATATTTATATGAAATAGATAGTAAGGGGGTCATATAGACTCATTTCCCAATATATGTAATGGAATCTATATTCATACTATAAAATAATTGCTTGAATGTAAATGATGAGAGATAAATTCCTTACAGAATTTTGGAATGGTAATTGGTCTACATGGGAGGCATTAATAGTGGATAAAGGGATATATCATAATTCAAACATAAAGAAGGTTGTTTTTTGGAGGTTCTAAATCATACCCAAAAATTTTTATTTGAAAATAAAAGCGCATAACAACATTAAGAAACTTGGATAAAATGAGAAAGGAAGGAAACCCTTACTTGGATGTGTGATCTCAAAGGCTTGAGAGAGGCTTGAGAGCAGATTCATGAGATCTTGGGGAGCTATGGGAGGATTCTAGATAGAGGAGGGAATATTTTGGACAAACATTAAAGTCTATTAGTAAAGAGGATGTGGCATATTTGGTGGGTTTATATAAGAACAGAGAGGGAATTCTTTATTATTTAGGTTTGGGACACAACACCTTAAACTAATCAAAAGAACAAACCATTTCATGGTTTTAACCCATGGTTTTTTCCAAAAGGGATTGTTAAACAATATTTTATATGTAAAATGGCCAAAATTCTTAAAATAATAGGGTTTCTTATGTGGATGTGAGTCACAGTCTCAAGGAAATCAATTCAAAAAGTTAAAATTTTTTATAAGTCTTGGAGGGTGCACTAAGGCTTTGTAAAATAAATCCAACAAACCTGGAATAAAATTATTTTAATGGTAAAACATATATTGGAAGAAAATAATGTTTATAGTATTTTATTACATCACTATTGGGTCATTATGTGGTCATAAAACACATTATACATTCAAATGAGGTTTAATTTTAACCGAAAAATTTGATTATCTCAGAAAATTGTAAAAAAATCACCGTTGGATAATTTCGATGTCCTGATTAAAAAAATAATATTCATTTTCTCTAAATATTATTCTAAATATGTAAATTTTTTACTTTTAAAATAAAAAAATGACATTTATAAAAAATTCACAGCTTTCAAGCCTTAATAAAAATTGTAATTGTATTATAAAAATTGTACGATCATTTATTTTTAAAAAGAAAATTTATAATTATATTTTATTAAAATATTATTTAATTCAAAAATACATTAATTCATAAAAATATATTTCTTAATTGAATATCAACTAAATATACTATTTGGTCTTTAAAAACTATTTACAAAGTAACAGTAATAAAATGAATAAATATTCTCTATAAAAAAATAATGTAAATAATCATAGTACTAGGGTCTAGTTACAGAACTCTTTATAAAAACCACACAAGACTAGAGGGTAAGGTGTGCGATGGTGGAAAACTCTTGGGGTGGCTTTCATAACATCGATTAGGAGGTAATATATATCAACTTTCACTTATCCCGTTGGTGGTTCTGTGCATGCTTAACGTGTTGAAGCTCAGTTTGGGCTTGGTCAAGAGTGATGACCAATGACGCCACCTCCTATCTGAGATCCAAAAAATGGGATTCGTACATAGAAATTATACTAGATGAGGTCATAGCTTCCATTTTTTTTGAGAAAATTGGATTTGTTAAATCCCTATATTTATAAAAATCAGGTGATCACTATTCAACAACAATATTAGAAA
Organism: Viscum album; assembly: GCA_963277665.1. Taxonomy (NCBI): domain Eukaryota; kingdom Viridiplantae; phylum Streptophyta; class Magnoliopsida; order Santalales; family Viscaceae; genus Viscum; species Viscum album. Next base: position 1,998,673,586 of record OY728120.1, on the reverse strand, counting down.
TGGTAACAATTCTTAACGGTATTTTGAAATCCAATAACATAAAACCAAGGAAGTGCATATGTTTTAAATGAAAATTTTACACATTAATACATTTAATTATATCAAGTTGAATTTTCATTAAGAAAATTTTGGGTCATTACACCTGTCACCATTAGACTGTGAATCACCTTTGGACTCTGAGTCACCACCAGCCTGAGGTACTGCCAGTCTGCGATACCGTTAGATGTTGAGCCATCACTAGATTTATGATACCATTGCTATCTAAGGACTTCTATGCAAATGTTTCATTATCTATTTCTATTCAAGGATAAATTTACCACTTCATAATGACATAGTCAAAGATTGTCTAAGGATTGTACATCTCATTCAATAGATGCTATTATATCTATGGGAAGGACTATCTCCCTATCTCTCTCTCTATGCGATAATTACTAACTAATATGGCTATGAGAAAATTGTGTGATTGAATATGTAAACCTTTATAATATTACTAATTCAATTTCTATGAATATCGTTGACATAAAAGAAAAACCTCCATTATTGAGATTGACTGTGACGTCAATATAGATCAACTAGAAAATTCCTGAAAATTCCTCTGATCTTCTGTATTGATGTAACACATAGAAAGTGAGATATAAAATCTCACCAAAGAGCGTGTGATGATTTCAAAAATTCTGAGCATACCAGAGTTGGAGTCACTATTTTCTTTATTTATATTTATGTTTATTTCTTTTATTTTTTAAGAAGTGTGTTGTTGCATTGTTTTTCAAAAACAAACTATATCATGCACCTAATCTGGAGAATACTTTTTGTTAAATAATTATATTTACATATATTTTCTCAGGTTTTTTTGTGGAAGAGGTCCTTGTGGGTCCTATAATGTTTTATTTCCCACGTATAATTTTTGAAGAGGATTTTTAGCCTAGACTAATTGTTGTTTTTTTACCTGATACATGATGTAAATCTTTCCAATTATTATTATAATCTTCTTAGCAGTAAGTGACTGCCAAGTGAAGAGTATTATGTCTTATCCTGAGATGGAAACTCTTTATTATTCATCTATGTTATTTTGTTTTTTATTACCAAAACGTAAATTATATTTTATATATAAACAAAACAATTACCTTGATAGTTAATATTAAATAGTGTTCATATATGTTTTAGTCTAGGTAAATTTATTTCAAAATATAAAAAAAATTAAGGTTATTTTAACTGAGAGATTCCCAATCTTTGGGAAAAATTTTAAAAAGATATATGTTATATTGATATTGTATTTTTATTAACTAGATAGTACATTTTATTAAGGTGATTTTATTTTATCATTATTTTTAACAAAAAAAATTATTGGGAACTCAATTCACCCCCTTCATGAGTTACTCTATGCTACCAACAAATAAATATTTTCCAAATATGATAATTTGGTGGATAGTCTCTACATTTGAAATTAAAGTAATTAATGTGGTATATAACACCACATGAAAGGTATGATCAATATACTATGTGTATCATGAGATTGAGGGGTACTAAATATCAATTTATGTTATATGGATCAATACCTTTTCCATGTAAAAAATGAAAAAGGATTTCTTATCTCTATAAAGTACTATACAATCAATCATATATATTAAGGCACTTATATTGGTGTTTGGGTTATACATATAAGATCACATAGAAATGGTTAACAACACAATGATAATAAAAATAATAATAATTTTAATGTAGTTCTCCCACATAAATAAATTTATAGATAATCTAAACTATGTATAAGTAAAAAAGGTTCAATTTTCCAACATTAATAGGCCCACTAGGAGTTCTATGTGAGCTGTTGGATCCCTTTTGACATGGAATATTAATTTTGGGTTTTTTGGTAACTTCTATAACGATGGTTAGATTTTGTGTTGGTCAAATGATAAGTGAAGTTGTTGATAAGGATATAAACATATGATTCAGTGTTATTCATATTAACATAATGTGTGGCAAGATATGATATAACTGAAGACACATTTAAATAATAACCTTTAACTGTATAATTATATATATTATAGAAACCAAATGTATTCAGTTCTTTCCTTGATAATCTATTAGTATTAAAAATCAACTTTTAGAATATATGATAAACTATGATAAATTATTTTATAGGTTAATAATGATGATGGAATAAATATTATTTGTGTATGTAATACAACACACATGGGATATTTAATTTACTAATTAGTTAATAGGTTTCATAACACTAATAGTGATAAAAACTCAAAATCAATGACATGAGTCCCAAATAATAATAGGAAAGGATAAAAACATATTTTATAGACATAATCTCAAAGGTGATATACAAGAATGAATAGTAAATGTGATGAAAGAGATATACTAGACAATAATTGGAGATAAAAAGTACATTTTATAGAATTTAATATAAATAAAAGTAACTATGAATAGTTTGATCCTGAAATAATATAAGATGTTTGATATATCAGAAAATTAGCAGGTATGAAGGACTGAAAAATTTCAAAAGAACTTTATACTAGATAGCGTATGCACCAGAAAACACCATCATTAGAATAAAATATAACAAATAGAAACATTATAATATATTAATTTTTTTAAAATTAAATCAAATTTCTTTAATTTATTTATTTATAGGAAATAATGAGTTTATCATGTATTAAATGAAATATAATTTCTTTCTTTCATTACATGCAACACTGAGTTTATATTTCATTATATGCATTATTGAGTTTAAACAAAATGAGAAATATTTTTGAAATATTATTATTTAATATAATATTTATAACCTATCCAACAATTTTTTGGGTATAAATAGAACTATATAAAATATTAAAATTTAGTTCATCTAGTTATTTGAAATAAAATAATAATCATTTAAAAGAAATAGAAATGTATTCTAAAAACTATATTTTTTAAAAGTCTATTTAGTTTCTCATTTCCCACATAATGTAAAATTTATTTTTACCAATTATAAAAAGATATTTCAAAAAAATAAACAAAAGTTTTGAAATAATTATATCATAATAATCTCTCAATGAATTTATTAATTTTTTCTGAATAGAATCAATTTTTTATTAATAGTGAATAATACCGAATTTTAATTTAAAACTATAATTTTGAAATTATTTATAAGGTAAAGTAAAATATTTATTTTGTTTCCAAGAAAAATATGTTCAAATATATATTAATTAATGAAATTATATAATTTTTAATAATTTTAATAATTAATTTTCATATAATAACATTGTAAACATTTGACCATTTTCTCTTAAAAAACCTTCATTCTGTTTGTGTTTATGGCATTAATTTCAGTTTAAATTTTAAAAAAAAATTGAGTTTAATTTAAAAAATGGGTTCCATTTTTATAATTAATAATAATGTATAATTTCAAAAAATTCAAACTAATATTTGATAAAAATAAATTTTCACAAAAGAAAAAAATATTTTCCATGATTAAGGTAAAAATGGATTTACCTATGCTGAAAAGGGTTAAAATATCATACCAACTTCCCAATTACAAATTGGAAATCCATATATCGACTTGTATATTCTATTTTGGATAATTTTCTATATTGGAGGCATGTTTCATGATAGAAACATGGGTATAATTGAATATTTAAAAAACATTACAAGTGTTCCACTCAGCTCACATATATAAGGCCACCCTACCTCCTCTCTTCTTCACACCTTCCCACCATTTAGTTTCAGCCAGTGCCTAAAAAAACAAATTTATACACATAACTCCTGTAATAATATAATCCTTTTTAGGGAGAAATCCAACATAGGAAGGTTTGGGGTTCAAATCTAAGGATGATTGTTGTAGAAGTGGTAATGTTCTTCAACGTCTATATTTATTTTATTTCTTCCTCCACCTCCTTATATTCTTATTAATATTTTTGATATAATGAAATAATAATATTAAATATAAATAGATGTTTTTATTTTATTTTAATTACCTAACAACCTCCCAAATTGCATCATATTTTTCTGAAATCATTATTATTCATTACGGTGGACAACCTTCTCACGAACCAATGTGATTTGTTTTTCCATTACCACCTATCACATTTAGGAATGATAATTAATATAAATAGTATACATGATATTTACAAAATTACTATATCAATTGAGTCTTTATATCATATATACCTTTTTACTTTCCACTCCTTATGATAAAATATAATGTCTCCTATTTGTACGACGGACAACCGCCTCGTGAAGCGATGCGATTATTCTGTCACAAATGCTTTCCATAGAAAGTGAAAAATATAATCTTAATGATTATATTTGATATAATGTAATAATTATTTAAATTTATCATTCATAAAATAATATATTTACCTTTTTCATTATTAAATTTTCCCTTAATGAATTATGAAAACGTTGTTCGAGTACGGGTGGACTACCACCTCCAGGAAATCATGTCATTATCCTTTCATCACAACACCACATAGATTTTAAATATAAATAAAATTTAATAATTTATTATATTATAATAATTAAATAAATATAAAACATTATGTAACATATTTTCATAATGATGGTGAAAAAATGGAAACATTACTCAAGCATTCATACGACCAACCATCTCTAGCACCATAAATTACATAATTTCTCAACACTATCATTACTAATTGATTTTAAAATTATATTTGACATATAAATATCATGATTAGTTCATTAATATTATTTTTTATGTGATGGAACTATATAATATTAAAAATCACTAGATATTTCCGGACGAAACATGGATGAGAAGTTAAGGAAATTAACCCTCGAAACAACGAATATAATGAAATATTATTAATGAACACATTAAAAGATGTTATAAAAGGATCATATATGAAAATATAAATATTAGTACGGTTAAAAAATAGGTTAATGACATGTTTAAAAACACTATTCTATTGGTTAAATAATGTTCAACCAAAATTAAGCATGATGTAATATTTTTTGTCTAATTATAATTTTATTGAGGGATATTATAATGTTATGACCATAATTTATATTATATAGTGTCTATACATCCCCATGGAAATTTTATATAATTATTCATTAATAATTCAAGGTATTTTCTATTTCAATTTTAATCATTTTATCTTCGTGAATTTGACATGAAAATTTCCAGGTGGCTATGAATTTCTTAAATCAATAACATTTCATTATATTACAGAACATATTTTTTATCATTGATATTCAATGATTATGACAATACTTAATTTTATTATCTTATTTATAATTTTGACTTTTTATGTGTACTTTACATTGATTCAAATAATTTATTAGTATATTAGTTCTCTCTTTAACATAATAATCATTGTAAGGTTTTATTTCACAATCTCATACATATTGAGATGGTTTAATCTTGAGTTTTAGTTGAAGGATATTATTTTATCAATATATAAATAAACCAAATTAATTTTCTTATCATATAATTATACATGATATTTTCATATAATATTACCATGTACTACTTTTTTAAACAAAATAATTGATAAAATGTAATTTATAAAATCCAAAATCATTTCCATTTTTTGTTCATAAATCTATTTTCTTCAATAGACGTGTATTTTAAAATTGTTTTTAAAAATATAATGGATATTTTATAAAAATTCAATGAATTATTTTAGCAATTTTTTATTTTTGTAAGAAATTAAAAATAATCTTCTTATAGTTAACTATACAAAGCATGTTTACAAAATTTTTATACAAATAAAAGAAATGTCATTTTTTACTTTTATGGAATGTAATGAATTACCATTCGATATGACTATAAAATATTATAGTATTATTTTCAATTTTATAATGGAAATTTTAATCCAATATTTCTCTAATATTCGTTAAATTAATTGGTAATAAAAGTAATTATAAAAATTATTTAAGTATTTAAATTAAAATGGATAATATTTTTTCCTCAATACAGATTTAATGGTATTTATATGGTATTTATGTTAATAAATGATTAAAGTCCTTCTTTATACATCTATGACATAAAGTATAGGTTGTATCGAAACCATTCCTATTCTCCCTCCATATGGGTTGTGAATACTTTAAAATATTATAATATTGATATTCAATTCTTTGATTCATTTATGGGGTGAACAAATTATGCATGAAATGTTTATTTTCTTATTATCATTGGACAATAAATTCCGCTAAAATATCAATATTATTCAACATGGATATGTTAATTTTTTAAATTGTATATAATTTCTACATATATTTTCTTATATTGTAATTCATCTATTTGTCTAGGGAAATATTGTTAAATAAATATTCTTCACTCAATATTGATATTTGATGATTCATAGATTTTAATGATTAACATTGTTATTAAATACACAAAGAATTATTTGGACATGAATTAAATGGATAAGGCCTAGTTATTAGTAGCCCCTTCATGTATCTGTTGTCTCATGGGATGAATCAGTTAGACAACATTAGTTAAATGTTTTCTACCCTTCAATTTTAAGTTGCATTGAAGATAGATCGTGATGGTAGTGGTGTTATACTCCTGGTAAAAATAATGTCAAATATTTTATATTTTATTTAATTATTCATTTTCCTATTATTTTCCATGTGATTATCACGATGATATAGTCTCTAGTTTAATTTCATTCTCAGTTTATTGATTAAATTACATGTGTTTTCAGTTATTTAATCTACCATATTAACTATGCCTTATCTCATTATGATAGTCATTTTATTGATAAAAAAGTTTCTATTTTTAGTAATTTACCTTTCCATATTGACTATGATAATTAAATTATTTAAATAGAATTTTTGATCCATTATTCACCTTTAAATTTTGAATATCCTCATTGATTCATGGTAGCTTCTATTGTATATAACCCTTATTAAGAATTTGAGCTCAAATTTATTTTGTTTCCATTAGAATGATATGAAATAGAAATTTTTTAATGGGTTTTCTAGGATATAGTTTTTTTCCTTGTTATTTATTATATTTTATATTCATTTTGTAATGTAAAATGTCTATCTTGTATGATTTTGGTTCGAAAAAATTAATAAATGGATAGGTTATTTAGTATTTTATTCCTTATATCCATGCCAATTTATTAAATCAGAAACTAGCCTTGGGATACATGGTAACAAGTCACTACCGTTGGTACCTGATGTAGTTTAGTATATTCCATAAAAACTAGAATTAGGAATACAATGATTATGGAAAGTAATCATATAATAAACATTTAGGATATGTATTGGATAACCGTAATGTTTTATTAAGGGTGATATTTTTAGGTTTTTCTTAGAAATACATAATTTTTAGGATAACACATGTAGATGTTGTTCTGAAATAGTGGAACATAGGTGTAACAACATTTAATGGGGCTTATTGTGATTGACCTGATCATAACCTTGTGCGTGACAAAGATCCTTACGATGCACCTAGATTGACAATCCCAAAGTATATGCTTAGGATAACTCCCCTTTTATTTAAAAATCATTTTGAATGATTTGAATAGATGATAAAAATGAATTAATATAGATAAACCTAATGTATCATATATTGAAAAGAAGGTGTCTCAATTAAATACTAAAATGTGTTATGTGTGAAAAACAAGGGCATAATGCAATGAATTGGGAATAAAAAATTAAGATTTCGATTGAATGAGATAAATCTAACTTGGAGGGGTAAATTAATATTTTGTTCACATAAATATGGATAACATAAGAAATATCTGATTAAATTTCCTCTTCTAATAGTTATACCTAAGAACAAATACGAGATTATTTCAAAATAAAAGAGATACAATATATATATATTTTGGAACAAAAAATTAATTTTTTGATGCATTTTACCATTGGTATGTTTCCTATATGAAACATTAAAAATCATTATATTTTGTTAAATTTTAATATAATATATTATAATTCAATAAAATTAGAGTTATAGATAAAAACATGGGATTATTAGTTTAATATTGGTCATATTTTCCACTTCGTAAATACCTCTTATTTAGGTTCAAAGTAATTATTGTCTAACATGAATAAGGATATGTTTGGAGAAATTTATAGCCATATAACACACTAGTTTAATATAATTTTTATAGGTAAGTTATTTCAGGAATTATAAATTTTCATTTTTTAGGAAATATTTTAATCATATTGATAACCAATAGGGTTAAAAGGATCATTAATAATGTTGTAATAATATACAAATTAGATTATTAGAAATTGTGGAGAAAATAAGATGTATTCAAAACCATAGTAAAAAGGTTATTTACTGATCATTTATATATATATGAAGTAAATAGATTAAGTACTTACATATAACCATCAAGATATCCTTATTTATATTTGATTATTTAATTTATTTTGAAAATAAATATTATTGATGAATTAGTGGTGTAATTATTCAGGTTTACATATTAATCTATTTTAAAATATATCTTGATCTTACCAATTTGGTTTTGGGAAAAATTTAGAGACATACCAAAATTATTTCCACTTTTTTATGGATCTTATAATAAGTTAAAAGAGAATTATAGTGATTTGGGACTAATAAATTTATTGTTTCTATATAAATTTATTAGAGTAGGAAATAAATTTGAAATTTATTAAAGAATAACCAATTAAAGAAATTGTTCTTAAGAAACATAAATGACTCATGTATGTATATTTTCTTATATCATTAGAAAGTAAAAAAATTCCTCCAATTTTAGAAAATGATCTTTAAATAAAATTTTATCATATATCCTTGATTTGTGATTACATAAATTTAGTCTTTAACACATATTTGATTAATTGTTATGAGGTACTTAAAATTCAATTGTTCGTCCACTTTATTCTAATCAATGAACTCAATTAATCTATATAATTATTTATGTTTTTCATCATTTCCAAAATCATCAAATTAAATAAATTTTATTATATATAGAAACCTAGTTGTATGTTATCAATATGAACTAGTTAATTTGAATTCTATATTATTAAGAGGGTGTTTTGCTAACCCTTATACAATGTGTTTCAAAAAAATGTATTTCAAAATTCCAAAACCCAAATTCTAAAGATTGAGTTTAGATTGTGAGCACACATTTTATTTATATTGGCAATAATGTGACAGCCTAAAATTCTAAAAAAATTATATTTGATTATGTATGTGAAATTAAACAAAAATCATAGAAAAAAAGTATAACACCCTGAGACCTTATGATATTTATAAATTTTAAATAAATTTAATATATTAAATTAATTAAATGATTCAAAAGACTGAGTTTATCTATTTCTATATTTGGCACTATGTTTAGAATGAATTACATATAAAATTGATAATATTAAGCATTACAATGAACACCGAGTTTAAAAGAAATGTGAAATATTATTAAATTATTTTTATTTATTATAATTGAAATAAACTAGAAATTAAATTTTTTGGTAATAATATTAATAATTAAATTACTTAAATCACTATAATCAATTTATTAAAATAATATAAGAATCATTTAAAATAAAAATAATTGTTTTTTGAAAAAGTGTATTTTTCTAAAAGATCATTTAACCGCACTTTTGAAAAATAACTTAAAATTATTTTATACTAATTTTATAAATTTTATTTGGAAAAAATAATATTTATTTATTAAATCATCATTTTAAAATTATCTTATAGTTAATTTATTGCAATCTTTCCAAAATGTTTTATTTTTTGATTAATAGTGAAAAAATTGAATTTTAATTTAAAATTGTCTTTCATTTAAATTATTTGTAATGTCAAATTATGTATATCATTCGTATTATGGTAAAATTAGTTCAATTGTAAAATTATATCAATTTGATAACATTTAATAAATTTAGTTCATTGTAATATGTTTGATATTGAATTTTGATTTAAAAAATTCAAATTCTTTTGAACATTATCTCCTTGAAATCATACCATCTCGTCGCATCTACGGTTCACATTAAAATTTTAAATTATAGGAATATAATTTGAAAAAATTGATTCCATATTTTTAATGATCCTAATTAATAATATCTAAAATTATCACCATAATAATTAATCAAAATGAATGGTATAAATGGTAAAAATTATTTATTGCAGTTATGGAAAAATGGATTTACTAGGTGTCAGTATAAAAAAGGTAAGTGTAAAAAATGAAATACCCTAATGTAATTCAACATTTTTATGGAAATATATCGACCTCATATCATATATGATTTTTCATTTCCCATTTTCGATGATTTTGGAAAGATAAAAACAATTTTACGATTGAATCTTTTAAATAAAATTACATGTGTTCCATGAACCTCGCTTATAAAAGGCCTCACCTCTCCAATCTAGTCCAAAACATAAATTACATTTATTTTTTCCATGAACTAACCTAATATATTCCATAATTACCTTCCATCATACTGAGATCCTTATTTAACGCAAATATCCATCTGAGGAAGGCTTTTGGGGAGAACCTAAGGAGGATACTCGAAAAAGAGTTAACATTATTTATCAAGAATATTATTTTTATTCATTAATACATCTACATAATTTCTTATTAAACCATTATGATATAATTTAATAAATATATTCCAAATAATTATATATTTTAATTTTATTTTCATGAACTACATCCATACCCACATCCATAAAATATTTATGAAATAATCATTCGTGTGTACGGTGGACTACCACCTCATGAACTAAGGTAATTCGTTTTTCAATTACCTCATCTCATAGTCAAGTATGATGATTTATATAAATTATATAAATTATATTTATAAAATAATTATACCTTTATATTGATTATAAAATATATAACTTTTTAATTTCTATTTCATAAGATATATAATAACATCTCTTGTGTGTATGACTCACTATATCCTCACGAAGTGATGTTATATAGTTCTACCTAAGACCATTCATTTAAAGTGATAAGGATAAATATGTTGATTATATTTGATAAAAATTAAATAATTATGGTATTTATCATTTATATAATATAATATATATATTCTTTATTCTTACCATTTCACTGAAAGAAAGATGATAACATTAGTCATGTATTTGTGGACTACTTCCTTCATGAAATAATGTTACTCTGTTTTCATCACGAAACCACATGGATGATATATATAAAAATATTTAAATAAGTAATATGGTATATATAATATTATTAAGATTCCTCAAAGACAAAAATATTACCTACCTTCTATCCATAATGATCAATGAAAAACAGAAACGTTACACATGCATATGTATGGCCTACCATCTCTACATTCGTAACATACTTAATTTATCAAATAGTTAATTCATTATTGTTTTTAAATTATAATGGACATATAAATATGATAATTGTTTTCATTATAATTATCCTTTATATGATGTAACTATATAATATCTGCATGAACTAGATCATTCAAGATGAAATATGAATGATAAAATAGGGAAACTAACTCTCGAAACAACGAAAACAATGAATGATTATTTAGTAAAGAATGATAATATGTTATAAAAGGACCATATATGAAATTTTAAATAATAATACGGTTGTATAAAAATTTAATTTTTTTAAAATCACAATTTTGGTGACTACTATATGTTCGACCAAAAAGGATGCGTGAGGTAAGGGATTTTATCTCAATTTAATTTCGTGTATAGATAAAATATTGTTATGAACCTAGTTTATTTTAAATAGTGTATATAAATACCATTTTGAATTTTATATAATGATTAATTAATATTTTATTTTATTTTATTTTTCAATTTGAATATTTTCATCCAAGGGGTTTTAAATTCAAAATTACCAAGTCGTAAATATCCTCACAACTCAATTTATTTTGATTGGGTTATATAATTTAATTATTGTCATGGATATTATAATATTATTTTTATAAGTTAATTTTATTATCTTTTGTTTTATATCAATTTTTATGTTTATTTATAATTCACACACGTAATCGATTCTTTAATTAATTTCACTTTAATGTTTTGATCATTGTAAGGGTTTATTTTCCAATCTCATTCTAATGAAGATTAATTTTTATGGAGTTCCAGTTGAAGGAAATTATTTTATAATTTATTAAATAAAAAAATTTAATTATATAATGTCTTATTATTAAAGATATTTTTAGGTAATAATACCGTTTATACTCATTATTACTTACAATATTGTGATAAATTTTTTTAAGTAAATTTCAATAAAATTTTCTCTTTATTAAGAAATATATTTTCATCCAGAACCATGTTCTCTAAAAATTAAATTAGGAATGTTTTTTACCTTCATATAATTATTTCATAACAAAATTGTTATCCATTTTTTATTCTGAAAATATTTTTTAAGGAAATATTTTTATCAATTTTAGAACAGGGAAATTTTCAACCATGTTATAATGAAAAAGTAATATTCTATTTAACATGAAAGGCATGTATGGAATTACCCAGTGAGATGTCCATAATTTCATTGAATATTACTTTATATTTCATCCTAGATATGTTAGAAAAAATACTTTTCTTGAATTTAAAGAAATTTTTAGTTATTAAAAATTATTTTGAATGAATAGAATTTTGAAAAAAATTATTTAAAAAAAGTTGTTTTCAAAATGAAAAGGATATTTTCTTCAATAATTATTTTAATTATATTATTATGGAATTAATATTCATCAATGAGAACAAAAACAACATTTTAAATATTTATAATTGTGACATGATGTATTAATACCATCCTTATTCATCCTCTCTATGATTTTTGATTGTTTTTAACAAAGATGGTATTTATATTCAATTCCATTATTCATTTTTTTCTCAATTGATTTTCCATAAAATGTTACATTTATTATTCTCATTGAAAATTAAATTTCTCCAAAATTACAATATTATTTATCATAGATATGTTTATTATTTATAAATTATATCTTTTCTACATTTTCTATTTTATATTGAAATTTATTTGATTATCTAGGGAAATATTGTTACAACAGTACTCTTTACCCAATACGTATATTTATTGAAAATTATTTTTTTATTAATTTAAATTTTTTTAAATGTATGAATAATGATTTAGATATGCAAGACCTCAATGGGGAATGGTTATAGAAATCCCTTTGATGCATTAGTTTTCTTATGGGGTGAACTTGTTTTCTAGCCTTAGTTAAATGGGTTTCTTCCCACATGTTATATAATTTCTTGACGATAGATCCTGATTATAGTGGTTTCACATTCCATTGGGACATAACCTCTAATAATTAATAATTTCCTTCATTACTAATTCAGTTTTTATCATCAAAACTATTTTAGTAGTGATATTATCTCGGAATGCATTTCATTTTGAGTTTATAAATTAAATGGAATGTGTTATATATTATTTAAACTTCCATATTAAAATTTTCATATCCAGTTATGATATTCATGTTATTTGTTGAATGAAATGTTTTGTTGTCATATACCTTGCAATATTGACAATACAGGAAAAATTATTTAATGGAATGTGTGTTCTGTTATTTACATTTCCATGTTGATTATTATAATTTATTCATGATAACATCTAATGTAATTAACCCTTACTATAAATAGTATATCAATTTTTTTATTTACATTCCTATGATATGAAGTGTAAATCATTAAATGAGTTTTTAGGGATGATGTTTGTTAGTTTTTTATGTATTCTTTTTTATTTTATATTCCTAATGTAAAATGGGAATCATGTATATATCTTTTTCACCAAAACTACTATATTGTTGGGTATATCTGTATTTGATTCTATATCTCCGTGCCAATGTAATAATGTTAGACAAAATATCCATTTTATTGTGCTTGAGGTCACTTCATGACGTGAAATAAGGTATAATTTTCAATCCTAATCACTATATGTTGGAATAAGAATTATAGTTTTCATAAAAATAAAAAATATAAAACATATTATCCTTCTATATGAAAAATCAAAAAACCAGACTCTCCATTAGAAATTAACTAACCAAATAGGGAAAAAATACAACTCATCACATTACATCCAATATGTAACATGAAAATCTAAATAATATGTTAACATTAAAACATTAAATTAAACATAATGCATAATAGGATTTATGATCATTATTTTAAAAATTAGATATTAAATAAAATGAAAAATATGATATGATATATTCAATAGTGTCCTATAGACAATCTTTGAAACCAGGATTGAGATAATTCCGAACCATAAAATATATACTTCATCTCCATTTTCCACATGCTCAACCCTTATATGCAACATTACCTACGTATACATGTATAAAACTACAGTACATTACAAAAATATAGGGATTCATTCCTTTAAACTATGTCATGGATATAAAAATCTATATATACAGAAGATTTGTTTTATAGTGTGAATATAATCCTATTAGGATACTTCCAGTTATTTTATAAAATTTAATTTATAATGAAATCAAAACATTTTAGAATGAAATAATGATAAAAAAAACATTTATAAAATGGTTTTATCAACTAATGATGGGTTTTTATAAAAAAAATATTTTCAACTAATGAATTAAAAATAATTAACGTAAGGCATTTAAAATTATAACTCACAACCAAATAGATAATAGTTATATAATAATCACTATAGGGTAAAACCTAGGTTGTGTATGTGTATACAAGTACATGATAAACATTATTTATCTGTTTTTATTAAAATAATTGGAATACATAAATAACATTACATAATTATATGGAGATCAAGTCCTATTACTCCTGGAAAATAAATCAAAATTATTGGTTCCCATTATATTGGAGAAAATAATAATTTTTTTTTATATTTATAAAATATTACTAACTAGTGATGCATTATAATTTTAATTTCTGGAATAGGTCCCTATATATCTTGTGGGGATTCAAAATGAGGATCCAAAAATAATTTAAAAAAAAACCTAAAATAGACTCCCTTAACCCCTCTCATAAAACTATATATTTTCTTTATCCATTTAAAATTTTAATACATATTAGTCTAACAATAATGTATAGAAACCTATGTTCTATATCAAAATATTATAATAGAAATCAATTATTCATTTAATTTAAAAATAATCATTAGTAAAATATATAAATGCCATATTTTAGTATATTTTATAAATAATTTATCAAGGACCCTAGTTTTTTCCTACTAAATTGAAATTGTTCATATAAACTAAAATTCAATATTTAAATTAATTTTTATTAATGAATAAAAGGTAGTTTATAATCCCATGAATGGATTTAAAAGTTATTTGAAATCAAATTCATATATAATAATCTTTTTAAAACAAAATAACATGAAGTTGTTTCACCAAATATCATCAAATTCAGGAATGATAATGTTTTATGCCCCATAAATATAAAAACCCTAAAAATTTATACATTAAATAATACAAAAAAACACAACACTATTGGTTGGGGAAGAATGAAGAACAAGTATATAAATAAAATGAAAATGAAGATGATTAGATCCATTGATATTATTTTCCAAAACAAATTACATTAATAAATATATGAGTGGTGGATGATTTGTATAATCTCTATTAGAAACCACATTGGTATGAGAATAATAATATATAAGAATAGATACACTGGAACATAAAAAAACTAATCTTAAAATTAACATTCATACTATTTAAAAAAGTTGATTGGCTTCAATACATAGCTTACCAAACTATGAATTAGGCCATACAAATACTTGTGGAAAAAATTATACCTTGATACTCATCTTTCATCTATCTCCTAAATAATTATTTAAACCCATATATTTTAAAAAAAATCTAGATTTTCCATAAAATTCACCTCAACCTTAAATACACAATAAAAATAATAACAACTAAAAAAATGTATATTATTATCAATATCAGTTTTGTAGTTATCTATCTAACATATTTATAGAAGGTATCATAGAACATGATTTAATCACTAATATTTATATGAGACTACTTCAAGTTATAAAATACTTATTAACCATATCACATGTGTAACATCCCACCCTCCTCAATAGCTTGAGTTGAGGTAGAATTGCTACCTGGACTTACGTGACATCTCCAAGAAGACCAATGATTCCAATAAATTCAAATGGCTTCAATAAAGTTTTGGGTCAAATTCACCATTTAAAACATGACATCCAAAATCTATAAGACCATAACCACAACCATTATATTAAGCATGATAATAATTTAGTTCAACTCAATGTAATTTAAAATGAAAATAATTCCAAACTACACCACAACCAGAATTTGACTACCGAATTTGAAGACTAAATCTTAAAGCTCAATGAATCCAATGGAACAACAACACATATCCCAACATTCCCTATGAACCAACTCCTCAATATGTGACCATCTATCCTGAAGAACCATTAAATATGTATGATACATTTCCTTTAACTATGTTTCTATAATAAAATCTCCAAAAGAACCAATGTTCCAATGTAGGCGATGAGTAATAAAACTCTGTAGGTTTTCTCCAAATGACTTCCCCACTAATTACACTATGATATAAAATGATAGAATAATTATATGAAACAATTTATATAATTTTTTTTGAAACAGTTTATCTCACAATATAAAAAAATTTCCACAGTAAATAGTTTTTTCATCCAATAAAATTTCATAGAAAGTCACCAAACATATAATTTAACCATTTCTAAAGTCCATTTTTTTTCATAACACATCCATTTAACATTACCACACACACACTCATCCACATATAATATTTGTGTTTAACATTTAGGCTGTAACTTCATGAATATAACCTATCCCTATGCTGGTTGTACTTCATTACCATAATCAATCACATTCTATCCATGTACAAACATTAATGAAAATAACCATTACTATAAAAATCATTCCAAAAATTTTCATTAAAAATATAATATTATGGAATCCATTCCATCCATCAATCAAAAAATCATTTGAAAATTTTCATTTTAAAATAATGATACCACATTAAATTTATACCAAAACACCAAATCTTTATAAATCCATAAATTATCTCCCAATATGGTTTCCATAATGAATTGAAAAAATAATTCACTATTAATTTAAATAAAAAAAATAAATCAATAAAACATGCTCTTATAATATTAGTCATGTGTGAGCCACATTCCTCAGAAATTATGTGGGAAACGATGAACGACTTTAATTCTTCAACAAAACATGGTTGAATCTCGAAGAACCTGCCTTAGATATCATTATATAACATACACAGAACCATTTATCATCAATATTGGCATAAAATATCATATATAAATATCCAAATACTTGATTTATGATTCCAAGAGAGGTAAAATAGTACATCCATGAAAAACCATCACAAATTGAGAATTATCGATAAATGTTTTCTTTCAATTCACCATGATTCCCCCAAGAATAACTCCTAGGTCGAAGGGGAAGGACTCCATAGACTTTTAGGGGAAAGAAAACTAAATTAGGGTAACAATAGTAGATCTAATAAAAATTATTTATTCGGGGATAATCCAACTTAGATCCCATTTTCTAGGATTTAACACATAATAGTGAAAGAATGGTAGCAAGGTTAGGCAAATCGTGCGCTAACCATGAAAATGGTTATGTACCTAATAAAATGTTTACAGTATGGTGGAAACGTGGTTTGGGCATAATTTATTCCTAAATATTAACCTTCCATGTTTCCACTTCCTCACTATCCAAGGTTTCATATAGGAGATTCATGGTTTGTACTAATCATGCTTAAATTGTGCACCTCTTGAGAAGAACTATAAATTTTCTCAATGTATTATAATACATCCCAAAATTCCCCCCAAAACAATACATACATTAAAATAATAAAATTTGGGTTAGATACATAACTAATCAGGTATTAAATTCTCCTTACCATTTTCTTATTCATACCTAGAAATTAGAAAAACACCATTTTCCTGAAAGAGTCCAGTCCATTTCTCTACTAGTTCCTTCTCCTGTCCAAAAGTTTCTCCAAAATTATGAACATGTTTCCACAGAAACACTACTAGAATGATGATTTTTCCATGATAGATTATCCTTTACTATCCATAGTACTTATAAGCAAATGATCCAATGAATAATTCAGCTCTATGTCAACATGATCCCATCAAATCACATGGTGAGAATCATAATGAAACTTTTCAAATAGTATATACGAAACATATTATGAATTGAATAGAAACATGGAGGAAAATAAAACCTATATTCCACCTCAAAATCACATTATGACATATGAAAATAGGAAATGTATGTAGGAAATATTATTACCTAATTTCCAAAATGATGATACCCAAGCACTATAGAGATTATCAAGAACACATGATCACTCAACTCGAATAAAAGCATGTTTCGATTTTGATTAACATAAGATTTATGAGGACTATGAGAAATATACATTATCTTATTGATCAAATCAATAATCCATATTTTTTATTGGAAATGGACTTTCCCATATAGTGAAGAATCACCTATTTCCTCCCAATAATATGGAGAATGATAAGAATGCCTATATAATGATTTAAAAAGAGCAATATGTATTGAGTCTTGATAAATTTTTGTTACATGAGAACACTTTTATTGGTATTTTCTCCTCCAATGAGCCACCAAAATCCATTATAAGTTCATAAAAATTGTCTTCCAATGATTCTATAATCCTTTCGGATTTCCCATCCATCATTGGATTATACACCGTACTCATAGTCAACTATGTTCCAAGGGATTTCTATAAGGATTTGTCGAAATGAGATGTAAACCTCAAATATCTATATAATACTAATGAAATAGTTATTTTATAACTATTTATAACTTCTAGTTTATAGATTTTTTACATGTGCTCCACGGTATGTGATTCACATATAAGGATAAAATGGTCTGACATTCAATGTTAATCTTCTATCAACCATATGGCATCATGTTTCCAAACCATTTTTGGGAGACCTAAGTCAAATTCTATGGCTATATTCTCTAATTTAAAAATAGGAATTTTTAAATATATAAAGGTACCTTCTAGATACTTGTGCACTACCTTAACCTATAAATATGTAAGACAGTTAGAAACAAAATAAGAAGCCATTATTTCCATAATAAAGCTCCAATATATTGATTTTAGTGACTTATACATCTTATGTATTATAGAATGAACATAAAATTTATAATGGTTGTAATCCTGATGTTTTTTTCCAAATTATCTATAGGTACGACCATCCGATCTCGAAACAATAAAACAGAACTCCCATCTAGTTTCCATCACTCAATGGTCTTCCACCATTGAGTTTTGACCTCATAGAAAAACTTTCTAAATAATATTTATATGAATTTTTATCCATATAGGAAAAATCATCAACAAAATAATATAGAACAAAAAATACAACAATACATCGTTCTTCACATTCCATGTCCATGTCAGATATCACCGATATAAGCTTCCACAAATCAAAATATTCTTTTTCAAACATACTATAATACTTAATGCTTAATTTTTTATCCAAAAAATTCCGATTTCCTAGTGTATACATTAAATTAATGTAATAATTTTTGAGGTACTCAATCCATATTATTTATCTCAAGTTCAAAAATATTTTTTATAAAGTAACTTTCAAGATCTAATGATCTGTAGACACTCTAAATTTCTCACTAAAGAGGTAAATATGACATTTATTCAATGCATGGAAAATGAAATTCAAATCCAAATAATTTTTTGATTAGTTCTTATACATAAACTTTAACTATAGTTATACATTAACAATAATGTGATCTCCTGGGATAAGAACACATTCAAACCTAGATCCCAAATAATCACAATACAACACGTACCCTTTTCCTAATTCTATAAAAATAATGATTGGTGTTGATGTATAGAGATAAGTTAGCACTTGAAAATACATTAGACTTTAATTATTACATAGGAATGGAATATTGTTTCCTGTTAATTCTATCATTGGTGAATTTAGTCGTGAAAAATCATGAACAATGAATTGGTAATAACCATCCAATCCAAGAAACAATGAATCTCAAAAACATTCCTTAGAGGTTTCCAAGAGATAACCGATTCCATCTTTTTTGGATCCACAGAATCACCACATTAAAAAATTACATGTCCATTAAAAATGTACATATCCTCTCCCAATATCTGTAAGAACTAGAGATTTTTTGAGATATATTATTTTTATTTTATTTGATGTCTTGTGTTTTATGCTACACTAAGATTAGCTTGCGCTATACGCAACACCGTATTAGATTGCATTATACACAACACTATTCATGTATTGTGTTACATATAATTTCATGCTACTTTAATATAATTAATTTCATTCTAGTCAATTTATAGGTGATAAATAAATATTATAACCTAGTCATTATAATGGAGGGTATGAATAGTATTAACATCCTTCTAAAGAAATTAATTAAATGAAAATAAGTGATTCTATAAAATAATAAAATCACAATTTTGGGATTTTATTAGTGAAATATGTATGTAATATATTCAATTTAATGTTTCAAATTCATATTATAAGTTTTCTAGATATGATATAATAAAAAAATAAATATTTTTTTAGATAAAAGAAATTTTTTTTAAAATAAAATTTTACCTCCTTTTGATGGTGAACCCTTTTTAAATCTTGTTTTAACAATTTTATATGTTATATTTGAAATAACAAACTTTTTCTTTATATGTGGGACATAAAAATTTTACTTTCTTGAAGTATTTTTATTTTTTCGATGAAATTCATATTTTTATGAATAGCGAAACATACTACATTATAATTAAAAACTGTATTTTTGTTTAATTTATTTATATAGTTAGATTATATTTTTAATTGGAAATAAAGTGTAAATGGTTTATTTTTTACCACTTAATAAAATTTTGGTCATTGGAGGTAATTTCATGTTTAAATTGAACATAAACATATATTAATTTATTGATTGTTTTTACTTTTTAAAAACATGCTTTCTGGTTTGGACAATAGGAATTATTTTTAAATTTATTAACGAAACTTGTATGTATTACATTTTAAAAAATGGAATAAATTTTTTTAATTAGTGGGTCCAAATTATGTTAATAGGTTACTTTTATTTATTGGACATTATGAATAGTAACTATGGTAATTTTTATTTACCACAGTTAAATGAAAATCGTGAAAATTATGGTAATAAACAATATAAAATTACCCTAACACCTTCCCAAATCCAATTGGACGAATTAAAGTCGACCAATATCACATAAGTGTCGTAATTGATTCATTTAATGGTCTTTTTTACATGTAAGAGATGTTATTATAATTTTAACAAAAGAAAGTGGCAATATGCCACTCTCTTATCTCTTATTAGTATAATAAATTTAATGTTGTGATAAACTTGATAAAACTTTTGAAATAAATATTATCCAAACATAAAATTAAATTATATACATAATATGAATTTATTTAGTGTTTTTAGAGATTAAATAATTATGATTAATGTTGACTAAATAGTGATGTAGAAAATGTTTATTAATAAAAATATAAAATAAATGGTTTTAAAAATATTAAAAGAAATAAAAATGAACTAATTAATGTGGTCCTGTAATTTTATAGTTGAGTATGACATGTTAGGAGTGTACTTAATATTATGGCTTGAATTTATTTTATTTTTTGATTTTCTTTTATTTCAAATAAATTAATAGTGTCAAAATTGACACTGTTGATATTTTATTAAAATAACATATTATAAAATTATTTAAAAATCAAAAAAATATTAAAAAATTAAAAATTTAAACTTATAAGGTATAAAATTACATAAAGTACCTAATTATGGATAATTGAAAACTCTTGAATAATTATTTATAACAATTAAATATATATAATATTATTACCATAATTAAAATTAAATAGATTAAACAAGGAGAAATCGAAATGATAATGTATAAAATAAAATCAAAATATATATATAATTTTTTTTTGGTTTAGAGGATGCCGACCCATACTCATCGTATCTTTAAAATAATCCACATTTGAGGCATTTTAATTTCAAAATAAATTTATATAAATTTAATATTTTTATTATTTCAAATTATGGCCCGACCCACTCTTATAAAAGGTATCACTACAATAGAAAATTTCTTTAACGTATGTTTTTTAGCGGCGGTTTTGGGAACCACTGCTAAACCGTTTTTTAAAATGGTTTCACCGCGATTTATAATAAACCACCATGAATTTTTTTTTAAACACTGATGACCCTTTCCCCCACCCTTTCCCCCACTTCTCCCCACTTCCCCTGCATCCCCCGCAACCCCAAATCCCTACAACCCTGGTGAACCCGTGATCCCAACGATCCCGACCCCCTGTGACCCCGACGACCCCGTGACCTCAGCCACCCCGTGACCCCGACGACCCAGGCGACCCCACGACACCACAACCCCGGCGACCCCGGCTCCCCATGACCCCGACGACCCCACGACCCCATGTTTCCCCAGGTTTCCCTCTTTCTATATTATTTTCGGTTTTAATTAGTATTTTGGATGTCATAAGGTACTTTCACGTGAATTTTGGTCTTGTGAATACCTCATTGATTTGGTTTTTTCCACGTCAAGGTTGTGTGTGCCTATGATTGAGCTTTGTGGAGGTTGGTTCTAGATTGGTTGGGAATGATAATACATATGAAATCATGCTCACATAACTAATATAAAAATTTATATTATTGATAACATGAGAGTTTTGATCTTTTGGAGGTTTCTGTGACATGAAGACCATGTAGTTGAGGTTCTAGTTGTACCATGTTGAGCATTGCAACCTAGGTAAAAAATAAAGGATGTTATTAATTTGAATTTTCTGTGGGTTTGTTTTTCACTTTAGATTTTAGATTTGGGATCTTTAATGGAAGTTAATTTTAGGGATAGTTTTAAGGTTTGTGGGCTTTTGGTGGAATTTAGGTTCTTGGTTGTGTTTTTTCACGAGTTATATGTTTTGTCTAAATTTCACTATTTTAGATTATCCCTAAATGGTGCAGAGATATATGGTATGCCTCAAACTATTTTGGGTTTTTTGGTTCATGTTTATTGTTTTAATTTGATTAGAGATGATGGATAAATTTTATAGAATAGTTTAATCTTCCTAGATGTGTTTTTTGTTTGGATTTAATTCTCTCAGATACCCCTAAGTTGTTTTCCCACCCAACCACCTCTTGAAATGAGGTATAATGGGGTTATATCATTTTGAATTTTATACTTATACAAATTAAATTCTCTAGAAAGAATGTGTCATTAGAGGGTTTATTTTTACATCCCATGAAATAATTTTCTAATTTTTTATTGATTTTAAGGCTATTTTTTTAGTTTACTCATTTTTTTAGTGATTGAATTTTGGGAGTGGTGTTGTCTAGATAAGTTTAACATGCTATGTTCTTGAAGCACCATGTGTGTGGTGTCACCTCTAGCTATTTAAATGTATAAAGAACCTCTTAAACACCCATATTAGAAGGAATTTTGATGTAGGGGTTTCCCTATATGAAATAGGGGGAGGGTCAACTCAGTTTTTGAGGATCCATAGTGGTGGTTGGTTATAGTGGCTTCATAGGGGGATAAAACAGGGAGGCTTCTATAGTATTGTTATCTTACTACATATATTTGGGTAATAGTGGCTTCATGGGGGGATAAAACAGGGAGGCTTCTACGGTATCATTAGCTTCCTACTTATAGAATCAATTAAATAGTATTTGGATCCCAACATCACTGTAAAAATCTAAGCTGTGATAAAATGTGTTTGGTGCCAATTTTTTCTATCATCATGGGGATAAAGGAGAGTATTGATAAAGTGGAGTTTCTTCTCTAACTCTTTTATGGCTTGGGCACAATTGGGTTCAATTAATGGAACTTATATGCTCTTATCCACCATTTTCTCACTTCCTGAGAGGAATAGGTATTCCAAGAATATTGTCTCCTCTTATACAATATTTCTAACCATCAATATAAAGATATAGAGGATTCTATTAAGTAGTTGCATAATTTTTCTATTTAAGAAGCATGTCCTCATGATTGAATAGCTATGAAGATATAAAAACCACGGGAACATGAGGATCATGTGGAAAGGGTGTAGGTGTAGCTACTATCAGCAGACA
The DNA here is from genome assembly GCA_963277665.1 of Viscum album. Lineage (NCBI taxonomy): Eukaryota > Viridiplantae > Streptophyta > Magnoliopsida > Santalales > Viscaceae > Viscum > Viscum album. The sequence goes on along the minus strand of OY728120.1, from coordinate 1,998,649,565 downwards.
TAAGGATTGAGCCCATTATATGAAGGAGTTTAAAACTAACCTCCCATGTTAAGAAGACACATCCATTGGATTAATTGAACGATATTAAACAAATGAACCTTCAGTAGTCCATCAACAATTATCATCAGGAATTGTATTATTTTTTAGATTTGGATGATTTGAGTATATGATAGTTTTTTTTATCATTTTTCATTACATGTAACATCGAAGAGAGACTCCAGAATATGGATCCTCTTCTCGTTTGTTTTTATTAATGAATGAAGATTTTTTATTCTTAATTTTCATCCATTCCGTAGATTTTTTTATCTTGATTAACACTTCATAATATCCGATGAAATTTTTAGAGGAAACATCATTAAAATATTCTAAAACCAATTGAACATTGAATTTGTAATGCATAAAGTCAAATATGGTTCTAAAAAATTCTTGAGTTAGAAATATTTCCTCGGGTTCATGGATCATGTTTGGGTTTAGGCATAAGTACAATAACTATAACACTACATTTAGTCTATTTGGATGAATTATTTCATTTTGATCATGGATCATAGATGGATATAGACCTAACTACCATCAAATTAACACTATAGTTAGTTCATTTGGATTAATTAGTTCCTCCTTTATATGTATCATGGATGGGTATAGGAATAACTACCATCACTAAAACACTTTTTTTAGTTCATTTGGATAATCTAGTTCACTCAACATGATAAGGATCGCAAAGGGTTAGATTTAGAGTGTGGATTCCAATGTTTAAAAGGGTTTGATCACTCCAAAATTATTTCTTCACACATTTCTTAAATATACCTCTGGACTTATAAAATGGGGATGAGAGAACAAGTGAATGCTTAAAAATTTTCATAGTCAAAAGGGCCTAGCGAGCATAGCCTGACTTCTTCTAGATTAATATTATGAACCCCACATGCTTTAAGTCATTTATTTTATCACCTTAAATTTTTCTTGATCCTCATATTGGGGAGGCCTAGTTCACAAGGAATTGTCTTCTTATTAGGTTTCCCTTTATATATTTTCATCCTTACACGATTTCTTAAATTTTTCAATTCCAAATGCTTTACTTAGATTAGGTTAGCATCATATCCAGTAGGTGGAGACTCAATTTTTACCTAGGGTTCTCTTTAAAATTGTTCACCATACTGAGTTGTGTCTCAATTTACTTATATAGTTTTAGTTCATGCAATTTTTACTGATATATATGATGTCTATGGTTAGAAAGAATTGACCCAGGTGCACATTGTTTATGTTTATGATGTGTGGACCATAAGCTGTGGTAGCCTACATGAAGATATATTTCAGGTTAACCTGATATGAATTGGTAAAATATGGTATCATTAATATGGATGATCTCATAATTAATTATAACTCAATAAAACTAATCATAATGACCAATGTTGTTGATAATTGTGGGGTTTTTCACTCTTTGAGATTGTTTTAGTGCGTGGTTGTGTGATATCAAGAGGAAAATATATGCACTCTCTAATCATAAATGGAAGCAATGGCATAAGGGATGTCCCACTTTTACTACCTGGCTTGAAGGTATTAGATACAGTCTTGGAACATGGGTTATTTAGTTTATGGTCATGAAGCCCAAACCATTTTCTTTGTGATTTAGAGTCACACAATCAGGACAAATTAAGGGTTACATTATGCTATTTCTATGCTTCTTCCTCAAGATTGGAAACATTATTTTTTTCCTCATGAACTGTGATTCCAACCAAGTTATACTTATGTTACTTTTTGTTATCTAATAATATATTTTGATGCTATAAAGGATATCAATAGTAAAGGGTTGAAAATTTGTAGATTTGGGAGAAACATGTTAGGAATACTATTTAGCATAATTTTTAGTATTGACCATATGGAAATTGAGTAATATGGCATTTTTAGTACACTTTTTCTCTTTACCAAAGAAACTTACCCTATCCCAAACACTAGAGGGTACATATCTAACTTAGAGTCTCATCTTTATTATATTATGTTTCTGTAATCTGACATTATCATATATATCAATATCTTTCTCTATTTAGTAGTAACTATGTGTTTTAATTTTTATTATTATTATTGTGTATTCACATTGTGATATACATGGATAAAAACTGTATCAAATTACTACGGAACACACCAAATTATGATAAGTGTTTGAATGGGTTTTTAGATTTTGTAATTTATAATCAATCCGTTGAATGGAGAATAAGATGTCCATGTCCTAAATGTAAATTTAGAACATGGTGGAAGAGTGATGATGTTTATGAAAATTTAATACAGAATCAATTCCCTGGTCTATATTTCTGTTGGGTTTGGCATGGAGAATCGAACATTACAGAAATATTGAGCACTGATGTTAATCCACAGAATGAGTTCCCAAGATTGTCAAAAATGGAAAATCAAATGCAAAACCTCATAAATGATGCATTTGGAACTGCAAGACACTACTATCAGCATCAAAACATATCAGAATAACCAGATGAGGGTGCTACAAATTGCAACGTGACAAGTAATGTTTTTTAGACATTAACACAAGTAGATCAAGATTGTAACATATCATTGGATCCTCCTCTTGATTCTATGGAGACAAATGTAAAAGAAAACTTCACTGAGGAAAATGTGTTTTATGATTTAGTTGATGATGGAAATCAAGAGTTGTATAGTGGGTGTTTGAAATATTGAAAGCTTTCATTTCTACTGATGTTGTACCATATCAAATGTCTATGTGGAATTACAAATAAAGAAATGTCCATGATATTGGAATTTATTCTTAATGCATTTTCTGAAGAAAAAAATTCCCAGAATCTTTTTATGATATGGAAATAGTTGTTAACAAGATTGGTCTGAATTATAAAAAACTAAATGTGTGTCCTAATGATTGTATGCTTTATTGGGAAGAGGATTTAAGTAGACATAATTTCAAGAAATGTTCTTCTTCTAGATGGCAGTCAACGGGTGATGTTGGAAGTCTGAATGAACATAATTTCATGGAGAAGAAGAAAAGTAACACACCTGCAAAGGTTTTGCGTTACTTTCCCTTGAATCCTCGATTGCAATGATTATTCATGTCATCAAAAACCACCGAACACATGAAGTAGAATTCTTTAGATAAAATAAATTACGGGTTAATGAGACATCCATGAGATTCCCAATCATGGAAGACTTTTTATTCATTGCATCTAGTTTTCCCAGCTGATCCTAGGAATGTTCGATTGGTATTGGCTTCCGATGGATTCAACCCATTTGGGACTTTGAGTACCAGTTATAGCATTTGGATAGTTGTTTTGATCCCTCATAATCTACCTCCGGGGATGTGTATGCAACAAACATCTTTTATCATTTCGATGATTATTTCTTGTGAAGATGTTATAGGGAGGTCACTGCATTCCGTGGGATTTGACTTATCTCATTCGTAGATGAAAGGTGGATACTAATAATGGAAGGTCCATTCATCACAGTTGGAGGGAATCTAACTTTGCGACAGATGCACTAGCCCGCTTGGGCAGACAGGAAGAGTCTCTTGTAATTTTTGGAAGTTTGAACTCCCTCCCCATTTAGTGGTTTACCATAGTGCAGGGAGACTCCCTTGGACTCCACCACTTTCGACCTCCTTGAAGGGAGGCCACTTGTTTTGTTGTTCTATTCTGAATAATAATAAAAATTAACTTGCATGTATGGAGCAACAGTGTTGAGACATTTGATGATTCTTCTAAAACAATGTTCAAAATGCATGCTGCATTAAAGTGGACCATTAATGACTTCCCTGGGCTTGGAAATTTATCTGGTTGGAACACTTACATGGGTTTGGCTTGTCCCATTTTTAACATTGATTTTAAGCCCAAACGGCTACCTCACAGTAGAAAATGGTGCTTCTTGTTCCATCGAATATTTCTCGATGTATCTCATAGAATTCTGCTGAACATATCAAAATTTAATAGTTCCATTGATCATAGAACACCTCCAAATTTTTTAACTGGTTCTGAAATATTAAAATAGCTTGAAAATGTTGAAACATAATTTGGGAAGGTTCATCATTTGAATGATAGCAGAAAACGGGTCCGAAGTTCATCGTCAGTTGAAATCAGAATGCAACAATGGAAGAAAAAAAGTATATTCTTAAAACTCCCGTATTAGGAATTTAATTTTTTGCGGAAAAATCTTGATGTGATGAATTTTTAGAGGATTTTCTGTGATAATTTTAATTTCACATTACTTATTGAGAATGGAAAGTCAAAGGATCATCTCAATGCTTGCAAAGACTTACAAGTAATGAACATAAAACATGATCTCTGGCCAGATGAAAATGAAAAGTATTCTCCGACGATTTTTGCAATGAAAAATAGGGATAAAGATACATTCCTTTGAATTTTAAAGATTGTGAAGGTATCTTATGGGTATTTGAGTAACATCTCGGGGTGTGTTGACTTGAAGAATCGTAAGTTTCTTGGATTGAAAAGTCACGATTCACATATTTTCTGACAACAGTTACTACCATTGACATTGTGTACATTATTACATGAAAAAGTTACTAATTTTGTACTCGAATTCTGAAATTTTTCATGCAATTATGTTAGAAATCTCTACATCCATTTCATCTTGACAACCTCTAGGAGAGGGTTTTATTGACCCTTTGTGCAATGAAGATGATCTTTCTTCCATCGTTTTTTAGTGTCATGATGCATTTAACTGTGCATTTAGTTGAGGAAGCTAAATGAGGAGGCCCCGTTTATTATCGATGGATGTATCCAGTAGAGAGATATTTTATTTATATGTTTCTCATTTAAGAAAACAATTTTTGGAATTTAAATAAATGCATAATATTATTATTTTATTTCACAGATATCTTGGGAATTTGAAAGCATACGTGAGAAATAAATCACAACTAGAAGGCTCTATTGGAGAAGTCTATTTGGATGAGGAGTGTATTACCTTTTGTTCTAGATATTTGGATGATATTGAGACAATATTTAATCGATTTGGACGTGTTGACGACACATCAACTCAATATGCCTCAGAAATCAAAAATATTTCCTGCTATTGGCCGATCAGTTGGGGGGACCTCAAATGTGACACTAACAGAATTGGAATTATTACAGGCACATAGATAAGTGATGCTGAATAGTGAAATTTTAGATCCATTTATTGAAGAGTTGAGGATACAAACAATGAGACTAATGAGAGGCTGAACACGAAATGAGAAAGATATAACGAAAGATGTGAATAAAGATCTTGTAGAATGGTTTGCACGATGTGTAATTTCATAAATATTTCAATAAATACGAATACTATTTTGACACATAAATTTTGTAAATCTATTAAATTATATTTCATTTTTTAGATCATGAATACTGATACTCGAGAAGACTTGTTAAAATATTTAAAGTTTCTTACTACAGGTCCTGTAAAACAAGTTAGAAAGTTTGATGCTTATAATTTGAATGGCTTTAGATTTCGTACAGTCGATTTATAAGTGGGTTTGAAAACACAAGAATAGTGGTATATTTATATTTTCTGAAGTGGGATACTGTGGAAAGTTGCATGATATTACTAAATTAAACTACAATGGACATTTTTCTGTTGTTTTATTCAAATGAAAATGGGTCGATATTATCAGAGGTGTTAAAAGGGATTCCTTGCAATTTACTTCTGTGATCTTCTCTCGCTTGATGGATGTTGGTGATCGTGAACTGCATGATCCATATGTCTTAGAATCCCAAGAAAAAGGTTATATTATGTGAATGATGTTGTGGATGAAGGGTGGAGTGTAGTTACTCATGTAATACAATGATATTTGTATGATATGGGTGATGAAGTGGAAGATTTGACCTCTGAAATTTAATTTTATCAACAACAGGAAGCATAATTATTTGTCTATCATGATATTGGAAATTTTAGTCTTGAAAGGATAAATGAAGTGGATGAAGCAATGGACCAGGAAATCAAAATGATTGAAGGGGAAAATTATTTTATGTACAATTATTTATTCATTCAGCAACCACTTGTTTCATTTCTGCTGTCATTCATTATCATTGTTATATATACTTTGTCTGTTAGTACTGGGCATTTATTATTATTTTTAATTTTTTTATCCGCATAATTTTTTGGAAATATATATTTTGAACTTAATTTTATTTGATTAAATGACAGGAATTCCAAGGAGGAAGTGGCACACTATTTCATCTAGTTCTACGACAGCTGACGATCCATCTGGCTCCCTCCCCACGGCATCTAAGGCACTAGCTGCCTACACCCCTACACCATATCCCCATGCACCGTCTCTCACTAAATTTGTGGATGTCCCATTAGAGGCTGACTCATCGAATCCCCCTTCAGGAGCTTTAGCAGTGGGGCAGTGACACGCCTCTTCCAGTTTATCACGGATATACTGGAGTGCCACTGTCATAGGTACAAATTTTAGTTAAATAAATTTATTGCATTTTGTTTATACTAATTGTTTTCTCAATGAAGATGAAATAAATGAAACCATGGAGAAAAACATAAAAATTTCAGATGTTTGGATTATTAATGACAAGAAGGTAGTCACACCATTTGATTCTTATGGGGTCCCTATGTATGACGTCACGGGGTTACTTGGCCAGATTCTAGGCCAGCTGGCACCAAAGCCCATTTCCCTTCCTATTTCTTATGATGATTGGAGACATATGCCTACAAGCTAGAAAAATGATGTTTTTGATTCCCAAATAAAGTTAATTTTATAAAATTATGGTTTTATTGAATGTCATGTTACTAATATTTTCAAAATGAATTTCTGTATACAGATGTTCTTCCACTTTACAGTTGCTGATGTGATAGCACGGAGGTGAATGTTGAAAAATCGTGGTAAGAAATTGAAAGAGTTAAAATGGAGATTGTGGTGTGATGTAAAAGATACTTCATTGATCATGAAACAAATGTATGAGAAGCTACCCAGTGGGGTACCAAAAGAACATTATAAAGTTTTCGTTGACAGACATCATGATGAGAAGTGGATGGTATTGAAATATATATTATTATGTTATCATCATTTTACATTTATACATGTATATGAAGAGGAGATGACATTTAATACATTATTATTAAATTAAATTTTATTTATTTCAGGATCTATCAAGACAAAATGCACCAAACCGGGCTAAGCAAGTCATCCCTCACACTACGGGCTCAAAAATCATTTATAGAAAACGAACGACATTGGTAATCTTTTAATTAGTTTAAATATTTATAAGAAAATATTATCTGTTTAAAATATTGATTTATTGATTTATCTTTGCTTAATGTAGTCACAGAGTTTAGGGTATGAAGCATCCTGAACTGAACTGTGGTTGGATGTTCACAAAAAATCAGATGGAAGTTTTGTTAATGATCTTGCTAATGAAGTTGGGGTATGATGTCAATTTTCTATTATAAAAACTTATTGTCAATTTTTACTATGTTAATATATATTGATATTGGATTTATAGGTAAAAATTAAAGAACTATGGGATGCCAATCCTGCGAAGTCCTACTCAGTCTCCCAGGATAACCTAGTTGCTAAAGTCCTTGGGAAGGAGTATCCTGGTAGAGTGCTCGGGATGGGTTTTGGACCCATACCATCTGAGGTCATTGGCATGACACCAGGGATTCCAGCTGCATCTACTCCTGGTTATAGTCAGTCCATACCTGAAGATGTTTAGAGAGATATTTATTCTCTACGAACCACATTTCAAGACCAGGGGGTTCAGATATCCGCTTTGTAGAAAGCGATGACTGATATACATCAGTAGATGAGCAGATATGCCCCCGATGGTAGTGCATCGACAAGTGGTATGCAGGTAAATCACAAAAAATCAAAATAATTTAGTTTTAAAACTATTGTTGGTTTTTTGTTTTAATATAAATATGCAACAATATTTAATTTTCAACATAATGTTCTTACAGGTGACATCAGAAAGTGGAGATGGAGGTGGATAGGGTGAAGATGCTTCATCAGACCGTGAGTAGTTGTATTTTTGATGTGTTGAACAAATATGGAAACTGTTTGTTTGTATATGTAACATGTGTGGCACATAGTTTCCAGCGAAAATTTTCATGTCCTAACATTTCCTTCATTTATCAAGTTTCCTTTTATGAATTCTATTGATTTTTGAGGTTTCCTTTTATGTATTGATTTCTCGAGCGTGGTATACATCATTCCATTTAGGCCTATGAATGAATTGGTAGTCAAAATTTTGGATGACAAGGAGTTATACCCATTGTTGATGTGTTGAACAAATTGGTTCATTTCATAGTGATCAAGGGGATAGTGTTTTGGACACTTTGGTCAGGCATAATATGTAGATAGTGAATCTTCATACATTGTTAATGGTTATAATATTCTGTTCATGATGAAAAAATGTGGTCATACCTCATATAAAACCTAGGTTCCCTTTCATGGGAGATGGTATTAAACCATATAAAACCGGGATTCATTGTATGATGTGTATTTAATGATCTAAATGTCTTAAACTATATAAAATTTGGATTCCTCCTACGATAATTATGATATGTTCAAAAAAATTACCTCATATAAAACATGGAAGCATCACATTATGTGAGATGAAAAAAAATAATTTTCTTCAACAGATGACATTCAATTTTTCATCATGGTCTTGGTTGTATGATCTTACACTATGTGCAATCATATTTAGGATTTCTTCATGGGTTGAGGGGCCTATTTTATCCTATAACCCCAGGTTTTATTCACCACAAAAACATTCTTGATTCCCCCACCTCACCAATCAATACTATAACCATTTATTTCAAGAGATCCCTAGTCCAAGAATTATGACAATAAAATATGCTCATACATCCATCACATGGGTTTACTCATCCCTGGAGTTTCATCAAACATCTATGTCCACAACATTCTAGAACTATGGGTGGATTGATTCCCATTTCCATGGGATACGTATTGATGTAGATATCTTCTATCATTGAGCCTATATGATGATTCACCATATAATAATCCATTACATAATGTGTTATTGCCCCAAAACACTCACATGAGCCTCTTTTATAGAAATAATATCCTTTCATTTATGTTGACACATCAGTGGGCCAAGATGCTCTCATTTCCTGATATGAGGAAGTAAATAATGGGTATATAGATGCAAAATACCTTATAAAATCCTAATAAGACAAATTTAAACTATATCATTACCCCATTTAAAATATATATACCTATTAATGAAAGATAATTTGACCCCAAAAAATTGATATGTCTCTTAAAGAGAGATAATTTCACCTCTTATAAATTCTCGATGCCTAATATTATAGTTTGTAATTATTCAATATCGTCATCTAAGAAGGTAAACCCTTCTAGTGTTGGTATCTTTTGACACCGTGAATCATAAAAACATGTGGATTGATTCCAATAATCACGATATAAGTAGTGACATATAAATATTTAATCCATGCCACAACCCTATCCCCGACTCATTATAGGTTTCTCCATTTCCTATCTACATTGGTCAAATCTTGGAGACCTTTAACTCAAACCTATTCCTATATTTGGACCTCTAGGAATTTAATCTATTTGTAGTCATAGTCCATGTTGTATGATTTTAAACATCAAAGCCTAATGTCTCAGAAAAAAATGTTAATTAACAACCATACTCTATTAAATGAAATAAGGACGCCTCATCTGATAAGCGTGGGATGATTATAAAAATAATTACCACATATAAAACTAAGCTTCCTCATATGATATGTATGAAATGAACCACACATTACCCATATAAAACTTGTATTTCTATGAATATGAGATGATATGATATCCTTCCCAGAGATGAAATCACTCCACCGACAATAGTCTCTTACCATGTCACGCATCAAAACTTTGTTTGTCTTGTTTCCCATTATGAGGAGACACATATTGATGCATGTATATTATATCTCAGTCCCATCCCTACCAGAAACTCATCATGGGGACGTTTGCCTCTGGGCCACACTTGAATCTTGTCAACCTACATGTTTAAATATAACATTTGAGAACATGAGGAAATATCTCCCATGGAACCTAATATTCTATATGGTACATCCCCACATACACTTGTGCGGTTCACACATTCTACTATTTGGATAATCCCCACCCTACCAATCAGAAAAGGATCTATAATGAAATGATTCATGGACATAGTGCCTTACATACCATCATAGGCTCATTCAATGAAGTAAATTTACTGATAAAAATCAGATCTCATGCATTGATCTCCATAAATAGTAGATCATGATATTTTTCATCCTATCCTCAATCAGTTCAGGTATCCTATGTTTCAAACATGGTTAATAATAATTCTATTTCTGTCGATTAATCCCATTTCACTTCCCAGTTCTCAAAAGTTGTAATTTTCATCGTGATATTTTTCAGTTCACTTCTTTCCCTCATTGGGTTCACCCATATAATCAATTATAACTATATAAATATCCTTGATTCTTGAATCAATCATGGATCAACAGGGCTTATGGGTTGGGAGGAAGTTCACCTCAAGCATAGTTGAGTTGCATGATCACCACATGGTCCAAATTCTATAACCCTAAATGTGTATTCCATGTCCATGAATCAAAAATCTAAACTAATTTTAAATCAACCTTAGAATGTGTTGTGTGGTGTTGTACCATTCTCTATCAATTCAGGTCCTGTTTTTTACTCCTCCTCACTACACATATCCATTTATGATGTTCCACTTTATTTTCCAAGCATCACGACCATAAATTTTTTACTAGTTGTCTCCATTAATTTTTACATTTTGTGTGAATTAATATTTTAGGATATTGATATTTCTTGTTTGATTTGTTTTTCAGGGTAGTGGTGCAGTGGAAGCAGAATTGTTTTTTCTAGTCAGCTTGTCATGGCGGTTTTAACCGCCGTGAAAAGTATACAGGTAAGACATTAGAGGTGGTTAAAACCATAGCTAAAGAGTCACATTACCCTTGTGCATTCTGAGGCGTTTGTCATAACTTTAGTGGTGATTTTATGGCCGCTGGATTTCACTTTATTTGCGGTGGTTATAACCGCCGCTAATAAAATAAAATCCTAGGATCGTAAAAACCACCGCTAAACTGAGTAAAAATTCCGTGAAATGAGGCAGGTACGGCCCTTCCCATAAACCGCCGCTAAATGGAAATAACCACTACTAATAGTTTGTCAACACCAAATTTAGCGGCGGTTTCTATAAACCACATCCAAACCATGTAGTGGCAGTTTAAACTGCCGTTATGCGCAAAAATAATAGCCGCTAAATGGCGGGTTTCTTGTAGTGTATACTTTCCTTATATTTTAATGTCACCTCTAAATCACTTTTTCTCAGCCAAACCCTACCCATTTCCTCCCCCAACATTCTTAACATCATCTTACAGGCCACAATTTGGGTTTAAAGCCATCATTTGGAGACCTTTTGTGCAAATCAAAAACAGATAATCGAAAACAGGGTAATTGTTTTACCACCCCTTTCAAATTCATTTCTTCTTCGACTTAATATTATTATGTTTATTCCATAATAAAGTAAAAAATTCAGTTTATTCTATTTGATGATATATTATTATAATTATGTAAAAACCTTAATTATCCTCTTATCCATCCTACAAATAACAATATAACCATGTGTGCGTACGTATGACTTACCGTTTCTACACGGTGGTGTAATTGTTTATTCAACATTACTTCAATTGGATGGTTATATTGATGGATATAATGGATTTAAATAATTAATATAAGATTAAAATTATTCTTTATAATTAATATACCATCCATTTCTATAAATTTTAACCATTAAGTGATTGATATCGTCTCTCGTGTGTACATACTACCTACCCTCTCTACAATTTGATGTGATTCATTCTACATGATATTCATTAAACCAGGATTATATACATTAATTAAATGAATAATTATGATATATATTATAATAATATAATTTTTTAAATGATATAACTATAAAAAAAAGTGGAACATGGACTTATCCGATAAAACATGCTTATGAATATAGATCAGTTAATATCTGAATAACGTGTGACAAAGAAATGTTACTAACAAACAGATGATAATATGATCATAAATTATATCATAAAAATAACTATGATTTTTGAATAAGTAAATAACATTATTTAAATAATTATACAGGATGATGGGATACGTATAAATCTTATCAGACCTAAGGTAAGAGATAACTTTTCAATATCATTGTTATTTGAGATTGTTTATACGTAAGTATTTAAAAGGGTATATTTATCATCCACATCTATGTTTCCTAAAAATATAATATTATTTCTATTCATCTACTATTGTTAAAATTAAATTTATCCTATTGGTGAATTTTTATTAAATTGTATGGATGTAATATTTCATTCATTTTCCATATAAGGTACTTTATGAAATTTATGACAAGAGTATGAGAAGAATGTATTTTTAACTTATACAGATGGAACATGTTTCTATATCTTTATAATTCTTTATTTCCTTGAATCATCCTCCACAAATTTTCAAATTTATTTTCAACTAAATTATTTTCTTTTAAAATTTCACTGTTTTTTGAGAAAAGAAATCATTTTTGATGAAGAAATGATATTTTCCTCTTGAATTACGTTGATGTGATTTATAAGAATTATTTTCCATCTAAGATGAAACACTTTAAATAGGGTTATGTTTCTATACCTATTATTACTATTATTTGATAGTGTTAATTATGGAATGATATTTTATGATGGAATGATGTTTAAGAAACTCATTTTATTTCTTGGGTTATGTTATCATGAATGATTTATTTTTTTGGGCATATGTAAGAATGGTTTGATTATGAGTTGGGTGGGACCTATATCTCACTCTAATGCATTGTGTAATGATTTAAATATCATGAGATAAACATGACTAGAACGATATGTAAATCCAGTTTATAAATATATTGCTAAAACATAATGTATATCTAGTTCAATAGTACATGGCTGGAACAAGGAGTGAACTTTGTTGTATAATGGACATTTTCCACTATGATGGTCTTGGTATTAATGCCTTTGCTTATATATAAATTATATAATGTTCTTATTTGTCTTCCACAATTCCATGTTTTATGAAAATGCTATTTTCTAATCGTTCATGATTCCATTTTGATTTATGCCTTATGAGATACCATAATTTACTTCATGATTCATGATTTTGGTATTTGTTATATGTGGCATGTTTAAAAAAAACGTTATGATCATGTTTTTACATTCATATGTTTATGTTTTTTATGATTTTTCTCATGATTACCCTAACTGGGCATTTGAGCTCACCCCATTTCATGTTTCTCTTCCCCCCCAGATTTTATGAAGGGTATTAAGTAAGATGTGTCAAAAAGTAATTCTAGTTATGAAGGATAAAGCATGAGCCAATGTGTATTTTTTGTGAACCATTTTTTTAATTTTTTCTAGATTCCAACGACACTAAACTAATACGGTAATTGGGTGTCTATTAGTGACATGTATTATATTTTACAAAAAAGGAATGTAATGTCCATGTACGTCATTCTTGGGTCTTTGTAGGTGGTATCAGAGCGATAGTTTAGTAAACAATTGGAAACTATGATGTGAAAACATTAATGAGATCCATAGATATATTTATACGGAATGTATAGGGATTTCCTAAGGGTAAGTCTAACTATATGTTACCGTCCTAATATATTAGATATTGAAAGCACTCCCCCATGATTATGTTGTTCTCTTAGTATGATGTTTTCCTCTCACACTATTATTTTTAGGTTTTAGAAAATGGATGGAACCTGATGAAACCATGTTAATAATCAATGCACTGTGCAATGCCATGATTTTCCTCCTGAACAACCAAATGTTTTTGGTGATTGAGTGAAATATCTTATTATATACTAACAGAATCTATGAATCATTCTGGACATCCAAATGAGCAGAGAAGGGAATAACAATACATTGAGTCCTTCTTGATGAAATGACCACCTTCTTTTAGTGGGTCTTCTAATCCACTTGTTGCTAAAAAATGGATTAGTTCCATTGAAAATATATTTTCCATCATTCTAGTTTTGGAATATGAAAAATTAATTTTAGTTGTTTATCATTTAGAAGATGAAGTAGATCAGTGGTGGACTCTAATCAATTATACAATGCATCAAGATAAAATTGAATCCATGGAATGTGATGAGTTCAAGAATTCATTTACGATAAGTGCTTTCCATGAATTATTTAGAGAAATATTTAAAAGGATTTCCTTGAGATTATGTAAATGGATGATGAATCCATTAGTACATACAAGGAAAATTTTACAAGACTTGCAAGGTATGCTTCTGGATTTACCATCCACCTTGAAAGTAAAGATAATCAGTTATTTAGTGATTTGAAACCAAGTCATTGATGACCATTATCTATAAGAGACTTTAATATCTATGAAGAGACTGTGCGTTGTGCTATCAAGGTAGAAATGGGAGTTTGTGTTACATATCAATCTCATGGTATTGTAAATAAATGAATGATAGAGTTCAAGAAAAAATATAAAAAAAGGTGAAAAAAAAGAATGTTTCCTTATTATCAAAGAGTGGAAATAAGCATGGTGAAGGTTTTATTAAAGGGACTATAAATTTTATTAAGTGTGGAAAAGTAGGTCATAGAATAGTTGAGTGCCGATGTAAAGGGAAAATGTTTCAAATTTTGTGAATAGAGAAATTATTATAAAGAACGCACCACCCTCACATCAATTCTATATGTGCATGGAAATGGGTAATTATGCTAACCAATGACCTAATAAAATTTTTATGGATGATTTTCGATGGCAAAAACCTCTTAAGGCAAAAAATAATGGCAAATCACTTGTGATCACTATTGGAAATGTTGAGTATGAAAATGAAGTTTTGAAATGATTAAGTTTTTATATAATGGGATACATAAATAGTTTTGTAGAATATATTTTATAGTATTATGGAATTTGGTAATATCATGTATTGGTCCATTGTGGTTTTCCATTAGTATATTGTACCGATAACCAAGAAAAGTGATTGAAATATTTTTGAAACAAACATGATATGCATATAATGAAGGGATATAGAGATAATGAGATATTTGATTGTATTAGTGCCCTCATGACTGATAAGGGTACAAAGTGATATAATGGTTTGAGTATATATATTTTTTGGTATTTTCGGTGTGTGGAAGCAGTTAATTTTGACCAAATGCATGTTTTCACAATGGCTTTATGGTAATTCATGTTATTATCTTGTTTCAAGAGAATACATGATTAAGGAATTCACATACTTGGAATGTGACAACCAAGAACTACATTATGATATATGGGAGATAAATGTTATGTATATTTAGTTAACCTCTTTCTAAAGTATTATATTTTCATTTTTTTGGATGGATTGTATTGTTATACATTTATGGTGTAAGATCCCAAGTATTTATAGAATAATAAATTTCAATTTCTATTAATATTTATGAATTATATGTTTTTAATTTAAAGATGAAGATTTGTTTGATAGCATACTCATCACACAACAACGGGTTTCTTTGAAATATTATGTTGTACATAACTTTTTGTTTGTACAGAAAAATAATATAATAATATTACTATTTAAAATTGTAGTTAACGTGGAGCCATTGTATTGGTCAGAATGAAAATAAACAACTAAAATATGATTATATATGATTTATTAATGTCCTTAAATTTATCAAATAACTTTTAGAGGCCTAAAATAAAAATGAATTTGATTTTATGTTTGAAATACTGTGATTTTTTTAAAATGGTTGTTTATTGCCTTTTCATGGAGAACCCTTTTCAAATATATATTTTTTAACTATATGATATATTTGACCAAATTATATTATTAATTAATATTAGGACATCAAAATGTATGTTGGTTGGTTTTTTGGTAATTTTTGGTTAAACTTAATTTCTTAATGAATAGTGAAAAATACCGCATTTTATGTCAAAACTGCATTTACATCTAATTTATTTATATAGATAGATTATAATTTTAATTGGTTTTAATGTTTAATTATATTATATTTTTATCAATGAATCCAATTTTGGTTATTTGAAGTAATTTAATTATTAAATTGGACATAAACACATGTTAATCGTTTGATAGTTATTACTTCTTAAAAATACGCTTTTTGGTTTCAACAATGGGAATTAATTTTAAATAAATTACTACAAAATATGTATTATGAATTTGGAAAAATGGATTCCATTTTTGGAATTAGTATGTACAAATTTTGTATATTTTTTCGTTTTATTTTTTGAAATTATAGATAATAACTTCAATAATTATTTTATTTACCATGGTTAAAGGGTAAATCTGGTAAAAAAGGGTAAAAAATAATATTATAATAATATAAAACTATCCTAAAACATGTACTAATCCTCTTTAATGATATATGTATGACCACAGTCATCCTTGGGTAAATTTTCAGACCTAATAGATCCAAATGGGAGTCATAATGACTTTTTATATTAATTAATTTAATGTAATGGGAAATATAACATCAACATGAATCTTTTACTAAAACAAATTTTACATTGGGTTATAAAATAGTTCTATATGACTATAAATAATTATTATAAATATAAAATTATTTCCAACATAATGGTATTTTATTTATAATTTTTAGACATCATATAAATAATTATATGCATAACATAATGACGATGTGGTGATTACATTATTAATGAATGATTAAAATAAATGGGATTATAAATAATAAAATAAATTAATTTAAAACATTTTTATTCAATAAAATAATTTTTTGGATTCTTATTACTTCCTATATTTTAATTAATGAAATATTTTACAAATAATCAAGTTTTTATGAATTTTTAAAATGTCATGATTAGAATAGTATAAATATTGAAAAAAATGAGTTTTTTAAAAGTACTATTTTTTTAATTGATATAATTGTCCTAAAAATTTGTGATTCGGCCAAATGAAATAAATAATTTTAAAAATGATATTAGTGAACCAATTTTGGTTCCACTGTAATTTTATTGTAATAATATTGACCATATTGTATAAATGTACAAGAAGACATAGTAAGAGTTAAATTAGTTAAATAAGGGTTAAAGCTAAAAGATAAGGATAAATTTGTAACCTAGACTGGTCTAAACCATATTAGTTGAGAGGTTTTAGTCCCAAAAAAATCTTAAATTTTAAATAAATTACCTTGGGACCATTTGAAATAGAAAATCATTTTATAAGAAAATAAAATTTCAAAACATTCATAAAGTGGCCCTCCTCCCGCTTACCCATTTACTCAAAACAAAAAATATCCTTGGATTTTACAACATATGATCAAATAATATCTAGATATACCTCCCTTCCTCCAATAATAATTAACATTGTATGAAGTGAATTCAATAAATCTTTTGGGCCCAAATCAAAAGAAGTTACCGGATTTAGTTGTACCGTCTTCTCTCATATTCCTTTCCATTATTTTCCTTATTCAATCCATATTATTTTATTATTACTTTATTATATAAAAACACCAATATACTAAATATTCTTGTTTTTCATTATTATAATTATGCAAACTACACTTATTTTCACCTCCATCTAATGGATATGAACATACTGTTTCTGAGTAGGACAAACTACTGCCTCACGAAACAATGATTGTATACTTTTCCCCTACCATATCTCATGGTGGTCAATATGAAAGATGTGTATTTATATATGATATATATTATATTTATATTATCTCTATGATTAATTATTATTATTTACAGTATACTATTTTTCTTTCCATAAATGTTAATTACAATATTTTCCTTCGAGGAAGTGCGGAGTACAACCCCATCTAAGTGATATTACTCGTTCATTCCATACACGGAACATATAAAGGATGGTGTTAATAAACATATGTCACGTATATAAAATATGATATTATACTAGAATGATAATATACCTATATATCAATTAGTTTTTATTCCTTTAAATACTGAAATGAACTCAAAGTAGAGTTATGCATACGTACGGCCCACCGTCTCCATGAACGGTACATTTCATTTCTTATGTCCAAATGTTATGTAATATTATAAATAAATATATATACTATATATATATATATGATATTTAATTAATGAATAATATTATGGAGATAATTTAATTTTGACAACATGGTCAATTTGTAATTATAACAAGTCCATTTTCAACTCGATTACCGAATATCAACATAACAAACTATATAAACTCAAATAATTATATGATTATTATAACAATGTAATAAGTGATATAAAAGTTATAATAAACTTAAAAAAGGTTCTCAAGCAAGTATAAATTAACTTAAGTTTATTATTCAGGGAGATAAATAATTAATAATACAATTCGGACTCAAGGTAAGGGACTCCATCTCAATCACCTTTCATTGAGGTTTATATTGGTTTATACACGACATTCTTTTATACAATGTATAATTATATGACCTTTCATTTTATTTAATTCCATGGTTTTCAAAAAGAATATTTTTCTACAAAGAATTTTTCTAAATGACAAAATGATTGTTTCTTTTTAACGTACATGTTGACAACGACCTTTCCTCCACCATGAGCATTATTTGATATTTGGCTTCGGTAACAAGTTGTAATGTTTTTTTAAAGGAAAATAAATACCATATACCATTTTAACATATTTTGGTATTGAAAATGGTTTTTAGAATTCATTGATTATGTCAATATCTTGAAATGATAAATTGGGATTGCAATGTGGAAATGATATCTTTCCTTTATGCTTGTTTTATGTGTTAAGATTATTTTATGGTTATTGGTCATTGTTATATATATGTGTGGTTATGTGATAAAAAAATGGTGTTGTAGCATGATATTGCTCTCTAATTAATTGGGTAACGTGACCTAGGTAAACGTTAATGTTTATCTTAAGAGATTTAGAGAATATATAGTGATGGGTATTCCAAACGTAACTACATATATAGTTGTGAGAGCTATAATTTAGGTATGTTATGGGTGACACAAGGTACCTGTATGAATTATGATTTCATAGTTTTATTCATAAATATTATTATTTCATGAGTTATGTTAATAATATTAGGTTTTATGATTAGAAAGTATGATTTATTTGATTTGTTTGTATTGATGGAAAATTGTTTTCATTCCTTATTTTATATCCGTTACTGAGCCATTTATCCTCATCACATGTTTTTGAAATTTTTTTCATAGTTTATAAGGTTGGGTAAGATAATGGAAGAATTAGAGATGTTTTTTATCATGAAAATAATTATTTTTTATTTATGGAGTTTTATTATTGTGAAAAAAATTTGATAGAGTAGAAGTTTATACTTTGTAATATTTGAGATGTAATGTAATAGTTATGGCTCATTTCTCTAAAACTCTAAACCTGATAATATTCTCAATGTTTTATTATTGAATTAACTTAATATCATTTAATTTTTAACGCTACGACCATATATTTGGTATTAGAAATTGGTTTGGACACTATTTGGAGTTAAGATATTTTTAATTAATATCCCTAGATTATTTTTAATTTATGGTTAGATTGAAATAGAATAGCATTTTAAGATCACATTGTTTCTTCCTCTAATATATGTTTATTCAAAAAAAATTTTGTAGAGGAAATGGGGCAGTTGTATGAGGAAAACATATAGAGTGAAATAACCTTCAAAATCATCATCCTGAAATGGTCAAAATCAGAATTAAACAGTCTGTTACGGTGATGGCTTAGTTGACATAGGGGATAAATGGTGGTTGTGTTTATAGATGATATTTTGGTATATTCTTTAAGTAAATAGGAGGATGAAAGTTATTTAATGATTGTATTACAAATATTTATAGAAAGGAAACTATATGGGAAATTCTGCAAGTGTACATTTTGGTTACAAAAAATTTCAATCCTTGGTCACATTGTTTCTAAAGATAGAATAACTATTGATACTTCTAAAACAAAAGTTGTTAAATAATGTCGAAGACCCCCAAATATAATATAGATTCTTTGATTTCTTGGTTTATATGGTAATTACAAGAGTTTTATTGAAAATTTTGTATGGTTATATAGTCCACTAACTAGGTTAACATGAAAAGGTGTTAAGTTCATCTCGACAAAAGAATGTGGTAAATGTTTTCATGAATTGAAAAGAGGATTCGTGACTGCTTTATTTTTTACCCTACCTTCCAGAAATAGAGAATTTTTTATCTACAGTTATGCTTAGTTTAAAGGACTTGGTTGCGTCATAATATAGAATGATTTGGTAATTTCTTATATGTCACATTAGTTGAAAACACAAGAGTTAAATTACCCTAAACATGATTTGAAATTAGTTGTTATTGTTTTTGCTCTAAAAATTTCGAGGAATCATTTGTATGGAGTAAAGTGTGAAATATATACTAATCAAAAAAGATTGATGTATATATTCACTCAGAAATAATTAAACATGTGGTAGAGGAGATGTCTAGAATTAATCAAGGATTATGATTGCCTGATTCATTAATATACAGTAAAAGAAAATTAAGTGGATGCTGCTTTGAGTCGGAATAGTAAATCTACATTAACTATGCTATATCTGGAAAGAGGTCCTTTGGTTTTTGATTTGATGAATTTTGGATTGGAAGTTGTTAGTGCAGAGAATTAATCTGTTTTGTTTTAGGTGGAAGTGAAATCGTTGCTAACAGATTGAATAAAGAAAGTGAAGAAGGAAGAAAATGAGTTGCAGAAAATGGTGAAATTGGTCCAGAAGGCTATGTTTCTTGAATTTAACATTTATAAAAACTTTGTTTTGTGGTTTGGAAAGATATTATGTGTACCATGTGATTAATAGTTAAGACAGAGTTATTATGTGAAGCTCATAGTTCTTCATTTTCAGTTCATCATTCTAGTACTAATATGTACATAATTCATCAAGAGTATTACTGGTTGGATGGAATGGAAAGAGATATTGTTGATAGTACCCTGAGATGTTATATTTTTCAACAGTTTAAAGCATAGCAGAAGTTACCAAAAGGAATGCTTTAGCCTTTTCAAATATCAAAGTGGAAATAGGAAAATTTGTCCCTAGATTTTGTAGTGGGATTACCAAAGACATCTCGAGGTAACAATGCATTATGGGTTATAGTTGACCAATTGACTAAATATTCTCATTTTCTTCCTATTCGAGGTACTTTATCTGTAAATGAAGTTTCTAAAATCTATATTAAAGAGATATTAAGGTAACATGGAGTTCCCCTATCCATTGTATTTGATCGTGATCTATGGTTAACTTCAATCTTTTGGAAAGGCCTTCATAACTCATTTGGTAATAAATTAAATTTCAGTACAAATTTTCATCCCCAAACAGATCGGAAGTCAGAATGAAAAATTCAGATCATAAAAGATATGATACGTCCTTTTTCACTGGATTAATAGGGATTTTGTGACAAATATGTTTCTTTGGTTGAGTTTTCTTATAATAACAGATTTCATTATAGTATACAGATGGAACCATTTGATACATTATATGGAAAGAGGTTTTGAACTTGATCTTTTTTGGGATGAAGTAGATGAAATAATGTTTATGGGACTAGAATTGGTAGAAGATATGGAAGAAAATTTTTAGTTCATTAAGAAGCACATATGAACAACTATGAGAAGGCATAAAAGTTATGCTTATAACCAGATGAAGTTTATTTCTTTGGAGGTAGGTGATCATGTCTTTCTCAAAGATCCTCCAAGGAAAATTTTGATGTTATTGGCTAAGAAGTTAAAGACGAGACTAAGTTTTATTGGACCGTATGAAATCCTATAGAAAGTTGAATCAGTTTTCTCAAGGTTTCTTTACCTCAATGCTTATCTAGGTACAACATGTTTTTCATATATCAATATTGAGAAAGTATATGCTGAATCCATCTCATGTTTTTAGTTTAGAGGTAGTTTAGTTAGAAGAGAATCTTTATTATGAAGAAAACTCACTCCAAATTATGGACCGTAGAGAGAAAGTGTTGCAAAATAAGGTAATTTATCAGGTAATGGTTTTTTCAAAATACTATATGGTTTGAGAGGCAACATGGGAATCTGATAATTCAATGAGTGATAAATACTCCCACTTATTTGATAAGGGAATAGAATTGCGAGGATGAAATTCCCAAAAGGAGGGAATGATTTATGATCCCATGTATGTATAGAATAATACATTTTATTTTCTATTAATTTTTATGAATATGAAATTTTTTTTACTTTGAAGGGGATAATTCATCCCATAGCGTACTCAACATGAAACAATAGGTTTCTTTGAAACCTTACATTGCACACAACATTGAGTTATCTTGAAAAATAATATATTATTATTATTATTTTAAATGGTCGTTAATTCCTAGAGATTTTATTAGAGGGATTGAATAGAGCTAACTACAATTTTATTACACATGTTTTTTAAATGTCTTTACATTTATCCAATAAATTTTAGAGGCTTAAAATATGAAGGAATCTGATTCTACACATGAAATACTCTAATATTTTTAAAAGGCCGGTTTACCACCTTTTCATGGAGAACCCTTTTTAAATCTATTTTTGGACGCTTTTATATGATCTATTTTAGAAAATAAACTTCTTCGATAGAAGTGGGATACCATAATTTACTTTGTTAAATTTGTTGAAATTTTATGAAAACATTCATTTTTTAATGAACTGCCTTTTCATCTTATTGATTTATATAGTTAAATTTTATTTTTAATTGGTTTTAAAGTCTAATTGGATTATATTTTTATCATTTAATCCAATTTTGGTCACTAGAAGTAATTTCACTTTTAAATTGGACATAAACTCATGTAAATCATTTGAAAGTTATTACTTCTTAAAAACCCAATTTTTAGTTTCGACAACAAGAATTTATTTTGGTTGATTTTGGGACCCTATGGATCCACTTGGGAGTTATAGTGACATGTTATATTAATTAATTTAAATTAAATAGAAATAAAACATAAATATGTATATTTTTCTAATTTTTTTCTATTGTTTTATCTAATTAATCTCTTTGAATATAAATAGTCACTATAAAATTAAAAAGATTTTCTACATCATATAATTTTATTTATAATTTTTAGAAGACATATTAATAAATATATTTATGACATAATGATGATGTCATCATTACTTTATTAATGAATGATCCAAATACATGAGATTATAAATATTCAAATAAATTTATTTTAAAACATTTTATCCCACACATGAATTTTATGGATGAGTATGGCTTGTTATATTTTAAATAATGAAATTTATTCGAAACAATCAAGTTGTTATTTATTTTAAAAAAGTCATGATATGAATAGTATAAAAATTGACATAAATGAGATTTTAAAATGAATAACATTTTATTAAATGATATAATAGTCCTAGAAATCTATGATTCAGCCAAATGACATAAATAATGCCGAAAATTTCATTAAATAACAACTTTTGGTTAAATTGACATTTTATAGTAACTATATTAACCATATACTATGAACATACAAGAATACATGGTAAGAGTTAAATTAGTTATGTAAGGGTTAAAGATAAAAGATAAGGTTATATTTTTGACCTAAACTTGTCTAAAACCTATTGGTTGATATGTTTTCAACCCAAAATCATATTATAATCGAAATAAATGACTTTGGGACCATTTAAAATATAAATAATTGTATAATAAAATATTATTTCAAAACATTCATAAAGTGCCCATCCTCCCTCTTATAAAAGGGCATCACCTATACCCATTTACTCACACCTCTTGAGCCCCTTGGATCATCCATTTACTACTCATATAAGATCCAAATATCCCTCCATTTATTCTAGAAGCCTTACCAAGGGAAGAATCCCATTCAAGAATGCATTTTGGCTCAAATCAAAAGAAGTTACCCGATTTAGTTGTAACGTGTTCTCTCAAGTTCCATTCCTTTATTTATCTTCTCCATTACATATTCTATTCTTATTCATTGACTACATAAAAAAACAATATTGTTAGTATACAAGTATTTTGTTATGAGAGTGATTCTAACTACACGTACAAACACCTCCATCTAATGGATATTAATATATTTTTTCTGTGTATGACGAACTACTGCCTCACAATATAATCATTGGCCAATTTTCCTTTACCACCTCTCATGGTGGAAATTATGATGGAATTTATTTATATATGATATATATTATATTTATATTGTATTTATTCTTCTGTAATTTGATTTACAATATACCTTTATGCTTTTGATAATGTCAAATTTGGATAATTTCAATTGAGGAATTATGGACTACCGACCCCTCAAAGTGATATTACTTGATCATGCCATACATGGAACCTGGAAAGTATAGTGTCAATGAAAATATGTATTGTATATATAATATTATATTATAATGGAATTATAATATACCTATGTATCATTTATTTTTCATTTCATTATATGTGGAAAAGAAATGAAAGTAGCGTTCATGCGTACGTACGACATACCGTCTCCAGGAACGTGCATTTCATTTATTATCTCCAAATTTTTTGTACTATTATAAATAAATATATATACTCTGAATATATTATAATTAAATCATGAATAATATTATTTATATAATGTAATTTTGACCACATGGAAAATTTGTAATTATAAAAAGTCTATTTTCTACTGAATTACTGAATATCAACAAAACGACCGATATGAACATGAATAATTATTTGATTGTTATAATAATGTAATAAGAAATATAGAAGGAAAATAAAATTTAAAATGGTTTGAAGCAAGTAGAAATTATCTTATGATTTTTATTCATGGAGATAAATAATGATCATTACAATTCGGACTCAATGTAATGGATTTAGTCTCAATCTCCTTTCATTGAGGTATATTTTGGTTTATACAAGACCTTATTTTATTTCGTGTATAATTATACACTTTTTATTTAAATTTAATTCAATTTTTTTCAAAATTAATATTTTTCTAGAAAGAGTTTTACTAAATGGACAAAGAAATGTTTCATTTTACTGTACGTGGTGACAACGACCATTCCGTTGCCATGAGAATTATTTGATATTTGGCTTCCATAATAAGACGTAATGTTTTTAAATGTAAAATAAAGACCATATACCCTTTTTAAAATTTTTGGTACTGAATATTCATTGAGAAATCATTTATTATGTCAATATCTATAAAAGATATATTATCATTGCAATGCGGAAATGTTATCTTTCCTCTATACTTGTTTTATGTGTTATGATTA
This sequence comes from Viscum album, assembly GCA_963277665.1. Classification (NCBI taxonomy): domain Eukaryota; kingdom Viridiplantae; phylum Streptophyta; class Magnoliopsida; order Santalales; family Viscaceae; genus Viscum; species Viscum album. The sequence goes on along the minus strand of OY728120.1, from coordinate 1,998,624,369 downwards.
TGTTATGGTTCTTTGGAATTGTCTACAAATACAGGTGGATCATTGATAAAACAAGGGAAGGTGATCCTAAGATTTCTCTCCAATTCATTACGTAATGTGATAGAGGTAAATGTCAATGTTTCTCCTAATATATTTAGAGAATATACTGTGATGGGTATTTCAAACGTAACTCCATATGTAGCTATGAAAGCTAAAATGTAAGTATGTTATAGATGCCACAAGTTACCTTTTTTATTAATTATTTTTATGTTTTATATGTAAATCTTATGATTTCAAGAGTTATTTTAAAGAGCATATGTTTTATGATTGAAAAGTATGATTCCTTTCATTTCAATGTGTTCATATTCTAATGTTTTCATTCATTATTTTATTTCCATTACTGAAATTTTTATGCCCATCCCAAGTTATTGAAATTATTTTCATATGGTTTAAGGAAGGGTAAGAGAAATGAAGAAGTCAATAATATTTTTATCATGAAAGGAATTCCAGTTTCATTTATGCAGTTTTATTATTGTGAAGAAATTGGATTGATTAGAAGTGTCTACAATGTAATTTTTCAGATGTAATGTAATAGATATGACCTAATTATCTAAAACTCTAAACCTGAATAGATCCTCAATGATGAATTCTTGACAAAACTAAAGATCTTGTAATGTTTAAGGATGGGGCCTTATATATGGATAGTCTATGTAATATTCCAGTTGGTGTTTTTTAGATTAATGTTTTATCTCACTATAGGTGGACTTATGCATATTTTACAACCCGTGCTAACCATTTTTATTGAGATAGAGGGAATGACATGTCATTCTATCTCATGATCTTCTAACACTTCAAGAATGAAAAATTCAACTTCATTTTGTTAAATAGAAGATAAAGTGGAAATTTTTTAAGGAACGAGCAACAGTGAGACTGTACCAAAATCAAGTAGGTTTTTATTCTCATGAAAAATTCATCAAATTTAAGGAATCATTATTGAAAACCGAAAATGATATCTTATTACCTTCTTATATGATGAATTAGATGGTCCCTTAAATCATCACTGATTAATGTCTTTTTGGTTGTTAAATTTCACTATATCTGGTTCTTTATCCCTATCCATCAGAACGTGATGGTTATATTTTTCTTTTGTATCCTTGTTTTCACTTCCCACTTATGTTCTCCTATTTGGAAACCCAGTAATGAGATACTTTGGGTAACCGCTAAGTTTCTAACATTCCTGTTTTAAAATGATGTTTTAGTATTCCTTTTTACAATATTGGTTTCTATGAATGAATCTTTCAAGTAGTAAACCTTTTAAAACTCTCCCAAATTTTGAGGGAAAAATTTATTTTAAGGGGTGTAGAATTTAACAACCAAAGATTTTATATGATATATTACTTTTAATTTCATTGATATATTGTATTGTACGCTATACCAAGATTATCCTTCAATATATTCAACAATGTATTAGCATGTAGAATACACAGCACTATTCTTATCTGGTCTTACACACAATTTCAAGTTCCTTTTATAAAATTCATTTCACAAAATACTGTGTATAAGTGTTAAATAAATATTATAATGTAGTCATTATAATGGTATATATGAATAGTATTAACTCAATTCTAAAAGACAATTTAAATAAAAATATATGAGCATATTAAATAATAAAACCACCCTTTATGGATTTTATTAGTGAAATATATAGGTAATATATTAAATTTAATGTTGTAAATTCATCTTAAATTTTTTCTAGATATTATATAATAATAAATTCAATATTTTTTGGAAAAAAGAATTATACATCAAAAAAATACAATTTTGACACCTATTGAAGGAAACCCCATTCTAAGTTTAGTTTTTAAAAATTTTATAAGTTCTATTTGACATAATAAACTTCTTATTTGGAAGATGTAAATCAAACTTACCTTCATTAATATTTTTTATTTTTCTGATGAAATTCATATTTTAATGAATAGTAAAAAAATACTACATTATAATTCTAAACCGCATTTTCGTTTAATTTATTAAAATAGATATATTATCTGTCTAATTGGTTTTAAAGAGTAAATGGATTATATTTTTATAATTTATTCTAATTTTGATCATTGGAAGTAATTTCACATTTAAATTTTACATAAATACATGTCAATCTTTTGATAAATTTTACTTTATAAAAATCCGTTTTTTGGTTTTGACAATCGGAATTTATTTAAAATTTAATAATGAAAACTATTTGTTTTTAATTTTGAAAAATAGATTCCATATTTGGAATCAGTGGGTATAAATTATGTTAATATATTACTTTTATTTTTTTGGATATATTGGATAGTTTCTACGATAATTTTTATTTACCATAGTTAAAGGTCAATTGGGTAATTTAGTGTAACAAACAATTGAAAATTTTCCTAAAACCTGAAAAATCTTATTGGATGAATTAAATTTGACCAACATAACTTAAGGGTTATTATTTAATCATTTAATGGAATTTTTTCAATGAATGTGATGTAATTATACTTAAAACCAAAGAAAGTGAAAACATGATACTCACTTATCACTTATAAGTGTAATAAATTTAGAGGCGTGGTAAACATGAAAAAAAACATTTAACCTAAATAGTCTCCAGAAATCTAGTGAAATTAAACAAATAATGTGAATTTATTTATAGTATTTATGGAGTAAATATTTACAATGAATTATTACACAATAGTGATGTTGAAAATATTTTATTAATTGAATTATCAAATAAATGGTTTTAAAAATATTAAAAGTAATATAATAGGAACTAATTAATGTGATCCAAAAATTTCTAGTAGACTATTACATGATATAAGATTATTTAATATTTTTTTTTCGAATTTATCATATGTTTGTATTCTATTTTAATTCAAAATAATGAATAGTGTCAAAATTGACACTATTGATATTTTATAAAAATTACATATTATTAAATTATATAAAAATCACAAAAATATTTAAAAATTACAAAGTGAAATTATAAGTTCTAAACTCATATAAAATATGGAATTATGAAAAATTGACAACACATAAGTAATGATTTATAGCCCATTAATATTTAAAATATTTTTACCATAATAAAAATTAAAGAGATTAAATAAGGATAAATCAAAATCATAAGGTTTAAAATAAAATCAAAACGTGATGATATTTTATTGGGTGAGAGGGTTTAGACCCGTTGTTATTTTATAATATAATAATTTACTTTGGAGGAATTTTAATTTAACATTTAATTTATATTAATTTACTAGTTTTGGTATTCCCATAGTTACCCCTCCCTTCTATTATAAAAGGGAACCTATACCTCTCTTTTAATCACACATCTAAAGAACTTTTTAATGAAAAGAACCTACCCATTTCCTCTAAAAAAACCCCCACCATCCTCTTAGAGTACAAACATTGGAAAAAAATCCATCTCAGGGAGACAATTTGTTCTAATAAAAAGAAGGTACTCGAAAAAGAGGTAATTGTTTTAACAAATTTTGTAAAACTCATTTCTTCCTATACATCCTATTATTATGTTGTTTCCATAATAATGTCTAAAATCTAATATATTATTCATTATGATATGTTATGATACTTATTGTAAAATCTTATACCTCATTTTATCAATCCTATGAATAAAAATATCACCATGCGTGCATAAGTATGACTTATCATCTCCAAATCATGGTGTGATTTTTCATTCAACAATACTTAATTTGTATGGGTATAATGATGAGTATAATGGATTTAAATAATTAATATAACCTGATAATTATTCTTCATAATTAATATACCATCCAATTATATACTGTTTAACTATTAAGTTAATGATATCGTCGCTCATGCGTACATACGACCTACTGTATCCACAATGTGATGAGATTCATTCTATATGATATTCATTAATACATGATTATATAAATGAATGAAATGAATAAATATGATATATATTATAATAATATCTTTCTATAAATTAAATAACTATAACCAAATATGTGGAACATGAACTTATCAGAAAAAAAATGAATAACAACATAAAGCAGTTAATATCCAAATAACGGATGACAATGAATTGTTACTAACAAACGGTTGATAGTATGATCATTAGTGATATCATAAAAATGAATACGATTCATGAATAGGTAAATAACATTATTTAAATCGTTATACTGGAGGTTCAAAAACATACGATGCATATTGAACCTAAGGTAATAATGCTTTTTCAATCTCATTATTATCCAAGATTTTTTATACGTAAGTATTTACTGGGGAACATTTATAATACAAATCTATGTTTCCTAAATATATAGTATTATTTATATTATTATACTATTTTTTAATTCAATTTTACCCATTTATGATTTTTTATTAAACTAAATGTGAGGAATCATTCTTCCATTTTCCATACGAGGTACTTTTTGACTTTTTTGGAAAGAGTACGAGAAGAATTTTATTTTAACTTATACTATGTGAATGTATTTTTATGTCTTTATAGTTCCTTATTTCCATGAATCTTACACATCAAATTTTCATTTTTATTATCAAAAAAATTATATTCTTTTAAAAATGTTTTTCATACAGAGAAATGAAAACATTTTTAAAGAAGAATGAATATTTTCCCTATGAATTAAATTCTTCTATTTTATAAAAATTATTTTCCATCTAAGAAGACATTATTTAAATAGGGTTATGTTTATATACCAATTATTATTATGATTTTATTTTTCTAAATATGTAATATCGTTTAAGAAACTCATTTTATTTATTTGGTTATGCTATGATGAATGATTTATGTTTTTGTGTCACATGTAAGAATGATTTAATTTTGAGATAGGTGGGACCTATATCTCCCTCCAACGGATTGGGTAAAGATTTATATCTCATAAGATAGATATGACTATAATGACATGTAATTTCAGTTTAGTAATAAATGGATGAAATAGAATGTATATATGGTTCAGTAATATAGGGATAAAACGGGGAGTGGACTCGGTTCAGTAATAGACTTTTTCCACTATGATGGTCTAGGTGGCAATGCCTTGGCTACTATGGAAATAATATTATGTTCTTATTTCTTTTCCACAATTAAATGTTTTTTACCAATTCCATTTTCTCTTGGTTAATGATTCCATTAAGATTTAGGCCTTATGAACTACCAATATTTATTTCATGACTCATGATTTTTGTATATGTTAAATCTGCTATGTTTTTTTAAAAAGGTTATGTTCTAGATTTTACATTCTTATGTTTATGTTTTGTAAGATATTTACCATGCATGCCCTTAATGAGCATTTGAGATCAACAATTTTCATGTTTCTTTTCCCCCAATATTTGAAGAAGGGTATTAAGAAATATGTGTAAAAAAGGGTTCTAGTAATGAATGATAAATTAGGACGTGGTGTAGATTTTTTATGAATAAGATGTTTATATTTTCCACATTCGAAATGCTCTAAGCTAATATGGTCTTTGGGCATCTTTTTGTGTCACGTATTATGTATTCCTAAAAAGGATGTAATTTTCATGAGCATCATCCATGGGTGTTTAAAAAATCACACCTCAATAATTTGGCATACAGATAATGATCTCTTACAATAACCAACAATATCTCTCGGTGTTTCACATTCTCATCCCTTTTCCTTTAATTCACTAATATCTCATCCACGAAGATAACCACAGAAGAATCTAGATATGTATAAAATATATGATTTATAAATTCCATAATGAATGGTGGTGATTTTCATAGACCATAAGGCATAAAAAAACATTCATCGTGTCCTTGTCTACTCCTTAAATATGTCATTGGAACATGCTCTTTTTGATCCTGCAATTTTGGATATCATAATCGCATGTCCAATTTAGTGAACCAATGATCTCCAATAAATAGATCAATATAATCATCAATGCATGGAAGTGGATTACAATTCTTTATCATAACATGGTTATGATTTTGATAATATAAAAACATTTTAAAAGTTACAAAAAAATTTTATCAAAAAATTCTCGTGCTACCCATGAAGACATACTAGTCCGAATAAACCCTTTTCATTATAGCACTTCCAACATTATGTTAAATTCCCATAATTTTTTTGTTTTCATCCAATAATATTGAAAGTAATTAAGTCTGGCCATAGGGTAAAATCAATCCTAAACTCCAATTCTCTTGTGGATGAAAACCCTATTAAATTTTAAGGAAAAACTTACAGATACTCATAAAAATCTGATGGAAACCGTTATTCTCAATAGCTTCCCTTGATGAAAAAATAAACACTATAAACTAGTACATGATCACTATAGATATGGGTGACAACATGATCATTAATCCTACATAAACATTCCTTTATCAATTAAATATATTCTTGATGAAATCATAAGTTTTAAAACTAACCTATCAGGTATAAACATCAATGTGGGGCTGGAACATTGTCAAAAAATTGATACTGAGGATTATATTATCGACATCTATCTCAAGAATAATGAAATGAAAACACAATTTATCTCCATCAATAAGTATTGAAAAATAATTATAGATAAATTATTGATGTTCTCTTTGACGGAGATGAGTTTTATGTTTCAAAATAGACGGCATCATCTCAACATTTAAACACTAAAAAATAATAGTATGAAAAAAAATACATGAATGGGATGAACTCATATCAAAAAAGATTTAATATGGGTAGAATTCAAATGAATCATATCTATCTCCGTCTATGGTCAATATTGATCAACAAAATTCACCTTCTTCCCCCTATAAAACTTATCACTCTCAACATTATTTTCATTATTTACCGGCTGATATTTCCCATGTTGACAAGTCTTGGTATTCCTAGAATCACCATGGATAGCTCAGTTATACCGATGAGAATTATTCTATTGAACACATCCCATTGAAAGTTACGATTCCTATGACACATGAGAAGTGCCTCAAACACATGAACATGGAGTATTGTGATAGTAACTCTTATGATTCCTTATCTGATTGAAACTTGTAGCATATTCTAGATAGTTCCATAAAATCTTGATTGACAAGATCCAACTTTCCACCTTGTAAACTTCATGGTTTACTCTTTGGTTATGGATAAATTTTACCTGATCCAACTACCTGATTCTGATTCATTCCCCTTCCTTGGAAATAAGTTTCCCACTTCCTCTTATTCCTATTATTATAGTTACTACCATTTACCATTGTTAACAATATGTCTCTACTACCTATAGTTTCTGAGACACCCATTTCTTCTACCATATCCCTATTTACCCTATCGGTATATCCGTTATAATATGAACACGAATCTTTGAGGGAATTTCTCTCCTAATTTTTGATTAAAAAATTTATTACATGAAGGACATACTAGCAGCAACTTTGGGTGAAAAGTGGACTAAATTACAATATTGGGCTTCATATTCTATCTCTAAGGTATTCTTATACTTCCATATTAAAAATTATATCATTTATGAAATCCAAAAAAATGGGGATTAAATTTTTTATTGAAAAACTCATAAAAAGTCCTCCATTTTAATTACTTTGTCTAATTCACCCAGAATTGCGAAATACCTCAATTAGTATTCAAGATCCACCAACATATACATCTCTAACCTAACTATTAACTCATCTGGTATAACAAATAAAAAAATGATTTGATTCATATTATTTGGACATAGCTATATCATCTCTTGTTACGAATCACTTGGAAATATTGGTGGATTAAGATTCTTGAACTGAATGGAATGATCCACATTCATTGGTCCATCCATTTAGTTCCCTCTATCCATATCCAAAAAATACTAGATAATACTCTGAACTAGCTATTTGTTCACATGTGTCTCAGGTGAAACCACATTCTTAGTAGCCTCTTTCGGTTTGATTCAAAAAAACCTACAAGGATCCTATTTTAATAAAAAAACAACATATTTTTACTCTATTGAAACATATGACATAACAATTAAAATTTACAATATCATATTTCCACACATTTCTATAAAAAATTAAAAACTTTACATATTCAATTTTTTTTAAAATTCCACCACGGAATTGAAAATAAAACCATTTTCAAAATACCAAAACCATACCATTTTTCAAAATCTATCATTTGAAAAAAATTCATTTTTTTAAAAAATCAACTTGTTTACCCCACATAATTAATCATCACTCAAAATTAAATATGCACACTCAGTGGGAAGTAATTTATATCAAATCATTTCATACACTTCTCTGTGTTTAAACCCATGACAATGATATTACAACAACTATAAGTTTCCCCAAAACACATTTGTATCCAACTCCCTAGTAACATGATGTTCGACATAAATAGGTTATCCATTCCTTTTTATGATCTAGATTTCATAATATGATAATCCTACTCCTTTATACCATCCAAATAAATGGAATAATCTAGACGTAATTTCAACACCAAAGATGAAAAATAATACCATTTGTCATAAAATGAATTATTAGACTAATAAATACTGATACTATTTTCTATTAAAGGACCAAACCATATGATTCAAGTTGTAACATCCCTCCCCTCATCATTGGCTTGAGTTGAGGTGGAAATTCTACAAGCACATAGGCAACATCCCCATGATACTAATGGATGGAACTAAATTCTAATGGATTCATTATAGTAAGGGGTGATTTTCCATTGTAAATTAAAAATAACCACAACTAAGAATACCATAACCAAACCACCGTATGACATCTGATAACAGTATAATAAAACTCAATGTAATACCAATAGATATTAATACCAAAATAAACCACAAACATGATCAGAGTACCAAAGTGGTAGAATAAACCAAAAATCTGAAAGAATCCAAAGAAACTACACCATAACTCCCAACATGCTCTATGCTCCATCTTAAAAAACCATTTCTAAGTATAATAAACCACAAATAATGTAGTGTGATACTTTAAATTTACATTATATCTCAATAAAGAATATCTAAAAAAGAACCAACGTGCCAAAGAATGGAATTAGTAGTGAAACTAAGTAGGTTTTCCCCACATCATTTTCCTAATCACACGACTAGGATAAAATGGTTTATCAAACTTATATAAAACAATTTATATAAAATAATTTTGAATTCATTATATTAGAAAATACAACCATTTCTATACGAAATTTTTTCCCATCCATACCAATTTTGAATAATGGAACAAAATAGTCCATTTAACCATATCTAAAATCCCATTTTGTAATTTCCCGTCCATTTCAAAAAAAATCACACAAACTCTCAACAATAAACAATTAGGGTTATTACCATTCACATCATTACATCATGTCCATAAATTGTCCCTTTAATGGTGGTACTTCACGACTATAATCCATCCAATTCCATTCATGTCCAATAATTAATGCTAAAATCATTACCAAATAATATATTCCCATAAATATAAATAAAATTATATTTTTCTTAAAAATAGATTTCCATTCTTTAAAACTGAATAACAATTTTAAAATTTTCATTTTAAAATCATGTTACCACTTTAACTTTCCACCAAAAAACCCACTTTTAAAAAATAAATAAATTGTCATCTAAGAGGGTATCCATAATGAATTGGAAAAAAATTGACAATTAATTTCAAGAAAAAAAAATATTATCAAAAAGTCATGTTCAAATAAAGGGATTTGAGAGTGAATACACATACCTCGGAAATTATAGAACAAATGAAGAATGTGACAAATTCTTTAACAAAACCGATTTGAATCATAAAAAACATGCCATGTATATCATTCCACAACCTCCAAAACCATATATCATTCATATTTTCATCATCTATCATAGATCTATACCCAATGGACTGGATCTGGGAATCCAAGAGAGGGAAGAGGTGCTAGTCAAAGAAAACGCATAAAAAATAAAGACTTACCATGTAGTTTGGCCTTCCACACTCCAAGATTTGTTAAAAAATCTCTCTATAATCAAAGGTGTAGAACTAAAAATCCTATGAGAGAAATAAAAAAAACATTGGGTCAATGTATATGAAAAATTACCTGATTTTTTCCTAACACATGTTAGATCAACCTTTTTGGGATCTAACATTTAACCGTGCGTGGTTAGTCACACCATTAGGAAAACTGTGCACAAACCATGAAAATCAATCATTCGAAAAATAAATGATAATTCTAGATGTATGAATGGTTTGTCCAAACCATGTTCTTAACCATGAAACTATCAAGAGTGTGTTTCCCCACTTCGTATGGTTTTCGATAGAAGTTTCATGGTTTTAACTAACCAAACTCAAACTGTGAGCATCCAGAAATGACACAAAGGCATTCCAAAATCTATCTAAAAAGTCCAAACCATCACCAAAACACATTAAAATCCTAATGAAAATTAATTAATTCTTAATTACTTTAAACCAGGGTGTTATAACATGGTTTCATTGAATTATCTTGACATGCATATCAGAGAAATATGTAGACAAGGACATATTAAAGATGTTGATTCGGGAATTTTAAAAGTTGTTATTATACCAAATATCATGATTTGTTATATATATTAATATAATATTAATAATTTTATATTATACTCAATAGAATTATATTTTTCAGGAAAAATATTTAGAGATGTTTTTTCGAGAATTTAATGAAAATCAGTAATGAGTTTTGTATAGATTGAGTGTGAAATGTTTTATATATGTACTAATACAATTTTTTAGATTATGTGATTTTTATTATTATAAATTGATTGGGAATATTGTTAATATGTACTATTTTGTATCCATGCACAAATAATATTAATAGTTAATGTGTTTTAAATTTAGAATAAATATTTCTTATTGAGTTTTATATATGTTGTTTGTGGATAAGAAAAAGAAATACATTATGAGAAATTAAAAGGGGGGTTAACAATACAAATTAAACACATGTAGTTATCTTTAGATGATGAATTTATCATGATTTACTTATTAAATTAATACATATAATTATAAATGAATGAATATGTTGAAAAAATTTCAATTTTTGATAATGGAGTTGTATAAAATAATTGAATTTATATTTTTAGAGATTTGGTTACCTAATCTATTTTTTTCCAATGTTCTTTTATTCATGAAAATTTTCATAATACCATGGTGTTTTTAAATTTTTATTTCGAATATAATTTATATTTAAGAATATTAAAAAAGTAAAATTTTATGTGGTGATTTATATGAATAATTTATTGAGGAATTTTTGAGTTGAATATAAATATGATGAAATCCATATTGGGTGAAACAAGTAAATATTTTACCACTACATTTTCTTATTTTATTTTTTCAAAATAAATTCAATATGGTTCATTGATAATTTCTAGTCAAGATATATGTTACTTATATAAAATTAATCACTAATAAAAAATTGACATTGATAATTTAATGATCATATTCACACTCTTTGACTTCATTATTTTTATTATGTATGGATCATTTTAACTGATAATTAATATCAATTCCCCAATTATTGGATCCAAATTTTAATTTCTATATTTTTATTTTTATATTTAATGGTGATATAATAGATTATCAAAAGGAAATTAGGCTATTTATAAATATATATATGTAGCTTCCAAATAATATAATGGACCACAATAAGTGGTAACTTTGAATGGATATTAAGATAACTTATTTATATAAAATATCAATATTATAATATGTTTTTTAGTTATGAATGAAATTTTTACTAGTATCAATGATGCAAATTCTCTTAGATGTGCTTTATTAGACAGACTAAAATCATGAGGATATATTATAAGTAATATTGATACATATAATAAAAACATATCATCATTTATAATGGCTTCTCAAAAAGTAAAATAATAAAAGGAAAAAATTATAATAAATTTGATGCAATAGAATAAAATTTTGTCTGATGATTATTTTGATTAATTATTTAATTGATTTTCATATATTCATGGATCTGTGAGGGGTTTAAGATAAGATATTATAATCATTTATATTATAGAATTATTGTAATGTATATTACATATAAAAAATAATTTATGGGCCACTATTATTGGTGAAAGAGTCATGGAAAAATAATTATTAATATTTAGAAGAGACTTTCACATGATTATTCAAAAGTGGAGTCAGGTAAGATGTTGATTTTTACTCATGAAAACTAAACATAGTGTCATGACCCGTCCCCCGGGGCCCGTGCCGCGACTACCCCAATCCCACCTTCCCTAGTCCAGGGGCTGGTGACTAGCACCGAAGGCATGTTCCCTAAAACAGGGAAGGCATTGCCTTTATAACATGTAACACACACAAGAAAGCATACAACAAGATACGAACTAATGTAAACTGAGTGAGTATTGCAAGTAAAAAGGGCCAGAATACAATCCCAGCTAGAAAGTACAAGGAAAACTGGAAAGTACAAGACATCTGATAGGTGAAAAGAAGATCCTAGATCATCCACCACAGATCCTACCTGAAGGGTAGGTACAGCTCACGAACGGCCGTCTCTGCAGTTCTCCTCGTCTAAAGTCCACATCCGAGCTACCTCTAATCCTGGTACTCACTTCCTCAGTCAGCACTGTCCATCGTCTGCACCAAACACAACGAAGTTCGGGGATATCCCTTGCAGGGGTAAGTATAACGATACTCAGTAGGGACCCTGAGACCCTCAAGGTCTCACAAAATCCTCAAACGATGAACCAAAAAGCAAGGAAACAAATGATAACCCTACTTAGGTATATTCTCATACATATACCTTTGCTATCAGGTAAACCCATCTCAATCATGAGGAAAAAAAGAGTCCCACTCCAAATCCCATAGCTCAACTATGTCAAAAAGTAAGGAAAACCATGAAGATAAGTACCACATAGGTATTCCACACAGAAGAATTCCACCAATGTATTACCAGGAAGGAATGTACCACAAAGGTACAGACTTAGCTCACACCAGGTATAACTTAAGTACATGAGTAGAGATGATTAGTTGAAAATACTGAATCATCTTACTCTGTAAATAGGAAGACCCACATAGGATCACTCAGTGCCGACCCACAGAGGATTTCCCGGTTCTGACCCACAAATGATATCTAGGTGCTAACCCACACAAGATCGCTTGGTGCTGACCCACACAGGATCGCTCTACATTCTTCACGTCACTGCCTCCTTCAGGGTTCCCGCACTACGCTCGCTTATCTCTGAAAGGGTCTACTCCACAAGCCTATATTCGATACTCCAACTGCCATGATGTATCATGAGGAAGTATCTCAAAGGACCACCATTCCATAGGGGTATCAATGCAACAGAAGGTGCGTCAATCAGATGCCTGGTCAGTATGTTATAGCCTTTTAGTTCCGAGGGCCCGGTTGGTTTCGTGCTCGATCCAACCCGACTATTCCCCAACATTATCCAAAACTCCAATGGGGTATACTAATAGCACCGTCTCACTCCAAGGTTTACAGCACCGTTGACGGTTTTTCAAATGGACTCCTGGTGCCAAAGTTATGGCAAAAAGAAAGTAAATGGGTCGTAGTGGGTCTAGGTCCAGTCCGACCCGGTCGGACTGACCCGACATAGGCCAACCCGGTTTGGGTCGACCTGGCCCAACCCGCTGGGTCTAGCCTGGCCCGCACTGGGCCACCCAGCCCACGCTACACAGCTTGACTGGGCGGCGCGGAGGCCGCAGGGCCACGAGGGCGGCAAAGCCTTGGGGCGGGATGATGAGGCTGCGGACGGCTGATCCACTAGGTGGCACGACAGGGCAGCGCAACAGGGCCATGGGTGGTGTGGCGGAGCTGCAGGGCGGAAGATCCACGGGGCGACGAAGTGGGGCCGCGGGGCGGCGCGGTGTGCTGTGGGCGGCGAGGCCGCCGGGCGGCACGGGGGGCCGAGGGCGGTGAGGCAGTGGGGCAGCGATGGTCGCGGGGCGGTACATGATGTCGTGGGACTGTGAGGCTGCGGGGCATCACGGGGTGCCGCAGGACGGAGAGGACGTGGGGCGACAGAGCACCAAGGAGCGGCGATGTGTCGTGCTGTCGTCGGCAGCCAGCTTGACCGGCCGCCCTTCGTTCGTTGCCTTCATTGTTGTTCTTGAGTTCCACCGGTTCCAACCACCAGCACTGGTTGCCGACACCATCACAAAGATCACCCAAAAGATACAAAAGATTTGTGGAGGGGTCAGTCCATGTTTTTTGGCCCATACCGTCCACGTTAGGGTGGTAGGATACATCTCAAGGAAGATGATTCAATGTAAGAGGGAAAATAACATTGAGAAAATTAAAACACACCCCTACCTAGAAGGTTTATTGAAGATTTTCCGCGGTTGATATGGATTGGCGTTTTTTGATCCCAAAACAAGTCTCCTCAATAGCATCGGTGAGGAGAGGAAAAGATGAATTCGGGGACGACAACGTTTCCTCTATCTTCAGTTCATTCATCGTTGGGGGATCCTTTGATGATGTTTGGAGAAAGATTCGTCCAAGGAGAAGATTTCTTCTTTGGCACTCGTCGTCGGAGCATGAGTTTTTGAATGATTCTCAAAATCTTCTCCCTTTCCCCAATTCCACTAAAAATGAAATCCCAACATAATAGAATAATTTATCTATTTAGTTTGTTGTATAAATTAAAATTGGCATTATTAATTAATTGATGTGGTTGGAACTATTATAGTGGGAGGATACCAAAGGTCACCTCACTCATTAAAGAGGGAGTTCAAGAGGCTTCACCCATTAAAGAAGGAGTTAGGGGGTTCAGGTGGTCCCCACCCTCAAATTCAAATTGGGAGGTCTTGGGTGTTGTGGTCCACAACTCCATAACCTCACATGGAAGGTTTCAACAAGAATAAAAATGGGCAATTTTTTATTTTATTCTATTCCTTATTTGAAAAACTAAAAATCTAACTTTCATCCTCGACCTAATATGGTCGAGGTGAATGTAGCCTTAAGCGAATACTGGCACTGTGATTTCAACGGTGCGCTCAGATTTCAATTCCGAGCACCAGTTCAGAAGTTACAAAAACCCCCTCGTATGTGTACTAAAGGTACTTGAAAAAAGGTTCAGAAATCCATTCCAGGCACACAGGGCCTCAAAATCATGCGCCATCAATTTTTGAAGATGTGTAAAATTCCCATATATTTAAAAAAAATTACATGGAAATTCTGGGTCTTTAAGTTCTCCCCACCTCAGGGATTTTCCTCCCTGAAAGCCACACCACAAAACTAGGAAAACAAGTGCGCGTACTAAGCACGAATCTGAGCCTCCCGATCCCATGAACTTTCATGGAGGTTCCCATACTACCAAAAAATGTGCACCAGTGGTATTGACCACCCACGAAGGACCATCTCCTATCGGTCCTCAATCT
The DNA here is from genome assembly GCA_963277665.1 of Viscum album. NCBI lineage: Eukaryota > Viridiplantae > Streptophyta > Magnoliopsida > Santalales > Viscaceae > Viscum > Viscum album. Next base: position 1,998,609,101 of record OY728120.1, on the reverse strand, counting down.
CAACTGGAACCTCCGTAAATGTCTCCCCATCGTCGATGTCCAGCTCTCTGTGGTCGATGACGTGGGAAGGGTCATGCACATATCTCCTCAGCTGGGATACATGGAAGACGTCATGCACCTAGTGTAACTATGGTGGAAGAGCTAAGAGGTATGCCACCTCGCTAACTCTGCTGAGGACCTGAGAAGGTCCGATGAACCTTAGAGATAACTTTCCGTCTTGGAAAAATATTCACAAAACTTATTGAGGTGAGACCCATAGAAAGATGTGGTCACCATCCTCAAACTATAGAGGTCTCTATCTCCTGTCGGCATATGACTTCTGCCTACTCTGTGCAGTCTTCATCCGCTCCTAGATGATATGCACTTTCTCTATGGTATCCCATACCATCTTTGGTCCCAATAGTACTGACTCTCCTGGGCCAGTCCAACACAAAGGTGATCTGTAAGGTCGCCCGTACAACACCTCAGAAGGTGCCATCCCAATGGTGGAGTGATGTCTATTGTTGTATGAAAACTCAACCAATGGAAAGTGATCCTCCCAACTATGACCGAAGTCTAGGACGCAAGCATGCAACATGTCCTCGAGGGTTTGAATGGTCTGCTCGGTCTGGCCATCCGTCTAAGGATGGAAGGCTGTGCTCAAACTAAGTTGTGTCCTAAAAGCCTCCTGCAAACCCTTCCATAGATGGGAAGTAAACCATGTATCACGATTGGAGACAATCATCGAGGGTACTCCCTGTAGCCACACAATCTTCTGCACATAGAGGCATCCCAAGCTCTCTACTGAACCCTGCTCTCTTATCGGTAGGAAGTGGGCCGAATTGGTGATTCATTCTATGATCACCCAAATCAAGTCATGACCCTTGGATGTACATGTATGTCATGTCACTAAGTCCATGGATATCAAATCCCCTTTCCACTCTGGGACCTGTAAAGGCTTATCCAATTCTACTGGAACCTGATGCTCCACCTTCACTTGATGACAAGTGAGAAACTGAGAGAAAAACTGTTCTATTACTTTCTTCATTCCTAGCCACTAGTGCTGTCGTCGGTGATCCTAGTACATCTTCACCACTCCTATATGTACCAATAGAGGGGATGTGTGGAACTCCCTCAACACTTCCTCCCGAAGTGACACTAATACCATGGTAAATCCTATAAAGTGGATGACATGCTACCCACCTTTATAAAATCCATCAGGTGCCTACCCTGTGGATATCTGAGCATATCGAGCCTCGTAGTCATCGTCCCTATGCTACACCTCCCTGACTCGTTGAAGAAGTGGGGGAGTGACTATAAGAGACTGTAGAAAGACTCCTCCATCCCGATCCACAAATGATATCTGCAATGTATCTAGTTGATTTGTCGCCTCGCCTAGCAGTTGTATACCAGACCTCCTGCAAAGTGTATTTTATACAATGTTCCCCTTCCCAAAAGTTTTGATAATCTGAAAGTCATAGTCCCGGAGAAACTCAAGCCAACATCACTATCTCATGTTCATGCCCTTATAAGATAATATATACCTGAGACTCCTGTTATCCAAGTAGATTGTAAAACGATCTCCCATCGGATAGTGTTGCCACATCTTCAAGGTGGAGACCACTACTACTAAATCTGGTTCATGGGTAGCATAGTTCGGCTCATTTTGTCTCAGCTGTCAAGAACCATACGCGATCACTACTCACTCCTGCATCAGGACACATCTGAGCCTGTTCCATGATGCGTCGCAGTAGACTACATATCCTACGCCCTCCTCTAGAAGCACCAAGATGGGGGAACTAATCAGCCTCTGCCTCAGCTCTTTGAAACTCCACTGGCATCTCTCCGACCACACGAAGGGTTTCCCATTCTTCGTCAATGCTGATAGTGGTGCTGTAACTCTAGAGAAATATAGCACAAACCTCTGATAGTATCCATCCAAACCCTGGAAACTCCATATCTACGTCACACTCCTGGGTGGATCCCAAGAAAGTAACACCTCAATCTTCTCTAGATCTACTGCAACTCTAGCCTCCAATATGACATGTCCTGGAAAGTCAACCTCTCGGATCCAGAACTATCACTTCAAGAGCTTACCAAAAAGCAGGTTCTCTCAGAGTGTGTCCAGAACTATCTGCAAATGATAGGCATGCTCCTCCTCAGTAGTTGAGAAGATAATAATGTCATCAATGAAGACCACCTCAAAGAAATAAAGGTATGGCTGAAAGATCATATTCATGAGTCCCATGAACACTACTGGAGCGTTGGTTATGCCGAATGGAATAACCAAGAATCCGTAGTGGCTATATTGTCATCTAAAAGCCATCTTATGCACATCCACATATCGTACTCTGAGCTGGTGATAGCCTGATCTGAGGTCTATCTTAGAGAACCACCATGCCTCCTTCAACTAATCGAAGAGGTCATGTCACAACCCGTCGTCATGACTTATTTTGTGACTACCCCAATCCGACCTTCTATAGGCCAGGGGCTGGTGACTAGCACCAAAGGTGTAAATCTCTAAAACTGGGAATGCATTGACTTTATAACTGTAAAAAAACACATCAAGAGTACTAGCGGAAGAAAACACAGTGAAAAAACTATATAAAAAGAACACTGAAAGTAAAGGGGCCTGAAATACAATCCCAACAGTAAAGTACAAGGAATGGATAAAAAGGTATAACTAAAAAGACAAATAGCTGGATGGTGTCTTACAGCTTATGGATCATCCGCCATAGATCCTACCTAATGGGTAGGTACATTATAAGGCCCTAGCCTTAAACCTTACTTAATATTGAATTAAATGAATAATTCACATTGAGGATCCTTTCAGGTTTAGAGTTTTAGAGAATTCGGACATAACTATTACATCTCAAAAGATTACAAAGTAGTCACTTCTAATAAATTTCCATAAAATAAAAAACTCTTAAAAAGAAGCATGTCTAGTTCCATGCTTTAGGTAGCATGAATTTCCCTTGATCCCATCCTTGACCTTATTCCATGATAAGTCCTGTGAAAAACATTTCAAAAACTTGGGATGAGCATAAAAAGCTTAGTAAGGGATACACAAAGAATGAAAACTGTTAGTTTTTCAAAACAACAAGTAAACCATGTATACTTTATCAAAGTAATACTTTTCACCTTTTCGAAGTAGTAAAAACTCTTCACTGAATAAAAGTTCATTACTTACCATTCTGTAACCAAAAGATTACCATGAAACCCATACAAAGATCACATAACATATAAAGGTAACTTGGGACATAAACATAGTTAAGTGGAATAACCATAAGGTCAACTTCCACACATATCACTTAATGGAATAGCCATTTGGCCAACATCCATACATACTTAATGGAATAGCCATACGGCCGACTTCTATACCCAATGCATTGGAGTTTATAACGTATCCACCCTTCCTGGTATTCACGGCACCACCCGTCATAATGTCCAAGTACCATTATAAAATCATAAGACATTAAACAAATATAATGGAAAGAAAACATTTCCACATTTCAATCACAATATATCACTTAAATATATCGACATAACAAATCCTTTATAAAAACCATTTTCAATACCAACATACATAAAAGAGTATATGGTATTTATTTCATTTTAAAAAAACATTACGACATGTTGAGGAAGCCAACGACCAAATAATACTTGCGGTGGCATAAAAGGTTTTTGTCACCGCGTACGTTAAAAGAAACATTCCTTTTTTTCGTTTAGTAAAACTCTTCGTATAAAAAGATCCCTTTTAATTAAAATTAAAATTCAAAGGGGTTTATACACCGTATAAAAGAAAGTTGTGTGTAAATCTAAATATGCCTCAATGAAAGGAGATTGAGATGAAGTCCCTTACAAAGTCGGTATCCTTAGATTAAGGATAAATCAATTATATGATTATGTGTGACAAATAAGAATACACAAAATATAAGTGGATATTAAGTGTAAACAAATCAGAGTCCATTCACACATAATCATGAAAGAAAACCAATGACATAGATATTTAACTCAATGAAATGAGATTGAGTTATGATTTCCGATACAAGTCCGTCTAAATGACATAAGAATTTATCAATGAGATGGTTATGTGTAGAAATAGTATATCCACACAAAGGTTTGTGGAAATTACAACATATAGATTCCACACAAAATATTGGAATAATAAAATCAAGAATTAGAGTTTTAACCCAATGAATTGAAAGTGGGTTAAGAAGTTCCCTTACAGAAATTCGACAGCCCAACGACGTCACTTCAAAACTTATAAAATGAGCTGATGAGAGATAAAAAGGGTATCTCATCAATTGGACATAAAATTTACATTAATTAGGATATAGAAGAACATATCCCAACATAATATAATGTGAATTAAAAGACATACAAAATAAGTCTTTTAAAAAGAGGCGGGTGAAAGGTTCCATTACCGACTTGGGTAACATTCGAAACATACACCCTGTGAAAGGAGGAAAATACAACATTGATGTAAATACTAATAAATGAAAGTATTTTACACAATGAGTAAAATAATGGGCAGTACATACACCACTCAAAGGAAATTGTGGCAAATTTAGCATAAATCTCACGGGAATAAAAGTGAGATGAAAAATCCCTTACGAAAACTCGGCAGCCTAACGTCGCCACTTAAAACTTCCAAAAATGGATTGATGAGATAAAATAGGGTCTCTCATCATATTACAATCAAATTTACAGAAAGAGGAATATAAAATAACATCCCCCATTATAACAAAGAGGATATTAAAGGAAGTAACATAAATGAGAGTACTTATGATGAAAGAGATAGGTTAGATCTCTTACGAAAATTCGGCAGCCTGACGGCGCCACTCAAAACTTCCAAAATCGATTGATGAGAGAGGTATCTCATCATATGAAAATAAAAATTATAGTAAGAGTAATATAAAATAACATCCCAATAACAAGAAAGATTATCTTTAAAAGGAATGACATAAAAGAGCGTACTTAAAAAGAAAGATAGGAGTAGGATCCCTTACCTCGGGTCCGACTTGACTCGATCGTTATTTAACATCATGAATAATAAACCTGAGTTAATTTATACTTTATTAAGAACCTTTTTCAAGTTCGTTATTCCTTTTATATCAATTATTGACATGTTATAAACATTATGTAATCATTTAAGTTAATAATGTTTGATTTTTCGATATTTGGTTCTTAAGTCAAAAGTGGACTTCTTACAATTACATGTTGTTCGTGTGGTCAAAGGTTCATTATATCCAGAATGAAATTCCTGATTTGGATATCATATATATCATATATATCCAGAATATACATATATTTATAATATTACATAATCATTTAGAGGTAAGAAATGAAATGCACCGTTCATGGAGACGGTAAGTCGTATGTACGCATGAACGCTACTTTCATTTCTATGTCATATTAATGGAATTAAAACAAAATGAGAGATGTGTATATTTTTAATTCCAGAATTATATTAATTCTCTAGATGTATCATACATAATATATATAGATTATATGTACTTATAATAGTACATTACAGTTGAGGATAAGAAATGAAATGCACCGTTCATGGAGACGGTAAGCCGTACGTACGCATGAACGCTACTTTCATTTCTATCTCATACTTTAATGGAAAGAAAAAAATAATGATATAAAGGTATATTATAATTCCAGTATAACATCATATATAATAACTTTAAATCCATCCTTTATACATCCCACATATGGCATTAATGAATCAAATCACTTTGAGGGGGCGGTAGTCCGCACTTCCTAAAATAAAGATATCGCGTATACCCATAATGGAAGCCACAAAGGTATTCCAAAAATGAAAATTACAGAAGCTTAAGTAAAACATAAAAATATTATATATCATATATAAATATAGTGACATCTTAATGTCCACCTTTGAAGGTGTTATATGAGTGTTGAACAATCATCGTTTCGTGAGGCCGAAATTCGCCATCCACAGAAACTATATGTTCTTTAACCATTAGATGAAGGTGTGTGTAAGTGTAGCTAGAATAATTATTATAACAACATCCTAGTATATTGAATATACTGGAGTTGTTACAAAAGAAATGAATAAAAAGAGTTTAGGGGGTTGGAGAAGCAAAATAAAACAAAAGAGCACAAGTGAAGACGTTACCTTAAAATTGGGTAACTCCCTTTGGTTTGAACCAAAAGGGTTTCTTGAAGATCTTTCTGACTAAGTTAAGGCTTCTAGGATGAGGAGAGGGATGTGGAGAGACAAAATTACCAGAGCTTGGACGAACCAAATGTTTGATAGGTGTGGGTATGGTGGTAGAGGTGGGGGCCTTTTATAAAAGGAGAGGAGGGGCACTCTTGGTAAAATATAAAAAGTTACTTTATTTTCAAATGGTTTTCGGATTTTAATGGTCCCAAATTGATATAATTCGGGGATAAGGTGATAAGGGTTCGAAATCCACCCATCCAATAGGTTTTGGAAATGTGTAGGTCCTATATTTTTCATTATCTTTCCATTTTATTTAAATCATTAAATAATGAGGTCATCGCTGCATCATCATGATGTCATAACAAATTTTATATATTTAATGTCTAAAAATTATATAAAAAAATACTATGATTTAGGAAATATTTTTAGCTTTCCAATGATTATTTATAGTAAAAATTATGACTTGTATAACCACATATAAAAATTGTTTTAGTAAAACAAATCATGTTTGTGACATTTTTATTTTAGCTTTAAATAAAAGGCATAAATGTCATTATCAAACCCAAGTGGCTCCATGGGGTACCGAAAATCGACCCATGGGTTGTCTTGGTCGGCCATAACTCATCCAATAGGGTTAGTACAAGTTTCAATATATTTTCATTTTATTATAATATCATTTTTACCTTAAATAACACTAATTACCTTTAATCGCGATTAATAAAACATAAAAGTTACTTTTCATCAAAAATTATTTTCATCCCATTGAACCAAATTTTACATAACAATTAAAATCATTTAAATTGTATTTTTGAAATTCAAATCACAGAAGTGGTAAAGTCCCATTTAAACGAAAAAATCAAATTTTGTAACCACCACTTTGTTGTTTCACTATTCATCAAAAATTGAAGTTTTTCAGAAAAATACCAAAAATTCACCCTAAGCTATATTTGATATTCCGAATTCAAAAATGATGTCTATTTTACCAAATTCATAACATATAAGTTGAATTAATTAATTTTATAATTAAATCCCGCTGTTAAAACACATAGCGTGTTTTTATGAAACAATATCTTTCAAAAGATTGACACTTGTTTATGTCCAATCTTAAAGTGATATTAATTACAATGACCACCATTGGATTAAATGGTAAAAATATATTCTAGTTACACTTTAAAACCAATTAAAAAGATAGTCTAATAATATAAATAAATTAGATTAAAAAGAGGTTTTGAATTAAAATACAACATTTTTCACTATTCATTAAAAATTGAACTTTTTCAGAAAATACCAAAAATTCACACAAAGTAAATTTTTATGTCCTGATTATAAAGAAGAATGTTATTCTGTCAAATATAACACATAAAATTGTCAAAAAGTGTATTTAAAAGAGGTTCGCCATCAAAAGGCGGTTAATCGACCTTTTAAAGAATATTAGACTGTCTACGCTTAAAATTGGATTCATTCACATTTTTAATCCTCTAACATTTATTGTAAAGAGTAAAAATATTTGAAAAACATATATAATCATTTTTAGTTAGTTATGTTCATTCCCGCCATTACAACGAATAGGCATTAACTACCATTTAAAATAATAATATTTTATTATTAGAGTGCAACGTAAGATTTCCAAGAAACTCGTTGTTGCATATTGGGTACGCCATCGAGCATAGCATCTCCTTTAAAGTAATATTAATATTTTATTCACAAATATGGATAAATATTAAAATGTCATATTATTTATTTACCTGGGGTGTTACATCCTTCCCCCCTTTAGGGAATTGCGTCCTCGCAATTTTAAAATTGGGCTTGAAAACATCCTTGAAAGTCCCACATCAGAACAAGAGTCGGTAAAACAATAACTTTAAAATAAAGGGAGAGAAGTACAGAGGTAACCCGAGTTAACCCATACTATGATTACAAGTAAGAAAATATGGATATGGAAGAAAAAACAAAGGGTCATGTTCTGATGGAGAGTGATAGTAAACATGTCTAGGAGAAAGTTAACCATAAAAAAATCAAAAACTTGTGATGGGTTTTACAGTATTCGATTCCCCGGTAGGAAAAGTTAATAGACAACATTTTTCTTCTAAGTTACTTTTTATTTAGGAATTTATTCATAAGGAAACATAATCACGTATCATGTTGAATTTCAACTTTTACTAGATTTATTACACGAACTCATATTTTCTCCAAAAGACGAGTATTTAGGAAGACTTGTTCAGATTAAGAGTACTATAATCAACTTATAGAGAACCACCTAATCCAAAAAATATAACTATATATTTCCTATGTCTTTAGACTTTAACCAAAACCAAAACAAAAACGGTTAGTACAAGATCAGATAATCCAGAAAAGGATAACCCTTTATAAAAAGAAAATCTATTCTTAATCTCCAAAATTTTCCCAACAAAACCCAAAGTTCAACGAGGACCATTCGATAAACAATTTTTCCATAAAATTCTTAAAAGTAAACCAAACTAATATTGAAACCCAAATATTTGATGTATTTAGTCACATAGTATTCCAAGTTAAATCATAACATTTATCTCTAAAAAAACATCAGTTGCTCCAAAAGTCTCGCATTGAAAAGTAATTAACCGAATCACATATCCTCCATGATAAGTTAATAATTTTTAAAAAACCCCAAAATCAACTTACTATTAATTCATAAAATCATATAACTAAGAAGAATCATTCAAACTAACCAGGGACTTCACGTAGTCCAGTGGTAGGCGATAAATACCAGTCGCACTTTGGTTGTGGGTTCGATTCCAGCAGCTTTGTCCGACGCGACGGGTTGTCACACGGTCTGCGTGTTGTCCTTTTTCCAAAACTATATATTTCATAAAATATTCCCCAAAACAAGATAAAATCTTCAAAAATAATCATAACATATTTTAACCTCAATTTTATCTCATGCCTTTCATTTTCCATCATAACATATAATAACCCATAATTACCTCAAAAGTAAGGATCATATAAACTCTAATGGTTACCTTTATAATTATTACCTGAACTTCCACATCGATTGGTCATATCATAGATGATGGATTATAGAACATACCAAGGTTCAAGTGGTTGATCATGACTCCTTGATAGTTGGTTTAGAACAACCACGAGTTTCCTCATTGAATTCCCCATTTTATCTAGTATCTTAATCAGAGAACCACCACAGTTTCCTTCAAACCTGTTGTCTCTTTGGTGCCTGCTAGATCCATCCATTCACTAAAAACAGAAATGTCAGTGTGAGTATATCAACAAAACCATAATGTACTAATGAGGAAGGTAAATACTAATATATACTTACTCATTAACTTTATCAAAAATTGGACTCCTTCTAAAATCCTAACCATTATGGTACTGTCACTTATTCTTAGAGAATACAGTAACCTCTAAAGTTATCTAAACCGACCTTTGATACCAACTATAAGGCCCCAGCCTTAAACCTTACTTAATATTGAATTAAATGAATAATTCACATTGAGGATCTTTTCAGGTTTAGAGTTTTAGAGAATTAGGACATAACTATTACATCTCAAAAGATTACAAAGTAGTCACTTCTACTAAATTTCCATAAAATAAAAAACTCTTAAAAAGAAACATGTCTAGTTCCATGATTTACATAGCATGACTTTCCCTTGATCCCATCCTTGACCCTATTCCACGTTAAGTCCTGTGAAAAACATTTCAAAAACTTGGGATGAGCATAAAAATCTTAGTATGGGATACACAAAGAATGAAAACTGTTAGTTTTTCAAAACAACAAGTAAACCATGTATACTTTATCAAAGTAATACTTTTCACATTTTCGAAGTAGTAAAAACTCTTCACTGAATAAAAGTTCATTACGTAACCTTATATAACCAAAAGATTACCATAAAACCCATATAAAGATCACATAACATATAAAGGTAACTTGGGACATAAACATACTTAAGTGGAATAACCATAAGGTCGACTTCCACACATATCACTTAATGGAATATCCATTAATCCAACTTCCATACATACTTAATGGAATAGCCATACGGCCGACTTCCATACCCAATGCATTGGAGGTTATAACGTAACCACCCGACCTGGTATTCACGGCACCACCCGTCATAATGTCCAAGTACCATTATAAAATCATATGACATTAAACAAATATAATGGAAAGAAAAAATTTCCACATTTCGATCACAATATATCACTTTAATATATCGACATAAAAAATCCTTTATAAAAACCATTTTCAATACCAACATACATAAAAGAGTATATGGTATTTATTTCATTTTAAAAAAACATTACGGCTTGTTGAGGAAGCCAAAGACCAAATAATACTCACGGCTGTGGAAAAGGTCATTTTCACCGCATACGTTAAAAGAAACATTCCTTTTTGTCATTTAGTAAAATGCTTCGTATAAAAATATTCCTTTTAAATAAAATTAAAAGTCAAAGGGGTTTATACACCGTATAAAACAATGTTGTGTGTAAAACTAAATATGCCTCAATGAAAGGAGATTGAGACGAATTCCCTTACAAAGTCGGTATCCTTAGATTAAGGATAAATCAATTATATGAGTATGTGTGACAAATAAGAATACACAAAATATAAGTGGATATTAAGTGTAAAACAATCAGATTTCATTCACACATAATCATGGAAAAACAAAACCATTGACATAGATATTTAACTCAATGAAATGAGATTGAGTTATGATTTCTGATACAAGTCCGTCTAAATGACATAAGAATTTATCAATGAGATGATTATGTGTAGAATTATTATATCCACACAAAGGTTTGTTGAAATTAAAATATAGAGATTCCACACATAATCTTGGAATAATAAAATCAAGAATTAGAGTTTTAACCCAAATAATTGAAAGTGGGTTGAGAAGTTCTCTTACAGAAATTCGACAGCCTAACGACGTCACTTCAAAACTTATAAAATAAGGTGATGAGAGATAAAAAGGGTATCTCATCACTTGGATATAAAATTTACATTAATAAGGATATAGAAGAACATATCCCAACATAATAGTATGTGAATTAAAAGACATAACAAAATAAGTCTTTTAAAAAGAGGAGGGTGAAAGTTTCCCTTACCGACTTGGGTAACATTCGAAACATACACCCCGTGAAATGAGGAAAATACAACATTGATGTAAATACTCATAAATGAACGTATATTACACAATGAGTAAAATAATGGGCATTACATACTCCACTCAAAGGAAATTGTGGCAAATGTAGCATAAATCTCAGGGGAATAAAAGTGAGATGAAAAATCCCTTATGAAAACTCGGCAGCCTAACGACGCCACTTAAAACATCCAAAAATGGATTGATGAGATCAAATAGGGTCTCTCATCATATTACAATCAAATTTACAGCAAGAGTAATATAAAAGAACACCCCCCATCATAACAAAGAGGAGCTTTAAATAATTAACATAAAGGAGAGTACTTAAAATGAAAGAGAGAGGTTAGATCTCTTACGAAAATTTGGCAGCCTAACAGCACCACTCAAAACATCCAAAATGGATTGATGAGAGAGAATAGGGTCTCTCATCATATGAACATAAAAATTACAATAAGAGTAATACAAAATAACATCCCAATAACAATAATGATGATCTTTAAAACGAATGACATAAAAGAGCGTACTTAAAAAGAAAGAGAGGAGTAGAATCCCTTACCTTGGGTCCGACATGACTCGATTGTTATTTAATGTAGAGACCCGAAGCTTGACGTACATGGAAATTACATTACTTTTGCGGAATACTTAGTACATAACAAAAACACACACACAAGGACCGTAATAGTCTAGTGTCTTTGGAAACTCGGAATATAATCCTCTAATCCTGGTGAAAGATCTTCAACATCTCCCATAAAGATCTTCTTTTTTATTATACCTAAAACCTTTCTTTATATCCTGGGGAAAAGAAAACATAAAAGGGTGAGCTCAAATTCTCAGTAAGGGTAAACAAAAGAAATATCAATCACATCATATACATAAGCACATAACTTTTGGAAATCTTAACCTGTAAAAGAGATCAAAATTTCATAACCTGGGATAACTCATGGCAGTGAAATGTAATCACAATAATCATACCTTAAAACATAAAACTTTGTGGCATACACACATAATCATATAGAATCATTTCTTGTTAGTCAAGACTCATTGCCAAGACTATCTTAGTGGACAAAGTCCCTTTCTGAACCGAGTCACCCTCGTTTCAGTCCTGTTTCACTTAACCGGTATAACCTACCATTCCAACCATGTCTATCTCATGAGATATAAAATCTTTACCCAATGCATTGGAGGGAGATATAGGTCCCACCCATCTCATAATGATACCATTCTTATGTGTGCCACAAAATCATAAATCATACATCATTGCATAACCCATGTAGTAAAAATGGGATTCATAAACAACATGACATCATAAAACAATTCATATAAGATAAAGGAATTCATAAAAATATTTCCATCACAACATAATCAAATCCATGTAATAATAGGGATAGAAACAGAACCCTATATTATCTTATATGGAAAATAATTTTGATAAAACACTTGAACTCCATTCTTGAGGAAAATATGTTTTCTACTTCAAAAACACTTTTAATTTCTTAACATTTCATAAAATTCTAAACTAAGAGAATTTGATTAAAAATAAACTTGAAAACATGTAAATTAAGCTTCTTGGAAATAATGTTTTAAAAATCCATTCATGCCGTATAAGTTAAAAAAACATTCTTCGTACTTTTGTCGGAAAAGTCAAAAAGTACCTCGTACGAAAAACGACAAAAGATTATTTTCATATCCTTTAATAAAAACTCACAGAAGGGTAAAATTGGATTTAAACAATTTTAGGTGGATGGAAATAACATTAAATATTGAGGAAACATGGATGTGGATTATAAAATACACCCAGTAAATTTCAAAGTATAAGCAATCTCGGATAAAAATGAGATTGTGATATTTCCCTTACCTTAAGTCCGATTTGCTTCGTAAGTGTCCGAACCTCCTATATAATGATTTAAATAATGTCATTGACTTATTACAGAATCATATTAATTGTTATTATATCATATATGGTTCACTTATGGCTTTATATTACCCGTTCTTTTGTAAATTCATGTTAAAGTAGCGTTTTGGGTAAAATCGTCTCATTTGTCGTTCGTGTTTTAACTTGTAATTATTCATATGATTACTCAGATCATTATTACTTAATTATGGAATATAAAACATGATTTATATATAATATATATTCAGAATATACATATATATAATGGATCGATAAATGGAACGAAATACACCGTTCATGGAGACGGTAGACCATACGTACGCATGAACGCTATTTTCTTTTCGTTATTGAATTGAGTGAAATTAAGTAGATGACATACATATATATACACATAATTCCAGTAGATTTATAATGTCATATATTTCATTATTACTTATTATATATAATTTATAATCATTCATGAATGGTTAAAGTGGAGAATGAATCTCATCTCGTCGTGGAGACGGTATTCCGTACGTACGCACAAGCGATGATATCGTTCTCATTATCATGAACTTGTGTTGAAGTGTATGTATAATATTCCAGTAACAATATCACTTTATAATAATCATATATAGTTACTCATTACACCATTATACTCATCCAATTAAGGTGGTGGCGGAAAAAAGATTTCACCACGGCGTGGAGACGGTATTCCGTACGTACGCACGCGTGGTGATTTCGTTTTCCATAGGATGGATAGATGGTGAAATAGGGTTGTTTCATAATTATAATAACATATCAGTATATGAGTGATACTGATGTTATTACTTCATAATGAAACAAACTAAGAAGAAGGAGTGGAAGAAGAAATAAAGGTGAAAGAATCGGTAACGGAAATTACCTCTTCTTTGAAGCGCCTCCTTGAGACCTCCTCTTAGGGCACTAAAATTGGTCTTTGAGGAAGACCCGAACCTCTAGGATGTTTCTAAGGAAGTGTAGAAGAGAATTTTTCAGGGGTTGGCCGAGCTTTAAGGCTCAAAGTTGTGTGAGGAAGAGAGGGAGGAGGTTCCCTTTTATAAGGGAGGAGAGGGGCACCTTTGGAATAACTAAAAATATTAGTTTATTATAAAGTCAAGTTCGGTTTTAAATAGCTCCAAATTGATTTATTTCGAGGCTAAGGTGGGGATGGGTCTAAATACTCTCATAAAATAGAATTTAGACAAGTTTAGGTTCCTATTTTAACCTTATCATTTAGATTTAACATTAAGTTAAATAATTTTAATTTTACCGTGTCTTCTTGTGTTCTTACACTATAAGGTTAATAAACTTACTATAAGAAGCCAAACGAACCCCAAGTTGTTTATTATTAATTTATATAACCTTATCTAAGTCATTTGGCCGAACCATAGATTTTTAGGAATAAAATAACAATTAATAATATAATATTTGTTTTAATGACTATTTTATGTCAATTTTAACACTATTTAGTAATTGATTTTTGTAAAAAACATAACAGAATTATAAGTTCGAAAAAAGTTACTTAAATCAATAATAACATGTCATATTAACCTAGAAAATTAGTGTAATTCATAAAAAGTCTCAAATTATATTTATTTGGGTATTTATAACATCAATTATGTCAATATTTCATTAATAAGATAATTACTGCATCATCGTTGTGTCATAAATAAATTAAATTATTTAATGTCTAAAAATTAAAAATAAAATACCATTATGTATGAAATTTATTTATCTTTCTAATTAATATTTAAAATCTAATTTATCTTATGTATAACCCTATATTAAAAATGTTTTAGTAAATAAACTTTGATTTTAACTCTTTTAACTCTTCTTTGAATTAAATAATAATAAATGTCCTAATCTAATCCAAGTGGGCCTAAATGGTCATATTTTATTCCTAAGATTGTTTTTGGTCGAATTAAACTTATCCAATAGAATTTTTACATGTGTTAGGGTAATAATAATATCATTTTTACCCTTAATTACCCTATTTACTTTTAACCGTGGTAAATAAAAGTAAAAAGTTACTATTCACCAAAAATTATTTTCACCTCATTGAACCACATTTTACTTACTGACATCAACCATGTCTATTGTATTTTTTAAATTTCACTCATAGAAGCGGTAAAATTAAGTTTTATGAAAAATTCAGTTTTTTTAACTACAACTTAGTGGTTTCACTATTCATCAAAAATTGAAAGTTTTCAGAAAAATACCAAAAATTAGGCCTAATCTATATTTGATATTATGAACTCAAAAATGATTTCTATTTTACCAAATTCAAAACATATCAGTTGCATTAATTAATTTAAAAATTAATTCTCATCGTCAAAACAAAAGGCGTGTTTTTAAGAGATAATAACTATCAAAAGATTGACACTTGTTCATAACTGGTTTAAATGTGAAATTACATCCAATGACCAAAATTGTATTAAATAGTAAAAATATATTCTAAATATAATTTAAAACCACTCAAATTAATAATTTATCACTATTAATTATTTCGATTGAAAAAGTTGTTTTTAATTAAAATTTAGTAATTTCCACTATTCATCAAAATATGAAAGTTATCTGAAAATTACCAAAATTTAACCCTAAGCTAATTTCGATATTCTGAATAAAAAAACGAAGTCCATTTTGAAAAATAAAATTTACAAAATTTCAAAAATTGGTTATTACTATTCATAACGGCTAGTTTTAATAATATTTTAATAGCATATCGTTGTTTAGTGAAACTCAGTATTGCGTACTACACACGCTATCAAGGAAGGTCGCGATTGCGTGTAATGAAAGGCAAGTCAGGGATGCGTGTTGTGCAAGCTCCTTTTGGTGTAGCGTACAACACAAGACATTAATGAAATTAAAAAGAATATTTTTCATAAAATCTCGGGGTGTTACATTCTACCCACCTTAAAATGAATTTCGCCCTCGAAATTCGTCGGGGTTATAAATGGTTTACTATTCAAAAGTTTCTTTAATCGAAACCCACATCGTAAAAAGGAATTCCAAAACAAATCTTTAAAAACAAAAGTATGAAATGTAACGGTTACCCAAATAAACTAATCACTGGGTTTCCACATAGGTGAAAATATGGATACGGAAGAGAAATCTAACCATCATGTTCTGATGGAGAGTGGTAGAGAACATGGCTATGGAAAAGCCAGCAATCACAAAGCCATAAATTTGTGATGATCTAGGATACCATCTGATTCATCAGATATAAGAGCACTAGGACAACATTTTTTGGTTTTTAAGATCGTTTCCCTAAATTTGATGAAATTGGAATTAGAAGAAATACTTTCGTGATTTTGGTATAGTCTCACCGTTTGTCGTTCTTTGGACAATTTCCACTTCATCTGTTAAAGAAATGAAGTTGAATTTGTCATTCGTGATGTGTTAGCAGATCATGTGATAGAATGATGGGTCATTCCATCTGTCTCAAATAAAAGGTTAGAAAAGTTATCAAAAAATACATAAGTCCATCTATAGTGAGATTAATCCAATATAGTTCTTAAAATGAACTTATACTTCATATATCATAGCGCTTAATAAAATAAAACTAGTTTACACTAACCAGGTACTTCCTGTAGGCCAGTGGTAGGTGATAAAGGCTAGTCGCACTTCGGTTGTGGGTTCGATTACCACAGCCTTGCCCGACGCGATGGGCTGTCGCCCGTCCTGTAGGTTGTCCATTTTCTAAAACTATATTACTATAACATACCATCAATAATATCGAAAAAAACTTATATCCTTAAACAATACTAACTTATGTCCAACATAATCCATTCCAATCTTTAGTCTTATCCATAATACTTCAATCCACTCTCATAATATAGTGAAAACGATTACCAGAGATTTAATACCATCGTTGATCCCCATATATCATAAAATACGTCTTGTTGGTCACATTCCAAACATTCAATGTCCTTAATCATATACTCTCTTGAATACCCATTGAACCTTAGTGAAAACATTAATGCAGTTAAAAGATAACACTTTCCACATACCAAAAACCTCAAAATTCTATATACTCAAACCTCGATATCACTTAGTCCTTATATCAATCATGAGCTCATGAATACTGTTAAACATTTCATTTTCTCGTTTTACCTTCATTATGCACATATCATCTTATTTCCAAAAATATCTCAATCACTTTTTTATCCTTGTTACCAGTATCATATAATTATTAAGAACCAATACATAGATATTCCAAAATTCCACAATACCATAAATGAGATTCAATGATACTATATTGAAATCCCATTACATAAACACTTAATCATTCCACCACATCGTTGTCATATTCGACATCGCCAATAGTGATCGCATGTGACTTCCCTTTTTTCCTTTGCCTTAAGCGGTTGCTCATGTCGATCATCACTAACCCTTGGATTAGGGCATTTATTAGCATAATGCCTCATTTCCTTGCACTTGAAGCATTGAAGTGTTGGTGGTGCATTCTCTACAGTGTTTGATTTATTCACATCATTAGAAACCCTTTTTCCATTACTTCGACACTCAGCTACTCGATGACCTTCTTTTCCACACTTAAAACATTTTCTAGTCCCTTTAAGACAATCTCCACCATGCTTTTTTCCACACTTTGAGCATAAGGAAACATTCATCTTCTTTTCACCATTATTCTGAGATTTCTCCTTGAACTCCATCTTTCGTTTCGTGTAAAAACCATGAGATGGATATGTAACACCAACTTCCATTTCTACCTTGATAGCACAACGCACAATTCTTCATAGCTACTGAAGTCTCTTATAGCTAATGCCATTTGAAGACTTGGTTTTAAGCCACTGAAAACTCGATCAACTTTACTTTCAGGTTGGATGATAATTCCAGATGCATACCTTGCAAGTCTTGTAAAATTTTCTTCGTATATACCAACAAATTAGTCATCCTTCTGCTTCATCTAAAGAAACTCCTTTTCCATCTTTGTTCGAATAATACGAGGGAAGTACTTACTGAAAAACAAGTTCTTGAACTCGTCCCATTCCATGGACTCAATTTTATCTCTTGGCCTCGTATTCTTGATAAGATTCCACCATTGATTAGCATCACCTTCCAAACGATACACTGCTAAGATGACTTTATCATTTTCAGAACATTGAAGAACTGAAAATATCTTTTCAGTGGTACTGATCCATTGTTCAGATACAAGTGGATCGGAAGTCCCACTGAAAGAAGGTGGACGTTGCCTCATGAAGGACTCAATAGAATATTGTTCCCTTCTCTGCTCATTTGGAAGTCCAGAATGATTCATAGCTTGTGTAAGTATAGCAATAATAATTTGCACTCCGTCTCCCATAACATTTGTTTGTTCAGGAGGACAATCATTGCATTGTCCATTTCATTGATCAACACGGTTCCTTCGGGTTCCAGCCATCGTCTAAAACCCAAAAAGAATAGTGTGAGAGGAAAAAATCATGCTAGGAAAACAACATTATAAAGGGGGATTATCCTCAATATCTAACTTCTTAGGTTAAATTCTATGATCGTTACCATAGTTCTAGGACTGTATCTTATACGTATACTTATCCTTAGGGACATCCCTAGACATACCTTAGAAATGTCTCTAGGGATCTCACTAACGTTTTCGCATCCTAGTTTCCAAAGGTTGACTAAACATTTCCTCTGATACCAACTGTAGATACCCAAAGCTTGACGTACATGGACATTACATTACTTTTGTGGAATACTTAGTACATAACAAAAACACACACACAAGGACCGTAATAGTTTAGTGTCTTTGGAAACTCAGAATATAATCCTCTAATCCTGGTCAAAGATCTTCAACATTTCCCATAAAGATCTTCCTTTTTAATATACCTAAAACGTTTCTTTATATCCTAGGGAAAAGAAAACATAAAAGGGTGAGCTCAAATGCTCAGTAAGGGTAAACGGAAGAAATATCAATCACATCATATACATAAGCACATAACTTTTGGAAATCATAACCTGTAAAAGAGATCAAAATTTCATAACCAGGGAGAACTCATGGCAGTGAAATGTAATAACAATAATCATAACTTAAAACATAAAACTTTGTGGCATACACACATAATCATAGAGAATCATTTCTTGTTAGTGAAGACTCATTTCCATGACTATCTTAGTGGACAAAGTCCTTTTCTGAATCGAGTCACCCTCGTTTCAATCCCGTTTCACTGAACCGGTATAACCTACCATTCCAGCCATGTCTATCTCATGAGATATAAAATCTTTACCCAATGCATTGGAGGGAGATATAGGTCCCACCCATCTCATAATGATACCATTATTATGTGTGCCACAAAATCATAAATCATACATCATTGCATAACCCATGTAGTAAAAATGGGATTCGTAAACAACATGACATCATAAAAAAGTTCATATAAGATAAAGGAATTCATAAAAATATTTCCATCACAACATAATAAAATCCATGTAATAATAGGGATAGAAACAGAGCCCTATATTTTCTTATATGGAAAATAATTTTGATAAAACACTTGAACTCCATTCTTGAGGAAAATATCCTTTCTACTTCAAAAACACTTTTAATTTATTAACATGTCATAAAATTCTAAACTAAGAGAATTTGATTAAAAATAAACTTGAAAACGTTTAAAGGAAGCTTCTTGGAAATAATGTTTTAAAAATCCATTCATGCCGTATAAGTTAAAAAAACATTCTTCGTACTTTTGTCAGAAAAGTCAAAAAGTACCTTGTACGAAAAACGACAAAAGATTCCTTTCATTTCCTTTAATAAAAACTCACCGAAGGGTAAAATTGGATTTAAACAATTTTAGGTGGATGGAAATAACATTACATATTGAGGAAACATGGATGTGGATGATAAAATACAACCCAATAAATTTCAAAGTATAAACAATCTCGGATAAAAATGAGATTGTGATATTTCCCTTACCTTAGGTCTGATTTGCTTCGTAAGTGTCCAAACCTCCTGTATAATGATTTAAATAATGTCATTGACTTATTACAGAATCATATTCATTGTTATTATATCATATATGGTTCACTTATGGCTTTATATTACCCGTTCTTGTGTAATTTCATGTTAAAGTAGCATTTTGGGTAAAATCGTCTCATTTGTCGTTCGTGTTTTAACTTGTAATTATTCATATGATTACTTAGATCATTATTACTTAATTATAGAATATAAAACATTATTTATATATAATATATATTCAGAATATACATATATATAATGGATCGATAAATGGAAAGAAATACACCGTTCATGGAGACGGTAGACCCTACGTACGCATGAACACTATTTTCTTTTCGTTATTGAATTGAGTGGAATTAAGTAGATGACATACATATATATACACATAAGTCCAGTAGCTTTATAATGTCATATATTTCATGATTACTTATTATATATACTTTATAATCATTCATGAATGGTTAAAGTGGCGAATGAATCTCATCGCGTCGTGTAGACGGTATTCCGTACGTACGCACGAGCGATGATATCGTTCTCATGATTGTGAACATGTGCTGAAGTGTATGTATAATATTCCAATATCAATATCACTTTATAATAATAATATATAGTTACTCATTACACCATTATACGCATCCAATTAAGGTGGTGGCGGTAAATAGATTTCACCATGGCGTGGAGACGGTATTCCGTATGTACGCACACGCGGTGATTTCATTTTCCGTAGGATGGATAGATGGTGAAATAGGGTTGTTTCATAATTATAATAACATATCAGTATATGAGTGATACTGATGTTATTACTTCATAATTAAACAACCTAAGAAGAAGGAGTGGAAGAAGAAATAAAGGTGAAAGAATCAGTAACAGAAATTACCTCTTCTTTGAAGCGCCTCTTTGAGACCTCCTCTTAGGGCAGTAAAATTGGTCTTTGAGGAAGACCAGAACCTCTAGGATGTTTCTAAGGAAGTGGATAGGAGAATTTGGCAGGGGTTGGCCGAGCTTGAAGGCTCAAAGTTGTGTGAGGAAGAGAGGGAGGAGGTGCCCTTTTATAAGGGAGGAGAGGGGCACCTTTGGAATAACTAAAAATATTATTTTATTATAAAGTCAAGTTCGGTTTTAAATAGCTACAAATTGATTTATTTCGAGGCTAAGGTGGGGATGGGTCTAAATTCTCTCATCCAATATAATTTAGACAAGTTTAGGTTCCTATTTTATCCTTATCATTTAGATTTAACATTAAGTTAAATAATTTTACTTTTACCGTGTCTTCTTGTGTTCTTACACTATAAGGTTAATAAACTTATATAAGAAGCCAAACGAACCCCAAGTTGTTTATTATTAATTTATATAACCTTATCTAAGTCATTTGGCCGAACATTAGATTTTTAGGAATAAAATAACAATTAATAATATAATATTTGTTTTAAAAACTATTTTATGTCAATTTTGACACTATTTAGTAATTGATTTTTTGTAAAAAACATAACAGAATGATAAGTTCGAACAAAGTTAATTAAATCAATACTAACATTTAATATTAACCTAGAATTTTTGGAATTCATAAAAAGTCTCAAATTATATTTATTTGGGTATTTATAACATCAATTATGTCAATATTTCATTAATAAGATAATTACTGCATCATCGTTGTGTCATAAATAAATTAAATTATTTAATGTATAAAAATTACAAATAAAATACCATTATGTATGAAATCTTTTTATCTTTCTAATGAATATTTAAAATCGAATTTATCTTATGTATAACCCTATATTAAAAATGTTTTAGCAAATAAACTTTGAGTTTAACTCTTTTAACTCTTCTTTGAATTAAATAATAATAAATGTCCTAATCTAATCCAAGTGGCCCT
The DNA here is from genome assembly GCA_963277665.1 of Viscum album. Lineage (NCBI taxonomy): Eukaryota > Viridiplantae > Streptophyta > Magnoliopsida > Santalales > Viscaceae > Viscum > Viscum album. The sequence goes on along the minus strand of OY728120.1, from coordinate 1,998,587,063 downwards.
AAATGGTCATATTTTATTCCTAATCTTGATTTTGGTCGATTTACACTTATCCAATAGAATTTGGACATGTGTTTGGGTAATAATAATATCATTTTTACCCTTAATTACCCTATTTACTTTTAACCGTGGTAAATAAAAGTAAAAAGCTACTATTCACCAAAAATTATTTTCATCTCATTGAACCACATTTTACTTACTGACATCAACCGTGTCTCTTGGATTTTTGAAATTCCACTCACAGAAGCGGTAAAATTAAGTTTTATGAAAAATTCAGTTTTTTTAACTACCACTTAGTGGTTTCACTATTCATAAAAAATTGAAAGTTTTCAGAAAAATACCAAAAATTAGGCCTAAGCTATATTTGATATTATGAACTCAAAAATGATTTCTATTTTACCAAATTCAAAGCATATAAGTTTCATTAATTAATTTAAAAATTAATTTCCATCGTCAAAACAAAAGGCGTGTTTTTAAGAGATAATAACTATCAAAAGATTGCCACTTGTTTATAACTGGTTTAAATGTGAAATTACATCTAATGACCAAAATTATATTAAATTGTAAAAATATATTCTAAATATACTTTAAAACCACTCAAATTAATAATTTATCACTATTAATTATTTCGATTGAAAAAGTTGTTTTTAATTAAAATTTAGTAATTTCCACTATTCATCAAAATATGAAAGTTATCCGAAAATTACCAAAATTTCACCCTAAGCTAATTTCGATATTCCAAATCCAAAAATGAAGTCCATTTTGAAAAATAAAATTTACAAAATTTCAAAAAGTGGTTATTACTATTCATAACGGCTAGTTTTAATAATATTTTAATAGCATATCATTGTTTAGTGAAACTCGGTATTGCGTACTACACACGCTATCAAGGAAGGTCGTGATTGCGTTTAATGAAAGGAAAGTCAAGGATGCGTGTTGTTCAAGCTCCTTTTGGTGTAGCGTACAACACAAGATATTAATGAAATTAAAAAGAATATTTTTCATAAAATCTCGGGGTGTTACATTTAACGTTTTGAATAATAAACTTGAGTTAATTTCTACTTTCTTAAGAACCTTTTTCAAGTTCATTATTCCTTTTATATCATTTATTGACATGTTATAAACATTATGTAATCATTTAAGTTAATAATATTTGTTTTGTCGATATTTGGTTCTTATGTCAAAAGTGGACTTCTTACAATTACATGTTGTTCGTGTGGTCAAAGGTTCTTTATATCCAGAATGAAATTCCTGATTTGGATTTCATATATATCATATATATCCAGAATATAAATATATTTATAATATTACATAATCATTTAGAGGTAAGAAATGAAATTCACCGTTCATGGAGACGGTAAGTCATACGTACGCATGAACGCTACATTCATTTCTGTGTCATATTAATGGAATTAAAACTAAACGAGAGATGTGTATATTTTTAATTCCAGAATTATATTCATTCTTTAGATGTATCATATATAATATATATCCATTATATGTACTTATAATAGTACATTAAATTTGAGGATAAGAAATGAAATGCACCGTTTATGGAGACGGTAAGCCGTACATACGCATTAATGCTACTTTTATTCCTATCTCATACATTAATGGAAAGAAAAAAATAATGATATAAAGGTATATTATAATTCCAGTATAACATCATATATAATAACTTTAAATCCATCCTTTATACATCCCACATATGGAATTAATGAATCAAATCACTTTGAGGGGGCGGTAGTCCGCACTTCCTAAAATGAAGATATCACGTATACCCATAATGGAAGTCACAAAGGTATGCCACAAATGAAAAATACAGAAGCTTAAGTAAGACATAAAAATATTATATATCATATATAAAAATAGTGATATCTTAATGTCCACCTTTGAAGGTGTTATATGAGTGTTGAATAATCATCTTTTCGTGAGGCATAAATTCACCATCCACAGAAACTGTATGTTCTTTAACCATTAGATGAAGGTGTGTGTAAGTGTAGCTCGAATACTTATTATAACAACATCCTAGTATATTGAAGATACTGGAGTTGTTCCAAAAGAAATAAATAAAAAGAGTTTAGGGTGTTGGAGAAGAAAAATAAAACAAAAGAGAACAAGTGAAGACGTTACCTTAAAATTGGGTAACTCCCTTTGGTTTGAACCAAAATGGTTTTTTGAAGAGCTTCCTGCCTACGTTAAGGCTTCTAGGATGAGGAGATGGATTTGGAGAGACAAAATGATCAGAGCTTGTCCTAACCAAAGGTTTTAGAGGTGTGGGTAAGGTGGTAGAGGTGGGGGCCTTTTATAAGAGGAGAGGAGGGGCACTCTTGGTAAAGTATAAAATGTTACTTTATTTTCAAATGGTTTTCGGATTTTAATGGTCCCAAATTGATATAATTCGAGGCTAAGGTGATACGGGTTCGAAATCCACCCATAAAATAGGTTTTGAACATGTGTAGGTCCTATATATTTCATTATCTTTCCATTTTTTAAATCATTAAATAATGAGGTCATCGCTGCATCATCATGATGTCATGAAGAATTTAATTTATTTAATGTCTAAAAATTATAAAAAAAATACTATGATGTAGGAAATCTTTTTATATTTCCAATGACTATTTATAGTCAAAATTATGACTTGTATAACCACATATAAAAATTGTTTTAGTAAAAAAAATCATGTTTGTGACATTTTTATTTTAACTTTAAATAAAAGGCATAAATGTCATTATCAAACCCAAGTGGCTCCATGGGGTTCCCAAAATCGACCCATGGGTTTTCTTGGTCGGCCATAACTCATCCAATAGGGTTAGGACAAGTGTAAATATATTTTCATTTTATTATAATATCATTTTTACCTTAAATCACACTAATTACCTTTAATCGCGATTAATAAAACATAAAAGTTACTTTTCATCAAAAATTGTTTTCATCCCATTGAACCACATTTTACTTAAAAATTAAAATCATTTAAATTGGATTTTTGAAATTCAAGTCACAGAAGTGGTAAAGTCCCATTTAAATGAAAAAATCAACTTTTGTAACCACCACTTTGTTGTTTCACTATTCATCAAAAATTGATGTTTTCAGAAAAATACCAAAAATTCACCATAAGCTATATTTGATATTCTGAATTCAAAAATGATGTCTATTTTAACAAATTCATAACATAGAAGTTGCATTAATTAATTTTATAATTAAATCCTACTGTTAAAAAAATAGCGTGTTTTTATGAAACAATATCTTTCAAAAGATTGACACTCATTTATGTCCAATCTTAAAGTGATATTAATTACAATGACCACCATTGGATTAAATGGTAAAAATATATTCTATTTACACTTTAAAACAAATTAAAAAGATAATATAATCATATTAATAAATTATATTAAAAAGTGGTTTTGAATTAAAATACAACATTTTTCACTATTCATTAAAAATTGAACTTTTTGGGAAAAATACCAAAAATTCACACAAAGTAAATTTGGATGTCCCGATTATAAAGAAGAATTTTATTTTGTCAAATATAACACATAAAATTGTCAAAAAGTGTATTTAAAAGAGGTTCGCCATCAAAAGGCGGTTAATCGACCTTTTAAAAAATATTAGACTGTCTACGATTAAAATTGGATTCATTCACATTTTTAATCCTCTAACATTTATTGTAAAGAGTAAAAATATTTGACAAACATATATAATTATTTTGTAGTTAGTTCTGTTCATTCCCACCATTACAACAGCTCGGAATTAACTACCATTTAAAATAATATTATTTTTATTATTAGAGTGCAACGTAAGATTCCCAAGAAACTCGTTGTTGTGTATTGGGTACGCCATCGAGCATAGCATCCCCTTTAAAGTAATATTAACATTTTCTTCACAAATATGGATAAATATAAAAATGTCATATTCTTTATTTACCTGGGGTGTTACATACATATAGCCTCCTCAGTGCTCCACGTCCATCTGTCTCCTTCGGGTACTGACTAGTCGTGAGGTCCTCCTCCTCGTACTATCTAGTCCTCGTACACTCCGCCTCAGTCAGCACTGTTTGTTGTCTGCATCCAACACAATGAGGTGTGGGAATAGTCCGTGTAGGGGTGAGTATAACGATACTCAGTAGGGACCCTGAGACCTGATTATCCACCAAATGAGGCTAATATTCATTGTTAATATATATAATATTAATGTGATTCATTATTCATAAACACCATTTTAGATCATTTTACACTTTTAACATCATTTCAAATTATTATTGTAATTCCTTCTTAAAATGCACTATTACGTGGTATATTTTTGAACATCATTCAAAGTAACCAATGATTCATCTGATTTTAAGGAATGTAATTATCCATATTTTAATTTTAAATTTTGGTAAATTGATCTACACTTCAATATGAACATGTTTAATTGAGGGATCAATGGAGGATTCATAAAGGATGACGAAGATAGTTGGAGATGAATTAAAGCAATTTTAGAGAAGGCAGATTGGACATCATCCCAATGATGAGAATGTGGGACCCACATTACAAACCCAATGAAGCCCAAATTTAGTGGTATTCTAGAAGAAATATATAGGAACAAATCATTCTTCAGGAGACAGTGCTAGTTTTTCTTAAATTGTGATCAGTTAGGTGGACCAAGTTAGAGATAAAATTTTGGGCCAGATTCTGCCGCCCAGAAAAACAGACCACTAATATAATCAGATCTTCGAATCCACAACTCTAAATGGGCCCAACTTTTACAGGCCGTTATGAGCCATCAGGAGATCCATTTTATTCTAATATGGACCACTCTTATTAGGCCATATAGAAGGTCTTCTAAGTGCATCTTTTCGGAAGATGAAAGCTGGATGCCACCTCAGGTCAAGTGTGGAAAAGTCCCAGTTCCAAAATCTTTTCACCACCCTAGCCCTACCATAATCAAGTTGGATGATTTTTAATGTTGGAGGATTGACCCAGGGCTTCTAAATTCTTATTTAAGAATGTGGTGGTGGAGGGTTTTTTCATCTTTGAGCTTTGTTTTGTTTTAATGTTATGCTGCCAATTTGATGTTGTAATCGCATTCCTTCAATTGTAAGTTCCTTGAATTTCCTTATTTTCTTTATAAATGTTCTACATATTCTCTTTTTGTATTCTTCTTCTTATCACTTTGATACCATTACCTCAAGGTGTGAACTTTTTCATACCAAATCTTGTGAGATTATCACACAACGGTGGAGTGATTGTTTTTTTATTGATTTTTTTACATCTCCAATTCCTCCCTCATGAGTCTACTTTCCGCTTCCATTGAAACCATGGGATCAATGGAGGGATAAACCACTTATTGGTTGATCCATGGGAGTAGAAAGAGGCTGTATTGGATGTTATTTCTCACTCCATTAATGGATAATAACTTCTTTTAAATGATATTTTTATTTGATGACTTTAAAACTTCTTCATCCTTATTGAATTTAAGGTCACACATTTCAAGTGCTAATAAGAAACTTTAACTTGGAGTGCTAAAAACAATTATCTTTCAAGTTTATAGTTGATTTTTGTTAGGGTGTGTAGGCATTAAACCTGTAAGTGATGATTTTTTTATCTCCTTAAATGAACCCATATCAAATATAAGTAATTGAAATATTTTTACAAGAAAAAGAATGCATCCAATCCACCCCTTGAAATAACCTTAGATCAACCCTTCTCATAATGTTAATTCACATAATACTTTTAGTATTCACATAAACCCATCTAAAATCAACCCAAATTTGGCCACTCAATTTCCAAAAACAGTCCATCGAATGTACGTGTCCGTAGGTTACTTCTTAGGTCTCTGGGGATTCGACAACCCAAGCTAAACTACAAAGACTGTTCTACCTTCTTCTCTTGGGTAAATTTGAGTGTGAATCAAATTTTGGAACCGTTTCCGAGGACCAAAGTAAGTTATCTTAGACATTATCATCATTTGTTTTCATCCCTCTTCTCTTTTCTCACCCCATCACTCTTATGGAATTTAGTTTTGAACACATCCAAACATGGGAAACCTATTCCTACTTTGATCACCCAACCCCATGTGTGATGTATAATGACCAACCTAATTTATACATGTGGTATCATCAACAACCTAATGAACCACAATATTTTTACTCCTATGATCCACAAAACATCCCAACATATAATGAGTCTCAATCCCCACAAAGCCTATCTAAACACCCTCCTGTGCAATTCTAACAACTTAATTATCCACCCAGAATAGACCATATTTCTCACCCAGTTTCCCATCATGATCGAGAACCATTACTTGAAAAACTGTGTAAAAAATGGATAAAATGAAAAATTTAGGTTTCATCTTTGATATTAGAATTACAAAACTTTGATACGGTTATGGAAGCCATTCCTACCCATGTTATCCCTTCCTATTAGTTCCACAAGGATGAATACCCTGAGAGGGGGGTAAATCAGGGTATGACTAATATAAAATTAATTCATGTTCTGATCTTGTTTCACTGTTAAGAAAAACACTCTTCGCTCTCTTTCCTGTTGCACAATATAAACAGACAATAAAGGAAGCATAGGACAAAAAAAATTTACTTGGTTCACCGCTAAGGGATATGTCCAAGGAGCATACACCAACAGTTTTTCGGTCATACAAAATTCCACTAAACTTCACTAGTTGTGGATTAAAAGGTTCAGGAACAGTCACTCTGTCGCAGGCTCACTATCATTACAAGGTTTAGGGTCATCTCACTACTTTACCAAGGGTCACTCCCTATTTCTCTCTCTCTCTGTCTCACTGCTGGTAGAGAGTATCAACTTCTTCCTCTTCCTTTTATCACTTCTCTGGAAGGAATCCAGTCACAGTTTATAGACTTGTAGGTCTCTTCATTTGCTTGAAGGAATGCATCTTTCTTTTTATGTAGATGCTCTGTTGAAGTCCAAGTTTCACCTATAGATGAATTTCTCTTTGCACTGAAGGTATCGAGAAAACATCCAGCTTTCACACAGCCCAGAAACACTGTTGTGAATCAACCATACTTGGAGAGAAAGTCTAACCTAGCGCACAAGTATCGGCATGCAAGTCACAGCTGGCGCACAAGTCTACCTCAACACTTGCGCATCACAATTTTATTCAACTCAAAACCTGCGTGACTCGCTTCCTTTTACACCCAAACCAATATTGGCGCGCAACTACCAAACAGCACACAACTTCAAACACCGATGCACAACTTCAAACACCGGTGCACAACTTCACCTGTGCGACACACACACCACCTGTGTGACCACCACACCTGCGCGATGAGAGTACTGTTTTTTCATAGTGTTGAACTCCGTTAAAAATGAGGAGGGGTGGTCCAGTATTTATAGGAATTTTTAACAGCCTGTGTGATGGCAAGCAGGTCTCCCCTCGGCGCGCAAGTCTTGGCGCGCATGCCTCTTCCCCTTCAAGTCACTTGCACGACCCACTTTCAAACTTGCACAAACCTCTTTCATTTTCAATATTTTTATGTTCTGATCTTTAAAAACCACAGGTGCGCATGTTCTCAAGCTTCCAAGGCATCGGCGTGCATGTCTCTTCATGGCGTGCAAGTCACCTGCGCGACCACACCAATACCTGTTCGACCCTCATCCCTTTGCCATATTTTGATGATTTGATGTTGAAAAACATATGGTTCACAGGTTTCCAAGCCTTCAAGTACACGGCGCCCAAGTCCCTTTTCCAAAAACTACTTTTCTTCATTTGTCTATTTTCAGGCCAAAAAATATGGCAAACACTTAAAAACGACGCCACCTTGTATTTGTTCTTTTTGTACCGCCTCCAGATCATCCATTCCTTTGTCAACGTTCTTGAATAAAACATAGATTGTTGACCGCATCTCTTGAACTTGACATTCCACCATGAAATCCCTTTTGTCAACAAATTTTTATGTCATGGTTTTCTTTGTCAACAAACAAAACACAGATGTCCACTTTTTCAACAAACACAATCACCTAAAAAATGATCCAATGATATGTTGAGGTATTTTTTCCCAACACTTCCACATCATTGATAGAAGACTCTTTTTTCCCACAAAACGATCATAAATTTATTGAAGGACTGACCTTTGTATTTGGTATAGATAGAGAAGATAAAGGAATTATTGAAGGGTCTTTAAATCAAGAAGAAATTTATTTTTTGGATTCAAAAGTGGAGAATTTGACATCATGGATTGTGTGTCTTGAATATCACTCCATTGATTCTTCATAACAAAAAATTACTGAACCATTGGGATAAATCACAAACTTCGAGTCCATATCCATTCAAAACACTGATATTTCCAATTTTGTGGTTGAATCTTCTATTCAAAAGGAACCAATTTTGTTGAGAAATTTGGAAAATTAAACTGATTTGGATTCAAAATATCCACCTGTGTTTGAAAGTCCTATCCAACCTAAGATCAAAATTATTGTCCTTCCCTCCCAGATAAAGAATACCTTCGTAAGGTATAATGATGACCATTAAATTGGAATTAATTCTTCTCCTGAATCCAAAAAAATTTGTAATGGTCATTGATGTCTTAGGAAAGACTGCAGAGGAAATTGGATCCACTATTTTTGACATTCCTTGAATTTACCCACTCATTTTAGGACATAGGTTTGTGCATGAAACAAATTATAAACATATAATCAATCTCAACCTAGTAGAATTGGTGAAACATGTGGTTATTAAAATGTTTAATGTTGGTATTGGGTATGTTTTGGGGTTAAAGTTGAGCTAGCAACATTAAAAAAAGCGCTGCATGGAAGGCAACCCCTGGTTTTCATGTTTCCAATATTTTTGGAATCATCTTTATATTTTAAATAGGATCAATGAATCATTTTAATATTTAAAATTAATAAAAAATAGACTATTAACATGTTCTTCTATTATGAGTATATATGGGTATGAAAGAGGAGCACCATATTCATATGTGTCACGTGGTGTGATCCTTGAGTAATACCTTACCCAAAAATTTAAATAGAAAATAATGTATAATCAGTTCATTTTTTTATGTGTTTGTAGGTTAAAATAAAAATAAAAAATAAAATAAAAATATAATATTAAAAAAAGGGCCACATCGTAGGTCGTAGGTAAAACCCCGTCACAACCAGCGATGCTGCGGGGATTCGAACCCGGGACCGAAGGGAGATAGGGGTGCGTGCTTACCACTGACCTATGGCTTTTTGTGCATCTTTATTCTATATTTTTTATATATATACATATATTTTAATATATGTATTATATAAATATAAATAAATATATATATGTATATTGTTTTTTTGTTTCTTTTTTCTTTATTTTATACTTTTTCTACTAGGGAACTCTGCAAGTAACATGGATATCAAAGGACTAAATTGGACCAACATGAACTTCAACTTCAACCACCGGGTGAATTCATTCCAAGATCCTCATATTTCAATTTCCTTTTTGAAATTCCCTTACCTGCCTCTACTCCTTCTAAATTTTCATTTCTTCAAACACTGGGGACAATGTTATTTTAATTTTTGGGGGAGATAAAATTAAAAAATGCTTTTGTGTCAAAAAAAAATGAATGATTTGAAAAAAATTGTGTGTAAATGGAAGGAAAAATTCCTTTAAATTTGAACATGGTAATACACAATGCACACATTGAAACTGAATATCAAATAATTTAGCATGCCCTTTTTTTTATTTTAATCCATGTATAATATCATGAGCATAGATTTTGGAATGTGTGGGTGTTTAATGTGACATTTCATGGTTTATATTTTCATCCAAATAAAAGAAAATCACAACGCATGTCCTTTGGATTGTGGGGTATTAGTTTCAGTTCATGGGGTCCCCAAATAAATAGCATAGGTTTGGTGACCATTTTAGTTTTAATATGAGTATTTAATTTTTTTTAAAAAAACAATAAATTTGCGTGTGGATCAATTAAATGATCTCATGCATGGCTTTCGACACATGGGGATCGTGACTCCATAGTTTTCTGCCCCAAAGTTAGTAATTTTATCTCTATTTTTGGTAATTTGAATTTGTTTTTGACAGAGTTAACTCGAGATGATGCCCAAGTATGTGGGTTTAACTTGGTGCCCTATGTTCTTTGAGTCTGGGAGTCATCGTCAAAGTCTTGCTACATTGGTTGACTCTTTTGAGTGCAATTTCAATTACCAAAGAAAAATTGAAAAAAAACAAAAAAAAAATAATTTTTTTAATACGCATCTTAATATTGAAATTTGATTCCACCTAGAGCTTCCATAATTTACCTCTTGAATAAAGATGAACCCCCCATGTCTATTGTGATACACAATACATCCTCATACTTAATTGATATTGGATGAAATATGACAATGAATTTGAAGAAAGGAATGGGCTTGTGATTGCAATCTGCTTATGAAACTATCTTGTATTAAAATATTTTGATGGGTTTCATGATTGTTTGGTATATGGGTTTTGGTGATCATTATGTCTTATAATTTTTTTGGAAATGGGAATTCAAATTTCATATTGTTGAGATATATTTTGCTCGGGACAAGAAAAACTCATGTTTTGGGGTGTGAATAGCCACTAAACGAGGGTAATATTCATTTTTAATATATATATTATATTAATGTTCTTTATTATTCATAAACACCATTTTAGTTCATTTTACACTTTGAACATCATTTCACATTATGATTGTAATTCCTTCTTAAAATGAACTATTATGTGGTACATTTTTAACATCATTTAAAGTAACCAATGATTCATATGATTTTAAGGAATGTAATTATCCATATTTTAATTTGATATTTTTGTAAATTGATCTACACTTCAATATGAACATGTTTCATTCAGTGATCAATGGAGTATTCATAAAGTATGATGGCGATATTTGGAGATGAATGGAAGCAATTTTAGAGAAAGTAGATTGGACTCCATCCCACTGATGAGAATGTGGGACCCACATTACAAACCCAATGAAGCCAAAATTTCTTGGGATTCTATAAGACATATATAGGAACAAATCATTATTAAGGAGCGAGTGCTAATTCTGCCTCCATTATGATTAGTTAGGCGGCCCATGTTAGAGATAAAATTATGGGCCATATTCTGCCGCCCAAAAAAACAGTGCACAAATATAATCATATCGCCAAATCCACCACTCCAAATGGGCCCATATTTTACAAAAGGTTATAGGAAATCAGGATATAAATTTTCTTATTCTGTGTACCACTCTAATTCATCAATCTAGAAGGTCTGCTAAGCGTGTCTGTTCGGTAGATGAAAGCTGGGTTCCACCTTGGGTCAAGTGTGGAAAAGTCCAATTTCCATATGCATTCCACCACCCTAGGCCTACCATAATCAATTGGGATGATTTGTAATGTTTGAGACTAGACCCAATGCTTCCAAAATTCCTATTTAAGGTAGTGGTGGTGGATTATTTTTTCATCTAATAGCTTTCTTTCGTTGTAATGTTATGCTGCCAATTTGATGTTGTAATCGCATTCCTTCAATTGTAAGTTCTTTGAATTACCTTAGTTTCTATATAAAAGTTCTTCATATTATCTTTTTATATTCTTCTTCTTATCACTTTTATACTTTTTCCTCAAGGTGTGAAATTTTTCATACCAAATCTTATGGGATTATCACACAATGGTGGAGTGATTGTTTTTTATTGATTTTTTTACTTCTCCAATTCCTCCCTCATGAGTCTACTTTCCGCTTCCATTGAAACCATGGGATCAATGGAGGGATAACCCACTTATGGGTTGATCCAATGGAGTAGAAAGGGTCTGTATTGGATGTTATTTATCACTCCATTAATGGATAATCAATTCTTTTAAATGATATTTTATTTGATGGATTGAAAACTTCTTCATCCTTATTGAATTTAATGTCACACATTTCAAGTGCTAATAAGAACTTTTACCTTGGAGTGCTCAAAACATTGATCCTTCAAGTGTATAATTGATTAGTATTAGGGTGTTTAAGCATTAAACTTGTAAGTGATGATTTTTTTAGATCTCCTTAAGTGAACCCATCTCAAATATAACAAATTGAAATATTTTTACAAGAAAAATAATGCATCCAATCCACCCCTTGAAATAACCTAGGATCAACCCTTATCATAATTTGAATTCACTTTAGACTTTTATTATTCACTTAAACCCATCTAATATAAACCCAAATTTTTCCACTCAATAGAAAAAAACAGTCCATAGAATGTACATGTCCATAGGTTACTTCTTAGGTCTCTAAGGATTTGACAACCCATGATAAACTACAAAGCCCGTTCTACCTTATTCTCTTGGGTAAATTTGAGCATGAATCAAGACCCTAAAGATCTCAAAAAATATAACAGGGATAAAACACAAGTATGAAATCAAAAGATAACTATTACATAGGTATATTCCCATAAATATACCTAATATATCAAGTAACCCATCTCAATCATGAAGAAAACACCAAGGTCATTGACTCAGCTCAAACCATGATTTTTATTATCGAAACCACGGCTGATGGATAACTCCTCCTATATCATTTACAGTGGGAATGTTGCAATACTGAGGCACTTCTCACTAACCTTGGACTGCTGAGGTACTCCTCCTATCGAGTACCGCGGGTCTGCTACCAAATACCTTCGTCTGCTGTGGGTTTGCCGCAAGATACCAAGCGTTCCCCCTAATATCCTACTGAGGTATTCCTCCTACTGAGTACCGTAGGTCTGCTTCCAACTACTAGCCGCTCCGTCCACCATGGGTCTATCACCAAATACTAAGCACTTTGTCCACTGGGCTAGTCCATTCACATCTGAGTCGAATCAGTCAAGCAGTCGTCAGGTCTATAACTACTAGGTCTCCTCACTCTGTATGCTTGTCACCGGAAGGATCCTCTCCATGAGCTACTGTTCGATACTCCATGTGACTTGAAGTGTCGTGTTAAAGTATCTTTAATCACCACCATGTCATAGGGGTCTCAATGCAACAGACGGTGCATCAATCGGACTCCCGATATGTGAGTTATTTGCATTTTAGTCCCAGGGTCCTAGTTGGATTCGTGTATGAACCAACCTAACCATATATCCACTATACCCTGAACTCCAGTGGGGTATACTCAAAGGGACGACTATGCTCCAAGAATACTAGTGCCACTGATGGTTCATCAAACAGACGTCTGGTGCGAAAGATATGGCCCAATAAGGTAATGGGTCAGTAATGGGCCCAGGTTCGGTCCGACCCGGTTTGACCGACTCGGCCCAATCCAGTCTAGGCCGACCTGGTCTGGGTCAACCCGGTCAGACTCGCTGGGTCTGACCCGGCCCATTGGGTCGGTCAGGCCATTATGTTTTAACCAGGCCCACTCGTCCCCACCCAACGGACCACGAGGGTGGTTTGACCTGATATTCTCCATGTAGGCAGCACAACAACTCAGCCCGGGAGACCGGACCGGTTTGTCCAGTGACACCGCAGGGGACACCGCGGGTCGGCTCGGAAGTCTGGTGGCCGGGAGACCAGCATGCAGGTCGCACGGGGCTCGGGCAGGCAGGCTGGTCACCGGGAAGGCCGTGTGTGCACCGAGCAGGGCGCTGGGCTGCCCTGCAGGCCACCGGCTGGGCGCGGGGGTGCCGGCCAGGCCGTCGGCAGGGCGCATGGCTGCCAGCCAGCTTGGTTGTGGGGCGCGGGGGCACCGGGCAGTGCACCGGTGGAGTATGGGGCGCCGGTCAGCATGCCGGTAGGGAGCGACGTCGCTGGGCAGTGCGCCGGCAGGGCGCAGGGGTGCCGGGCAGCATACCGTTCGGGCGCGGGGGCACCGGGCTGCTTGCTGGCATGGCGTTGGTGAAGCCGGGGATCGTGCAGGGCATGCGGGCAGTGCGTCGGGGCAGCGCGCTTGGGTGCGGGAAGCACGCCAGGGCGCTTCGGTGGCAGCGTGGTTTGAGGAGGCTGTGGGTAGTGCGACCCTTGTTCCCTCTCTTCGTCGTCATCACCTCTTTTCCATGCTGTGTTGCCTCTTCGAAGAACATCACAATGGAAAAATTCGAAAGAGGGTGTCAGGCCGTGTGAGGTCGGCTCGAACCCTCTGCATATAGGAGGATAAAAAAATTCTCAACATAAGTAGAATATGATCATCAAAAACGTCTGCATCAATCCCTTTATATCCTTTAGTTAAGGTAAGAAAAGGGGTACAATATCAACCTGAAAATTAAATCCCCTACCTCGAATTCGGTGATCGATGACGGAGTTGCTGAAGGCAGTCGTCGTTCTATCAAAGTTAGAGGAAGAAGAGCTCGAAGAAGACGAGTCGAGATGATGTTGTCGATGTTCATCGTGGGTGGCAGTTCTTCCCTTTATTGCCCCGGTTTAAGAAGTAAGAAGGCGGTGTTCTTCATTCTTTGTTCTTCGTGGGAGACGGTTCTTCGTTGGAGGAATAATTCTCCAAGGGTTGGGTGTCACACCTCTATTCCATAGTTTCGCTGCTTGAAGAAGCTGTCCCAAAACCTTACCCGAAGCTTCCTTTATATATGAGAGGTCGGGTTTGTCTAAAATTAAGATGGCACATTGTTTCGGGGTTTTCTGTCTCGAAACACCCAACGGTTCCGTGTCCGATGATGCATGGACCTGCTTTCCAAAGGCAGGCGTTCGCCGGATGGTCTGGCCAGTGACACATAAGAACACACATTGGTCAAGAGGATGGGAAGTCAGGCTCATCTCACCCTTTTGGCGGGGGGGATTATTGCATGTTCCGGGACACTCTTATAGATTTAAGACATATTTCAAATGTTCAAAAATCTTTGGTTTATACCCAAACATAGCATCCACATATTTTTCCTGGTTGGCAACGATCACATGAATACAGGGACTTAGAATCATTTACTCTTGAGGTTTACAATCCCTCATTGGGTAATAACCCCGAGGAGTCTAGACTCACTGAGGCGGCACAAGGTGTAGCGCGGTGAGCCGATGTGAGGATAGTCGGATCGACCAGTTGTTGGGCTTGAACCTCTTGGAGGATTCTTACGTACCCTGCCTAGGAGACAGGGATCAAATTCCACGTAGTTCGGATAAGTGTCGGAGAACCGACGTGATGATGGAATGGGGGTCCGATGGGTAGTGGACTTGAACCTCATGGAGTCTTCCTACGTATCCCTGCGGTGGGGAATCAAAGTCCTCGTAGTTCGGATATATAGTTTAACGTCCTGCTGGACGAAGGCATACGGTTTAACGACATGCTGGATGAGGGTGGAACTCGACGTGAAGAAATTGACGAGTGGTGGGATTAGACCTCGTGGAGGCTTCCTACGTACCATGCCTTGACATGGATCAATTTCCCCATAGTTCGCTTAGTCTTTGGGCTTACACTCTGAGGCAGCCCAGAGTGATGGACCGGTGCTTACACTTTGAGTAGGCCCAGAGTGACGGATTCGGGCTTACACTCTGAGAAGGCCCAGAGTGATGGACTGGGGCTTACAATTTGAGGAGGCCCATAAGAGGATGTCATGGTAAATTATTACTCTAATCCCATGTGAGTCATGCTCGGTCTGAGAAACAAGAGGCCTCAAGGACCAGACGATCACGTCGCGAAAGGTGCGTTCGTGAGAAGTGAAGTGGGGCTTACGCATGGAGCGACCCATAATGATAGATTGGGGCTTACACTCTGAGCAGGCCCATAGTGATGGATTGGGGCTTACACTCTGAGGAGGCCCATAGTTGAATATTGGGGCTTACACTCTGAGGAGGCCCATGGTGTCTTCCTCATGTCTGGTCATGAGGGAATCCCAACCCATTGGTGGGTTTAAGAACATAATGAAGGTCACCGCCTATGCGAAAGTGCACAAGCGGGATAATTCCAAGGGCATTGGAATCGGTGAAAACAAAGGGAGACGAAAAGTGTGAATTACATGCCCGACAATCATAAGGCAATGAGGGTGTCATGGCGATGGAGGACAACTGTTGACCGTGTTCGAAACACAGAATCCATATCGCGTTAGCCTGAAATGGGGACAAGAAAATGAGGGTCAACTACTGACCATGTTCGAAACACAAGACCTGACTCAAAGTGTCATCGATAGACTTCCTGGGCGTTGGCCCAGGATGGTAGTTGAGCTGATGTGGCATGGGACCATGCAGTTAGGGGGTCCCTTCAGACATGGAAGTGTATGAGGATCCGAATTAAGGGCACGCAATGCGTGGGGTGGAGTGATGGAATGTTTGAATGGATTCCAACGCTCTTGAAATTATGCCACTATGATCATGATGTTAGGAATATTATGCTTGGAGCATAAGGAATCTCTTATTTGGAGTAAGAGGCATCCTATATTTGGAACATCGGGAGTGCTACAGTTTATAGTCATGTAGAGAGGACTATTTCCATATAGTTTAACATCATATGAATAGGACAAGGGCTATACAGTTTAACGTCATGTGGTAAGGACCAGGGCCATACAATTTACCATCATGTGGTCAGGA
Source organism: Viscum album (assembly GCA_963277665.1). Taxonomy (NCBI): domain Eukaryota; kingdom Viridiplantae; phylum Streptophyta; class Magnoliopsida; order Santalales; family Viscaceae; genus Viscum; species Viscum album. Next base: position 1,998,570,639 of record OY728120.1, on the reverse strand, counting down.
CGAGGGCCATACAGTTTAGTGACAAGTGGTTTGGATGGCTAGGTAGGAGATACCTAGCAATTCTAGTTGTGGGACTTATGCAAGGGCAACCCTTTCTAGATGAACCTAGAAAAAGGAGCTAATAAATGAGGTTATAGGAGAGTAATTAGGAGTATCTCGACTCATGGAATTTATAGGAAGGATGCTGGAGCGGCGCAAGGGTGCAATGTAAAATACTATTGACCAGGCCCAAAAAGATCATAGTACGACTCTCCATTTTTCATGTGGGTCAGTGACGGGAGCGAAGGTAAGGGCCCATAGGGCCGGGAACGCAGGCCAGCACTGTCCCCGAGTGGGGTAGTGGGGAAGTAGCCCCCTTGGTATGGACCAGTGAGTGCATGGGGTTTTCTGCATGGGGCGGGCCGTGAAGGAGCCGTCCGCGAAGGAGCTTTCCGCGAAGATCCTGCCGCGAGGGACTAGCTGCAGAGGAGCTGTCTGCGGAGGAGCTTTCCACGAATGGTTCGCGGTTTGGGTGTTCACAAAGGGTTTCTGAAGAGGAGGAGGGAAACGAGGGAGTTGGCGGTGAAGTTCAGGGCTGCAAAGGAGGCTATCCGTGAAGGATGGCCATAGAGGATCTATCCGTGAAGGAAATGGTCGCGAAGGGCGTCTGCAAAGAGGCTGGCGCCTGTCCTACTTCGTTCCCGCGGAGAATCTCCACCTCCGTTTCGCGAACGACAATGGTCCGCAGAGGGGGCGGTTCGCGGAGGGACTATCCAAGAAGAAAATATCCGCACGGGGTTCACGGTTTGATTTCTCCCCTATGCGGAAGAGTGCATCCACAGACGATATGGAGTCCGCCGATGGTCGCAGACCGCTGGGAGCGATTTCTCCAGCGTCTCCCCATGAGTTTTCACACATCCTTCCTCTCCTCCTTTTGGTGCCCCTTGTTGACTATTTATAGAGTCACGGGGAGGATGTATTGATTGGGCACAAGGAACTTTTTGAGGAATCCCATGAAGAAATCCCCACTCGCAGATGATTCGGTCAACTGGGAATTTTAGGAACTGAGATTCGCAGAATAGATCCGTGGCTGGGTACCATTACGCCTCTATTCCACGAAGGACAGTGGTCCGCATCCACATAGGTGCTCTGCCTCCATTTCATGAACGATGGCATGCACAGAATGGGCCGGATGGCACGCTTTGAAGTGGTGGACCAGCCTAGCTTCACTGATGGTCTTCCTGGTTTGCGCTCGCGTAGGCACTCCACCCCCATTTCACGAATGATGACATGTGTGGGAGGGCGGTTCACCGAAATGGCTGCGTACTGTTGCTGGGAGCCAGTACGCGTACTACTTCGGTCCTTTTCCATGTCTTGGGGTAATTGGATTTCCTCCTTGTGGAATTTTCAGGACCCTACACATGAAATTCAAATTTGGTGAATTTAAAGAGTGGGAACCACCTAATTAAATTCATGAGAGGTGTCACATTTAATTAGGTGGATTGGAAAGAGGCTCCCCCTCATTAAAGAGGGAGATGTGGGAGGTTTTATCCACACCGTTAATAGGGGTCGGGTTGTCCCCAACCCTATCATTTAATAGAGAGGTTATGGGTCTCAGGTGGTCCCCACGTCATAACCTCTCGCGAGAGGTTATGTGCAGGTGGGCCCCTACACTATAACCTCCCATGGGAGGTTAGAGTGTAGTGGCCCCCAATTCCAACCCCCCTTGGAGGTTTTAACCACCCAAATAAAATAATGTTAATACTTTATTTTATTCAATTTAACTTAAATCCCCCAGAACCTAACTTCCAAACTCATCAGAATGCAACTGCGGTGAATGTATCACTAAGCAATTACTGATGCTGAGAGTTCAATGGTGCCCTTAGATTTCAATTCTGAGCACCGGTTCCAAAGTTATAAAATCCTGAACGCACGTTTACAGAATGTACTCAAACAAAACATTAGAAATTGATTCCAGGAACACCGGGACTCGGAATCAAGCGCCATCAGAAACTACGGACTCTTAAAATTTCCATGTAATAAAAAAAATTTCCATGGGAATTCAAAGTCTTTACACTCTCCCCACCTCAGGGCTTTACGTCCCCGTAAGCTACAACTCACATTAAGTAAAAAAATGAGGGTACTGAGCACCCATCTGAGCCTCCTACTCCCATGTTCTCTCCTGATAGTTTTCATGCTGCCAATTTATGCACACCAGAGGTATCGACAGTCCATTTAGGACCCGATTCTGTCGATCCTCAATCCCTACTGGGACCTCTGTGAAATTCACCTCATCATTGATGTCCATCTCTCCATGGTCGATGATGTGGGATGGGTCGTACACGTATCTCCACAGTTGAGATACATTGAAGATGTCATGCACCTGATGTAGATGAGGTGGAAGTGCCAGGCGGTAAGCTACCTCGCCTACTCTACTGAGGACCTGGAAAGGTCTGCTGAATATAGGAGATAACTTGCTGCCTCGGCCAAATATCCGTAGACCTCGTCGAGGTGAGACCCGTAGGGAGACATGGTCACCATCATCGAACTCCATATGTCTCCGTCTCCTGTCAGCATAAGGATTCTGCCATCTCTGTGAAGTCTTCATCCGATCCTGGATGATCTTCACCTTCTTCGTGGTAGCCCACACCATCTCTGGTCCCACTAGTGCACACTCCCTTGGGTCAGTCCAGCACTATGGAGATCTGTATGGCTTACCATACAAGGCCTCAAAATGTTCCATACCGATGGTGGAGTGATAGTTTTTGTTGTAGGAAAACTCCATCAAAGGTAGGCCATCCTCCTAGCTGCGACTAAAGTTGAGGAAAAATGCACGGAGCTTGTCCTCGAGGGTCTGAATGGTCCTCTCAGTCTTACCATCTATCTGAGGATGAAAGGCAGTTCTCAGATGTAGCTACATCCTAAAAGCCTCTTACAACCCCTTCCATAGCTGGGAAGTAAACCATGCGTCTCGTTTGGAGACAATCGAGGAAGGTACTCCATGTAAGCACACAATCTCCTACACGTAGAGGCATCCAAAGCTCTCCACTGAGCCCCGCTCTCTGATCAGTAGGAAGTGGGCCGACATGGTGAGTCGGTCAATGATCACCCATACCGAATCATGAATCTTGGACGTACGTGGAAGAACCATCATGATGTTCATGGATATCCCATCCCACTTCCACTATGGGACCTCTAAGGGCTATACTAACCCAGCTGGTACCAGGTGCTCCGCCTTCACTTTCATACAAGTGAGGCACCGTGAGACAAACTCTGCTACTGCCTTCTTCATACCTGGCCACCAGTGCTGTCGTCAAAGGTCCTGGAACATCTTCACCACTCCTAGATGTACCTCTAGAGGGTATGTGTGGAAATCCCTCAACACCTCCTCTTGAAGTGAAACTGGTACCAAGGTACGTCCTCTGTAGAGGATGACATGCTCCCCACCTTCTGAAAATCAATCAGGTGGATGCCCTATGGATATCTGAGCACGTCGCATCTCGCAGTCAACATCCGCATGTTGTGACTCCCTAACTCGCTGAAGAAGCAGAGGAGTGACTATAAGAGGTTGTAGATAGGTAGCTCCATCTCTATCTAAAAAGGATATCCATAATGCATCTGGCTGCTCTGTCACCTCTCCTAGCAGCTGAATACCAGTGTTCCTACTAAGCGCATCCGCAACAACGTTCCCCTTCCCAGGAGTATAGACTATCTTGAAGTCATAGTCCTGGAGGAACTCAATCCAAATCCGTTGTCTCAGGATCAATTAATTCTGAGAGAAGATATACCTGAGACTCTAGTGATCAGAGAACGCGATAAAACATTCACCCATTAGATAGTGCTTCCAAATCTTCAAGGTGAAGTCTACTGCTGATATCTCCAGGTCATGGGTAGCGTAGTTCTGCTTGTAATGTCTCAGATGCCAAGAACCATATGAAATCACTGCTCGCTCCTGCATCAGGACACACCTGAGTCTGTTCCCTGATGCGTCGTAGTATACTACGTTCCCAATGCCTTCCTCTGGAAGCCTCAAGATGGGGGGCACTAGTCAGTCTCCTCCTTAGCTCTCGAAAGCTTTGCTGGCATCTCTCCAACCATACGAATGGTTTCCCCTTCATCGTTAAGGCTGATAGTGGTGATGCAACTCTGTAGAAGTCTGGAATGAATCTTCAATAGTATCCATCCAAGCCCAGGAAACTCCATACCTCCATCACACTCCTAGGTGGCTCCTAAGAAAGTACCACCTCAATATTCACTGGATCCACTGCAACTCTAGCCTCCAAGATGACGTGTCCCAAAAAGTGAACCTCTCGAATCCAAAACTGGCACTTCTAGAGATTACCATAAAGTGGGTACTCTTAGAGTGTGTCTAGTACTAGCTGAAAATGGTAGGCATACTCCTCCTCAGAAATCGAGTAGGTCATTATGTTGTCGATGAAGACTACAACAAAGCGATCATGTTAAGGCCAGAAGATCCTCTTCATAAGACTCATGAACAATGCTGGAGAGTTGTTTATGCCGAAGTGCATAACTAGAAACTCATAGTGGCTGTACTAACACATGAAGGCTGTCTTCTGCATATCCTGGTCTCAAAATCTGAGCGGGTGATAGCCTGATATGAGGTCTATCATCGAGAACCATCGAGCTCCCTTGAGCTGATCAAAGAGGTATTCAATCCTCTGGAGTGGGTACATGTTCTTCACAGTCACCTGGTTTAGGTGATGGTAGTCGGCACAAAGCCTCAAGCTCCCGTCTACCTTCTTGGAGAAAAAAATCAGGGATTTCCAAGGAGAAACATTGGGCTAGATGAATCCCTTCCCCTGCAAGTCCTCTAGCTATACCTGTAGCTCATGAAGCTCAGCGGGATCCATCCGATATGCTGGAGTAGATATCAGTGCCACCCCGGGGTACAAATCAATATAGAAGTCCACCTCTATGTGAGGAGGTAATCCTGGGACATCGTCGGGGAAAACATCTGCGTACTGATCCACCACTACATGATAAGTCAGACTCTCCACATCAACTACTCCTAGGGTGAGGCAAGCCAACTGGTGAGTGATCGGCTTCACCCTCCTTCGAGTAAGTCCGTCATGTGCTGCAAAGGTTCCCTTCTCACTAGTGAAGGTGAACCTAGTCCCATATGTGCGGACAGACCACACTTTGCGCCTAATACAGTCAATCTGAGCATGAACTGTAGATAATCAGTCCATACCCAAGATGATGTCGTAAGGGCTTGACGCCACTACGAGGAGATCCCAGCCGAATCTCTCACCTCATAGCATAAGGACACACCTAGCACCAGTGTGTAATCATCGAGTCTTCTCCCGTAGGAGTCTCTAGCTGTAGGGATCGAGCCAACGGTTCCGTCGGAATCTTCGATCTCCGATCGAGGTCAGTGGCTATGAAAGAGTGACTCGCACCTGTGTCTATTAGAACTACATCAAAGGTGGTGTAGACACAGATCATACCTCGAATCATCTCCAGAGCACCATTGCCATAAGCTTCAGGTTCCTAAAGTTGAGCTTTTCCTTGTCCACCTGCTCCCTGCAGTTGGGGTGGACCACTTGGTGGTGGTGGCGGGAGCACCTTGTATCATCGACCACTGCCAGCTGCTCGACCATCACCTCTGCCTCGTCCACCTACTACCTGTGGACCACCTTGATCGAACCTCTTCATATTCATTGGAGGTCCCACAACTGATTGGTGATCGTCAGTACGGCGGGTCGGAAAGTCACGTGCCATGTGACCAAGCCCGCTGTAGGAGTAACACTATCCACTCCTGGCATGTCTAGCTTTGTCTCTACTCTGGGTGCCCTACACAACCAACCCTGAGTTGTGTTGTCAACCACCTATGGGTATGGTCCTCTAGGACCTCTGCGTCATCTGTCTACTACCAGCAACAAGAGACTCCCCTGCAAGTCAACTAGTGGTGGGTCTCACTGCCGGGGACTGCTCAACAAGGAAACCCTACACTAGGAGGGCTCACTATAACACTCCCTTCTGCGTCGGGATGCTGTGGGAGATAACTGAGGCTATGATATCTCATCTGAGTCCTTGCTCAAAGGATCAGGCCCTGTAGAATGGGTCCCATACCATATCAGTGGAGTGGCGCGAGAGGTCAGTGAATCACACTGAGTAATGAGCTAAACTCATGCTACCCTACTGTAGATGAAGTAGCTCCTGTATCCACACCGCTTGAAGGGTGGCTGGTACAAACTGCACCGGGAATAGTCACTCGAAGTCTTCCAATAGAAGTGTCATCTCGTGATGCATCTAGAGAATCAGGCTCCACCACCTACCTGCTGCTTCATAAAGGAGACTGACATCAAGGATTACCATGAAGTCTGCTATTGTCCCTACTTGCCTGAATACTCTCACCAAATACTCCAACCAATCCCCAGACACCTATGGGTCCATCTCTCCCCAGAACCAGGGTGGTCTCTGGGGTTGGAACTCATGCAACGTGCTCAAGCGGCGTGCATCATCTACTACAGAGGATGATGGCATCGGTGGCCCAATGGGTGGTGGTACCACTTGTTCCTCCACTGGTGCCTCAACTGGAAAGGTCCCCTGTACCAAAGCCTTATCACTCAGCGGGATGACAGTACATAAAACTCTCGAGGCTCTAGCTGGTCGTCTGTGGGGATGCATCCTGAAAGAAAAAGATGTGACACGGTCCAAACTATACTTCGTGAGCTGACCTGGTTTGAGTTGACTTAAGGAAAACTTTTGAACCAAACATGAAATCAGTGTTTTCATGCACTAATTCAAAAATCCGAAGTTAGGGTCCTGTTGTAAAGATACGTTGGCTGCCGTACCAACACTGGACTTCCTGAACTGAAAACCACACTCAGTACCCTTAACACTATTGCTTCACATAAAAAAAATATTAGTGTCCTATGTTCTGTATTAGAAACGACTCCTCTGATACCAATTTTTCACGATCGTCCTCACGACCTATTCCATGACTACCTAATGCCTGCCTTCCATAGGCCAGGGGCTGGTGACTAGAACCAAAGGCATATATCCCTAAAACTGGGAAGACATTGCCTTTATAACTGTAAAAAAACACATCCAAAGTACAAGTAAAAGAAAACACTAAGGAAAAACTGTATAACAAGTATGCTGAAAGTAAAGGGGATGGAAATACAATCCATACAGTAAATTAAAAGGAAAGGAAAAACATTTACAACTAAAAAGACAAATAGCTGGAAGGTGTCTAGTAGCTCCTGGATCGTCTGTCACGGATCCTACCAGAAGGGTAGGTACAGATAGTCTTCTCAGTGCTCCATGTCAGTCTATCTTTTCCAGGTACTGACTCATCATGATGTCCACCTCCGAGTACCATCCAGTCCTCGTACACTCCGCCTTGGTCAGCATTTTCTATCGTCTGCATCCAACACAACGAGTTGTGGGCATAGCACGTGCAGGGGTGAGTATAACTATACTCAATAGGGACCCTGAGACCCTCATGGTCTCACAAAATTAAACAAGGATAAACCAAAAGTATGAAATAAACAAATAACTATTACATAGGTATATTCCCATACATATACCTATGTTATCAAGTAAACCATATCAATTATGAGGAAAACCCAAAGGTTATTGACTCAGCTCAAACCAGGTTTTTTATTATCCAAACAAAGGCTGCTGGAGAAATATTCCTCTGTCACATATAGTGGGCCTGTCGTGACACTGAGACGCTTCTCACTAACCTTGGACTGTTGAGGTACTCATCCTATCGAGTACTCCAGGTCTGCTGCGAAATACCTGGTGCTCCGTCTGTTGTGGGTCTGCTGCCAAATACCGGGCGCTCCCTCTAATAGCCTACAGAGGTACTTCTCCAATCGAGTACCTCGGGTCTGCTTTCAACTACCATGCACTCCGTCCACCATGGTTCTACCTCTAAATACCGGGTGCTCCGTCCACTGGGCTAGTCGAGTCACTCCGAGTCGAATTCGGTCAAACAGTCATCTGGTATACAGCTACTAGGTCTTTGCACTCTGTCTGCTCTTCACCGGAAGGATCCTCTTCATGTGCTACTATTCGATACTCCAAGTTTCACAAAGTCTCCTGTAAAAGTATCTCAAAGGCCCGCTACATCATAGGGGTCTCTACGCAACACATAGCACGTCAATCAGATGCCCGATCTTTGAGTTATTAGCATTTTATTCACGGGGGACCTATTGGATTTGTGTATGAACCAACTAGACCATATCTCAACTATACCCTGAACTTCTGTGGGGTATACTCATAGGGATGGCTGTGCTCCAAGAATACAGGCTCCACTGACGGTTCGTCAAACGGATGTCCGGTGCTAAATATATGGTCCAAGAAGTTAATGGGTCAGTAATGGGCCTGAGTCCGGTCCGACCTGGTCGGACCGACTCAGCCCAACACAGTCAGGGCTGACCCAGTCTGGGTCGACCGGGACATAATCACTAGGTCTGACCTAGCCCATTGGGCAGGTCAGCCTGCTATGTTTCAACCTGGCCCGCTCGGCCCGGCCTAGCGGAGTGCGAGGGCGATTCGACCCGATAGTCGCCACGTAGGCGGCTCGGTAACTCGGCCCGGGAGACCAGGCCGGTTCGGCCAGTGACACCGCAGGGGACACCGCGGGTCGGCTCGGAAGGCCGGTGGCCGGGAGACCAACAAGCAGGCCGCGCGGGGCACAGGCAGGCCGGCTGGGAACCGGGCAGGCCGCGGGTGCACCAGGCATGGCACCGGGGTGTTGGGCAGGCCACCGGAAGGGGCCGGGCAAGCTGTCGGTAGGGCGCGGGGGTGCCGAGCAAGAAGCCAGTAGGGAACGGGGGAGCCAAGCAGCATGTCAGTGGGGTATGGGGGCACCAGACAGTGCGCCGGCAGGGCAGCGCACCTTCGGGGCGCGGCGGTGCCCGGTAGCGCACCGAAAGGGCGCTAGTGGAGCCGGGCAGCGCGCGGGGCATGCAGGAAACGCGCCGGGGCAGTGCGCTAGGGTGCGGGAAGTGAGACGGGCACCGCGGTTCTAGGAGGCCGTGGGTAGTGCGGCCCTTGTTCACCGTCATCGTCGTCATTTCCTCTTTTCCATGCCGTGTTGCTGCTTTGAAGAACATCACAAAGAAAAAATTCGGTGGAGGGTGTCAGGCCCTGTGAGGTCGGCCCAAACCCACCGTGTTTAGGAGGATAAAAAAATCTCAAAATAAGTAGAAGATGATCATCAAAAACATCCACATCAATCCCTTTATATCCATTGGAGAATGTAAGAATGGGGGTACAATATCAACCCGAAAATTAAACCCCCTACCTCGAATTCGGTGAGCGACGATGGAGTCATGGAAGGCCGTTGTCGTTCCGTCAGAGTCGGAGGATGGAGAGCTCAAAGAAGACAAGTCGAGATGATGTCGCCATCGTTCTTCCTGGGCAGCAGTGATTCCCTTTCCTTCCCCGATTAAAGAAGGAGGAAGACAACGTTCGTCGTTCTTCGTTCTTCGTGGGCGGTAGTTCTTTGTTGGAGGAATAATTTTCCAAGGGTTGGGCATTGTGTCTCTTTTCCAGCATTTCGCCGCTTGAAGAATCCATCCCAAAACCTTCCCCCAATCTTCCTTTATATAGGATAGGGAGGGTTTGTCTAAAAATACGTTGGCACCTAATTCAAATTTGGTGAATTAATAGAGTGGCGCCCACCTAATTAAATTTGTGAGTGGTGTCACATTTAATTAGGTGGATTGGCAAGGGGCTCCCCCTCATTAAAGAGAGAGAGGTGGGAGGTTTTATCCTCCACCGTTAATAGGGGTCAGGTGGTCCCCACCCTACCATTTAATAGAGAGGTTATGGGTCTCGGGTGGTCCCCACGTCGTAACCTCACATTGGAGGTTATGTGCGGGTGGGCCCCACCACCATAACCTCCCATGGGAGGTTAGGCTTTGGTGGCCCCCACTTCCAACCTCCCCTTGGAGGTTTTAACCACCCAAATAAAATAATTTTAAAACATTATTTTGTTGAATTTAATTAAAACCCCCAAAAAACTAATTTCCAAACTCGTTAGAACGAATTATCATGAAAGTCACACTAAGAAATTACTGATTCTGTGAGTTCAACAGTGCCCTCAGATTTCAATTCTGAGCATCGGTTCAAAAGTTATAAAATCCCGAACATATTTTTACTGAACGTACCCGAACAAAACTTCAGAAATTGATTCTGGGCACACCAGGCCTCGGAATCAAGCGCTGTCAGAAACTGCAGACTCCTAAAATTCCCATGTAAAAAAACATTTCACATGAATTCCAAGTCTTTACAGGTCGTCAATCCTCTTGAGTGGGTACTTGTTCTTCACGGTCACCTGATTCAGGTGCCGATAGTTGGCACAAAGTCTCAAGCTCATATCCACCATCTTGGTGAATAAAATCGGGGCTGCCCAAGGAGAAACACCTGGCCAAATGAACCCTTTCACCTGTAAGTCCTCCAGCTATACCTGAATCTCATGAAGCTCTGTGAGAGGCATCTGATACGCTGGTGTAGATATATGTGCCATCCCGGGGTACAAGTCAATGTAAAAGTCCACCTATCTATGAGGAGGTAGACCCAAAAAATCATTAGGGAAGACATCCGCATACTGGTCCACCACTACAGGATTGCTCAAACTCTCCACATCAACCGCTCCAATGGTATGTCTTGCCAAATGATGAGTGATCGGCTGCACCCTCCTCTGGGTAAGTCCATCCTATGCTGCAAAGGCTTCTTTCTTGCTGGTGAAGGTAACTTGGTCCCATCTGTGCAGACACACTGCAGTTTGTGCCTAATACAATCAATATGAGCATGGAATGTAGATAACCCGTTAATACCCAATATGTCATCGTAAAGCCTCGACGCCGCTACTAGGGGATCCTAGCCGAAGCTCTTACCTCCTACAATAAGCTCACAATTCCGGCACCAGTTCATAATCATCAAATTCTCTCCCATTGGAGTCTATGGTTGTAAGAATCGAGCCAATGGATCTATCATGGGGAGGGGCGGGGTGCCGTAGGTGGTGTGGCCGCGGGGCAGTGATGGGCGCAGGGCATCACGGTTGGGCTGAAGACAATGCGATGGGGCTGCAGGGCAGCGAAGCTGTGGATGATGCGAGGGCGCGGGCCCCGGATGGTGGGGGCCAGGGACAGCGATAGCCGCAAGCGGCACGGTGGCCACAGGGTGACACTGTTGTACTCTGATCAGCTGTACATTAGGGTTGGATCGATCACGAATCAAACAGGACCTCGGGACAAGAAGGCTAATAAGTTACATACCGAACGTCCGATTGATGCACCGTTTGTTGCATTGAGACCCATATGATGTGGCAGTCCTGTGAGATACTTCTTCGTGAGACTTCATGGCAGTTGGATTATTGACTAGTGGCTTGTGAAATGGACCCTCTTAGAGACAAGCGAGTGTAGTGAGGGAACCCAGTATAACTGGCATTGACATGAACAATAATGAGCGATCTATTTGGGTTAGCACCGAGCGATCCTGTGTGGGGTCCCAGTGACAGCACAAACACCCTGAATTATCATGGCCATCAGGTCCTAGCCCCCCATGTACAACCAGTTTCCCCACAAACATGTTGTCCCCACCCTAGGGCCCACCCACTTTCTTGAATGGGTCATATGACTAATGACTTCCCCTGCAGGACAACACATGTCCTTTGAAGTGTACTTTGTCCTCACTGACACACCGCCTGGAAAACATTCCAGAAAGTAACCCATCCTAATCAGTACTCCAGGCCATGCATGCTTAACTGTAGAGTTCTAATCAGATAGGCTCCCAAAAAGTAAGGTGCAACTTGTTAACATGATTCATATCATTTAGTCATTTAACCCTTTATCATTCGGGGGTGTTACAATCACCCTCTTTTTAGAGAACAACGTCCTCGTTGTGGGCCCTACATCTCAACCCAGGCAGTGCACTGCACTTAAGGCTAGGTTCCCCCTGTAATACCAAATGTGACAATTGGGTCCTGGTACTCACACACACCCTAGAAAACATTCCAGAAATTCACCCATCCTAATCAGTACTCCAGGCCTAGCACACTTAACTATGGAGTTCTAATCTGACAGGCTCCCAAAAAGGAAGGTCCAACTTGTTGACATGAGTCATATCATTTAGTCATTTAACCCTTTATCATTTGGGGATATTACAATCACCCTCCTTTTAGAGCACAACGTCCTCGTTGTGGGCCCTACATCTCAATCCAGGCAGTGCACCACACTTATGGCTGGGTTCCCCATCTGATACCAAATGTGAGAACTGGGTCCTGGTGACAGCACATACACCCCACCTTAACATGGTCGTCGGGTCCTGGCCCGCCATGTACCACCAGTTGCCCCACAAACACGTGATCCCCACCCTGGGGCCCACCCACATGCCCAAACGGGTCATATGAATAATGAATGCCCCTCGAAGGATTCCCAGAAGCTCACCCATCCTGATCACTACTCCAGGCCAAGCACACTTAAATATGGAGTTCTAATAAAATAGGCTCCCAAAAAGGAAGGTGCACCTTGTTGACATGAGTCTTATCATTTATTTATTTAACCCTTTATCATTTAGGGATGTTACTCATATGAAATGTTAATTTTAAATAGAATCTATTTTAGAGTATTTAACTGTATAAATTTATGGAATCACATAGGAAAATGTTCCACTTTTTATAAATATCATGAAATCAAAGGGAACAATAAAATGAATATACTAAAAAAAAGACTTATATTTTAAAATACCATTGAAAGTGATAATCCACCAATACTAATTGTTCAGTATTATTGATTACACAAGTCGATTGATGATTTCTTATAACATTTTCACAACTGCATTAGCATTATCCTACCACAAGTCCAAATGGCCCTTCGAGGAAACACTATCCTGGATCTTGGAATCCTTGTATGGAATCGAAATAGGGATGTACAGTTAATTTCAAAAGAGTTTTATAGAATGGGATATAGGGGATTCTTTCAACCATCATCCTGGTTAAAAAAATTCAATACTCATTTTATTCAACCATATTGTTTCTTTCTTCTCTGAAGGATGTCATAAAAGAGACTACTGACCAATGATCAAAACAAAAGGGATAGCTTTCAAATTGCTTCTAGTTGTCCCCTATAAATGAGTGCTAAAGAGAGTGTACATAAACCGTTTCTATCACATAGGATTTCATAGAACCTATGGACTAATAATGGATCCATTTTTGGGTTGATATTTGGTACATGTATACAGCTGAACGTTTTTATGTAAACTCTTTACACTGTGAGTTGCAGTATCCAGGTACACAACCAGCTATTGGTGGAAAATTCTTCCTTTATAACTACTATATGGAGAACCGACAACAACATTATTTGTGAGGAAGGGAAAAGCACTTCAATTTCTTGCCTGCTATTAATTAATAGGGAGGTGCATGTGTTGGATATGGTACAAACTGGAAGCATGAATAATATCATGAAAAACATGAATTATCTTCAATACCATGGTGTGTTAGCCCAGCCAATGAAACAAAAAATGGCTTGGTAAATTCTAGGGATACCTATAATAAACCCATGGATAAATGTGAATGTTGATGGGGTAGCCTCTAGAACATAAGATCCCTTAGGTTTTGGAGGTTTCTTTCAAACATATCATGGATTTGTCAAGGTGTTATTATATCACCACAATGATGATGGGGTCACTTCTGAAGCTACATTATGGGCGATAATATATGTATTTGGATATGATGTCTAGTAAAAACGAAATTTAGTATGGGTTGAATCTGATTCTGAAATTGTTTTGAAGCCCTTAGAAACTAGAAAAAATAATGTGCCTCAGTGTGTCTTACCTGATTTTCAAAAGTGTCTTAATAAGTTTACTCAACACAACATGGGTATATGAAATTATTATAAGGAATAAAATCAATTAGAGGAAAATATTTAAAAGAAATCAATCACGAACACGGTGTGGATGTGGCCCTTAAGTACCTCTAATTATTGATCTCAATTTCAAACAATGAAATGTTGGGTAAAGATCACTCTCGTATTTGTAATAACCCCATGTAATTCGTGAATCATCCTTCTTTTATTTGTCTATATTTTTAGGATCAGTTTCCACCAGATCTTATATGTTCTAGTATGGTATACTCCAATGTTTTATGATTGATAGGAATAATATCCAAAAAATAGGAATTATCATGTGTCATAATGTCATCCTCCATGAAAAGAAAAATATCCTTTCTAGCACAACTGACAAATCACAATGAAAAAATAGAACATGGGATAATAATTAAATCCCTCATTAAGGTATAACACATATTTCCTAATATTTACTCATTAATCATAACCTCTATCTGGATAATCATAGTGGAATATATATTTATTATGTTGCATAATTTAGTCGGTGATTTTCCAATGACCCACCACATAAAAGTTTTTTTACAATGCTTATTATTTCTTTATGATTTTTTATACATCAACAAAAAAAACCAAAATTTATTCTCGACACTTAAAATGTATAACAAATTTAAATAAGACCTTACCTAACATGTTCATCAAGAAAATATGACACCTTTAATTTTAAAATTAACATTATTTATGAGTTTATAGAAATATTAAACTATAAATAATTAAATCAGAACTACATAAACTCCATTAAAAAATATTACCCCAAATGCTTATTTTTAATTCAAAAAAGTATCCCAAAAACATCAAATATTATATTTTGTGACAAAATTACGTCCTTTCAATTTATCCCAACAAAAAACTATAAATCACCAAAAAAAATATCATAAATCATTACCCAATCATTTAAATAATATTTGAGAATACACATTTTAGGAAATAAGAACAATGTATAAAAATCACAAAATTTAATTTATGTGCAACTCACATTCACTTCCAATATTCTATTAGCATTCTCATCACATAAAAATAATTTTATTTTTTCACGAAAAAATATTTCCATAAAACAAAAAATGTTATAATCAAAATATTATAAATAAAAACAAACCAAATTTTTATCCACATCATCATCACACAGACATGTTTGTTTGTGTGTTCAATGATCTCAAAACGTCCATATTTTAACCCCCATAAATATTTACTACCACTAAATATGTTATTTATACCCCTGATTCAAAATATATATCTTTAAATTTATATATATTTTACCCTCCCTTGAAAACAAATCATAATAAAATGTGACACGAGAATTAAATCATTATAACTTATCCTTGATAATGATTGGTTTAACTCTCATCCTTTACCTTTATTTTTTGAAATGTTAATTTTGTATTGTGTTATGTTATCACAACGAACACATGATCATTTATAGAAATTTAAAAATATTCTATAATATATAATTAAACTTTTAGATTATAAAATGGTACTAAAAATCAATGTGATTCTATCAATATTATTAAAAAAAATTTCACTAATGATAAATGGAACTTTTATTATCACATCCCACCATCAAAGGGAATTAATTTTACTAATTTAGATCCTCAATTCTTGTCTATATACATATCAATTTATTAATATATTATACTTAAATAACATATATTTATTTTTTATATTGAAGGTAATGATTTATGACTCTTCATGTGCTATGTTTTATGAATATATCTCATGAAAAATTCTTGATATAAGGTGGAATTATGTTCATCAACAATTAATACTAAATATGAATTAACACTAAAAATAATATTTTGTTTTACATAGTTATAAAAATATAGTATTTAATTTATAGTATATATAATACATATTATCATTCTCTTCACTTATATGAAATCAATTTCCCTATGTGAAATTTGATATCATTAATGTAGTGAATATATATAGATTAAATTCTTTAACGAAATTATGGAGTGAATAAAATATTTAATTATTTTTATAATTATTTTTAACCAACATTCAATCATTATTTATTGAATGTATATTCTTAACAAAACTATAGTGTAAGATATATTTTATTCCCCCATTTTAAATTTCTTGGAAAAATGTTTTGACTATTTTCTCTTGAGAATGGAAAATATGTTCTTCCTATTAAGAAATTTACTGTTAATTGAAATAATTAATATCACGAAGATATAATATCTCAGATAAAACCCTGTATTAAGTTATCAAATTTGTTGATGATGAAAATTTTATTTCTAATGATAAAATTTTCATCAATGTAGATGATAAATGTATGTATCTGTATACTTCAAAAGTGTTCGGGGTGAATTGATCTTCCAAATAAAATTTTCAATTTTTAAAATCATTAATTTAAAATCCTCTCTATTTGATAACTAACTATTTTTTAAATACAGTTGATATATATAATTACATACATTGAATTAGTTTCTCAAAAGTATGACCAATACACATGTTAGAATATTTTATATCATATTATCTTTTGAAAAAATTTTATTCTCAGAAAACCTAGTACATATATCACTTTTTAATATATACTATTGTAGTTCATTTTTAAAACAACCAATGAAAATTATTAATGGAAAATTAAATAGAAATTGAAGAATAACACATATTATAATTTAAAAAAGTAGTTATCTCTAATGTGGTTATTGTTAAACTTTACTTGATTGTAATACACATCCATGAAAATTTATTATATCATAATAAATAGATTAAAAATTAGGATGATGTTTTAGAAATAAACTTCTAAAAGGGAATTAATGGAACAAAAATTCAGCATCCAAGTATATTCATTTGATAAAGGAGTAAATAAATAATGGATTTAAAATAAGAGTACACATATATGGAATATAACCTAATTTATAATATATTTATAATAAAAAAATAGTCACTAACATTTTTAATGAATCATAGTGAGTGAATAAATTTAGAGAGTTTCGATACAATTTAATTTTGATGATGTTCAATTGATCAATAATGATCTCTTTGACATATACCACACTCTAGTCCTTTCATGAGAGAGAGTTGTGTTTATATTGTCCTTATTCTTAGATTTTATGTTTTTTTTCTACAAAACAAGTGTTGTAAAATAAGTGTATTTTTTCATGGAGTTCATTGAAATCACTAAAAAGATTCATGTGTGAGGTTTACACTAATTTTAAGAAATTAATTCTCTATATATATGTCGAAAGATAGTGTTTTTCCTAATAATAATTGTCAACTAATATGATCAGTCTGATTAAATAATTAATATATATTATTAGGTTTTTTAATAAGGTGGGATTTTTTTACATATGGTCCTGGAATACCTCCTTAATGTGTAATATTAACCCTTATGGAGGTAGTATTTTAGTAGATATACACTTATATATATTCGAATATTCAATCAATATGGTAATGCTATTAAGAAACATTCAATGGTCAATATAATAACCCAAAAATTTATAATTTTAAATCCCTTATATATGAATAAATTTCATAATATGTAATATATTCATGTCGGGAACATGTACTATCTTTAATTTTTTATTTTTGGACAAGTATAGTATAAATTACCCAAACCTACACACTATGACCGAATGATAAAATCATAATCATTAAATTTTTGGATTTGATATCGGTAAATGTGACCAAATTTTTTCCACCCAAAACATAAAAAATTAAGAGGAAAAATTTCATTTATTTATATCATATGTTAGATTTTAGCTATACTATTTTATAAAATTATGGAAAACTATTACAAAATAATAACCATGAATTTAAACAAGAATCTCTCCTAATTTAACAAGAATATATTATTTCTCATTAAGGATTCATAATCATCCATATAAAATGAATTCTAGCCACAATTTTATAAACCACTTTCTTTAAAACCTAGGGAAAATGAAATATCAGAAGGCTTCTATTAAATTCTCACTAAGGGTTAACATAATAATTAGCATTTTAATTAAATCAATGAAAATAATAATAGAACAATTGAATGATGAATTAATCAAATAGCATGAGTAGAAATAAGAATATTCATTCACATAAATACATTGATTATCAAACATGAAAACATGGCATAAAGATATTACATAAGAAAGTGCAATAAAAATATATAATAATAAGAAATCTGATATAAATTTAGATCAGATGTAAAATTTATAATCCGTAATATGTTTGATGAGTGTGTGTTAGTATCATGGTAAATTTACTTCATAAATAACACTAATAACCCTTAATAGACCCTTATAAATGAAATAACTATATGGTTGAAATCAAATATAATTATATGGGAAACATAATCATTTCCCAATGTATTAGAGAACTATCCAGGAGAACTAGTCATAAAAATTATATCAAGCTCAACTATTAATACATGGGGGTACCCATCATATAACAATGTCTAGGGAAAATAAATAAAGTACATAGATCTTACACTTCATTGTAAAACTCCTAAAAAATAGTCATTTTTCTATGAATAAGTTCATTAACTTATTGAAAAAATGGATTCCATGAAACCATCCTCAAAACATTAGTAACACATGTAAAATAAATGGTTTCCATAAAAATAAGTTTGAAACATGATTTATATATGTAAATGAAATATGTTCCATAACGATATCCTTGAATCATGATTAACCAATGGAAAAGAAATGGGTACCATAAATATCCCATTGAATGAATCATAATCCAACTAAATAAATAATGAGGATAATATCTTAAATAAATAATTCATTAGATGATAAGTAACAACATGTATTTTTACATTAGGTGAATGTAAACACCATTAAATGATCATTAATGATATTTTTTGATTAATATATAATTACCTTTTTTATAATCAATTTTAAAAACTAAATATTCCCAAAATACTAATAGATTACCATTATTTAAAAAAACATGTAATATATAATGGAAGAATAAAGGAAAATAAAAAACTTCAGGGTGGGAAAATATTTTCATGATGCACGTGTTAAAAATGGACATTCTTTAGAAAACATTTTGAAAAATGGAGTCAAAATTGAACAATTTTGAAAACATTAATAAATTTAAATTTAAATCATTTTAAAATAAGAAAATATTTCATGTAAAATCTATTTAGGATATGTTTTTTATTTTAAAAAGGAATTTTTTATTTTTTTAGAAAACATAGATTTGGATTAGAATGATACCTGATCTAAGAGAAAAATACAAGATCAATATCAAATTAAGACCAAATTGTTGATGTTCCTTTAATTAATACGGTATGATATGATAATTTAAAATTTGAAAATAATTTATATACATTGGATAATAAAATGTATTTGGTTCCAAAAAATAATATTACGTTATTTACTCGAAATGAAACTTGATCATAAATAATTCATAAGGAATAGAGATTGTAACACAAATCCTATCCCATATTGTTAACTTTTTAATTGTATGTCCCATGAGTGATTAACTACAAATGAAAGTTTATATACCATGACCATAATGATAACCATGATATAAAATGTCATATGTTTAATATATATTCATCAAGATTAATATTGGTACATTTAATAAATATAAGTCCCAAAAAAGGAATTTGGGATGATTAACCAAGACAATCTTCATATCACTGAATTCTCATTTAATTATTATAGAGAATATGTTTAAGAAATAAAAACCAATAAAAAAGTTTCATTTTATAATAAAAAAATTTATCTATTAATTAAAACAAAATAATATCATAATAATTTCAATTGAGTTGTTTTATAGCCTAATGAAAGAAAATTGAGTTTAGAAAATCATTACCAGTTGGTAATTTTCTAGTCATTTAGATTGGATAAATTAATTCAAATGTAAACATAAAATAGCATGATTTATAAAATAGTCATGATAATACATAAAAAATGGATATTATATTCATGACTCGAAAAAATAAAATTTTGATTATGGAATATGTCTCATAGAAGTAAAAGCCATAAAATTAACACTTACCCCAAGTACTGTCATTCCTTCTATGACCTTTACCTCTTATATAATAATAGTACATTAATTATTTTATTTCTTAAAAAAATTATAGCATTAATAATTTATAAATAAATAATTTATTTTATTCATTTTTAATGAAATATTTATATATTTAATCATTTAATCTTGGTGAGGTGTTTTGAGGATGTTCTGTTCATTATCTAAAAATGGCTTCAGTGTGATGAGTGTGGTAAAAGGAGTCATTATTTATAAGAAACTATATATTATATTAGGTAATTAATATTTTAAATTTATTTAATATCATCCTTTTTATGCATATGAACATTTCATATGAGTTCACTACTATTTCGGGGGTGTTTAGGGCATGTAAAGATCATGAGTCCCTGTCGATTGGAAGAAGAAAGAGGGTTGCATGGTAGGTACAAACAATGACTCTAGGTAGACATGGTTATTCTAAAATATACATGGTGGAATAGTTATCTTTTGTGGGCCCCCTAATTTATTATATATATTCTACATATTCCACATGGCTTTATGACTGCTTCAAACCTCTTAAAATGGGATTTTTCATGTGTTACACATCATTAGTCAAACTATGTGTGAAGCCCCAGTGAGGGATGACTTTAGGTACTTTTATGTGAATTTAAGGAACAAGGTATTGGAAACCATATATCTAGACTATGATTCCCTTTAGAAATAGAAATAGAAAAATATTATTTTCCCCTAATTTTCCTTAAATGGAGATAACATATTTTCTTCCTTCTCCATGTGCACAGTAGAACCCCCTCCCTTTGAGCATCCCCATTCCTAAATAAAGGAATTAAAGGATATCCTCTATCCAGACACTAATCGAGTCTTCATCTATCACATTGGATATATACCAGTCTAATATTAATTCATCTTTTTCATCTTGTCAACATTTATGATATTGACAAAGGTATTTTAGTGTAAGCTCATATGCCCTATTTTCAGATATTTATATATTTTCTATATCTCTTCTATTCAAATCTATAATAATATCCAAAAACATAGGATTATTCAAATAAAAATAAAATATTGATGTTCACATTATTTTCCATTGAATTCGTTGTCATTATATAGAAAACCATTATTCCACATGCTATATATTCCATACGACATTTACTAAAGGGATTTATTATTAAACTAAATGGATATGCTTGAACAATATTACTCATAAGAACAGTTTACAAATCATGGGAAAAAGGACCCTGAAATTGTACAATAACATGGGTGTGTTTCTAAACCGAATAAAACAACTGTGGGTGTCCTTTGGATTAATCCACATTTTATTTTATTTTTACTAGTATCTTTTGGTTGTTAAATAAATTGTATAAAACATTGAATGGATGACCATGTCCCTAAGAATTTAGACATTGTTCCACTTTTTTAGTCTTTGTATGTTTTTAAAAATCAAAATACTCAATTTAATTCGATGATAGAATTTATGGGTTGATTTTACATAAAAACTATTATATAATTATTTTAACATATGAGGTAAGTAAAATGTTGATATATATTTAACAAACAAGATAAATAAAAGAGAAACTAAATGATAAGGTTATACATCTGGCCCGTGACCATTCATATTTCCACATTGAGATTAAGACATGGTTTATAACTCTTAATTCGATAGATGGTATTAGAATCCATATTTAATTAGATTATTTATAAATAAAATTTTTATAATGTTACTTGGGAGAAACATGGATTCTCATATTAATTCCATGGATAGACCCACATAGAATCCAAATTATATGTTCCATGAGTGATACATGGACTCCCTATTTATATTTTCAAGGATAGGATCTGAGGTAATATCATCATGTAGCATGATTGATTCATGTGGACACTATGTGGATTAACACGAATAGATATACATGGGTGATTATTTCAAACACAATGAGTGACACTTCACCTCCATTTATGGACTTCAAATGCTAGACTAAGATGGTAGTTATGTTGTACCATATCTTTTTTGATACTTGGGTTCCTATGAGGAATTCCTATGATGAGCATGTAAGGTTATGGGATAATGTTATGACATGAGAAAGAAATGTGTTCTAAAATAAGAATGTGAAGGAAATTCTTAAGATTATTTGAATTTAATAAACAATAAATCATATTTCATGACTATAAAGACAAAAACATGTTTGGATTTTGTCATAACAATATTTACTATAATGACAATCTTATGGAGATATTCCTTGGATTTTATTCATTTGGGACACCTAGGCTATGATATAGGTTCCATGAATCTTATAAACTGAAACATAAATTACTAATTACTCATATATATTTTGGCTGAGCCAAAAGAAGGTAGTAGAGGATGAGTGTTTTATATGATCCCAAACCAATGTTGGTTATTTTTATACCACATTTGATTTACAACCATTATTGTTATCTTCACACTATTTATATTATATTCACACAATGGATGTCATTATACATCATTGGTGGTGGATTACTGAGTATATATAATACCATGATTGGGATATCATTTTTTACCCATATAGAAGGATTTAATGCATTAAGGGAAATTAGAAATAGGCCTTTTAAGGATGATTGATTACCATACTAGGATGGTGTATGGGGGAAGAGGTTTGAGGATATGCTTGTTATGATACCAAATATATCCTTGGTTATTTTGTTTGTTTTTTATAGAATTTTTTACACTGATACTCCCTTGAAGAAAATGTAATAAATTTTTTTGTATAGCATTCTGACGTCTTAATTTTTTATATGAATTGATAGATGTGATTAGATGTTTATTTATATGATTGATTTTTAATGTTATGTTGATTAGATATCTTTATAGTTTTGATATGTATTGTTGTGTTTATACCACCGTGCTACACTATGATCATGAGGGTATAGTCTCCCCACTATTCCACTATGGTCCCTTTCTACATGTCGTCATCCTCTTCCATATGGGATGAATGTTTGAGATCATGTTTCCAACCAGTTCAAGGAATTTTGAGTGAAACAAGTCTGCAATGTCCCAAATTCTTATCATAGGAGTTTATCTTCTTCTCATTTCATGAAAAACTAATTAGGATTGTAGAGAGGAGAAATAGTATGTTTCCGGATTTTTCTATGAATTAGTTTAAGGGTGTAACTAACCCACATATAGTGAAAAGTGAAATTTCCTTAGAGGGTACATGTTTTTGTGTATTTTGGTTATAATAGTGGACTTGATTTCACGATTGGGACATTATTGTTATGTTTTATCTTCCCGATGAATATGAAGTTTTATTATTTCTTGAGATATTAAGGAATTATTTCATCATGAAACATTATAGGAGCATCATGATTCATATACCATGCATATATTAGGCCATTTTGATATTAGTATGTTTATTACATTCATCATGTTTTGGTCCCATTATTTATGTTTTTATGAAATTATCCTATCATTTTCTACAGGGATTTGATCAATAATTCATTAAGAATAAATGGATTCAAAATTTCAATTTATTATGTGTATAAGCCTTTCTATGATTTGAAATGATGATCTATATAATCCAAAAAAATTAATGATTTTCTATATAAAAGGGTACGATCATAAAAGAAATTGAATTTTGAAATGAAATTTTCACTATTAAATGGGGATTTAAGTTTAACATTTAAGGGTTTTTTAAATATAAAGTTCAGTTAACACACTATGTATCAGGACCTTTGGCTTATGGTATGAAACGAGACTATTAACAGACACCAGTAGTGGGACATAGGTAGTGCATCTTTAATTTCATATAACATGTACTTGGCCTAACCGTTCTTTAGAAGAAGGATGATGGGTGTGATTTTTATATTTAGAGGTTTATACCTATACTATATATATATATATATCATAGTATTGATTATCAATTCTTATATTGAGGCATATGTTCATGGTTTTAAGATACATTCCCCCATGATAGACTTTAGTTATTTCCCAAAAGTGTGGTTCCAACAATGATCTAGAGGTGGTGGGCCCTTTTCCAATAATATATCAACTAGTAGTTCCACTTATTGAAAACCTAGTTGTACCTATTATGCATGTTGATTTCATATTTGGAGAGGGTCACCTACTATCTATGATTAATATTTAGGATTCCCCACATCCTACCCATACTATGAAAGAGTTGTTGCATGGTTATCAATAGATTCATCCAACCATGTTGTTTAGGCATGGAATCCCAAAAGCTATAGACTCGTGGATAGAGGTCGTACTAATGATTTTGGAGTATCTTGAGACTCCACTAGAGAGGAGAATGAAAATTACATTGTATATATTTTAGGGTTCCCGCAAGATATGGTGGGATGTTATTACCGAAATAGATTGTCATTGGAATATGGATTGGATAATTATTTATATGGTATTCTATTATTTTTTCTATCATGAGATGATGTGGGTTGATAGAGCTAGATATTTTATTCAATTGTACTAAGTCATTTTTATCATTGATGGACTATTTTTCCCATTTTTCTTGAAGTTCTATAATTTCAAAATTTTATTTCTTAGGTAACGAGTTTTCTATTTCAAGGATATTTGTGTATTGTCTCAGGTATAACATATTCACAAAGGTGAATATATTTCATCATTTTACCATAGTCTGAATAGTGAACCAGAAAAATATCACTAAGAATAACCTAAGATAAGAAAAGGGTTCTAGCCAGGTTTGTTCGACACATATATATGGAACTCCATTAGAAAATAGTAAGAATCCTCATTTGGAAAATCCATATAATGATACTTATAGTTAGAGTGTGTACTCTCGTATCCATGTGAGGTTCCATCAGTGTGGTAGGCCCGGATATACCAAACCCTAGTGTACTAGGGTCCTAGCCATGTGTTGATATTGTGGCATGATGGGTCATACTCATCAACTTTTTAGACATTTTCCTCTATTAGTAGTGAAATATTATATTAACTCATTCCAAAATCAGGGGTGGGGTTAAATACTTCTCATCAGGAAAGGATCTAGAGAGAAACTATCTGATTTTGCAGAGGTGATGCTTGTGGTCATGTAAGCAAGAAAACATATATACCATGTGATTAAACCAGACATTCATGTGGTATCCATGATATAAGTAAGGTGCATAGAAAATTCTAGATGTACTAATGGAAGAAGATACCTGTGGAAAAGAGTGAAAAAACTTCTATGGTGCGAGGAAATATACTAGTGGCCACTACATTTGTATCTACTATTTTGTATACAGGTGTATTCCATTCCTTCACATATGTGATTTTTTGGGGAGTCTTGGGTGTGTTTTCCATTATTCTTATGGTTTTATGACACTCGATACTCCATTGTGGGTCTGACCAGAGAGTGTACACTAGATCAGGGAGTGGCCAATCAATATATGTGGGTGTTTCATTGCCTCAAACATCTTTTTCCTAGAGATGAAAAGGTATGAAATTATTATAATGATGGAATTGTTGGGATGTATAAGAAATCTGATTTTAAATCAAGCATCATGGGATGTGTGGTATGGTATCTGATATTACTATCTTTTACCTTCATGATCACATAATGAATTAATAATATATACCTCATGTTGTAGATAATTTCATAGATAGTTTCCTAGATGAATATTTCTAACATTCTCTTGATAAATAGGTAATGTTTCCCATTGATCTTGTTTAAGTAGTTTCACTATTATCCATTCCATGTTAAAAATGTGTACTACTCAAATAAAGGATCTCAAAAAGTTATTTAGAGGATTTTAGGGTAATGGTTTTATATAACCCTGTACATCATTGTGGGGTTCACCATTCATTTTTTCTAATAAGGTAGATGGTGTCCTTAATAATTATGTGAATTAACGTTAGACAAACCTACATAAAATTAATAACTAGTATCATTGTCTCATATAAATAAACTCTTTAACTAGATCAATGGAGAAAGGGTTTTCATTAATATTGATCTGAGATTGGTTTATCATCATTTTTGTATTAGACCATAAGATATACTACAAAAATCATTCCATAGTTTCAATTCATTTTACAAGTATTTAATCATTCATTTCGGTCTAAAAAATGTGCAAGTAATTTTCAGGGAACTAATGAATCCAATTTTTAACTGGTATATGGATTAATTTTTAGTAGTGTTTGAGGAAAATATATTGGTGTTTTCTAACTCTCATTATGACCATGCCTAGCATGTTGAGACTATATTGAATAAACTTATGGGGAATTTTTATATTCTAATCACACAATGTTCCTATTTTGGATGAATAATGTCTACCACTTTAGTCACGTTATCTTAGAGAGAGGATTACTAGTTAAACCGGAGAAGGTTGGACCTATTGTTTCATGGGACTAGCACATGAACTTCATTGATATAAGAAGATTCTTGGGGATATAATGTTATTATAGGTAATTCATACATGAAATAACATGCCTAGAAGCACGTCATACATGAATGACTAAGACGGGTGTGAGGATTATAAGGTTAGAATCCTATGAAATAGAATTCTATGAGATAAATGAGAGATAGACATTACCATAGATCCTGATTTCTCTAGAGTGGTGAAGAAGTTATACACTGTATCGTGATTTATTAGGTATTTTTCAAGGATCAATTTCAATTCCTGATGATAGATTCATTACAAATGGGTTATAGTAGCTGAGGAGTGACGAGAAAAAATTATGGCTGTGTGATCCCCATTTAGCTACTGTTGTTCATGCCTTGTGTTTTTTATGGAATTATTTAATGGGAGATCATATTTTGAAAATAATAGACCAAAAAATCATCATTTACATATTTATAAAAAAAATAGTATAATTTAACTAAAAATTGAGTGTTTAATACCTATTTTCCTATAACTTCAATATTTCCTATTTTCTGGTAATGGGAAAAGAAATTGGAGATGCTCTATGAAATAGTATATAGACATAAGCAGTTTTGGAGCCCAGTAGAGAGTGGATGATAATGACCATGTTTTTCAATATGCATATAGAAGTTAAATACAATCATCCATAGTCTGTACTTTAATCATTATCAGTGATCTTTTCAATTCTAGAGAGAGTGAAGACAAGGCAGTCATTAGATATGGAGGGCCTAGTTTTATGGTAGATTATTTCTGGTGATAAACTACCACCTGATTTGTTGATTGATGAGAATTAGATCTAGAACAATCGTAGTGATCAATGTGTACCTACATATACCTGAGTGGATCTGATGTGACATTATCATGCCTCTGTATGGGAAGTACATTTTGGTCTTACCAAGATGTATGCTGACATACACATCCATTACTAGGGGACATGATGAAAATGGATACAGTTGGGTTTGTTACTGAATGTTTCACCTGTATATCGGTGAAGGAAAAGCATATGTGACTGACATGTATTTTACAAAAGTTACCTATTCATGAGAGTAAGTGGAATTAAGTCAGCAAGGATTTCATTATGGGATTTCCTAGATCGACTTGGGGTAGTTACATCATATTGGTGATCATAGAAAAGTTGAAAAATGTGACACATTTTCTTCCCATTGGGATGGTCTTTCCATTATATGATCTTGGGAGGATCTACATTCCTAAGATCATATGCCTTGGTGGACTTTTATGTTCTATCATATTAGACAGAGACACAAGTTCCATTTCACTATCATATAAGGGGTTGTAGATGGAACTACGTTTAGAAGTAATTATTAGTATCTCCTATCAACCACAAACTGATGGGTAGTCTAAACATATGATATAGGTTTTGGATGACATGATCTGAGATTGCTTCCATGATTTAAAATGGTATTTTCAAAAACACTTACCACTCTTTGAGTTCACTTATAATAACATCATCTAGGATACCATAAATATGTATAGTTTTGGGTCCCTATACGTTAGGCCATTCCATTCACCACTTTGTTTGTTAGAGGTAGGAGAGGTAGTGCAACTATGTCTGCATACCATTCATGATATTCAAAGTAAGTTATGTTTATTAGGAAGTGGATGTCTAAAAATCTACATAGGAATAATTCTTACATTTATCATCACATTCATCCACTAGATTTCGAGGTGGGTAGTCACATTTTCTTATATGTTTTACCTAGACGTGGGCACAGATGGATTTAGAAGTAGGGGAAGAAAGAACCATGTTACATCGACCCCATTGATATTATAGAGGAAGATAGGCTAGTATCCTATTGATTGTAGTTACCATATAGTTAGTGATCCATGAACAAAATCGTCTAGGTTTCTCATTTTCGTTGATATAATATAGATCCATCTCATATTCTTCATACATAGGATTTCAAATTTGAGGTTGATGAATCCATTTAGGAGAACCCTATCCATGTGGTTGATGGAGACCTAAAGGTTTTTTGAGGACAATTAGTTCCTTTAGTATGGGTCCTATGGGAGTAAATATTTTGATTGGATGAAACACAAGGATAGGAAAGAGAATTACTTTCCATGTGTCTAGAATTATTATCCAATAATTTTTACCTCCCTTGGATAATGTTTCACAGGGATTAGTTTCATTAAGGTTATAGTGGGGGTGGGGATAAGATTTGGAAAAAATGCTTCTTCAATGAGATAATGATGTTTTTTCCGTTAATTTCCTCAATTTTATACTATTGAACATGGATAGTGAAGTTACATTCATTTTAGGGGTTTTTATGATTTGAAGAAGCATGTGGCCCAATATTTTGGAAGAAGATGGTGAGCCACATGATTTTTTGAAACCATATAGCCCAGTATATTGAGTTTTTTTTAACCCATGCTTGGTGGTCTAGTGCTTTGTCAGGGATTGTGTAGTTTTTTCTAACAGTTCATCCCAAGCTACACACCTATTCTAGTGCTACATCCCTCTTAAAATTTTGGTTTTTCATGAACTACACATAGTTAGTTAAACACAGAATATATAAAATTTGAGGGATTTGTTGAGGAATTGCTATGTGTATGGTTGGTTCTTGGTTTAGCCAACCCTGATCGTAAATGAAGAAACACATTAAAAATGTAAAGCGATATTTTTTACATCATTTTTTAAAAATAGTTTACACTATTTTCTTCCATATCCACATGCATAGAAGGTTCCCATATCCCATTGAACTACCTCTATTCCTAAACTATGGAAATGAAAGATCTCCCCTAGTTAGACTCTAATTTAGATGTCATCCATCTAATTGGATATGTTAAGGTAGTCCCTTCATTCCTCTTTATATTTCTTCATTTATCATTATTTGCGTGGAGTAACTTTGGTTTGATATCTTATGAAATATTTTCATGGTGTTTGTCTATTTTATTAATTTCTTCTATTCTAACCCAGATTAAAGGACAACAATAGACACGGAGTCTACTGCCTAGCTAAAGTATGTGGTCACATTCTTTTTTTAAGTCATGGGGTTTATAGAGTACTTCATTATGCCGAAAAACAAATTTCCTATGTGATTATAGTTAAATGTATATATTCATAAATGAAATATATAATCTATAACTATATGACTCATGAGAACTATTTATAAATATTTTATGTTTATATACCTAGAATTTGAACCAACCTGCTGTTGTGTTGTTTAACGTAATAAAACAACCATGGGTGGTATGTGAATTATTCCTCGATTTATGGTGCTTTATATTACCCCATACATTATGGATGTTAAATGAATTTATTTAAATTTTAATTTAATTGTATAAAAGATGAAATGGAAGACCTTTTTCCTTTTCCTTTGGCCACTGTTCCTCTCTCATAGGCTTGAGAAGTTCTTTAGAATCATAATTGAAAATTAAGATGAATCAGATAATTCATGGGATCATAGCCTATATAAGACTAGGATATGATTTTATTCACCTTTAGGGTGAAGAAAATTATTTTATAAATCTTATGGAAAAAAAGATTAAAAGTGAACTTATATTATATGGTTAGACATTGGCCCCTAACCATTCATATTTCCATGTTTAGAGCGACAGATGGGTTCCAATATAGAACTCCATTAAAGGAATTACACATGTTAATTTATTATATGACTTCTAAATAATATTTTCATATTAAATGGGTGACACACAGTATTCATATGACCTCTATGGAAGGACTCACTTGTTATGAAGATTATATATACAATGAGTAATACATGGAATCCATGCATGGACTATCAAGGATAGACAAAAAATGAGGATCATTATAGAACATGAGCGATACATGGTATCACAACATGGAATTCCAAGGGAAGACTCAAAGGGATGATTATTTTGTGCACTATTATTAACACTTGGGATCACTTTATTGACTGCCAAGGATGATCTCAGCGTTTAATTTACTTATGCAACACATAGAGTTTTAGTATGGTTCATATGATAAATTCCTAGGTTGAGATTACAAGGTGATGGGTTCTTGAAAATCCTGGAGTGATACATGGGATCAATATTATGAGAGAAAAATATGGGATTATGTTTCATTTGAATTTAGAAAAAGAATTATTTATATGACATGAATGAAAATCCAAATAATAATTTTTGAATTCATTTAGATCCTTACATACCCCAATGGATTTATTTTTTCATATCATGATCATATATGATTCAAAATGTATTATTAGGCTGTGAGATAGGTCCCAATAAATTATTATAAAATAAATCATAACTGATAGATTAATCAGATGTATCTTGTCTTCGGATGATGTCAGTAGCCTAGGACAAGAATTCCATGTGAACCGTGATGTATGTGTATTATTTTTAAAATAAATTTCATTTACATTCAATATTGTAATCTTTACACTATATATTATATATTCATGGAATAGAGAGATGTAGAAAAATAATTGGTGGCCTATCGAGTATTAGTTAGTAAATATTTGAGCATTCATTTCATACTCAGATGGGATTTAAGGATGCCTGTAGGGGAAAGGTAATGAACCCATCGATTTATGATTGATTATTATTCTAGGATGGTGTATGGAGGAAGAAGAAATAATATCTTCTCATGATTATATCAGAGAAATCATTGGGTATTTTCTTAATTTTTATTATAGAATTTTTTATACGCATGTTCCCCTCTCCCTCTATATTTCTGTTATATTTTTTTATTCCATGATCAACAAGTTTTAATATGAAATTCAAGGATGTGATTATGTGGTTATTTATATAATGGTTTTTAAATTTTGTTATATAACACTATCTTTATTCTTCTACTATTAATTGATATGATTATAAAAAATTTCTACAATATGATCATGGGGGTATAGTCAAACCAGTATTATAACATGGACCCCAGCTTCTAGTTGGTAGCCTCTAGTGTATGGGGAGATGTGATTAAGTTCATGGGTCTAATAGTGTTATATTACTTTTGAGTGAACCCGTCAGGGACATCACATTATGTCAATATCTAAAACAATTAATGAAAAATTTATCATATTTATTAATCAAATTTACATTTAGGTAAAATCATGAAAAATTATATTTAAAATAAACTACATTTCTATCATGGAGATGGTAGGTCCTACATAGACATGAGTAACATTTCCATTATTCAATGACCATTATGTAATAAAGGTATGTATTATTATATCCTTCCAAAATGACAACACTATAAAAAATAACATATTATTTCATAATTTATTATATATATATATATATATTTATATCATTTTTTTGATGAATAATAAATCACATCACTTCATAGGGGTGGTAGTCCACATTCACACATATGATGTTATAAATTTTTATTGTAAGAATGAAATTTATATATTATTATTTTATAAATTTTTTTTTCATTAATATCCTTATGAATTTAGGAATATCACATATATTCATTATCATTATCCTTATTACCTTTAATTTAGTGTATTAGTGAAAAATTAATCACATCAGTTCATGAGGCTGTAGTCTGCCTTACAAATGAGCGACATTATCATATCCACCAAACAATGGAATGTAAATGATATATATGTGCTATCTTAAATCCCAAAGTATAAAAATTCAAAATATATTTTCTATAAATATTAAACCCATCATTAAAACAGTCCATGATATACTTCAATGAAAAAAAATGTCATCATTTTGTGAGGTGCCTGTTTGTTGTACACAAGAATGATGAGTTTGCATCCCCTATGATAGAAGAGGATATGTATTCATGATATTACATTAATATTAAAAAATATATTTATATAGGATATAATTTTCAGATCATCTATTCATATTTGAGGAATATGTAAAGGAGGTGGAAGAATAAATTAAACTAAAACATAAATTTTGGAATTTTACCTCTTCTAGGAGAACCTCTATATTATTATATATAGTGTTTCCCTAGAATGATGTTCTGAAAAAAAAATAGAGTGATTAGATTATATTTTTATGTTATTTGGTTAGGTCTTGGATAAACCAAAAAGGTTTTAAGGTTTCCAGAAGTGAGGAGAGTTGGCGGCTTATTATAAGTGAGGTGAGTGTCACACTAGTAATTTTTGAAAAAATGGAGTACCACTATTTTTCACATATAAGAGGGAAAAAATATTAATAATTATCCATAAATAGAATTTATATGGTAATAATACGAACATAGAATAGACTTTATAACTATTTTATGTCATTTTGACCCTTATCTTTTTATTTTGACACGCAGTATGTCCGGTTTCTCCTTAACCGTAGCAATTTATTTTCTTGGATTTTAGTATTAATTAATATAAAAGATTAATTTTAACATATTATTTAATATAAATTATGGTGATTAAAAAATTGAAATAAATTTTACTAAATTAAATTCATAAATTTTTAAAAATATATTATAAAATTAAAAAGAATACATGATGAAAACACATGGTTTCAAGAAGTGTATTTTTCCAGAACAAGATGATTTTATATAAAATATTTGAATAATAATAATAATTTTATGAATTTAAATTAATATTAATTAATATTTAATAAATAAATTTCTTTTAAATAATTTATTATTAGGGGTTTTAAATTAATTTAATAGATAAACTTAATACACATGAAAACATTTTTTTTTTAAAAATAACTTTTTTAAACCCATAGAAACCCATATTCTAAAATCCAATATGATGTTGATTAAAATGAATTATCTAGATTAATTATGGAAGAAAAATAATTTTTAACTTAATGTAATATTAAATAGATCTTGTGACTTTCAAATTTCTTATTTTAATGAAATTAAATTAAATTTTTACCAAAAATCAACAATATTAACTCTTCACTGTGAAATATATTTTTTTTGAAAAATCACTAAATTTGAATAAAATGATATTTTTCTATTAATATTTTAAAAAATGATTTCAATTTTATCAAATAAAATTTCATAAATTTCAATATGTTAATTATAACATCTTTACATGAAAATAAATAAAATTCATTTTTGAAAAAACATAATTTTGAATAATAAATTTACATTACTGAAAAATGATTGGTTATTGAATAAAAATTTATTTATAATTTATATTTATGTGGAATTGATATATATTTAAATATATCATAAATTATTTTATAATATTCATAACAAAAAATTTAATTTTTAGGTTATAATTATTATATATATCATTAGACATTTAAGGTCGGTGTTGCGTGTTCAGCAAATTATCGAACACAATTTTGATTATAAAATAATGGGGTTTTACCATTTAGTTTACCCATATTTATCCTAATAGTCAAAAAGACCATTGTGGATCAAAACAGTTGATAATTTAAACATTTTATAGTGACCACCAAAATTATTATATATTTAGGGTTATGAGGATGACTAATTGATACAAAAGGAAGAAGAAATAGCCTTATCCTACAGAATCACACCCTATGAAGCCTATTTATTCATGATTACATGGTTGATGTAATATCCATAATCTTTATGGAATACACCTTGGTAAATCAATTATAACATTAACTGTGGTAACATATTTTTACTATTCTTATTATTCATTATGTCCAAAAAAGAAATTGAAATTATTAACTAATATTAATTACATGGTTATAAAATAAAAATTACTTTTTATCAAATTAAATCCATTTATGTATAATTATTTAATTTCATATTAATCCTATTAAAGCGAAAAAAACATGTTTTTTAAAAATGATTTTTTCTAGGGTATAAGAAATTTTTATATGAAATTTCAACATTAACTTGATTATAATGAACTAAATTGGATTAATAATATTAGAATTGAACAATGTTTAATTTTATAAAAATTTAAAATACCAATGGAACATTTTAAATACATTAATAGATAACATTATGTTAATTAAAAATTAAAAATTTTCACTATTCATCAACAAATTACACTTTTTAGAAAATTCTCAAAAATTATCTCTGAGATAATTTCTACATTATTATTTTAAAAACGAAGTTCAATTTATCAAAAATATTTTCTACGAGTTGAAAAAATTTTAATTTCAAAATTTCCATTACAAACAAGATGCGACTATTATTTAGGGGGAAGTAATTTATTAAAAATTTGGATTTATTCTTCTCCGATGACATTAAAAAATATTTTATTAATGGTAAAAATATTAATTAATATATATAGAAATCATTAAATTCCTTAATAAATAGTGATTAATTTAACTGATTATGATATAAATAAATTTCACTCCTAGAAACGGGGTTTTTTATAAAATATTTTCATTTAATTTTAAATGTTTTATATTTTCCTTTTTTGTTAATTGATAACCAATGAATTTATATTATACATATGTAAACCATATAATATTCAAAATTAGTTTATTCATATTTATAACCTAAGACATAATATCTTGTTTTAAATGGTATACGATGTTATATTCCATTGACACTATAGTTTTCATTTATCACATGATATCTAAGAGATTGAGTTTTTTTTTTCAAAATATATATATCATTATTTTTT
The DNA here is from genome assembly GCA_963277665.1 of Viscum album. Taxonomy (NCBI): domain Eukaryota; kingdom Viridiplantae; phylum Streptophyta; class Magnoliopsida; order Santalales; family Viscaceae; genus Viscum; species Viscum album. The sequence continues at coordinate 1,998,536,024 of OY728120.1, read as the reverse complement.
TTGGGTTTTGGTTTGGATGTTTAGTTAGGTTCAAATTTTGAGTGATATGTGAAGAAAGGGGAAAATGAATAATATTTATATCCATTACTCCCAACACTCTTATATTTCATTTCAACATATAGGATAAGATATTAATTGAAACCTATATCATTTTACCCAATGTGTGAATGATATACGTAGATCTATAACCCAGTCTATCAGCATGATTAGAAGGGTAATCCCTATATTGTTTATGGGTGTGGATATGTTTTTAATTACTTTCACTACATTTAATATCCAAAAAATAGAATATATTTTGATAACATATAACATTATTAATTACAAATTGAAATGTATACTTCCTTATCTAGTTCAATAGTAAACATAAGTGGATAACTTATGAATGGATAATTTATAAATCATACACATAGTGTCTTTATAATAATTTTGAAATCATAAGATTATTTTGAAATCCTTCATTATGATTCATAAATTGTGTGTGAACAAATAAATTAATGACCCAAGATTGTTATACCTAGTGTGTAGTTAGGCCTCATTATCATGAACCAGGTATTGATCGAGTAAACACTCGACTGGCCTTTTCAAGTTTATTACAACTAGGTTATTTTGTTATAGAGAATGAATCATATTAATTCTATCTATACATGGGCATCCTCACTAGGAATATCCACACTCTATACTTAAAAAAATTTATATAATGTTTTTATAGATATAGGTATATGTCTAATGACTATAATAGCTTTATTTTATGCTATATTATTTTCCTCAATCTACATTCCATGGGTCCTAATGATCATCCTTTTATATCAAAAATAATTCCCCAACTCCATTTACCCAAGGATGGTGGTTATCTTAATAAATCGGAACAACATACAAATATCTCATCTCAAAGGATTGAATAATTTAGTAGTCTTGGGAGACTTGATATATACATGATTCTCATATTACATTTGAAATCCTGAAATATAACTAAGTAATGTAATGATAATTTTATTGTTTATTATATTATATTCCAGGAATCATTCATGGATCCCTTCATCATATCCTTTGAAAAGGAAACCATAATTAATTGTTAGATCAAATGCATAGTAAGGGAAATCATGCATTAGAATCTATCACAAAATAAGTAAATCATGAAAAATATTGTTGAGATAAACAATAACAAAATATTCTACACAAATACTATCTTAAAAAGGTTATATATATATTATTTAAAGAACAATATAAATAATAAAATATATAATAATAACTAGTTACATAAATATATAATTCCTATTCCATAAATCCTAATCTTACTATCATAGATTCTTGAAAAGATACCATCAATAAATAAGTATGAAATAAACCAAATAACCACGTTAGTTTGTCTCATGAGACTGACAGATGGATCAAAGGGATATAATGGCCCCAACTATTACATATTACGTCAAATGAAAAAATAATATGAAATAAATAGATAACATTTCAATACATTATCTACATATACATTTATATTGAAAAATGATTATACATAATTCAAATATTTTCCCAAGTTAATCACCAGAGTGGAATTATCATAATCCATTTGCTATTATATAGTGGATAGTATCATTATGATGTATTCCTAGTAAATCAATAGATTCATCAAACACTATTGGAATAGAAAAAAATTCCATATAAGGATATATAGAACATTTCATTTGGAAAATATAATTTTCAATTTAGAATAACTCATTTATAATGAAAATATTTCAAGAAACTTAGGAAAAAATTATTTGAAAATATCAATTGAAAGAAATAATAGAAGCTCCGTGGAATATAAAAATAATGATTGAGGTTAAATCATTTTATGTGGTATATTTTAAAATATTTATTTCCTTCTCTCTTGGGAAAAAATTATATCCTTTGGAAATAATGAAATGAAGATTCATTTTTTTTAAAATTCATAGAAAGTAAAAAATGCTAAAAAATTAAATTAATAAATCATTAAATAATAGTAAAAATATTTTCTAGAACTTTAGTTATAAAATGTGGACATGGTGGAATCGGGATTACAATCAAAATGAATGACAATGTTCATTTTAAATTAAAACATTCTTTCAAAATTTGGAGTACCTATAGAGTGTAATATAAAAGAAAAAAAATTAATTTCAATAATGAAAATTATGTGAATTAAATTGAATGTGTTTATGATACATATATCAGATAATTACCCAACTATAAATAGAAACATAAAAAATATAAAATAAGAATATGTTTGTGAAATAATCACATTATTATTTAGTTTATTTTCAATAAAACACACAATGAATGTAATAACTACAAATAAAACATAAAATACTAGGAATATTAATGGATTCATCATGTAAATTATCGAATAGTAGTGTATATATGACCAGAAAGAAATATATTACCCATTTCTCATATGTCTTATAGAAAAAGTGAGATGCGAAACCCTAACCTTAACTTTAAAATACCTTTAAAAATATTTTTACATCTTGAATAATAATAATAAATTTATTATAAATATGATTAATATCAATATTAAAAATTATATGATTATATATTTTCAACTTATTTCGTCTTGTTATTCTTTTATTAATAATTATTTATTGAAATCCAAATTCTTTTTATGACTATTTCATTGTTCAGGCATGTTCTGTTATGGTTGTCCCAATCCTTATTATTTGATAATGGTTTCATCATATCATGAATTTTATAAATTAATTGAATATCATATTATAAAAAAATACCTCCAATATTCAACATTATTTAATCATTAATGTAAAAAACATTATAACGTCACTCTCGATTGTGGATAGAGAACCCAAATTAAGATCACTTCGTAAATACCGAATGGGTATGAATATGCTTATGTATAATGTTAATATATAATTTATAGAATATTATTCATTTCTTAATTATAATATATATTGATTATATTGGATTTTTTAATAATTTGCATATAGTGGAGTATGAAACTCAAGTATATATTTCTCAGGTAGATGGTAGTATGTATGAATGCATAAAAGATACCTCCATTTTATAATGGTAAAGAATAAATTAATTAAAACATAATTGTCTCATTTATGAATCATTTTTATATCATTAATATTATTTATATTATATAAATCTTATCTTACAATTTTCTATGAGAGGTGTTGATGGTAAATGATTCACATTGCTACACAGAGGAGGTAACCCACAATTATCTATGAGAGATACCTTTATTTCCAATTTTATAGAAAAATGTGGAAATTCATGTCCCAAAATAATAATAAAATATAATTATATTTATATTATTGGTTATTTATCTTATAATGGAAACTACATATCTAGAATAATAAGAATAATAAATAATCTTTGAAAGGTACGTTAAAGAAAATTACTAATTTTTTGTGAGACCACCTTTGTCATAAACATTAATTTTTAATAGGATGGACATAAAAGAAAAAATATACTCTAGATAATATTTAAGGAATCTAGGAAGGAATTATAACTGATAATTTACATTATATAATGCGCAATAATTTTTATTAAAGGAGAAGAGGAGGTCACTTTTATATTTAAGGGAATTGACACAATTCGAATTACTTAAATAATTAAAATATAACAAATATTATAATAAATCCAAGTGAAATAAAATTACCATATATTTTCCAATGATGGAAAATATAAAGTATATATACCTATAAATAACAAAAATTTGGAATTTTTAACTTTCATTTTAATCCTTACCTTAGGAAATAACCCCCTCATTAACCCTTTTTAAAAACAATCACGATAAAACATAATTTCGAAATTTTGGGTCATAAATGTACATAAAAGAAAAAAGTCATCCAAAAATTAAATATGGATGAAATTGTGAACTATTATAAATCTAATATATAATATTTCAAATATTTTTACTATACCATTTTATAAAATGCGGTTTCTCTAAAAATATCATTAATTTTACTTTCATGACTACTCATGTAATTTCACATCCTAAAAATCAAGACCAAAATAAAATTCAAATATAAAATAATTAACCACAATTTAATATTTATAATTACGCATAAAATTCATTTCATACAAAAATCCTTCGAAAAAATATTAACATTATAATATTGAAAAATATTTTACATGAATTTTGTACTACTTGCACATGAATACTACTGGAAATGAAAAGGTGATTAAGGAAATTATATCATTAATATAAATTAAATATAAATTAATATCATATAATATTTTATCTATTTTAAAAATAAAATTTTATATTCATTCATAACTTTATCTTTCCCCAATGACTTTATAAAAGAGAAATTAAAATTAAGAAAGTGATAATCTAGTTTTCTCAATTTCATAAAATAATATAAATGTTATAATCAATGATAAGTGGAAATAAATTTAAATATATAATTATATATGATGGTTCAGGTGAAAAAAAAACATATAATATGATAAAAATGATTTATATAGGATTTTAGGCCATATATCAATGTTTTATCCCAATTTTACCTATTTTACACATTCTATGGTAGAAAATATTTACTATAGTTACTATTCATAGTGACTAAAAAGTCATATCAATTCAATAAATTTATAAACCATGATTCCAAATATTTAATAATTTGTTTAATATTTAATTTCTATAAGATGAATAAGTCAATTTTTAAATAAATGTGTAAATTAATTCAGGAATTGTTTTTAGAAAATAGATTTATTTAGCATAAAAATGAACTTATATGAAAATAAAGTAAAATAGTGATCCATATAGAATTATGAAAATGATTTAAAAAATAGAATTAATTTTAATTCAAAACAAAATACTAAATAAAATGGTAATTTTAAATTATTTTATATAGTGAATTGAAATGATAGTTTTTGAAAATAATCAGCAATTTTCATTATTCATATTAAATAAAACCTTTTCTAAAATCCAAAATTTTCATCCTAAAACTATCATGGAATGAAAATTTCAAAAATTATATCCATTTTCAAAAATAAAATTCTTAATATTGGAAAAAATTAATTATAATATCCACATGAAAATTATATAAAAAATCATTTTTAATAAAATTTATTTCGATGCATAAAAATTCTTTACTAAAAAATTTGTATATTCTTATTGTATTTAATAAATAATTTATCGTTATATAAATCATTTATATATATTTTTAATAATTTGGTAATTCCAATTTATACCAAAAAATTATTATCTAGTTTATAATTTTTTCATTTAAATGTTTATTTTTTATAAAATATCATAGAATACATATTTCTCATTGATTGTGTTAAGAAATAAATCAATATTATTATAATTTTGAACTCAATATTCATGTTGTACCATAATAATTGCTACTTGTGTATATGTCACTTTATAATTATTAAATTCTAATCTACTATAACCTGAAACAACCAATCATTCTTTATTTATATATATTGTACCATATCCATCATCCTAGATTCTATTAAAAAATTTACTTCCAATAATTAGGTAGTATCATGGTCTCTCAACTAATTCGTGCAATTTATTTCATTCAAAGATTTTAAATTATTCTTGTATAGATATTACCCATTCTTAATCTGCAATTTCATTAATATTGTTCTTAAGTTATATCATATACATGTAGGGTAGTTGATTCAATTTGATTATAATAGATTAATGTTTTGAGTTACTTTTTCTATATTTCCTATATTAAATATATGTGATGAAATTTAAGGGTCATAATAGTTTTTAAATTGAGTTTCTTAGTTCTTCTATTCCTTATACAGGTCATAGATGGTTTATTTGGTATTTATTATGAGATTTATCATGTAAATTTTCCATTTTTTTATAGTTGGTAAAGGTAATGGTGATTTTTGGATTTAACAAATCATTCAAAATGTATTAAATTGAAAAATTAGGTTTATGTTGATTTTTTAACAGCCCATGATTGAAATAATACTTTAATAATTTGATAGCTTTCCTTACACACAATTGATAGTCTATATAGTTCATGATATTGAAAAACATTGTAATATATATGTGAAATTTGAAGGTATAAATAGTATTAAAAACTTATTTAAAATATGAATAATTTACTTTAATAATAAAAATTTTATTAATCAATGAATAAAAAATAAGATATCTATTTTCAATAAAATCCTATAATGCTTCAATAATATGTTTTCTTCTAAAATGGGCTTCATTACATTTTTTTTTGAGAAAATTAGAATTAATTTATTAAAAATTAATAAATTTAAGTTTATTATATGAATATTATTTTTCAAAAAATTAGTTAAATACTAACATTAGGTGAAATTTTATTTATTTTCTAAACATAGTTATTTGTCAATGAATATTAAAAAATACTATTTTTATAAGTAGTCCTTTATTTTCTTATAAATATATCATTACATTTTGAAATTTATCATGAATTATCATAATAATTCTATAATTAGATATAATAAAAATAATTACATGGTATTAACAATTAGTCTTGATTTTGTTATAAGCAAAGTTTTGCGAGTCAAAATAACTTTTTCAGAAAAAACCCTTTAATATGCATAATGTAATTATATATGAAGATGTTAATTTAATATCTACTATCTAATGTCTATAAATAAATTTTTATATTATATATTGAATATAATATTTTAGCATTTATTTTTTGGTTTCTATAAGGAAATGAACAGATTGAAATTATGTTTTTATCTTAAAATTTCATTTAAAAAATGGTTCTTTATTATCGTTTCCACCCTTGATTATAATTTATTTATACCACCCATAAACAATTAATCTGTAAAATTGGATTCCATATTTTAAATCATTATAATTAATATAATATAATAGTTTTAACATAATTTTTGTTATAAGGTAATTGCAATAACTTTAGAATTGTTTTACCACAGTTATGGTTAAAATGGGTTTACTATGATATATGGGTAATATTTTCACCAAAACAATAAAATTATTATTATTAAAATATATTTCAACCATATAATATCATAAATTAGATTACCTATATATTTTCATTTACTTTACAATGAATGTGAACCTAAATTATCGAAATATTTTAAGAAATAAAACTTGTGTCCCTCCCCACACATATCGCAGGGTACCTCATCTACTCTATTATTCACACCATATAAAAAATATATCTAAAAAAACTACACAAAAACCCTCCAAATGTCCTTCCCTTCATAATTTTTTTTCTTCTAGTCATACCAATCCTTTAGAGAATAAGGAGTAACCCTATTGAGGTCTTTAAAATAAGAGGTATAGATCTTAACCAATCTCTTCCAATTTTCTTTCTTATTATACTACCTATAAAATTGTTTTATACATAAATAAATGATTGTTATACTAAAATAAATAATTTTATATTGTATTATAATTATCAAAAAACAATTTTCCACCACTTCTCAATCTAATGGAACATTAATATGTTACTTGTGTGTACATTTGGACTAATGCCTCCACAGAGAGATATGAATCATTTTCTGACACCATAATTCATTTTTGGAGATTATGATATCATTAATTTTTATAAAAAATTTTATTTTTATGACAATATTTTTGAAAAAATTAATTAATATTTAGCGTTTTTCATTTCATCCATCAATAAAAAAGAAATGTCACATACATATACAAATAGATTACCGTCTCTATGTAGTTATGTAATTTATTTTTCATCACCTCTTCATATGAATGATTATAAATATGTATATAGTTGATATATAATATATTAATTTAATTATTATCATTTTTTGGATGTTGAATCAATGATCAATGTGCAAGGACCTTAAAAATCGTACCAAAAGATACGTGAAAAATGAAGCAGTTAACAATTGAAATGATGGCGATAATGAAATATTAATAATTAATGGGTGATAATATTATATAATTAAAATTCTTTTAACGTTGATTTTATTAGTAGGGATTTTATATATAATTATAAAAAATTATTTTATAGTTATTATGTATGAGGATATAGTGCTTGTGAAGCAATATGGAATTGAGGGTGGATTTTTAGGTTACAATTTCATTTTCTATGGAGATTGGTCATGATTAAAATTTTCAATGATGAAATTATATGATCTATATCTCCCAGGTTTTGGCATCCCATTACAATTTCAGGTACACCCTTTTTCATTAAATTCTTATTGACCATGTTCGGGTGCATTAAATGATTCTATGGGATGAAGAGCCTTTGTTGGAGAAATTGACTTAATTTTCAAGGATGTATGTTTGTTTATATTAATGGAGTATGGGTATAAATGTGTTAATGAATTTAAGGGTTTCTTCCCATGTATGGATATTTTTCTTGGTGATTCGGTGTTTTTATGATAGAATCTGGGTTGGGTGTTTTCTATTTGGGGATTACATGCCATGAAAATAGATTTCACATTATGTAATGGATGTTAGGTAGAAGACATGAATCTGGTTTTGGGCATGATGTTTACATCTAGTGTATTTGGGGTTCACATCATATAATTGATAAAATCAGGTTTTTATAAAAAAAGTGACTTGAAATTCATAATTTTTATTCTTCATGGGATTCACACAATGTAATGGGAATACATGATGTGTAATTATGATGAGTTGGGTTTTTAGGGATCTGTAGAAGTGGTTGAAATTTCATTCAACCATGTAGCCTCCCACTCTAAACCCAAATCTCGCTTGAGGTGACTTTGGAGATCTCCACTCTATCTAGATCACTAATTTGGTGATTAGTCATCATGTGTATTATGGTGTGCCTCTCGGGGTGATCTTCCATCTTTTTTAAATTACTATTTATCATGGTAGTGATATTGATTGCGTTTGGGTTTCAGATTTAGGATTTGATAGAGTTCCCTATTGGTTCTTTTCAGTTTATTAGCATGCCCAATTTTTGAAGGTCGATCACATAGTTTCCAATCACTGTTGTCAAATGGGGCTAGTTTTATACTATATTGAGGTACATGTACCTATAAAATGGGTAAATACTATTCATTTATTATCATTCCTGACAAATTCCAATGTTTTTATCATTTAATTATTGTGATTTTTCAAGAATAAATGTTTTTCAAGGGTATTTTCATTAAAAACATGGTTTTGTCACACCATGTGTTTGTTTAAATTGTACTGTGATTGTTATTACTCATGAATGGGTATTAAAAGAAAATTTTTTATTGGCATGTCTTTGAACATTATTTATAATTTATCAAGGATGGATTTGAAATGGATTTTAAAAAACATTAGAAATATGGAACCATGGTGGTCTTGGGAAATAAACATGGGTTTCCTTAGTGAGAATACCACTAGGATGTACCCTTTGCGATATTGATGGAATATGGAAGGACTTGATATTGTATATGTCCAATATTCTTTTTTAGACCTTTTAATGTGTAGTATGTATTCCCATGGGCCAGTTATAACAAATTAGGGTCTTTCTCATTTAGTTACTATTCTTTGATAATGGATTTTTATGATGTATTTATATTCACATATTTTTATATTAGGTTTTATCACATATCATTTCATGATAGGTTATTTCAAGAACATGAGTTTTCCTTCTTACCTCTGGATTAATGGATTGGCCTGTATGTTTTATCACATCTACTTTAAATATTAGTATATTTTATATTAAGAAATTATTTTATGAAAGAAAAGGTAAAATGATTTTGAAATTGATATGATTTATGAAAATTCATTATAAAAATATTTCCTTTAATATATAGCATTTTCATTCTTAATATTCAACATTATGTGGAATCTATGGCTTTATTCTACTATGATTTTTATTCTCACCCTAAAATTTATTGTGTGAGGTTTTAGATGATTTATAGAATGATTTATGAAAATGGGTGACCATCTTGTAGAACTATGGCTTATCGTGTTATTTATTCCATCAACTCAGGTTAGTTTGGAGGTGACTTTTGGTCATAGACATACTTTTTTTTTCTTCATTTTATTATACTTTCTAGTTTATTTGGTTCGACATTGAAATTATCTATCTTGTATGTGTATTGTTCATCCACTTTGTACTAAGGTTGTAGTTATTTTTTCGGTTACATTCAAGACAAGTTTTTGTTATATTATCGAGGACTGACAAAACTGGACCACATGGGTCTCTTATCCAGTTTACTCAGGATGGTATGTTACAATTTAGTGTTTGTGAAAATTATTCTATTGATGAGTATTAAAACTATAATTTTTGGTAATATTTATTTGGTAAAAAGTATTTAGGACTGTGTGAAGTCAGGTATTTAGTGTATAAGAGTGGCATGAACATCTCACTTCTATAACTAAGTATAAGGCCCCAGCCTTAAACCTTACATAATCTTGAGTTATTACAAGATTACACATTGAGGATCTTTTCAAGTTTAGAGTTTTAGAGAATTAGAGCATAAAACTTGCATTACATTCCACATATAAAAAAATTGGTTACATAAAGATAGTATTCCTTTTCCCCATCAATGGAAACATATTTTTAATAAAACATGGATTCATTCTTGACACTTCCTTGACACTATCATCATATCATGTACCTTTCCCTTGACCTATGAAAAACATTTCAAAAAAACATGGGATGAGAATAAAAAGCCCTGTATGGGTTATAAAAATATCGAAAGGTAACATAAGTTCATATATACATAATAATGAAATCATACTTTACCCATAAAACATAAGCACTTTAACATACCTCATCAAATCATGAATAAATCATAGAAATCATAAGACATAAAGGTAACTTGAGGCATTCATAAAATTCTTACGTAGGGAGTAACCCTCTTGGTTACGTTTGGAATACCCATCACAGTATATTCCCTAAATCTCTTCGGAGAAAAATTAACGTTTCAGACCTTCACGTTACCCAATGAATTGGAGAGCTATATCGGGCTCACCCGCCCTTAGTTTATCACGGAACCACCCGTCTTCATAATAATGCCCAAGAACCTCAACATAATCGTATCACATAAAACATGCATAAAGGAAACATAACATTTCCACGCTTCAATAACATGATATCAATACAACACATTGATATAAAATCATTATGAAAAACATTTTCAATACCAAAATAAAAGTAAAGTAAAACATGGTATTTATTTTTCTTTTAAAAAAAGGTATGGCTTGTAGAGGAAGCTGAAACTCAAATAACGGTCACGGCGGCGGAGAAGTCGTTGTCGCCGCATACATAAGACAAAAACATTCCCTTTTTTCGTTTAGTAAAACGGTTAGTATAAAAAATATTCCTTTCGGGTAAACATAAAATTCAAAGGGGTTTATACACCGTATAAAAGAAGATTGTGAATAAAACAAAATATGCCTCAATGAAAGGAGATTGAGACGAAGTCCCATACCTCGGGTCCGACTTGACTCGGTCGTTCTTTAATCTCCTGAATAATAAAGTTGAGTTATTTTCTACTTGTTTAAGAACATTTTTCAAGTTCATTATTCCTTTTATATCACTTATTTCCATGTCATTAACACTATGTAATTATTCAAGTTAATAATGGTCATTTTAACGATCATTAGTACTTGAGTCAAAAATAAACCCTTTATAATTACAAGTTGTTCATGTATCCATTATATCCAGAATTATAATAATGATGTATATATCATATATATCCTGTATAAACATGCATTTATAATATTACATAATCATTTAGATGTAATAAATGAAATGCACCGTTCATAGAGACGGTAAGCCGTACGTACGCATGAACACTACTTTCATTTCTATTTATTATTTTATAGAATGGAATCATAATGATATAAAGGTATATTATAATTCTAGTGTAATATAATATATAATATCATAACTCCATCCTTTATACGTCCCACATATGATATTAACGAATCAAATCACTTTGAGGGGGCGGTAGTCCGCACTTCCTTAAATAAAGATATCGTGTTTACCCATAATGGAAACCATAAAGGTATGCCCAAAATGAAAAATACCAAAGATTAAGGAAAACATAAATATATTATATATCATATATAAATATAGTGTCATCTTAATGGCCACCTTTTAAGGTGTTAAAAGAATTTTGAACAATCATCGTTTTGGGAGGCAGAAATTCACCATCTACGGAAACAATATGATCTTTAACCATTAGATGTAGGTGTGTGTAATTTTAGCTCGAATCCTTATTATAACAACATCATAGTGTATTTAAGATACTGGAGTTGTTACAAAATAAATAAATAAAAAGAGTTTAGGGGGTTGGAGAAGTAAAATAAAACATAAGGACTCAAGTGAAGACATTACCTTAAAAATCAAGTAACTCCCTTTGGTTTGAGCTCAAAGGCTTCCTTGGGAAGACTTCTGCCCAATTTGAGTCTTCAAGGAGTAAGAGAAGGATGTGTAGAGGCAAAATGGGAAGGGGTTGGCCGAGCCAAAGGCTTTGGAAGTGTGGGTAAGGAGGTAGAGGTGGGGGCCTTTTATAAGAGGAGAGGAGGGGCACTCTTGGAAAGTAAAGAAATGTTACTTTATTTTAAAATGAGTTTCGAATTAAAAAGGTCTCACATTGATATAATTCGAGGGTAAGGTGATAAGGGTTCGAAATACACCCATCCAATAGTTTGTGGACATGTGTAGGTCATATATTTTACATTATCATTTCATTTTATTTAAATCCTTTATTAATGAGGTAATCGCCGCATCATCATGATGTCATAAATAATTTAATTTATTTAAAGTCTAAAAATTATAAAAAAAAATACTATGATGTAGAAAATATTTTTATATTTCCAATGACTATTTATAATCAAATATCTGACTTGTATAACCCCATGTAAAAATTGTTTTAGTAAAATAACTCATGTTTGTGTCATTTTTACTTTAAAATTAAATAAAAAGTTATTTATGTCATTTCCCAACCAAAGTGGCTCCATGGGGTCCCCAAGTTGACCCATGGATTGTCTTGGTCGGCCATGACACATCCAATGAGGGTAGGACATGTGTCAAGCTCATCTCATATTATTAAAACATTATTTTTACCTTAAACTACAGTAATTACCTCTAATCGCGATTAAGAACTTAAAAGTTACTATTCACCAAAAAAATTATTTTAATCTCATTGAACAAAATTTTACTTCTTAATGACAACCATGTATGTCGGATTTTTGAAAATCAAATCACAGAAGTGGCAAAGTTTCATTTAAATGAAAAATCAGTTTCTTTAACTACCACTTAGTGGTTTCACTATTCATCAAAAATTGAAGTTTTTCAGAAAAAATCCAAAACTTCACCCTAAGCTATATTTGATATTCTGAATTCAAAAATGACATATATTTTAAAAAATTCAAAACATATAAGATGAATTAATTAATTTATTAATTAATTTCCGTTGTCATGACAAATAGCGTGTTTTTATGAAACAATAAGTATCAAAAGATTGACACTAGTTAAAGCCCAATTTCAAAGTGAAATTGATTCCAATGACCACTATTTGATTAAATGGTAAAAATATATTATAATTTCACTTTAAAACCAATTCAAAATATAATCTAATCATATAAATAAATTAGAATAAAAAGAGGTTTTGAATTAAAATACAACAGTTTTCACTATTCATTAAAAAAATGAACTTTATTGGAAAAATAAAAAAAATTCACTCAAAGTAAATTTTGATGTCCCAATCATAAAGAATAAGTTTATTTTGAAAAAAATAGCTTATAAAATTTTCAAAAGATAGATTTAAAAATGGTTTTCCATTAAAAGGTAGTAAAACAATCTTTTAAAAATATTAGTGTATTCCATGCTTAAGATTGGATTTATTTTCATTTTAAGCCTCTAAAACACTATCTAATTCATTAATAGGCATAAATAAAAATATCTATTATTCATTACTTACTTGGGATGTTACATCCTTCCCCCCATTAGAAAATTACGTCCCCGCAATTTATTTACTTATCGAATAAATGGGGGTACTTATCCCTCATTGCATTTTCAGATTCCCATGATGCCTCTTCCATCATGTGGTTTTTCCACAAAACCTTTACCTGATGAATCACTTTATTCCGTAACACTTTCTCCCTGTGGTCAAGAATCTGGACCGGTTGTTCCTCATAAGATATGTTCTCTTCCAACTGAACTACCTCTGGACTCAAAACATGAGATGAATCTGGCATATACTTTCTCAGCATCGAAACATGAAAAACATTGTGTACCTGAGATAAACTCAGAGGTAAAGCCACTCGGAAAGCAACTGATCCAACTTTCTCCAGAATTTCATATGGTCCAATGAACCTTGGACTCAGCTTTCCTTTCTTACCAAATCTCATCACACTTTTCCATGGAGAAACTTTGAGAAAAACATGATCACCTACCTCGAAAGATAGATCCTTCCTCCGGTTATCCGCATAACTCTTCTGCCGGCTCTGAGCTATTCTCATGTGTTTCTGAATCAACTGAACTTTTTCTGCCATCTCTTCTACCGATTCTGGTCCCATCAGCTTCCTTTCACCCACTTCATCCCAAAATGCTGGAGTTCGACACTGCTTCCCATATAATGCCTGAAATGGCGTCATCTGTATACTGGAATGAAAACTGTTATTATATGAAAATTCAACCAAAGAAAGATGTTGGTCCCAACTTCCCTGATAATCCATTGAAGAAGCTCGTAGCATATCCTCCAAGGTCTGAATCGTTCATTCTAATTGCCCATCTGATTGAGGATGAAAATCTGTACTAAAATTTAATTCAGTACCCAACGACTTCTGAAGGCCTTTCCAAAAGTTAGAAGTGAACCTAGGATCATGGTCAGATACAATGGAGAGAGTAACTCCATGTAACCTGACTAGCTCTTTAAGATACAAATGGGAAATTTGATCTAGAGAGAAAGTATCTCGTGTAGCAAGGAAATGAGCAGATTTAGTCAAGCGATCAACAATTACCTAGATTGCATTATTACCTCGAGATGTCTTCGGTAATCCCACAACAAAGTCCATGGATATATTCTCCCATTTCCACTCTGGCACAGGTAAAGACTGAAGCATCCCTTTCGGTAACTACCACTCTTCTTTAACCTGTTGACAAGTCAAACACTTCACAGTAAAATCAGCAATATCTCTTTTCATTCCATCCCACCAGTAATACTCCCGCAGATCTCTGTACATCTTAGTACTGCAAGGATGAACTGAAAACGGAGAACTATGAGCTTCACATAACAACTCTCTCTTCAACTGTGAATCACAAGGCACACACAATCTCTTCCCAAATCTCAAAACACAATCATTGTCAATTTTGAATTCAGGCAACTTACCTTTCTAAACCATCTCTACCTTTTTCTGCAACATACTGTCTTGCTTCTGTGCTTTCTTGATTCTATCTGATAGAGAAGATTTCACTGATACCTGAAACAAAACAGAAGAAAATCCTGCACCAACAACTTCTATACCAAAGTTCATCAAATCCTTAACTAAACGATCATGTTCTAACCGCAACATTGCTAATGAAGCATTACTTTTTCGACTCAAAGCATCAGCCACTTTATTTGCTTTTCCTGGATGGTAATGAATTGTAAAATCATAATCCTTGATTAATTCTAGCCATCTCCTTTGTCTCATGTTCAATTCTTTCTGAGTGAATATATACTTTAAACTTTTGTGATCAGTATATATTTCACACTTTACTCCATACAAATGATACCTCCAAATTTTTTAAGCGAAAACAACAGCAGCTAATTCCAAATCATGTGTAGGGTAATTTACCTCATGAGTTTTCAATTTTCGTGAAGCATAAGCAATTACCTGATCATTCTGCATTAGGATGAAACAAAGTCCATTTAATGAAGCATCATTGTATATAACAAACTCACCATTCCTGGAAGGTAGTGCCAAAACCGGAGCATTCACCAATCTTCTTCTCGGTTCCTGAAAACAATAATCACATTCTTTTGTTCAGATAAACTTAACACCCTTCCGAGTTAGCATAGTCATTGGACTAGATAACTGTGAAAAATTTCTAACAAACCTTCGGTAATATCCTACCAAACCAAGGAAACTACGAATCTCTGTTACATTTGTGGGTCTTGGCCATTCTTCAACAACCCTTGTTTTTGCAGGATCAACAGTTATCCCATCTTTAGACACAATGTGACCAAAGAAAGAAATTTGTTGCAACCAAAACTCACACTTGCTAAATCTCCCACTTAATTTCTTTTCTTTTAAGGTTTGAAAAATAACCCTTAAATGTCTTTCATGCTTCTCTTTACTTTTAGAAAACACCAAAATATCATCAATGAAAACCACCACAAACTTATCCAAGAACTCATGGAAAATTCTATTAATTAAGTCCATGAATACAGCAGGTGCATTGGTTAGCCCAAAAGGCATTACTAAAAATTCATAATAGTCATATCTTGTTTGAAATGCAGTCTTTGGAACATCTGCTTTTTTTACCTTCAGCTGATGGTACCCCAATCTCAGGTCAATCTTTGAAAAATACTGAGCTCCCTGGAGCTAATCAAACAAATCATTGATATGAGGCAAAGGATATTTGATCTTAATAGTGATGTTATTCAAGGCTCTATAATCAATGCAAATCCTCATAGAACCATATTTCTTTTTAACAAATAAAACAGGATCACCCCATGGTGATGTGCTAGGTCGAATGAATCCTTTCTCTAATAAATCTGGCAATTGCTCCTTCAACTCTAAAAGTTCAATTTGATCCATTCGATAAGGGGGTTTCAAAATTGGCTTAGCATCAGGCACTAAGTCAACAGTAAATTCAACTTCCCGATCTGGTATTATTCCAGGTAACTCATTAGGAAAAACATCGGGATACTCATTTACCACTGGCACATAATTGATCTGAACAGTTCCTTTATTTTCAACAATATGTGCAAGGTAACATTCATTTCCATCTTTTACAAGTTTCTCGGCCTCTTGATATGTTATCAACTGTATGGGTTCATTCTTGTACAAAAACTGAAAGTCTTTCTGAAAAGAAACATATTTAGATCTACAGTCAATCTTAGCATGGTAAATAGAGAGCCAATCCATACACAGGATAACATAAAAATCTACTAGAGGTAGAACAATAAGGTTTTCAAATAGGTTCTTTCCACAGATAAGGATCAGAAGATTCTTATAAATTATTTTTGCCTCAACATTTCCCCCAGGTGTTTTTACCACAAGTTCAGGAGTCATTTCTTGAGATGGTATTCCCATTTTACTAGAAATGTTTTCAGAGATGAAAGAATGTGTAGACCCCGAATCAAACAACACACTGGCATAATCTGAAAAAACAAACAAAGTACCTAATACAACTTCATTTGATGGCCCAACATCTGCTGAAGTAGTTGCAAAGGATTTAACCACCCCTTTCTGCTTGTAGTCTAACTGCTTCACATCACTCAAGCTCTTTGTCGGACACTAATTTTCATAGTGGCCCATCTCATTGCACTTAAAACATTTCACTAAATGTAAATAAAATTTGGACTTACCATCACCTTGATCTTTTTCAATGCAATCACGACCCTTATGTCCCATCTTACCACATCGGTAGCACTTTCCAGAATTCAGAAGACTTTCCCCAGCATGCATTTTGCCACATTTATCACAAACTGAAAACTTAGTTTTCTTACCATCAGACTTTTTTGAAGAATTCTTCCCTTCCTCCTTCCACCTCGGTCTCTTCTTCTGCTGGTTGTTATAGAACACTTGGTCATCGGCAAACTCCATTTCCACCTTCTCAGCACATCGAACAAGCTTTTCATAACTTTTAAACTCACAAGAAGCTAATGCCCTTATATATTTTTGGCATTAATCCTGGGTAAAAACGATTGATTTTACTATCAAGGTCTCGGATAAAATTTGGAGCATACCTTTCCAATCGAGTGAACCTTTCTTCATAGGTAGCCACTGAGTCTTCCTCTTGCCTCAATTCCAAGAATTGGTTTTCCATCCTAAGTCGAACAGCCTTAGGAAAATACATTTCAAGAAACATACCTTTAAATTCATCCCAGTCAAGAGCATCAATCTCATCGGCGTCCCTAATATTTTTAACCATTGACCACCACTGATCTGCTTCACCCTCCAAATGGTAAATAGCAAGACTAACCTTTTGATTTTCTGAACACCCCATGACATCGAAAATCTTCTCTAGTGCTTTAATCCACCCTTCAGCTAGCACAGGGTCATATGATCCTCATAATGATGGGGGATGTTGCCTCATGAAATGTTCCACCATTGACATGTTCCTCTGCGGTTGATCTGACTGATCTCGTGCATGGATACCACCACCATTTATCGCTTGAGTCAACTGCGCCATTACTACAACAAACTGTTCAGTTCCAATTCTGACCATCTCAGGATGCTGATTCGGAAGGTTATTTCCTTCTATATGCCTTCCTAGCATTGCTTCCCTGTTTCCCCTGCAGAAAACCATTCTGAAGAAACATGTCTTAGATGAAGCAACATGGTAATCTTCAAATGCTATATAATTTCAGAAAAAAATATTTTTGGATAACCATTTAATAGAATTATAACTCCTAAAGTTGTCTAAACCGACCTCTGATACCAACTATAAGGCCCCAGCCTTAAACCTTACTTAATCTTGAGTTATTACAAGATTACACATTGAGGATCTTTTCAGGTTTAGAGTTTTAGAGAATTAGAGCATAAAACATGCATTACATTCCACATATAAACAAAGTGGTTACATAAAGATAGTATTACTTTTTCCAATCAATGGAAACATATTTAAAATAAAACATGGATTCATTCTTGACACTTCCTTGACACTATCATCATATCATGTACCTTTCCCTTGACCTGTGAAAAACATTTCAAAAAAACATGGGATGAACATAAAAAGCTCAGTATGGGTTATAAAAATATGGAAAGGAAACATAAGTTCATATATACATAAGAATGAAATCATACTTTACCCATAATACATATTAACTTTAACATACCTCATAAAATCATGAATAAATCATAAAAATCATAAGACATAAAGGTAACTTGATGCATTCATAACATTCTTACGTAGGGAGTAACCCTCTTGTTTACGTTTGGAATACCCATCACAGTATATTCCTTAAATCTCTTCGGAGAAACCTTAATGTTTCACTCCTTTGTGTTACCTAATGCATTGGAGAGATATATCGGGCTCACCCTCCCTTAGTTTATCGTGGAACCACTCGTCTTCATAATAATGACCAAGAACCTCAACATAATCGTATCACATAAAACATGCATAAAGGAAACATAAAATTTCCACCTTTCAATCACAAGATATCAATACAAAACATTGATATAAAAACATTATGAAAACCATTTTCAATACCAAAATAAAAGAAAAGTAAAACATGGTAATTTTTTTAAAAAGGTATGGCTTGTAGAGGAATCTGAAACTCAAATAACGGTCACGGCGGCAGAGAAGTCGTTGTCACCGCATACGTACGTCAAAAACATTCCCTTTTGTCGTTTAG
Source organism: Viscum album (assembly GCA_963277665.1). Lineage (NCBI taxonomy): Eukaryota > Viridiplantae > Streptophyta > Magnoliopsida > Santalales > Viscaceae > Viscum > Viscum album. Next base: position 1,998,516,644 of record OY728120.1, on the reverse strand, counting down.
TAAAACGCTTCGTATAAAAAATATTCCTTTTGGATAAACTTAAAAGTCAAAGGGGTTTATACACCATATAAAAGAAGGTTGTGTATAAAACAAAATATGCCTCAATGAAAGGAGATTGAGACGAAGTCCCATACCTCGGGTCCGACTTGACTCGGTCGTTCTTTAATCTCCTGAATAATAAACATGAGTTAATTTCTAGCTGTTTGAGAACCTTTTTCAAGTTCATTATTCCTTTTATATCACTTATTTCCATTTCATGAACACTATGTAATTATTTAAGTTAATAATGGTCGTTTTAACGATCATTGGTACTTGAGTAAAAAATAAACCATTTATAATTACCAGTTGTTCATATATCCATTATATCCATAATTATAATCATGATGTATATATCATATATATCATATATATCTAGTATATAGATGCATTTATTATATTACATAATCATTTATAGGTAAGAAATGAAATGCACCGTTCATGGAGACGGTAAGCCATACGTACGCATGAACGCTACTTTCATTTCTATTTCGTATTTTATAGAATGGAATAATAATGATATAAAGGTATATTATAATTCCAGTGTAATATAATATATAATATCATAAATCCATCCTTTATACATCCCACATATGGTATTAACGAATCAAATCACTTTGAGGGGGCGGTAGTCTGCACTTCCTTAAATGAAGATATCGTGTTTACCCATAATGGAAACCATAATGGTATGACCAAAATGAAAAATACAGAAGCTTAAGGAAAAAATAAACATATTATATATCATATATAAATATAGTGTCATCTTAATGTCCACCTTTGAAGGTGTTAAAAGAATGTTGAACAATCATCCTTTCGGGAGGCAGAAATTCGCAATCCACAGAAACAGTATGTTCTTTAACCATTAGATGTAGATGTGTGTAATTTTAGCTCTAATAATTCTTATAACAATATCCTAGTATATTTAAGATACTGTAGTTGTTACAAAATAAATGAATAAAAAGAGTTTAGGGGGTTGGAGAAGTAAAATAAAACAAAAGGACTCAAGTGAAGACATTACCTTAAAAATCGGGTAACTCCCGTTGGTTTGAGCTCAAAGGTGTCATTGGGAAGACTTCTGCCCAAAGTGAGGATTAAAGGAATAATAGAGGGATGTTGAGATAAAAAATGGACAGGGGTTGTCCGAGACAAAGGCTTTGGAAGTGTGGGTAAGGAGGTAGAGGTGGGGGCCTTTTATAAGAGGAGAGGAGGGGCACTCTTGGAAGGTAAAGAAATGTTACTTTATATTAAAATGAGTTTCGAATTAAAAAGGTCCCACATTGATATAATTCTAGGGTAAGGTGGTAAGGGTTCGAAATCCACCCATACAAAAGGTTTTGTACATGTGTAGGTCATAGATTTTACATTATCATTTCATTGTATTTAAATCCTTTATTAATGAGGTAATCGCTGCATCATCATGATGTCATAAATAATTTAATTTATTTAAAGTCTAAAAATTATAAAAAAATTACAATGATGTAGTAAATCTTTTTATATTTCCAATTACTATTTATAATCAAAATTCTGACTTGTATAACCCCATGTAAAAAGTATTTTAGTAAAATTACTCATGTTTGTGTCATTTTTACTTTAACATTAAATAAAAAGTTATTTATGTCATTTCCCAACCAAAGTGGCTCTATGGGGTCCCCAAGTTGACCCATGGATTGTCTTGGTCGGCCATGACACATCCAATGAGGGTAGGACATGTGTCAAGCTCATCTCATATTATTAAAACATTATTTTTACCTTAAACTACACTAATTACCTCTAATCACGATTAAGAACTTAAAAGTTACTATTCACCAAAAAAATTATTTTAATATCATTGAACAACATTTTACTTCTTAATGACAACCATGTATGTCAGATTTTTGAAAATCAAATCACAGAAGTGGAAAAGTTTCATTTAAATGAAAAATCAGTTTCTTTAACTACCACTTAGTGGTTTCACTATTCATCAAAAATTGAAATTTTTCAGAAAAATTCCAAAACTTCACCCTAAGCTATATTTGATATTCTGAATTCAAAAATGATGTATATTTTAAAATATTCAAAACATATAAGATGCATTAATTAATTTAATAATTAATTTCCGTTGTCATGACAAATAGCGTGTTTTTATGAAACAATAAGTATCAAAAGATTGACACTAGTTAAAGCCCAATTTCAAAGTGAAATTGAATAAAATGACCACTATTGGATTAAATGGTAAAAATATATTCTAATTTAACTTTAAAACCAATTCAAAAGATAATCTAATCATATAAATAAATTAGATTAAAAATAGGTTTTGAATTAAAATACAACCTTTTTCACTATTAATTAAAAAAATGAACTTTATCGGAAAAATACCAAAAATTCACACAAAGTAAATTTTGATGTCCCAATAATAAATAATAAGTTTATTTTGAAAAACATAGCTTATAAAATTTTCAAAATATATATTTAAAAATGGTTTTCCATTAAAAGGAAGTAAAACAATCTTTTAAAAATATTAGTGTATTCCATGCTAAATATTGGATTTATTTTCATTTTAAGCCTCTAAAACACTATATAATTCTTTAATAGGAATAGATAAAAATTTCTATTATTCATTACCTACTTGGGATGTTACACTAAGCCCAAAATTCTATGGGAGGTCAGGGAATTTTATCATGTTATAGAATACGATTTTGAGTTCATTACTATGAAATATATGGGATTTTTATTTAAATTTTCCTATTCCATTTTTTGTAATGTATTTTTATGGTAATAATCTGCAATTTCTTAAATTATTATTTCCTGAAAGTGTTGGATTGAATTATGATATTGGTATTATCATTTTGGAATGCTTTCATGATCTAACAAGTTATTGTCTTATGCCTATTAAAAAATTCCTACAAGAAGTGATCTTCAAATTCTAGTAGTGGAAGTATAATGATTGGATATATAGGTGAACCTTCTATTAGACCCTTCATTGGTTGATGTAAAAAATGAAACATATTCATAGTATATGTCAAATGGATTTCGAGAACCCATGATGAGTAGTGGAAAATGGATCTAAGTTTACTAGGTTACATTAACCCATATTCCATGTATAAATGGATCCCCATGAATTTGAAGAGTTACATTAAAAGTATTGAGAGAATATTCAATTTCTTGAATAATTTTGAAGACTCTAAGCTGGGGGTTTCCTAGTAAATGATGGTGGGACTATTATGGAGGTAGATGAAATTTATTGCAAAATCTATGTTTCACAAGGATCATACTTGAGCTTCATTTAAAAACCAATAATCATAATTTCAACCCTTAGACATTATATGAGGTGATTAAACAAGAATTTCTATCCTTGGAGAAGGGATAGAATTCAATTATCTAGTATTCTACCATTTCACTTAGATTTTTCATTTGGAACCAGAGCTTATCAATAGTGAGTACCTAAAGGCTATTATTATTTAGTTTGGACTGAGCCCAAATATTCATTTGATGTTTATTCTTATGTATCTTTATAAATTTTAGGTGGTATACTACAAATATTTTTTTTGGAGGAAACAAATCTAGACAGATATGATAGGGAAGAAATTCATTTGGTGTTGTGTTCATCCATTGTGTTTATTTTTTGGAAAAAAAGGAATCATATGAGTGGTTAGTTATATTTAGGAAATATTTTATGATATTTTATAGTGTAGAATTAGGTTTGAAACTACAAATGTTAAAGGTTAGTCCATACCATGTCTAACATTGTGGATGCTCCCAATACTTCTCATTATTGTGGATGATATGGATATATGAAATGATTTTGGGACAAGATATCCCATTATAGTAGGGAAACATGTACATACACCAATGGTTTATGTGTTTATAATTTTTCTCTCAACAGTGGTCAGTCCTATCATTATCTTAATGGATATGTTTATATGGATAAGAAATCTCAAGGAGGATCTATGATAAGATTCCATTATATAGTGTAACATGTTCTATATGAATCTGATGCTGGAACATCTACATTTATAGGTCCAATGTTTATTTCATCTTCAATGGTGGTAACATTGTTTAAAATACGTGCTACTCATTTCATCATATCATTTATGTTCGTTGAAAATTTGGGATTAAATTTGGAACTTATGAACTATTTTTTGTATATTTCCATGAATTTGGGAAACGGTACGAATATGTTTTCATGTGTCCCATGTGTCAGGTAATGATAGAAAACACTAAGGATGATTGGAACATCATTTTATTGTATCAATACATCATAAAATTGATTATAAACATGGATTAGAGGACTATTTTTAAGGACTAGATATATAGTTACCGTAATCAGTTATCGTTTTTATCCACCAATGGGGTCACTCATGTGTTTTAGTGTGAGTGGGAATCTAGATTGGGATGGATGTGGAATGTTGTTACTTAGGCCAATGAAATATAATTACAATTTATAGTGATTCTTGTTGATGTATTTTACCCATTATGGGGTGTTCAAATTCCTCTATAGTTGAATGTGTACACGAGGGTCATTTTAGATTATTTTTTGGTTGACTTTCCAAATAAAAGGTTGCTTTTACTATATTACTTCTCCATGGAATGATTCCCATATCCATTGATTATTTTCAAATAGAACCTACTATATTTGAGGAACATAAGCTCCATCTTGCAGACTAAAAGGATATGAGATTTATTCATCCCTAATATTCACTGTGGGTATCACATGTCATCTTTTCTAATATAGAATACATGAGACTTACATTTTGAATTAACATTCAGAAGTTGAATCAGGTGATCATTAAGAAAAATTATCAATGTCATGGATATATGACCTTTGTGACCGGATTTGTGGGGAATGTTGGTTTTCAAATATTTACATTTGGTCAGGGTATAACCAGTTGATATTCTAAAAAGAGGATATACCTATGAAGACATTTAGGAGCTAGTAGTGGAATTTTGAGTTTCCGTTTTTTCCAATCTGGGTGACTTATTCTCTTGTATGTTTATGGAATTTATGAACCGTACATTTCCTTAGTTTTTGGACCCTATTGTTGTTTTTTTCAAGGAGTATTTATTTGTGTCATATAATTCATAGGGGGAGCATAGAGACTATATGGATATCATTCTTATAAAATTGAGGCAATATCTTCTATATAGTAAGACTTCCAAATTTGAGTTTGAATCTAGGAAGTGAATTTTTTTGGGAATTTGATATTTTAAAGGAGTTTATAAATATATATTCATAGGTTATAAGTACTTATATCCTGGGATTATTGTAGAAATGTGTTTGAATTTTAGATATTCTTCGAGTGGTATGGATTCTATCAGCAATTTTTACATGATTTATCCAAGATTCTATATTCGATGAAAATTTTCACATTTTAGGATGTTATTTTTGAGTGGAATGAAAAATTTTAGATATATTTTTATGAGATGAAGTTGATGATTAATTCGGAACTAGTTTTGACTCATTTAGAAATAGGTTTGTGAAATTATGCTTTCTATGATGACTTTGGTACAGGTTTTGGATGTATCCTAATGCAGTTGAAACATGTTCTGGCCTATGGCTAGTTCCATTTACACCCGTACGAAAAGAACTATGCTACCCTAGAACTAATGTGGTTAGTTTTATTTTCATTAATTCATAATGTGGTGAACATATATATTTAGGACCAGTTTTTAGTTTATTAAGATTACAAGATCCTAAAATATATTTTTACAAAAATGGATTTGATTTTGTGATGTAGGATCTGAGTGGATAACCATATGATTTTTTATATTTAAAAACCATATAATCCATAGAAAATGTATTTTTTTTCCGATTCATTGAGTAGAAAATTACCGAGACAAGACATACATGAATCAATTGAGGAGTGGTCTCTGAATAGTGTGATAGCTGAGATGATCTTGAGAGTAGAAGTGGTTAGTGGAAAGGTGCTTTAGGCATATATGAGATATGAATTTTCAATTGATGAAAGATTTCATCTAATGAAGGTGATATACAGTTAGTTCCAACACATTATTGAAATACTTTATGGTGGGGATAACATAATTGAATATTGTTTGTCTCCCTTGGGATATTTTTTCCTCTATAGTAGGTTGGTTATTCTATTGTCCAAGAAGAAAGAGATGACAGAAAATGAGAATTAGTCTTTATTTTCTAAGAATTCACAGTATAACATGATATAAAAATACATGAGACACCTATATTGGTTGTGAGGTATGTTTCAATCGATTATAGAATTTATATCATGGGTTTTTACTTATTAGAGAATTAAGGTTGAAATCTAGAGTCCTACAGGATTATTATATCCTTTAACCATTATATTATGTAAGTTGCATGATATTTATATTGATTTAATCATTGTTTTACCATGGAATCATATTGGGATGGATGAAATTTGGGTGATCATTGATTGACTCCAGAAATCGTTATACTTCCTCCATATCAAGGAGATGATGAATGTGGAAAATGATACAGATTTATATGTTCGATATATTATGATACATCATGGGGTTCCCACTATAATTATATTTTTTAGGGACCCAACATTCACATCTAGGATCATTAAAATTCTAATAGTGTTCTTGGGTTCCTTGGTGAAATTGAGTAAGGATTATAATCTACAGATGTATAGAAAACCTAAGAGGGGTATCCATCTCCTTGAGGATATGCCATTGTCTTCTGTATATGATTTTTTCGATATTGGGAAAGAATGTTTCTCCATTTTAATCTCCATATAAAGATAATTATTGGCCCTCAATTATGATGTATCCCTTTGAGGAAATTAATGGGAGACTATATAGATCTCCCTTATGCAGGGATGAGCATGAAGAGTAGTCCATGATTGGGATGAGTCATGTTCTAGAGATTATTGAGATGGGGTTATTAATCTGGAGTAGATTAATCATAGTAACAAATCAATAGAAATCTCATATATACCATATTTATCAGCATATGGAATTTTGATTTAGGTGATTGTGTATTTCTCACAGTTTCACCTCACTCGGTAAAACGTTGGTTTCGTAGACATGGTATGTTTGAACCATGGATTTTGGTCCCATTGATATCCTTGGATAACTAGGGATAGTGGCCATTCTTTAGTACTTACTATCTTATTTTATATCCATCCATATTGTATTTTGTGTCTCCCATTATAGGAGGCCTATATCAAATCCTTCCTTCGTGATCCGATGTGATTATGCTAATCTGAAGATCGACACCACAGTGGTTGAGCATCTAGTTCTGATTTTGGATTTCTAGAAAAAGGTACTATATAGTAATATGATTCTTCTATTATGTGTAATATAACAATGTGTGTAGGTTAGCCATGAGACATGGGATATGGAATCATTGATGATGTATTAGTGTAATTTTTTATGGACCCAGGAATATGAGGCAATTCATTGGAAAAAAGAATTTATGATAATGAGATTGTAGAAACCCATTCATATTTTCTCATACTCCATAGATAATTTATTAATCATTATTGGGTAGGTTAAATTGGGAGATTCTCTTTGATGGAGATACTTTAATGGGGGAAATGAACTAATATTTTAAGATGTACGTTGGTTTTAATTAATAGAGTCTTGCTATAAATGTGTAAATGGATTTCAGGGGATCTCCCCATGTACTGAGATTGTCCTAGGTGCTTTGGTGTTTTTCTATTGTAATTTGGACATCTTTCAGTCTATTAGGAAATTAAATTTTGTGTAAAGAGATTTCACACAGTGAAATGTTCTCCTAGAAGATGTCATGAATCTAGTGAATTGTGTGAGTTTTACAGATCATTTATTTGAATTGTACACCATGTAATAACTGAAACTGAGTACCTATAAAAAGGAATCATGAATTGCAGTATTTTCAACCTTTGGAGAATTCAAATAGTGTAATGTAATTATAAAACATTAAATTTTCTTGAGATATGTTTTTAGGGATCTTTATTAGTGATTTATAATTACGTAGAACATAAAACATTCCTCTATTGAATAAGAGCTTACCCTATATGATTCTACAGATCTCCACTCCTTCCGAATCTATTTATTTTTTATCAACCATCATCCATGTTGTAGTGTGCCTCTCCAGGTCAGTGTTCCCTCATTTCCACATTTTTGATGGTCACAAAATCACTGTTGGCCATTCATTTGTTATATATTTTTGATCAGACTAGTTTTTATCGATCATTTATAGTTTATTGTCTGGACTTCTCATTTGATGATTGATGTCATGGTATTCAATCACCATTGTAAAAGGAAGATATGTTTATATTATTTTGAGTATGTTGCATCTATAAAATGGGATAATTCTATTATTTTATTATCATTATTAAAAGAACGTATTGGGTTGCTCATTGAATTGATGTTATTTGGGAATAAAAAGTATTTCTAATGGGGTTTTATTTAATAATTATGTTTTTTCACACCATGTTATTTTTAAAACATACGTGATTTTTTTGAATTGAAAATGGGGTTTCAAACACCAAAGAATTTTGGCATGGAATTGAAATGTTTTATAAAATTCTAAACATGGGATTGTTATTTATTTTAAAAAATATGGATCATAACAATCCTTTGGTGCATCGAGAAATAGGCATGAGAATAATTAGTGAATATGGACACTATATGAGGCAACCAATGTGAAATAAATGGAAATTAGAAGGAGTCGATATTGGTTGGATCCAATGCAGTGTCTTTTTATCTCTCTAATGTCATGTATGTATTCCCATATTTTACAACCCATTACATGGTGCTTTTTTATTTCTATATTTTCATCACCTGATGGTTTGCATTATGGATTGTTTCTCATTGTTTATTTTATGAGGTTGTATCACAAAACTTCACATGATAATTTATTTCTTGGAAAAGTGTTTACCTAATTACCTGTTGATGTATGGATTGGAGTCCTTGTTTTATCAATTATACCAATAATATTTTTTTAACAATAAAAATAATATATGAATACCAAAAGAATAATGAATTAAAAATAGACTAGATTTTTGAAGTAACTTTATATTTTTTTAAAATATTTAACTACTGCATTCTTGATGCTATAATTTGTATAGACTGCATGGTGGTATACTATTAGTATTTGGGAACACACTATAATTTTTGGGGGTTAAAATATGTTTTATTTCAGGATTTAGTTAAATGAAAGAGAATCTTGTTGAATTATAGCTACTCTTTTTCTTAATTCCTTGGGTTTAGGTTGGTTTGGAGTTGGTTTTGGTCATAGAGAGACATGTAGGCTTTACTTTGTTTAAACATTTTGTTTTTTTATATGGTATTGGGTTGTATAGATCGTGGATTTATCTTCATATTCATATTTTACTCTCCTTTATGTTTGGTTTTGTTTATATTTAATGTATTTTTTTATTATCTCTTTTATACCTCACCATAACGATCTAGATGAAGTAAATTGAATAGTTAAATTAGGTTCTTCTTTTCATCATTTCACAATTCATTTATTCTCCCCGAGTTGTTTCAATATATTTTATGTTTTCCACCTATTTTTTCTCTTCATGTACTCAAGATACTAAAATAATATTTTTATGGAAAACCGACCATGTTTTTCTCTTCTATTATGAGTGTTTTCTAACATCGAGTAAATTTAATTACAAAAATTTCTAGAATTTTTTTACTATTCTCTAATTATTTATTAAATTAATTTTCCAATATTAAGTTTCTAAATAATGTATTTAATGGATTTTTTTTTCAAAAGAATGTGTTTTTAAACAATAATCGACAATTAATTTTTTAAACATTCTAATATATATTTATTTTATTAATTTAAAATTAATCAATATTCATAATATTATAGAAATTATTATATTCTAAAAATTTATTTTCAAATAATATTTGTTTAGGAAATTTTTTTGTAGTGATCTTTTAAAAGAATTTTCACCCTTAAAAATATCTTATGATCTTTCATTTGGTTTATTCTATATATAATCAACTGTTAGCATATTTATTCATTCTATAGATGGTTTATTATTATGATTATTAATTGTTTTGAAACCCATATCTTTTCCAATGGTAATGATTTGATGATATTATAACTTTTTTATTATCATGTGTCACACATATCTATAGTTATCATTATCTGAAGTGTGGGGAACGAATTATATATCCCTCCAACGCATTGGGGAAATAATAATGTCTCATGAGATTATAAGGAATATAACGGGTTGTGATCCATGTTCATCCAATGAAATTTTCCAATAATATATTCTTGGGAGTGAAACATGATTATGAAAATAATGGAATAGGGAGTGATCCATATTCACAATGGTAGTCTTAGTAGAAATCATTGACTAAGAAATGAATTTATATTCTTATGTTAAAGAAAAAAAATTATCTCTTATTGGTATAAAATATATTCATGGAAGAAGATTTATTATTTATGATTCAAAAGTCATAGGTCTTATGCCTTTTTTGAGAAAACATCACACCATGATTCGTGATTAAATATCCTGGAGTGACTGTGTATGATTATGGTAAATATTTATCATGTTCTCATAACCTTATGATTATCTTATACTAAATTATATTCATTGATTGATGTTAATTATTTTAAACCCTGTTAACCATCTAATATCACCCTTTCTTATGTCACCATACACCAGGTTATGAATAGTGATTTAATGTTTGATAGGTCAAATTTGGCTTCTAGTTCCTTTTTAAGAGGATCCATGTCTATATAATCTAATGATAATTTATTAATTAAAACTGTGTTACATAAGTTTATTAATGTTAAATGTATTGAATATTTATTTAAAAATTCGTAATGTTTATATATACACTAAATGGGCCTGTATTGTTATTATCAACGGTAGGGTTTACTAACTTTTGTAATCAAGTATGAGGAAACTATATTGTGAAAAACTATCATAATTCTAAGTATAGGAAAAATATGGATATATAATAATAATATAGTTATTTTAACTAATAAAAATTATTTTTCTAGAAACTAATAGTGGATGTTATTTTAGAATAGATGAATCTAAGTAAAATAACCTCAATATGAGTTTATTTAATATATCTCACATATCATTCTGGTGTACAATGAATGTTCCATTATTATAAAAATGTATTGAATCATTTGGGGGATAAGATTTGGTCAATTAAAAAAAATTAAGATCCACTATGATGTATTTTAAAAGATAATAAACATTGAAAACCAATGATAATCCTTTGGTTTCAAAGATTAAAAACAACTATTCTTTATTTAAACATCTAATAGAAATCTTCTTGATCATATGATTTTCCACTACTATTATTTTTCCTCATACTATTACATTGGTTTGAAATCTGTGGATAAAACCAAAATGAACAATATTAACACTAAATGTGATAAAACATGATATTATTTTCCCCTAGTTAAACATAATGTAACTTTTTATGGTATGAAAAATATTTTTTTGTGCTTGTATAAAATTATCAATAAATTAATCATTATAATAATCCAATTTATATATGGATTGAAAAACACGCTCTTGAGTCCTTTATGAGGTAATTACATATTTCTATAGTGGGTCTATCAATTGGCTAATTATTGAAAAAATGGATCAGTAACACATAAAATATATATGACTATCATTAGTGATGGAATAAAAACAAATTTGTGTTATGTGTTTATAATTTGGAAGGTGAAACAGATCAATGAGTGTGACTTAAAAATAATACAATTAAAGGAGAATACATTTAATCCTCTAATTAGTACGAGTTAAAGATATTATTTTTCGGTTACTAATTTCCCCTTATTATTCAAACGATTATAGAGAAGTAATTCTTCAAGATTAATTAGATTGATGATGAATCTATTGGTACTTATAAGGAATATTTCAGAAGACATTTGTGGTATAATTATGGAATTATTATTGATCATTTATGTTATATTAAACCATTATTCAGTCTGTAATGACCAATACATAAGCGATAGATGGAAATAATATACCTCAATGGGTAAGAAGAAATTTTTTTATGTGATTTAAAAGTGTAAATGGTTATTGGGGTCACTAATAAAATACATAGTAACGTATGAAATATAGATATAATTCAATGGGAATTTAGTAAACAATTCCATGGTGGGTTGATGATGTCTTTCCCTTTATATGTTATTTGTGGAATGAAACATGGATAAAATTATATTAAGGGTAATGGTATATATTATTACTATGGAAAATTGGGCCACTGGGATATAAAATGGTGATGTTAATGAAAGAAGTTAACTAATGAAGAAAATGATGAGAAAAATCCATAGATTCTACCTTTCACCCTCAAATTATATATTTAAAAAGTGAATGAATATTATGTTTACAAGTGCATCAGTACAATGGTTAACGGTGATAATCGACATATGACACCTCATAACCATATATGAATTGTGAGATCTCATGCTATTTGTTTTGTCGATATAGGATGAGATTACTAACTGGAGAAAGGTATAATTAACATTCAATTTTGAACATCTAATGTCTTATTTTATTTTATATGTTTATAGTCATTTTTATATAAAACATTTCTCTTTTGTGTCACAATACCATCATATTTAATTGATGTTTAAATATAATAAAAAATATAAAATAGTATGATGATCACATCTCATGTCCTTGAATAGTCCGTAATTGATGTTTATGGGAAAAAAATTCCAAAAAATTTAATTATTCATCTCTAGTTAAATTTCTTGTGATTTTTGGAATGGATAATATTTGTCTATATAATTCCTATATAAATTTTTTAGGAAGGGAATTGATAATTAATATTCCAAAACAACTTATCATTGACCAACAATTTAAGGAGAAATGTGAACTTTAATGGAAATAATTTTTATTGCATGGGTATTTTTTCATATTTATTGTTTATATTTAATTCAAACATTTAGAGATAAACTGAAAAAAATGATATTCCTATTGTATGGGTATTTTTGATCTCTTTCAAGAAGACATTCCTATAATTCCTCCAAATCATAATGTTTAATTTTCAATAGAACTCGTACTCAGTGCAACACCTATTTTAGATACTCTGTATAAATTGCCCCATATTCAATTAAATGAATTAAAGAAGAAACTAAAAGATAATATTTATAAGGTATTCAGTAAAAAATATACATCACATTGGGGAATATAAAAACCTTTCATTATGAAAAAATATTGATCAATGTGACTTCACACTGACTATCAGAAAAATGATGGATCAATGTGACTTCACATTAACAATCATTCGATAAATCTACTAATGAACCTAATTAAGAATATTTCTCATGTAAAGTTTACCATTTATGATTTTTGGATTCATAATGATTCATTTTTGTTATATATAATTGTAGGTGATGGTATATAGGTGGATCCATCAACGGGGGATGTTACCAATCATTTTACCACACTAACCACTATGAAAAAATTAAGTAATTTTTATGGATTTTTTGGATATTAACAATGAATTATAATTTAATTATCATGTATGTCTGATCAACTCACCATGTTAACTCAAAAGGGAGTTATTTTTATTTGGATTGATGAATTTGAAAACAATCTAGGAATTATAGAGAAAGTTATTCACTAGACTTGTGCTCACAATACCCTACAGTGAAGAATTGTTTTTTCTATAATTCTCAAAAAATGAGTTGGGGTACTATTTTCTAAAGAATTATAAGGTAATATCTTATTTCATACAGAAATTTTAGGACCATTCAAATTTGTTACCTAACTCATAATTTGGAGTCAGCAGTAGTAATATTCTTCATTAATGATTTGCTGTTATTATCTTTATGGAGAATGTTGTGGAAAATATAATGAATATAAATGTTTAGTGTATAAAGTAATCTAGAAATAATTTAATCCACATCAATGAATATTGTGGGATTTTACTTGAAATTACTAATTCTAAATACCTTACAACCATATGAATTTAAATAAGGTGGATTATGAATTTAGTGGAAAGGATCACACTAGCTTGTCTAAGATTTCGATAAAAAAAGATCCAATATTTAATGAATTTCAAAGGATGTACCATGAAATATTGAAGGTATAGAAGAAATATTTTCTTTTTCAAACGATTATTCATCAATATATCTATGTAATGATTAAATAAGTTAATAAAATAGGATGTGGGGTAGACAAAAATATATAACAATGTTCATGATTTCATCATTGATAATTATGTAATGAAAGGGATGAAGAACTGAGTATGTTTACCATAAATAATTAAATTGAAGAAGTAAATTTTGGAGTAAGATCAAATCTTATAATTATCTATTCTTCTAGGAAGTATTAAGATGTATATGGATCATAAATATTATTTCATATGTGATAACATGAAGAGAGTTGTTTTCGATTATGTATCTTATTCCACTGTATGTCATAAATTTGTGGGTGAGATACAAAACACAAATGGGATGTTATAATAATTACAAATTCCATAATGGTATTGGAAAAATATCACTTTTAATTTCTTTTTCAGACACCCCAAACATCTAATGGTCATATTCCAATATTGGTAGTAGAATATTATCTTTTGATGTTAGTGTACATCATTTCTAATAGATAATATTTTTAGGTTGATCATTTTATCAGGATATACATTTATAATGTTTAATTATTACATAAGTTTTCACATTATTTTTTATCTGATTTGGATCTGTGGGTTACCTATATGTTTTTAAAAGACTACCAAAATCTCAAGATATACAGTTGTGTTTTTGTAGTGCTGAATATCTTCAGATAGATGGTCAGTATAGAAGGTCCACTCCAACCATAGAGTATATGACAATATATTATTATATAGATATCAATAATGGTTTAGATCAATACTTTCCTCTAGTCATGATTTCTTCTAACAAAAATTTTGACTTAAACTTTAAATGACTCCTTATGAAGATCTATGTCGAAATAAATGTAGAAATATGAAATACTAGGATGATGTTAAAGAACATTATTTATTAAAACATGAGATATTAGTGGAAATAGATGTTAATTATATATCAATCCATCTACACATCATGGTAACTTAATGTGGGTAGAAGAGTTATGTTGAAAATCGTTAGTGAGATTGGGAATTTTAATATAGGTAAAGGTTTTCTTTTCAATATATCCATAGTATAATTTTATGAAATTATATTGAATCTAAAAATGTTCACCAGGTATATTGGTCTATTTAAGATTCATGACCATGTATGGAAATTATCTTATAGTATTTAACTCATAAATATCTGCTTTTAATATCATGATTTTTCCATATACATATCATAATAATGTACATACATGATATTTCACATGTGATGAAATCAATGGTCATACTGTTGGAGAAGTATAACTATTATTAATAAAAACTAATAGAAATATTTGATCAAATAAATAATGTTCAATGGAAAATGACTATTCACTAGGTTAATGTTCTTCAATGGAATCAAAAAATTTAGGATTATACATAAGAACCTGAGGAAGTTATGAAGCACATATATTTTAATTTTTTTACTAGCGTGATGGAATATCAAGGGATAAATTAATTGTATGGGTGTTATAATATCATAGTTTAAGATTATAAATGTATTTCCTTTGAAATAAAACTTTAAGTATTTGATATGTTTCCTTACATGAATCCCTAAGTCTATATGAATCCTGATATAATAAAATATTATAACATATATATATAATTATAATGTATGAAAAAATACCCCCATTATGAATAATATGTATAAATATTTTTATTATTTAAAATTTACTAATTAATTCATAATAATTAAGTACTGAAATTTTTGTATAGTAATTTTATTCTTTTAAAACATGTTTTCATTAAAATTAGGTTTTATTTCATTTTTACATGAGAAAATTATAATTCATTTCTACCAATTATACATATTTTATTTTTTAAATGGATATCATTTTTCAAATGACCATGTTAATATTATCATAGGGTGAATTATTAGTATAATTCTAAAAAACTTATTTTTAGTTATTTATGAAAAATAATCATTTCTTTAAAAGTTATCCTTTTTTATTATGTGAATTTACAATTATATATTAGATATTATCATAAATTCACCTAAGTATATTTTAATAGAAATAATTAAATTAATTACTTCGGAATAATTATTATACATGATTTTAGTATGGGTTAATATATAGGTGTAAGAAAACTTTTTTCTAAAAAATTGTATTTTTTCATGAAATGAGTTTTTATCAGAAAAATTAATATAATCTCTATTGATGAATTATATTATTGAAAGATATTTATTATATATGAAATATAATAATTTGAAATTCAATTTGTGTTTTTTACAACGAAATGAATTCATATAAATTTAGTTTTATGCTTAAAATTATATTTTTTGAAACCATGTTCTTCTTAATGTTTGAATGATTAATTAAAATACATTTTTTCATTTTATAGAAATTGAATATGTTAAAAAGGATCTAATTTTTTAGAATGATAATAATGAAAAATAAATAATAAGGCCAACATAATTTTTTTAATTATGGATAGTAAAAAATGAAAAATTTAGAAACCATTTTAAGGATTAAACTAGTTTACGAAGGAGGTTAATCCATGATATTAGTGTTGTATTAACACCCACACTTGTCAAATTCATATGGTTAGATAGTACTTCAGCATTATATTATTCTATCATTGATTTCCTAGACATTTTGAGCCACTTCCATTGAAAGTGACCTTAAATCATTGAATTTTTTTAATAAATCTCATTATATTTATATTTTATTATGATTATTTCATTGAAAATTACTAAAACACCATGATAATATAAAATTATTTCTATATTTGATTGTGTATGTGACACTGAAACCTGAGCGTGAAAAAACTATGAAATAATATTATTTCATTTTTTACTATTCAAACTGAAATTTTTTCCCTATTAATTAATATTAATTATGATAAATCAATTAAATGAAATCATTTTTAATAGAATAATTTTTTATGAAATGAAAAAAATTATTTTCAAAAGTCATAAGAAAATGAAATATCATAATTGTGTCCCTGAAATAATTGATTTAAATCATACATAGAAATTCATAAGGGAAAATGCGAATGGGTCATGATAATTAACATAAAACTAATGTGAAAAAATGTAAAAATATTGTATAAGAATCATAATAAAGGAGACATTTTAGTGTGGTTTATGGAAAATATTAAAGGGAATTTAAAGCACAAAAGGAATAATATTTTATATAAAACTGGAAATAAACAAAAATATTTTTTTTTGATAAATTTATATTTTTTGAAGATTAATATGGGTTTAAAACATAATGTTAAAGAATCTTGATGATGAATACTAAATTGGGAATTTTCCATTAACTGAGATTTCTTATCCGGGGGAATTAAGAATGTATCTTTTTAGAAACATGTATTTTACCTTGAATGAAATAAAATATGAGCTACGAAAATATGATTATAATATACAAAAAAAAATTATGTAGAGTACATGAGATTAAATACAAATTTCATTGGGGGTAAATAGAGAGAAATCATAACCCAAAGGCAGTATTATTGGTCAGATAGAATCCCTTACATTTTGTCTGAAACTAAAATATAGTTCTAATTAATGTATTCTGTAATCAAGTTAAATACATTAATACATAAAATAAGAGCATTTATACATTTATTTAACTTATAATAATTTTATCATGTCTAATTATGGATCTTTTGATGAGTTATAAGATACACGTTCATTAATCGACAATGTTCATTTATTTGGTTTTCTTGATTTGTTTACTTGTATACATGTATGGATGATCATGCAAAATGAGAATAGTTATAAATAATTGAAATAATATTCTATAAATGATATTTTTGATTATTAAATGCTCATATATATTATTATTTTTCATGTATTGGGACGATTCATTTGATAAAACAGTAATGATAATCCTTTATATTATTTTGGTAGTATTTCGCATATAATGATTTTTTTGTTTTATTATTTTCATATATATTGGTTCCAAAACATTAAATAAGTTGTATTATACAATATAAAATATTTTTTCTCCATCATGATGGTTTTAGGACTATCCATTAAGGTGGTATTATAAAATAAAAGAACATTCATGGCGATGGTGAATTGACACCTCAGAAATGAGGTTTTCATTTTTTGGAAAATATTTGAAGTGAAGAGAATTTATTGTTATAAAATAAAAAAATTGTAATATTATAGTATTAAATTATATTGGAGTAATCATGAAAATTTTAGATAGGGTTTTATAGATTGGATTAGAAAATAAAAAAATTAAAAGAAAAATAAATAAAAACAAATGTGGATTTTACCTCTTGAACTTCTTATCCTTGGTAACAACCTTAAGTAACATGGGAATGATATTATGGTAGGAACATAAATAACTGGACATGGGTAAGAGGTTTGGAATATTAATTTGACTGAATATAATCATCATACGTGTATTTATTTGTGTGAGGAGAAGGGGTGGTGAGGGTGGGTTTTATAGTGGAGGACAGGGTTGTTTTTTGATTATTTTATTCATTTGTTTATTTTTTTGTATCAAGAATATTAATAGTGTGGATTCATGGGACTATGTATAGAAACTTTTGAATGTTAATAACAAATAATTGTGTTCAAATCTTCCATAAATCATCCATGACTCTATTATTCATGTATTTGTTGAATACCATAAATTTATATTTTCTCACCATTCACAAAAAATTTAACTATTTTAGAGAAATCTCAAAAATTCATCCTTACAATTTTTTGAGGTGTAGAATTATGAAAGGAACCCAATATTTGGAAAATAAATATCAAATTAGGTGATATTTATATTTTAATTAAAATAATGATTTATTACAAAAAAATACATAAAATTAAATATAATATTATAACACATTTAAAAATTAATTATGGTCTCATAAAATTATCATATAATACCAAGAAACCAAAATAAAAATTTATAAATCTATTTTATGAAAATAAAATTCCTTTTAAGTCGTTGTATTAATTATAAAATTGGAAATAAACATTTCGGTTTCACAAAAATACAAACAATTAATTTATCATTTATTGAAAATTTATTTATTTATTCCATGATATAAATATATCATATTTTCATTAAATAGATAAAAAAATTTATTTAGAAATTTATAGGTGATGATAAAATTCTATTGTTTGGTTCACTGTTCCCAATGGTCACAATACTATTCCAAAGGTCATGTTACCATTTTTAGGGTATATGTTCCATAATTTCTAGAAATTCCTCTTATTTAATTAATTCTTAACGTATATTTTTTGTATTGTGTTATATATTTTTATGTTATTTATACTATATAAAATAATTATAAGATGGTTATTTCATTAATTTAATTCTAGTTCATTACATTCACTACCCCTTATGAAATTTATCCCTTGAAATATCATTTTAAAAACTAATGGAAAAAATTGAGGGTACTTATTATTCACTGGTTACTCTAGTTACCATGTTTCCACTTCATACTTATGGTTCCTCTATAGTATTTTGACCTGGTGTGTATTCTTATTGCATAAAATATTATCTCTTCAGACCAAGATACTCACTGGCATCTCCTCATAAAAGATATAATTCTCTAAATTCACCACCTCTGAATTCAGTACATGTTAGGGATCTGATATGTATATCCTCAAGAGGGATATGTAGAATACATTGTTCACTATAGACAAGGTAGGAATATATACTAGCTGATACAACACAACTCCGACAAGATCAATAATCTTGATGGGGCCGATGTACATGTGACAAAACATTCATTTGTTCAAAAATATCAGGATCCTCTTCAATAGGGATATGTAAAGGAATACCATGTCTCTAACTATAATCTCCAGGTCCCATCAGTGATTGTATTAGTAGAACTTCTATCAACATTGGGATGACCTTGATGTGTTGCTAAATGGTTTTCACCTTTTCTACCATTTCTTTGACCAGTTCATGTACTTGTAGGTTAGGTACACCAACTTCATCCCAACATGTTGGTTTTCTACATAGTTTTCTGTAAAGGTATTCATAGGGACCCATTTGGATACTCAAGTGGAAACTGTTTTTGTATGAGAACTCATCCAGATGTAGATGTTGGTCCCATCCACATTTGATGTCCATATAATATTCTCTCAACATCTATTTTAGTGTGTGAATAGTCTTCTTAGACTGGTCATCTGTTTGAGGATGATAGGACACACTAAAGTTCATCTCAGTGTTTACAACATGTAGGATACTTCTACATAACGTGGAGGTAAATCTAAGATCTCAATCAGATACAATTATTATTGGAACACCGTTTTCTCACAACTTCTTTGAGGTATATCTATGCATGTTGGTTGAGTGACAAGTCATCTCGAATTTCGATGATGTGAGATGTCTTTGTATGATGATCCACAATAACCCATATATCATTTTTTTCTCTGGATGTCTCCAGAATTCTGGTGATAATTTCCATGGTGTTGTTTTCCCAATTCCATGTTGGAATGGGTAATGGTTGCATCATTTTGATAGAATTTGTTTCATTCATCCTTCACTTACTGACATTCTGGGAACATTGATGTATATCCAGTGATCTCTTTCTTCAAATTTTCTGAAAAATAGTTCTCTTAGAGATCTAGAATCATCTTTTCTCTCCTTAGGTGAATAGTTATTAATGAGCTATGTGCGCCATTGAGAAGCTCTTTCTTTATTAATGGATTTGATGGTACATACTGTCATGTACAAAATCTTATGACCATATCCGCATTGATCATGAAATTAGAGGATTTACATTTTCTGACAGCTTCAAAATTGTTTTTAATTTCATCATCATTTCTTATTGAATCTATTATTTTCTCTAGAGGAGATGGTTGAAAAATCAGTTGAGAATTGTTTGATGATTTTCATTCTTTAACTATTCTGATTTCCATCCATTCTTGTTTAATATTATTGTATCCTTATCAATTATCATCATTGATAATGATACAAGAATCATTCTACTTACATCATCCACAAACTTATTTTCATTACTAGGATGGTATTGGATTGAGTAATTTTAATCCTTTACGAGATATAGCCATATTTCTAAGGGAATTTTAATCCCCGTATGTGTGAATATATATTTTAGGATCCTATGATCAATATATATACCACACTTATCTATTTAGAGATAGTGATACCATATTTTCAATGTAAAGATCATATCCACCAACTCCACATTTGGTATGGGAGAGTTCTGATAAATAATTTATAAATTAAATAATAAATATGATATCACATTAACATTTTTCATTAGTAAAACCCATAATCTATTATTTTATGGATTGTTACACCAAAAATTGCACCCAATTTTTAGAATTTTGAGTATTGGTTATGTAATAAGCCTCTTTTTCAACTCTTTGAAGCAGTCTTCACATTCACTACACTGGATGAACATAAATCCAATATGAGTCAGCTAGGTTAGTGGGTTTTAAAATCATGTTAATTTCTTCACAAATCATTATAAATACCTAGTGAGACCAACGAAACAATAGAAATCTGTTACAGATGTTGGTATAGGCAACTCATCAATTTCCTATACCTTGGAAGGGTATATAAATATTCCTTTTAAAGTGATAAAAATCCCTATGAATGATAATTCTTCCATCCATAACTCACATTTACTCTACATTACATATAGTTTATCCCTTCTCAATGTTTGATGCTCAAATTCAGATTCTCTTCATGTCCCTACTTGCTCTGGGAGAATATCAGAATATTATCAATTGTGCCCACAAAAAATTATTTGTGGTAATCCCTATAGACTATATTAATTATGATCATGAAAATTTATGGTTCATTAGTGAGTGAAAATGGAGTCACTATTAACTCTTAGTGTCCATAACTTTTTCAAAAGGTAGTCTTGGGAATATATTCCTTCTTCGCCATTTGCTGGTTATATCCCGATTAAAGGCCCAATATAGAGAAATTATTATCTTTATGTACATGATAGGATAATTAATATATCTATAGTTGGGGATACTTGTTCAGAATCAGGATTATATAGATACCCTGATAATCAATGAAATATTTAATTAATTCATCCTTCTTCATCAATAATATGATTGGTTCACCCCACGGTTAAGCACTCCGGTTTATAAAACCTTGAATAGGTTTTCTTATATAATCTTACTTAGTTCCTTATACGCAATGGTGTCCATTCAATATATTGTATTACATATAGAAAAATGTTTGTGAATGTGTTAAATTTATAAATCAACTTATTTATTTGGATGAAGACTATAAAAATGTTCATCAAACACAATTGTATAGTCCCTAAAAATGGGAATGTCTTCGAGCATGATTATCTCTGTTGTACTAATAATTTGAGCTAGATATTGTCTCTCATATCGAAATAATTTCCACAATTGAGGCGATGATTCTGAAAGAGCTTCATCATTCTCCATAGACATATATAGAATTAGAGGATGTATATGAATGTAATGAGTGATATACCTTTCCAAAAAGTTGATGTTGACTTCCTATAAAGTTATTTGATCCATTCTCAATATATCTGTAACTCATGGATGTTCTTATGAAATATTTTTTTAAATATAGTTTTTCTTTAGTAGATTGTTTTTTCATGAAATCGTTAATTTAAATGAACTAAAATATTCCCTTAATATAAAATTACCATCAAATTAAAGACATTAGGTTAACAAGAATAATTATAGCTAACTTATGAAAATGTATTATGAATTCTTTGGCTATCAATTATTTATGAAAAGTATAAATCCATTATATATTTGTATTTTGGAGTGAATTAATGTTGTTAATGAAATTAATGAGATATATATGTGTTATATATTTCATAATTTTATTTATATTTATCTAATTGATATTTTAGTCATATTGTTTGAATAAAACCCTATTTTATGTATAAGAACCAATTTTTTAATGGTTAATTTTTACAACTTTGAATGGAGAACTCATTTTAAATTAACATTTTAACACATTAAAAATTTCTACATGATAACATAAACATTTTATTTTTTAGAATGATATAAAAATTTACTTTGTATAAATTTCTGATAAATTTATGAAAACATTGAAGTTTTGATGAATAGTAAAAAATGCAGTAAATTTTAATTAAAAAAACGTTTTTCATCGACATGATTTATATGGTAAAATTATAATATTGAATGATTTTAAAGTATAAATAAAATATATTTTTACCATTTAATATAATTTATGTCATTATCATTAATTTTACATTGAATTCATAGGAAAAAACATTTCAATCTTTTGTAATATTTTATCTTTTGAAACTCATTTTCTCATTTCAACAATGGGATTATTTTTAAATTAATTGCTGCTACTAATCTATTTTGAATTTATAAAGATTTATTAAATATTTGGAATCAAAAGGTCCAAATTGTTTGAATAGGTTCCTTTTATTTTTGGACATTATGAACAATAACTTCAATAATTATTTTTATCAACCATGGTTTAAGGGTAAATCTGGTAAAGAAGAGTAAAAAAATAATTTTATAGTATAAAACTACCATAAAATGTATCTTAATACTATTTTATGATATAATTCCGACCATGGGGATCCATGGGTCGATTTTGGGACCCCATTTATTCACATGGATGTGAAAATGGCATTTTATAAGAATTAATTTAAAGTAAAGATAATTATGACATAAACATATATCTTTTAATAAATTTACTTTAATATATGGTTATATAACTAATTTCTATGACTATAAATATTCATTAAAAGTTAAAATTATTTCTTAAATTATGGTATTTTATTTATAATTTTTAAATATTAGATAAATATATTTATTTATGACACAATTATGATGTATTGATGACCTCATTAATGAAAGATTCAAATAAATGAATTTATAAATATTAAATTTAATTTAATTTTAACATTTTGATTCCATCCATGAATTTATTGCACTAAATTTATATATTGGGAATGATTTAATTACTTTGGTTGGAAGGAATCATGTTGTTATTAATTTTTAGAAAGAGTCAAGTATGAGTATTGTCCAAAATTTACATAATTTATAACTTAAAAGATAAAATTGGTTATTAAATTATATTAAATTCTTAAAAATATAGGATTTGAAATAATGGTTAATATATGTAAATATATGTCATAAATAACTTTTTGTTGTTCGTTTTACCAGATATGTTAATTACATTAACCCCCAATGTGTAGATAACCTGATATTAGAGTAAGATTAAAAAAGGGTAAAATAAGGGTTAAACGAAAAATATAAGAAAAAATATATATTTATAACAAGGTGAAAAATTATTAGATAAAGTTAATTCGAACCAAAATCATCTTATATTTGAATTAAATAACTTTTGGACCATTTTAAATCGAAATTGAATATATAATAAATTAATATTTTGATAGTTTCGTAAGGTGCCCCTCTCCACTCTTATAAAAGGGAACCTCCTCCCTCTCCAGTTCAATACATTTTGAACCTTAAATATCTTCCAAACCCTTAAAATATCTCTTATCAACATCCATATTCACATTATTGAGTTGTTGGTCTTCTCAAAAGATGAACTCTAGTTCCCTAAGTGGAAATTTAATGGAGGCACGTTGAGGAAGTGGTAATCTATTCTACCAATTCTTTAAAATTTCAATCTTATTCAACTTTTTCTGATTTAGTTGTATAATTATAAAGTAATAAAATCAGTATCACTCATATATTTATATGTTATTATAAATATGGTACATCCCTGTTTCACCATCTATCAGTCCTATAAAAAACAAAAACACCGCACGTGCGTACGTACGACTTATCATCTCCATGTCGTGGAGTAATCTATTTCCACCACCACCTTACTTATATGGATATAATGGTGGAAATAATAACTATATGTGATTATTATAACATTGTACTATTTTTGATATATTATACACCATACACTTCAATTCCATTAATCAATTATGGGAATGATGTCGTTGCTCGTGCATACGTATGGCTTACCATCTCCACGGTGCGATGTGATTTTTTCTACAAAATTTTTATTAAATAATTATTATATAAATTAATTTATTGAATAAATATGATATATATTATACTAATACCATTCTTTAAACGATATAACTATATCCTAAAAATAGTAATAAGAACTTATTCGACAAAACATGCCTAATAATATAATGTAGTTAGTACCCAAATAACAAGTAACAGTGAAATGTTTGTAACAAAGAGATGAAAACATGATCATAAATGTTATAATAAAAGTTATTATGATTCTAAAATATATCATTAAAATTATTTAAATAACCATATAGGAGGTTCTGATATAGATGATGGATATTAGACCTAAGGTAAGGGATAAGTTTTCCAATCTCATTTTATCCGAGATTTTTTATTCGTAAGAATCTACTGGGGATATATTTTTCATCCTTGTCCATATTTTTTAAAAATTATTCTCATAAAATATTTAGTATTTTCTATGTATTTTCATGGTTATTTTTACCCATTTTTACTTTTAATACATAGTTTGTAAGGAATATTTATTTTGTTTACCATACGAGGAGAATATTTTTTAAAATTATAAGAAATGAATGGTTTTTTACATATTCATAATGCCTTATTTAAATTTCTCTCCTTCTAGAAAATTACAAGTTTATTTTCAACTAAATTTATTTCTTTTAAAATTTCACAACATTTTGAGTAAAGAAACCATTTTTGAAGAAGAATTGTTTTTTATCAGGAATAAAGCTCTAGTGTTTTTTCAAAACTATTTTGAATCTAAGATTACATAGGGTTATGTTTCTATCCATGCTATTACTATGATATTATTGTGTTTATGATATAATGTTATTTAGGAAATCCATTTTTTAATATCCATTATGAAGGAATGATGTTTTAGAAACCCATTTGATTTCATGTGTTATACTATAGTGAATGTGTTTATGTTTTTGTGGAACACATTATAATGGATTCATTATGAGATTGGTGGGACCTATATCTCCCTAAAATTAATTATGAAATGATTTATATCTCATTAGATAGACAAGGCTGGAATGGGAACTAAATTTAGTTTAGTGATATAGGGATGGAATGAGGAGTGAACTCGGTTCAGTAATGGATTTTTCCCGCTGGGATGGTCTTGGCAATGAGACCTGACTAAAATGAAATGATGTTTTATGGTTTTTTGTATATGCCACAAAATTTCATATATTAATTTATGACTATTGGGATTACATTTAACTTTAATGATTTATCTGATGACATGATATTGTGATATTTTTTATGCCGGATAAGATTTTCAAATTTTATGTTTTTATGAATACGATATGATTAATATTCCCTCTATTTTCCATTATTGAGAATTTGAGCTCAAAATTTTATATGTTTATTCTCCCTAAGACTTGAATAAGGGTATTATGTATGATATACCAAAAAAGAGTCTAGTAATTATGAAATAAACATGAGAAAATGTAGTTGTTTTATGAACAAGTTGTTTATGTTTCCCAATTTATAAAGACACTATACCTATATGGTCCTGTCATGGTTTTGTTAAATGATGTAATAAATATAATTCATTTCTGATGTAATATCAATGTAGGTAATTAATTGGTTGTTATAGTTGGTATCAAAGGAAAGGTATAGTTAACCATTGGAAACTAGGATGAGAAATCCTTAAAGATATGTTTATTTATAGGATAAAATCCTACTGTTTTATAAATGACCATGAATAACCTAGGTTAATACCAAAGTTGTACTAAATTGAAATTTTATTCTTGAATATGAGGTATTCTTATTATTATTATTTCTCACACAATGCTTCTTGGATTTATTCAATGGCTGGAACCAAAAGGAACCCTGTTAATGCTGAATGTGACAAGTAATACAATAATTTTCCCCATGAGAAACCAATTGTTATGGGAGATAGAATGAAAAATAATGTAGCCACTCTCTCACAAATTTCTTAATCTATAAATAATTTTAGATTTACAAACTATGAAAGTATGGAGAAACATTCTGTTGAATCCGTCATGAGGCAGCGTCCACCTTCATTCAGTGGTTCTTCTGATCCATTAGTGATTGAAAAATGCATCAATACCACAGAAAAGTTATTCTCAGTTCTACAATGTTCTTAACATGATAAATTAATCTTAGAAGTATATTTTTTGGAAGGTGAAGTTGATCAATTGTGGAATCCTATCAACAATATGAGGAAAAGAGATGAAATTGATTCCATCGAATGTGACAAGTTCATGAACTTATTTTTAAATAAGTACTTTCCTTGTATTCATCAAAAAAAATATAGAGAAGGAGTTCCGTGAACCTAAGGAAAAGGATGATGAATCCTTTGGTACCAACGATGTAAATATTACAAGACTTGCAAGGTAAGCTTCTGGATTTATTATCCAACCTGAGAGTAAGATTGATCTATTCATTAGTGGCTTAAAACCAAGTCTCATAAGGGTATTGGCCTTAAGGGACTTCAATATCTACAAGGAAATTGTTCGATGTTCATTCAAGGTTGAGATGGAGATAGGAGTAACCCATCAATCTTATGGGTTTAATAAGAACTGGTAAATGGAATTCAATAGAAAATTTAAAGACCACACTGAAAAGAAGATGAGTTTCCCTTAAGCTCAATGTGTGGAAAGAAACATGGAGGCAATTGTTTTAAAGGGACTAGTAAATATTTTAAGTGTGGAAAAGAAGGTCATCTGGAAATTGAATGCTAATGTGATTCAAAAAATATGTATAATCATGCGAACAACGAAAAGGCTATGTAGAATGAACTTCCTACACTTCACTGTTACAAGTGCATGGAAATGGGGCATTATGCCTATCAATTCCCAAATCCAACGGTTATTGATGATGACCGACGTCAACAATCACTTAAGGCCAAAGTAAAAGGAAAGTCACATGAAATTATTGTCGACGACATGGAGTATGATAATGAAGTGGTGAAAGGAACACTTACCATCCACTCCAAAGTAGAAGATGTTTTATTTGGTTCTATATCCACCAACTATTTTATTTCTGAATAATTTCATAAGGGTATCACCATATTAACACAACAATTAGATATTCAGTTAGCTTTGACCACTCCTAATGGAACAATGGTCACATCAAAAGATTATAATTCTTCTACGGTTGAAGCTTGTGGGAAGGTGCTTCCTTCAAATACGGTGATCCTTCATATAGTGGAATTTTATTTGATTTTTGGCATGGATTTGATTTCTTTATATGGTTCTCATATCAATTTCCAAATAAGGGATGTCACATTTCATATTCCGAATCAATCTGTGATCATATATTGATGAAATTGTGAATATAAACTTCTAGTAATAATTTCATCCATATTATGGGTTTTGATTCCAATAAATGAAGGATTTTAGCTCATATAGTTGGGGAGAAACATACAATTAAGAATGCAACCATTTTACGGGTGTTGGCGATGTATTTTTGGAGGAAATTATAGGTCTTCCACCAATTTTTGATGTTTTGTTTTCAATATAACTCATACCAGGTGCTATGCCTATTTTAAAGATACCTAATAGAATTGCCCCAACTAAGATGAAAGAATTGAAAAATCAACTCCAAGAGAATATTGATAAGGGATTCATACACCCTAGTGCATCACCTTGGGGAGAGACCATTCTATTTTATATGAAGAAATATGGATCAAAGAGACTCTACATAGATTATTGAGAACATAACAAGATGACTATGAAGAACAAATATCCTCTCCCACACATTGATGACTTATTTGACCAACTACAAGGAGGTCAATACGTTTCTATTATTGATCTTCATTTAGGATATCATCAATTAAGGGTCAAAAGTAGGAAATAACGATGATGGAATTCCGTAAATGGTATGGACACTATGAATTTATAGTGATGCCTTTTGGTCTTACTAATTCCCCTACTATATTCATGGATCTAATGAATATAATATTTAGAGACTATCTCGATCTGTTTGTGGTAGTCTTCATATATGATATTTTTTTCTATTCAAAGAGCATGTTAGAACATGAAGATAACATGAGAATTGTATAGAAGACCCTGAGAATGGAGAATATTTATGCCAAATTTACCAACTGTGAATTTTTTATTCAAAATGTTTCATTTTTGGGACACATAATCTAAAGTGTGGGGATATCTATGGATCAGGAAAAATAGAGGTTATTGAATGATGGTTGAGACCGACAACAGTAACCGAGATCTGATGTTTTCTTGGTTTGTATGGATATTATCGACTAATTATGAAACATTTTTCATGATTATCTAATCCACTTACAAAGTGGACTCAGAAAGTAGTTATGTTTGTTTGGATGGAGGAATGTGAACAAAATTTCAAAGAGAAAAAAGAAGGTTAGTCGGTGTACCTGTGCTCACACAACCTTGTTGTGGATACATGCTTGTGATCAATAGTGATGAATACAAACATGGGATAGGATTTTTTCTCATTCAAAAAGATATGGTGATAGATTATGCATCACGACAGTCGAAAATTAATGAGAAAAATAACCCAACTCATTATTTGGAGTTAGATACTATAATCTTTTCATTAAAGATATGGAGGGTTTATCTTTATTGGGAAATGTGTGATATTTATACTGATCATAAAATATTAAAGAATATTTTCATAGAAAAGGAGCTGAATATGTGCCAAAGTATATGGTTGGGGTTGATTAATGATAATGACTGCTCAATACATTACCACTGTAGAAAAGAAAACAAGGTGGCATATGATATGACTTGAAAAGAGCATGCTAGACTATCCATGATGAGGATCACAAAAGATCTCATATTTATAGATTTGAAATGGATAGATCTTCAAATTTAAATTTAAGGCGAAAAATCTTATCTTTCTAAAATGAATGTTCAACCATCCATACTAGTGATGATTAAAGAGGCAAAAAAGGAAGATGTAGAGTTACAAAAGATGGTGACAAATGTTCCTAATTTTAGCCTTGATTGTGATGGAATAATAAGGGTTAGGTGCCGAGTGTTTATTCCTCCCATACGAGAATTAAAGAAGGGGATATTGGATGAGGCTCATAGTTCTTCACTCTCTATTAACCCTATATGTACAAAGATGTGTAGGGACCTGAAAGAGTACTTCTAGTGGGACGCATGGAAGAGTTGTGTCACCAAATATGTCTCTCAATGCTTGGTTTTTCAGTATATTATGGCTGAGAGACAGAAGTCTAAGGGGATGTTACAACCATTACCCATACTAGAATGGTAATGGGAAAACATCACTATGGACATTTTCATCGAACATAAAAAAACATTCATATGAAATAATGTTATATGGGTTATAGTCGATCACATTACAAAGTAGGCACACTTCATTTTTATTAGAGAGGATTCCTCTCTTGGTCATCTTTCTAGGATATATGTAAAGGAAGTGGTAAGATTGCATGATGTACTACTTTTTTATCACCCCAAGCTTCTACGGTACGCTTCTCTTTGAATAATGTGATAGCGTGTGTTGTATGCAACATCGAGTTCAAACACACCACAACCAATCAAACTAGCCGTTATAAATAGTAATACCTACTTTTTGAAATTATATATATTTTTTATTTCAAAATGGACTTCATTTTTGGATTTAGAATATTGAAATTATCCTAAGTTGAATTTTTGGTATTTTTCTGAGAACTTCCAATTTTTATGAATAGTGAAAAATACTTAAAAACAACTTTTTTAATGAAAACAATTTGTAGTGATAAATTATATTATTTAGTGGTTTTAAATTATAATTAGAATATATTTTTACCACTTTATCCGATGGTGTTCATTATAATTAATTTCACTTTGAAATTGGACATAAACAATTGTCAATCTTTTGATATATATTGTTTCTTAAAAACAAGCTATTTGTTGTAACAACGAGAATTATTTATAAAATTAATTAATGAAACTTATATGTTTGGAATTTTTTAAAATAGAAATCATTTTTGAATTCGGAATATCAATTATAGCTTAGGGTGAAATTTTGGCATTGTTCTGAAAAACATCAGTTTTTGATGAATAGTGAAACAACTAAGTGGCAGTTAAAAACTGAATTTTTCATAAAACATAATTTTACCGCTTCTGTGATTGGAATTTAAAAAATCCGAGAGACATGGTTAATATCAAGGAGTAAAATGTGGTTCAATGAGATGAAAATAATTTTTGGTGAATAGTAACTTTTCACTTTTATTTACCACGGTTAAAAGTAAATAGGGTAATTAAGGGTAAAAATTATATTAATATTACCCTAAAATATGTCCTAATTATATTGGACAAGTGTATCTAGACCAAAAACAACCTTAGGAATAAAATATTATCATTTAGGTACACCTGGATTATATTAGGACATTTATAATTATTTAATTCAAAGAAGGGTTAAAAGAGTTAAAATCAATGTTTATTTACTAAAACATTTGTAATATAGGGTTATACATAAGATAAATTCGATTTTAAATATTCAGAAGAAAGATAAAAAGATTTCCTACATAATTATATTTTATTTATAATTTTTAGAAATTAAATAATTTAATTTATTTATGACACAATGATGATGCAATAATTACCATAATAGTGAAAAATTAAACTAATTGATATTATAAATTCCCAAATAAATATAATTTGCGACTTTTTATGAATTAAACTAAATTTATAGGTTAATATGACATTTTAGGATTGAATTAAATAACGTTTTTCGAAGTAATCATTCTGTTATAATTTTTAAAAAAATCAATTATTGAGTAGTGTCAAAATTGACATAAAAGAGTTTTTAAAACAAATACTAGATTATTAATTGATATTAAATTCCTAAAAATCTAATGATCGGACAAGAGACTTATATCATGATAGGTGGGTCATTAATGGACCACTTGGGGGTCTCTTGGATGTATATAGTAAGTTTATTAACCATATAATATAAAAATACAAAGAGACATTGTAAAAGTGAAACTAATTAACTAAGAGTTAATACTTAAATATAAAGTTAATATAGTAACCAAAACCTATCTAAATTATATTGGTTGAGTGTTTTTCGACCCATAACCACCTTAACCTTTACAAAATTCACTTTTGAGCCATTAGAAACCGAATATGAATTTATTATAAAATAATATTTCTAGCTTTTCCAAAGGTTCCCCTCACCCCTCTTATAAAAGGGCACTCCCCCTTCCCATTATCTCACACCTTCAAAGCCTTTTGGCTGGGCCAAACTCTGCCCAAATACTCTCTCAACTTACCTCACATCATCTTATAGGACTTCCTTTAGTCATAAATCCAACCTAAGAGATCTTTTGATCAAATCAAAAGGAAGAACCCGAAGAAGAGGTAATGATTTCACCACCCTTTTCCAAGTTCCTTTCTTCTTCCACTTCTTCCTTATTTGTTATTACCATTATAAAATAATAAATCCAGTATCTTATATATACTGTGATGTTATTATAAATATGGTACAACAACATTCAGTATTCTATCCATCTTTGGAATAACATGTCACCATACGTGCATACGTACGACCTACCGTCTCCACGTCGTGGTGTAATTGTTATTCAATTAATTATTATTTGGATGGGTATAATAATGATGTGTAACTCATGTAAATAATAAATATAACATGATAATGATTCTGTATATATGATATAACATCCAATTATATATTATTTTAATATCAAAAGAATGATATTGTCGCTCGTGCGTACGTACGGACTACCGTCTCCACGAACGAGATAAGATTCATTCTCCATTGTATCCATTCATGTATAAATCTCATTTGATGATTAATAATAGTATCTAAGGACTTGATATCATTCTGTATATGATTAATATACAACCAATCCATGACAAACAAAACATACGTAACAAAACATATAAAATAAAACGAGTAAGTTAACACCCGAAACAACTATAATACTAAGATATTATTAAAAAATCAATGTTAAAAGATCATATATGATTTCATATTCTTGAATAATTTAATAACAATTATTTCACAATTATACAGGATGTTATCCTACCCCAACAAAGGAAAAGTACAAGGTAAGGTTTTATTTTGCAATCTCTTCATTATCCGAGGTTGTTTATACGTAATAATCTACTGGGATCTCTTTATCATCCACATCCATGTTTCTTAAAAATGTATTTCAAAACATTTTTACTATTTAAAATAATATGGGTTAAAGTAATTTATACCCTTGTTTGAATTTTTATAAGATTTTTATGAAGGAATCTTTCCGTCTTTTTCCAAACAAGGTGCTTTTTAACCTTTTCGAAAGAATTAAGGTAAGAATGTTTTTTAACTTATACGGCGGGTGCCGCTATTTTCCGCCGTTATAAAATCGTCGAAGCTTCCCTTACAGGCTTATAAGAATATTTTCAAAGAAAATGTTTTGTTTTATATGACTCTTAAATGATTTAAAAATAAAAAGAGATATTTCTCTAAAAAGAGTTTTGATTTCATTTATGTCAACATCCTTTGATGGATTTTAAGTTTATTTGAAACTGATTTATTATAAAACAAAACATCCATATTGTATTGAAGGTTTTGTGATATGTTTGACTATGGATATGTTATTTTTATACCCTTCATGGATTATGGTGAATGTATTGACATTTCGTATGCTAGTTTTAATACAAATGTTTATGTCATGTTTAAACATTTTCATATGGGAATGCATTGAACTTAATATGTGATGGGTGGATCCTGCTATAGATCCTCGATGCATCGGTAGGCCTCATGAGACAAACTAGTGTCTTGGCACAAGGCCTTGACAAAATATTATTTGTAGTCTTGGCACGAGGCCTTGGCTATGTGGTTATGATAGTCTGGTATTATGCATTCAATAATTATGAAAGTGGTTATTGATATTGCATGTGATTATCCGATTAGTAGAATATCCATGTGAATAAGTAAATGTAATTATTTCATTTTATTTCTTCCATGCTATTTTCAAGTTTAAAAGGCTTTTGTTTTAGTTATACAATTCCTTAATGTTTTATTCTTATTTATGAAAATTTCTGCTATATTGTCATCCTTACTGTGCATTTGAGCTCACCCCTTTTCTATGTTTTATTTTTCCCAGGATGTGAAGAAGTAAATTATAAATGACCTGCAGGGATATTATGAGGGGATAATAGTGTGGACTATGGAGACAATATGTTGTTGTAGTAGTTTTTCATTTTATGATGTAATGTAAAACTTTATGAATATATCTAGTGTTTCCAAGGCTACTAAACCAATCGGTCTTTCGAGATTTGATCTTTCTTGTGATCATGACAATGTTATGTAATAATGCACCGACTCTGGGTAACTAGGGTCAGGGCGTTACAGTTGGTATCAGAGGATGTTTAGTACAAACCTTGGAATCTAGATTTAGATAAACTCTGATTAGAGGACATAGACCTAAGATGGACTTTGAGGATTAGAATAGAAGAACTTCCTAGAATTTTGGTATTGTATAGATGTTGTGAGTTTTCCGAGCAATACATCCCAATCTGGATACGAGCACGTAGAGGCGGCTCTGACGCATATGTACCTAGGGGTAAAACCTGAAAACACCACTTTGAGCTAGACTCGAATGGGAACTAGTGCACGACAATAGGCCTTTCCGCACTCTTGGTTACGACACTTCCGGGGGGTATGCTTAGGATAACTCTCATTTTCTTTAAAAATCATTATGAAAGGTTTATGAGTATATACTTCCTCAAAGAAACCCGTTTTATGATTATGGATTATATCTATAAATAGTTCAATTTATGTTAAGTGTTTTATAATTATGGAATTATGTATTTTGATTCATAAACTGATCTAGTTTATGCCACTGTTTAGAAATGGTGACTAGTGGAAGAAATGGAATTCGTATCAGTGCACGCACTCCATGTAGGGATTTCCCTCCTGCTCAAGATAATTATAGTGGAGCTGGTGATGCAACTGGTGCCGATCAGCTAATCACCATACTGGGACAACTCACTCAGGTTATGAATAATAACCTTACCCGTATGGAGCACCCTGATCTGCAGCATGGAGGATCAATGTTAGATCGATTCATGAGGATAAAACCACCAACATTCAATGGGAGTACAAATCCCTTAGTAGCTGAGTAATGGATAAATTCCCTAGAGAAAATATTTCAGGCTTTGGGGAGTAGTGAAAGAGAAAAAGTTATCATGGTAGTTTACCACCTCACTGGAGATGCTGATCAATGGTGGTAATTGATTCAAAGCACGAAGGAGGATGATGAAGTATCAAATATGGAATGGAGGGAGTTCAAAGATCTGTTTTAAGAAAAATACTTTCCCCGTGACCATCAAGCAGATTTGGAAAGGCAATTTCTGAGTCTGAGACAAAAGGAGGATGAGAATGTCGCAAAGTATGAGGATAACTTTACAAGGATAGAAAGGTATGCTGGAGATTATATACGTAACCCAAGAAGTAATATTGATCGTTTCTTTGATGGGTTAAAACCATTTCTCTGTCGATCATTTGTCTCACAATCCTTCTCGTCTTACAAAGATATTGTCTCATGTGCTATCAAGACCAAAAAAGGAATTCTCTAAGTCTTGTGACTTTAAAGAAAAGAAAGAGAAGAAGAGATTTTCAGATCAATATGGGAATGGAAATAAGGGGAATAAGGGAATGGTTGAATATCCATCCTGTGGTAAATGTGGGAAGAAACACCCTGATACTTTCTTGAAGGGAATGGGTGTCTAATACAAGTGTGTTGAAAAAGGCCACCAAGCTCGTGATTGAAAAGGAAATAAGGAAGCTACCAATGTTCAGTGCTAAAATTTCAGGGAGATGGGACATTATGCAAATGAATGTCCTAAGCGTCAGGGAAACTTACCTCAGAAAAGGCCAAGGGATCAAGGCCAAGATTTTAATATCACTACTGCTGAGGTAGAAGCTCCAAAAGACATGGTGGCATGTAATCTAATGGTTTCGTCAAGTTTAGAAAATTCATTATTTGATTCTGGATCATCACATTGTTTCATATCTTCCCAGTTTTCTAAGAAAATTAGATATTTACAATTTGATTTAACAAGGGAGTTGTCAGTTAAAAATCCTAAGGGAAGTATCATTGCAATAATGTTTTGTGAATCAGTCCCCATTAGAGCACTTAAATGTTATTTATCCACTGATCTCATCGTCATACCTATGATTGAGTTTGATATAATCCTCGGTGTGGATTGGATTTCAGATTATGATGCGATGATTTATTGTAAGAAGAAGGAGGTTACAATTTTTGATGATGACGATAAGGAACACCTTATCTTTAGAGCAGAATTGTCACCACCTAATTCTTATCTAGATCCACCCCCAGTAGCTTAACTAAATTCAATTATTGGGGAGGAAGAGAATGAAATGACTGTGGGTGAGGAAATGAATTTTCAAATATAGGATCTACCTATTGTGAAAGAATATGTAGATATGTTTTCGAAAGATTTACCTGGACATCCTCCAGAACGAGAAGTTGAGTTTTCCGTTGATTTAATTCCTGGATCAAGACCTATATCGAAGACCCATTATAGAATGGCCATTGTAGAATTAGTTGAACTAAATAAAAAACTAGATGAATTGAGTAATAAGGGATTTATTCACCCTAGTGTTTCTCCATGGGGATCCCCTGTTCTTTTTGTTAAAAAGAAAGATGGATCTATGAGGTTATGTATCGACTACAGGGAGATCAATTCTATAACAATAAAGAACAAGTATCTCCTACCTCGCATTGATGATTTATTTAACAAACTACATGGAGCTCAATACTTTTCAAAGATTGACCTTCGATCTGGATACCATCAGTTGTGTGTAAAGAAGGAAGACATTCCGAAGACAACATTTTGAACCAGGTACGAGAATTACGAGTTTACTGTAATGCCTTTTAGATTGAATAATGCACCCTCTGTATTCATGGATATGATGAATAGAGTTTTCAAGGAATATCTCGATGAATTTGTGGTGGTATTTATTCATGATATCTTGGTATACTCTAAAAGCAACGAAGATCATGAAAGTCACTTGCGCATTATCCTAAAGACTCTGAGAGGACATGAATTATATGGGATGTTTAGCAAGTGTGAATTCTGGCTTCATGAGATTTTTTTCTTGTCTATATTGCCTCTAAAGATGGAATCTATGTTGATCCTTCTAAGACCAAGGCAATCCAAGAATGGCCATCACCTACGAGTATAACTGAGGTATGCAGTTTTATTGGTTTGGCAGGTTATTATTGACATTTCGTCCAGAATTTTGCCTGATTGGATAACCCATTAACGAAGCTCACATGTAAAGGGGTTAAATTTGTTTGGACAAAAGAGTGTGAAGAATGTTTAGAATAACTTAAGAGAATATTAGTCAGTGCTCCTATATTGACTCTACCATTGGGGAATGATGGGTTTGTTATTTATAGTGATGCATCGAAGAAAGGACTTGGTTGTTTCCTTATACAGAATGATAGGGTTATTGCCTATGCATCACGACAGTTGAAAATTCATGAGCAAAACTATCTTACTCATGATATCAAGTTAGCAGCTGTGATCTTTGCTTTGAAGATACGGAGGCACTACCTCTATGGTGAAAAATGTTGATTTATACTGATCACAAGAGTTTGAATTATATTTTCTCACAAAAATAACTCAACATGAGGCAAAGAAGATGGCTTGAATTACCCAAGGCTTATGATTACACGATACTCTACCACCCGGAGAAGGCAAACGAGGTGGCAGATGCTTTGAGCAGAAAAGACCATGGAGTTTTGAACAATATGAGAATTGAAAGGGATCCAATTTTCATGGGTCTAGTGAAGATGAACATGGGAATAACCAGGGAAGGTGAAACATCAATGCTTTTTCAAATGGTTTCCAAACCATCTTTACTAGAAAGGATTAAGAGTTCTCACACCGATGAAAGAAGAATTTCAAAAGAAGATTAAAGCTATGAATGATGGGAGATTGAGAGACTTTGTGTATGAAGATAGAATTTTGAAATTTGGGAAGAGGCTTTGTGTTCCCGATATACCAGATCTAAAAAGGGAATTGCTGGATGATGCTCATAGTTCTAATTTCTCTATACACCCTCGGAGCACCAAAATGTATAGAGATTTGAAGGAACATTTTTGGTGGGACAACATGAAGAGGTAGACTGCTGATTTTGTGTCAAGATGTATGGTTTGTCAAAAAGTGAAAGCTGGAAGGCAACAGCCTAGAGGAGTCATGCATCCTCTTCCCATACCAAAGTGGAAATGGGACAATATTACGATGGCCTTTGTCATAGGGCTACGAAAGACTCCTAGATGGAACGATGAAATACGGGTCATTGTTGATCGTCTTACCAAGTCAACACATTTTCTTGCTATAAGAGTAGATCTACCACTGGAACGTCAAGCAAGACTATATATTAATGAAGTTGTGAGACTTCATGGAGTAACCCTATCGATTGTTTCTGATCATGATCCTTGTTTTACTTCAAGATTCTGGAAAAGTCTTCAGAAAGCCTTGGATACTGAACTTCATTTGAGCACTGTCTACCACCCTCAAACAGATGGACAATTAGAACGAACTATTCAAACCTTAGAAGACATGTTGAGATCATGCTCACTTGACTTTTAGGGTATGTGGGATAAATATTTACCCCTGGTAGAATTTTCCTATAACAATAGCTTCCATTCGAGTATTCATATGGAACCATATGTAGAGTTATACGGAAAGATATGTCGCACACTAACCTTTTGGGATGACGTTGGTGAAAGAAAACTTATAGGCCCAGAACTGGTGGAGGAAACGATGGAAAAGGTGAAGGTAATCCAAAACCATTTCAAAACAGCTCAAAGTAGGCAGAAGAGCTATGATGATAATCGAAGGAAGGATTTGGAATATCAAGTCGGTGATCAAGTTTTCTTGAAGGTATCTCCATGGAAGGGAGTCATACATTTTTGTAAGAAAGGTAAATTGAGTCCCAGGTACATCGGACCTTTCGAAATTCTAGAACGAATTAGGGTTGTAGCTTACCGATTGGCAATGCCGCCATGTCTCTTCAATGTTCACGATGTGTTCCACATATCTCTATTGAAGAAATACATGCCTGACCCTACGTATGTACTCACCTATGAGGAATTAGAACTGGAACCCAATCTGTCTTATTGCGAAGAGCCTGTTAGGATTCTTGATACGAGAGAACAAGTACTGAGAAACCAGACGACTCGTCTGGTAACATTCTTGTGGAGAAACCATAAGATGGAAGAGGAAACGTGGGAACCCGAGGAACTTATTATGAAGAACCACCTCAGTCTATTCATGTAGTAGTATTCTAGAAATTTTTAGGACGAAATTATTTGAAGGAGGGGAGAATGTAACACCCCAAGCTTCTACGGTACGCTTCTCTTTGAATAATGTGATAGCGTGTGTTGTATGCAACATCAAGTTCTAACACACCACAACTAATCAAACTAGCCGTTATGAATAGTAATACCTAATTTTTGAGATTATATATATTTTATATTTCAAAATGGACTTCATTTCTGGATTCAGAATATCGAAATTATCCTAAGTTGAATTTTTGGTATTTTTTTGAGAACTTCCAATTTTTATGAATAGAGAAAGATACTTAAAAACAACTTTTTTAATCAAAATAATTTATAGTGATAAATTATATTATTTATTGGTTTTAAAGTATAATTAGAATATATTTCTACCATTTTATCAAATGGTTTCATTATAATTAATTTCACTTTGAAATTGGAAATAAACAATTGTCAATCTTTTGATATATATTGTTTCTTAAAAACACGCTATTTGTTGTAACAGCGGGAATTAATTATAAAATTAATTAATGCAACTTATATGTTTGGAATTTTTTAAAATAGGCATCATTTTTGAATTAGGAATATCAATTTTAGCTTAGGGTGAGATTTTGGCATTGTTCTGAAAAACGTCAATTTTTGATGAATAGTGAAACTACTAAGTGGTAGTTAAAAAACTGAATTTTTCATAAAACTGAATTTTACCGCTTCTGTGATTGGAATTTCGAAAATCCGAGAGACACGGTTAATATCAAGAAGTAAAATGTGGTTCAATGAGAAGAAAATAATTTTTGGTGAATAGTAACTTTTTACTTTTATTTACCACGGTTAAAAGTAAATAGGGTAATTAAGGGTAAAAATGATATTAATATTACCCTAACACATGTCCTAATTCTATTGGGAAAGTGTATCTTGACCAAAAACAACCTTAGGAATAAAATATTATCATTTAGGTCCACTTGGATTAGATTAGGACATTTATTATTTAATTCAAAGAAGAGTTAAAAGAGTTAAAATCAAAGTTTATTTACTAAAACATTTTTAATATAGGGTTATACGTAAGATAAATTCGATTGTAAATCTTCATTAGAAAGATAAAAATATTTAATACATAATGATATTTTATTTATAATTTTTAGACATTAAATAATCTAATTTATTTATGACACAATGATGATGCAGTAATTACCATAATAGTGAAAAATTAAAATAATTAATATTAAAAATACCCAAATAAATATAATTTTAGTCTTTTTATGAATTACACTAATTTTATAGATTAATATGACATGTTAGGATTGACTTAATTAACATTGTTCGAAGTAATCATTCTGTTATGATTTTAAAAAAAAATCAATTATTGAATAGTATCAAAATTGACATAAAAGAGTTTTTAAAACACATATTATATTATTAATTGATATTATTTTCCTAAAAATCTAAGGTTCTCCCAAGAGACTTATATCATGATATATGTATCATTAATGGACCACTTTGGGGTCTATTGGATGTATATATTAACTTTATTAACCATACAATATAAAAATATAAAGAGACATTGTAAAAGTGAAACTAATTAACTAAGAGTTAATACTTAACGATAAGGTTAATATAGTAACCCAAACCTGTCTAAATTTTATTGGTTGAGTGTTTTTTGACCCATCCACACCTTAAAATTTAATGAATCCACTTTGGAGCCATTATAAAACAAATATAAATTTATTATAAAATAATATTTCTAGCTTTTCCAAAGGTGCCCCTCACCCCTCTTATAAAAGGGAACTCCCCCTTCTCATTAACTCACACCTTAAAAGCCGTTTGGCTCGGCCAAACTCTGCCCAAATACTCTCTAAACTTCCCTCACTTAATCCTAGAGGCCTTCCTTTAGTCAGAAATCCAGCCTAAGATCCCTTTTGATCAAATCAAAAGGAAGAACCCGAAGAAGAGGTAATGATTTCACCACCCTTTTCCAAGTTCCTTTCTTCTTCCTCTTCTTCCTTCTTTGTTATTACCATTATAAAATAATAACTCCAGTATATTATATATACTGTGATGTTATTATAATAATGGTACAACCATATTCAGTATTCTATCCATCCTTTGAATAACATGTCACCATACGTGCGTACGTACGACTTACCGTCTCCACGTCGTGGTGTAATTGTTATTCAATAAATTATTATTTGGATGGGTATAATAATGATGTGTAACTCATGTAAATAATAAATATAACATGATAATGATTCTATATATATGATATATCATCCAATTATATATTATTTTAATATCAAAAAAATGATATTGTCGCTCGTGCGTACGTACGGACTACCATCTCCACGAACGCAATATGATTAATTCTCCATTGTATCCATTCAAGTATAATTCTCATTTTATGATTAATAATAGTATCTAAGGATTTTATATCATTCTGTATATGATTAAGATACAACCTATCCATGAAAAACACAGCTTACGTAAAAAAACATATAAAAGATAACGAGTAAGTTAAAACCCGAAACAATGATAATACTAAGATATTATTAACAAATCAATGTTAAAAGATCATATATGATATCATATTCTTGTATAATTTAATAACAATTATTTCACCATTATACAGGAGTTAAACCTACCCCAACCAAGGTAAAGTACAAGGTAAGGGTTTATTTCGCAATCTCTACATTATGCAAGGTTGTTTATACGTAATAATCTACTGAGATCTCTTTATCATCCACATCCATATTTCATAAAAATGTATTTCAAAACATTTTTACTATTTACAAGAATATGGGTTAAATACATTTATACCCTTGTTTTACTTTTTATAGGAGGTTTATGAAGGAATCTTTCCGTCTTTTTCCAAACAAGGTGCTTTTTAAACTTTTCGACATAATTAAGGTAAAAATGTTTTTTTAACTTGTACGGAGGGTGCGGCTATTTTCCGCCGTTATAAAGTCATTGAAGCTTCCTTTACAAGATTATAAGAATATTTTCAAAGAAGTTTTTTTTATATGACTCTTAAATGATTTCAAAATAAAAATATATATTTCTCTAAAAAGTGTTTTAATTTCATTTATGTCAACATCCTTTGATGAATTTTAAGCTTATTTGAAGCTGATTTATTATGAAAAAAAACTTCCATATTCTATTGAAGGTTTTGTGATATGTTTGACTATGGATATGTTATTTTTATACCCTTCATGGTTTGTGGTGAAAGTATTGACATTTCGTATCCTAGTTTTAATACGAATGTTTATGTTATGTTTAAACCTTTTCATATGGGAATGCATTGGACTTAATATGTGACGGGTGGAGCCCGCTATAGCTCCTCGATGCATCGGTAGGTCTAATGAGACAAACTAGTGTCTTGGCACAAGGCCTTGACAAAATATTATTTGTAGTCTTGGAACGAGGCCTTGGCTATGTGGTTATGATAGTCTGGCATTATGCATTCCATCATTATGAAAGTGGTTATTGATATTGCATATGATTATTCGATTAGTAGAATATCCATGTGAATAAGTAAGTGGTATTATTTCATTTTATTTTTTCCATACTATGTTCAAGTTTAAAAGGCTTTTGTTTTAGTTATATAGTGCCTTAAATGTTTATTCTTATTTATGAATGTTTCGGCTATATTGTTATCCTTACTGGGCATTTGAGCTCACCCCTTTTCTATGGTTTATTTTTCTCTGGATGTGAATAAGTAAATTATGAATGACCTGCAGGGATATTATGAGGGGATAATAGTGTGGACTATGGAGACAATATGTTTTTGTACTAGTTTTTCACTTTATAATGTAATGTAAAACTTTATGAATATATCTAGTGTTTCCAAGGCTACTAAACCAATCGGTCTTTCAAGATTTGATCTTTCTTGTGATCATGCTAATGTTATGTAATAATGCACTGACTCTGGGTAACTGGGGTCGGGGCGTTACAACTTTACATTATATCTAATCGGGATCTGAGGTTTACCTTGAAGTTATAGAGGAGTCTTCAGATTGCTCTAGAAGAAGATTTATGTTTCATCACTACTTATCATCCTCAGATAGATGGTCAGCCTGTGAGGATATTTGAAACTCTATGAGACATGTGGAAATCTTTCCCTATAGATTTCAATGGTTTTTGGGGTCAACCCCTTCCATTGGTGGAATTTATTTAGAATAATATATTTCACTCTAGTATTCTAATGAATCCTTATGAATCCCTCTATGGAAAGAAGTGCATAACTACAACTTGGTGGAATGAAGTTGGGGAATAAAGGTTATTAGGACCTGATCTAGTTGATGAGGTGGTAGAAAGGGTCATATATATTCAACAACACATAAGAGAAGATGAGAATCGGAAAAAATGTTTTGCTGAAAAGAGAATGAATGAACTAGAGTTTGAAGTTTGTGATAAAGTGTTCTTATGAATATCTCTCTATAAGGGAGTAGTGAGATTCTAAATGAAGGGAAAGTCGATCTTTAGGTATATCAGTCCTTTTTAGATTATGGATATTGTTTGGAAAGTTTCTTATTGATTTTATCTTCCACCAAATCTCTCTAATGTTCATGATGTGTTCCTTATATTTCTCCTATGAAATTACATACCTGATCCTTCACATGTACTCAGCTTAGAAGTCATACCACTAGAGCAAGATTTTTCTTATGAAGAACAACCAATTGAGATTTTGGATCATAG
The DNA here is from genome assembly GCA_963277665.1 of Viscum album. Classification (NCBI taxonomy): domain Eukaryota; kingdom Viridiplantae; phylum Streptophyta; class Magnoliopsida; order Santalales; family Viscaceae; genus Viscum; species Viscum album. The sequence goes on along the minus strand of OY728120.1, from coordinate 1,998,472,719 downwards.
TGAAAAGGTTCTATGAAAAATGACCACCTGCTTGCTTAATGTTTTATGGAGGAACCACTAATTAGAAGAAGATACATGGGAACTTGAGGATATTATGAGGGAGAGGTATCCTCATCAATTTTTTACCAAAAGAAGAATTTCTAGTGAGAAATTCATTTTAAGGGGGGTATAATGTAACCCTCGGATGTTTTCACGAAATATTTTCATTAAATATATTTTTCTTTTGTAACTTTCTTTACATGAAATTGTGAGTTCAAACAAGCCGCGAGATGCCCTTAATATAAAATTACCATTATATCCTAGATGTTAGGTTAGCGGGAATAATTATAACTAACTTATGAAAATGCATTATGAATTCTTTGGCTATCAATTATTTATGGAAAATATAAATCAATTAAATATTTCAATTTTTGAGTGAATTAATATTTTTAATGGAAATAATGAGGTATATATATTTGTTATATACATAATAAAATTATTTTTATGTCCATCCAATTGTTATTTTATTCATAGGGTATGAATAAAACATTATTTTATATATAATAAATTTTTTTAAAAGGGTAATTTTTTTAGACCATTGAATGGAGAAACCATTTTAAATTATGATTTTGACTCCATAATAATTTATATATGATAATATAAACATTTTATTTTGAAGTAAGATATAAAAATTTACTAGGGATAAATTTCTTATAGCTTTCATAATTTGATGAATAGTTAAAATATGATAAATTTTAATAAAAATCACACTTTTTCATTGAGGTAATTTATATTGTTAAATTATAATATTTAATGGTTTTTAATTATGAATAGAATATATTTTTACCATTTAATATAATTCATGTAATTACCATTACGTTTACGTTGAATTCATAGGTAAACAAATTTGAATCTATTGCAATGTTGTAACTTTTGAAACCCATTTTCTCATATCAACAATGGAAATAATTTTAAATCAATTACTAAAGATACTATGCTCCGAATATGGAAAAACGGATTCCCTTTTTGGAATAATAATATCCAAATTGTGTGAATAGGTATCTTTTATTTTTGGACATTATGAATAGTAACTTTTTGTGATTATTTTTATTTACCATGGTAAAAAGGTAAATTTGGTAAATAAGGCTAAAAATAAAAATAATTTAATAGTAAAAAACTATAAAAAATGTGTTTTAATTCTATTTTATGATATATTTCTGACCTTGGGAATGCTTGGGATGATTTTGGGACACCATGGATTAACATGGATTTGAAAATGAAATATTAAAAAGTTAATTTATAGTAAAGATAATTATAGTATAAACCTATATCATTCACTAAATTGATTTTAATATTGGTTAATATAACTGATATCTATGCCTATAAATAGTCACTAGAAAGATAAAAAGATTTACTATAATGTACTGGAAATTCCGTATAATAATTTTTAATTATATGGAGTTATTATGAGACCCCGAAATCTGACGACGGGAAATTCCGAGGCCCGGAGTGCCCGGAATGATCCGTTGAAGTTTTTGTTATGATTAAATTAGCGCACGTATGTATTTTCCCAGAAAAACTATAATAAATCTTAAACTGATTCCCGAATTAAAAATCTGAGGGCACCATTGAGTTTAGAATGGCGGGTTTTCCCTAGGTGCGACTTAAGTTTGGCCTGCACGGGCCTCCTGTGAGAAAACCCAAAAATGGCATAATCATAAATAAAATAAATAAATAAATAATTTTATTTTTATAATTCTTATAATGCACAAAAACTAACTCAGATTGAATGTATGATACGACCGCTAAACTCTTTAGGATATGCCTTATTTAGGAAGATACTAACTTTGTCTGGCGGGGCCCCTGCAATAAATGTTAGTTTTTGTCCATAAATAAAATAATTAAGTGAAAATTATTTTATTGTAAAATCCATAACATTTAAACAGTAACTCAGATTGAAAATATGAGAGTACCGTTGGGTACATTGTGGCATTTTTCACATAGGCAGAGACTAACCTCATCCAGCGTAGGTCAAGGGTTATTGATAATAATTTTCCGAACTATTTTTCGAGTACATTCAATAAACACATAAGCAGAATTTTCTATCTTTTGAACTTGTGCTCGGATTAAAAATTTGAAGACACATTTGAACTCACAGCATTGGGATACTCTTAAGGGAGGTTTAATCTCGACATTAGTGGGTTGAGAGAATATGTTGGTTTTTGCATTTTTCATGGAGGATTAAATAATATAAATATATTTTATTTTTAATATCCTCCCACCTCTCCTTTTATATTCATGGTTGTGGGACCCACCCTAACTCACCATTAATGTGAGGAAACCCTTGGAATTGTCCCATATTAATAAGCCAACAATTAATTGATCTACTAATTAATTATGTCGCTCATCACCTCTTTTTTGGGGGGATTGTTGGAAAAGGGGAGCTTTTGGGGAGATCCTTTGGGAGAGCCTCTGGGAAAGATTTTGGGAGATGTTGATTGGTGTAAGAAAATCCTCCAACAAGGAAAGCCCTCCGGATCAAGAACGAGGACGACACACGAGATTAGATTAGGAGGGTGGTGCAGGAGAAACAAACCTCAACATCTTCATCTCCTTCCTCGCGACATCTCCAACGAACATCTAGGTAGGGGTTTTATTTTGAAGTATGATAAATATATGTTTCTTGATTCCACAAATTATTGATTCTCAATGATGATGGAAGAAACATGTCCATCGATCCACACATATACCATTATATTTTTTTTCATTCTTCGTGCATTCTTCAACACCTAATATTTATTGATGCTGGAAACATAGAGTTTTACTGAGCGCGATATATGGATGTGAAGCCCTCGACTCAAGGATCAAAAATATGCATTCGTTTAATTTTTCAGGCATGGAATGAAGCTGGAATGGCTTGCAAAAGGAGGCGGCCAAATATTTATTGGCATTGGAAATGCAATTTTCTGTTGAGTGCGACATATGGATGCGGGGCCCTCGACCCGAGGATCGCGAATATGCGATCATTTTATTTTTCAGGATTAGAATGAAGATGTAGTGGGCTGCGGAAGGAGAAACATGATGGTTTGATTCCAGTGAGTCTTCAGGGTGCGGCTTCGAGCGAGGTAGACGATGTGATGTGCTACGGCTGGGCGAGCAGGATGTCAAGATGGTGGAAGGCCGATGGGGTGCGGGTCCCGAGCAATGCAGTGGCCAAGCGGATAGCGGGGTGTGGTTTTCCTATGGACATACATAGTGGTGAGAGAAGGGCCATGTTCATTATAGTATAAGCGTGATCGATGACTGGGAGTTGAGAGTTTACATTTCTAAGTGTGTGCAATAGGGATTGAAGCTGGAAAAAAATCTTGAAAGTGGTTAATTGAAGAGATAAAGTGTTCACAAAAGATAACTTATAATTATATATCAATTAAAGATGAAATCCGTTGAATAAGGGGATGAGAACCCAATTGGAGAGGTGTGGTTTTGTGTGTGGAATGTTAGAATTGAATTAAATGAATTGTAAATAATAATAATAATAATATAATAATGATATTATTATTTTTGGTTGTAAAAAAATATTTTGTCCGTAACTTATCCGTGTAACCTCAGTTTCAAGAACCGTCAATTGCAGTGTTACCCTAACTTCGAAATGTAAATTATGAGTCCAATATTTCATGTATTTTTCAGGTTTTGGGATCGGTTACCTGGAATGCTCCAATAATATTAATATATAACTATTATTAAATCTTTGACCCTCTATAACTCATGTGTGTGACGTCTGATTGACTTACTGTCTGCGGCACCAGAAACCTTGGATCAAGAGAGTCCTTTTGGTATACCCCACTTGAGTTTTGGATAGTGTTTGGGTATGGATGGGCTAGATCGAACAAAAATCTAACCTTGCCCTTGGGACTAAAAAGCCAATAATTTACAGACCGGACATCCGATTGATGCACCGTCTGTTGTGTTGAGACCCATTTTACAAGGTCATCCTTTGGGATACTTCTTTGAGGGACATTGTGGTAGTTGTAGTATCCACCTGTGGCTTGAGAAGTGGATCCTATTAGAATCAAGCAAGCTTAGTGCAGGTACCCTGTAGCTGGATATAACATGAAAAATTGATCCTTCATGGGTCTGTGCTCAAGGATCCCACATGGATCCACTATAGGAATACATGTGGGACTACTCTGGGATCCTATGTGGGTCTTCTATACTAGTATCCTATGTGGGTCTGATGATGTACTAGGATCATGTGTGGGTCTTCTATACTAATATCATGTGTGGGTCTCATGATGTACTATGATCCTGTGTGGGTCTGCTGTACTAGGATCTTGTGTGTGTCTGACGATGTAATAGGATCCTGTGTGGGTGTGCTGTACTAGGATCGTATGTGGTTCTGATGATGTACTAGGATCCTGTGTGGGTCTGATGATTTAGGATCCTGCGTGGGTCTGCCTCTTAATAGAGTATGTTGATCCAGTTGTTACATCTAATCATCTCTACTACTGTACCTAAGTTATAACTGGCGTGAGGTGAGTCCTTACCTTTATGGTGATACCTTTGTGGTATTATTATATGTGGCATACCTGTGTGGTACTTTCCTTCACGGTGATACCTTTGTGGTATTCTTCGGTGTGGCGTACCTATGTGGTACTTACCTTCATAGTGATACCTTTGTGGTATTCCTCTATGTGGTGTACCTGTGTGGTACTTTCCTTCGAGGTGATACATTGGTGGTATTCTTCTGTGGGGTGTACCTGTGTGGTACATACCTTTTTGGTGATAACTTTGTGGTATTCTTCAGTGTGGCATACCTATGTGGTACTTTACATCATGCAGAAACCTTTGTGGTATTCTTCTATGTGGAATTACCTTTGTGGTACTTACCTTTGTGGTGTTACCTTCGCGGTATTCGTTCCTTTGTGGAATTTATTGACCCTTGGGATACGGATTTGGGCCTTGTGTTTCCTCATGAATTAGTTGGTTATACTTGATAAATTAGGTATATGTATGGTAATATACATAAGTAGGGTTGACAGTTTTTTTATGCTTTGTGATTTATCCTTTTTGAATTTTGTGAGACCTTTGAGGGTCTCGAGGTCCCTAAAGAGTATCGTTATACTCACCCCCGCACGGGCTATGCCCGCACCTTGTTGTGTTTGTTATAGATGATGGACAACGGTGACTGGGGACGAGAGTACTAGGAATGGAGGTAGCTCTATGGTGGACCTTACACGAGGCATACCACATAGAAAACTGTTAGAGAGTTGTACCTACCCATCAGGTAGGATCCTTGGCGGGTTTTCATAGGAGTTGTTCAGTTTACTGGTAATTTCCAGTTTTCTTGTACTTTCCAGTTGGGCTTGTATTCTGGCCCCTTTTAATTACTGTACACACTCCTTTTACCATTTATTTTTCTTCTATTCATATCATGTTGTGTGCTTGGTTGTGTGAGTTACAGGTTATAAAGGAAATTTCTTCCCAGTTTTAGGGGATACGCCTTCTATGCTAGTCACTAGCCCCTGGCCTATGGAAGGAGGGCTTGGGGTAGTCATGGAATGAGCCCCGAGGGATGGGTCATGACACATTAGTATCAGAGGAGTCAGTTCAACCATATAACATTGGTCTCTGATCTTTTTAACTACAATAGTGTTAAGTATAGTGAGTGTGGTTATCAGTTTAGGGAATCTAGTGTTGGTGGGGCGAAGGACGTATCCTTACACCAGGACCCTGACTTCTGATTTCTGACTCAGTGCATGAAAGAAGTAATTGCATGTGTGTTTTGAAATGTTTTCTTTGGTTTCTTGAGTCAGCTCACCTGGTATATCTAAATGACCATGGCGCACCTATTCTTTATCAGGATGCCGATGCATAGAAAACTAGCTAGGATTCCCGAGAGAGTACATTATGACGGCCCAACGAGCGACGAGGCTATGGTGCATGGACTTCTTACTATGTTGGCACATTAGGATGGTGTAACATCTACACCAAAACCTGTTGGGTAGCAGATACCAACAATCACACTGGTGGATGATGCACGCCGACTGAGCATGTTGCATGAGTTCCACCTGTAGAGGCCTCTCAGTTTTTCAGGCAAGGCAGTTTCCCAAGCGGCTGATAACTGGCTTCAGGAGGTGGTAGAGAGTTTTATAGAGCTTCTACAGATTCAGTAGGATAACATGTGAGTAGATGAGTATTTATCAAGGCATACTGACCATTCCTGGTACTCGATGAATAGGATACGATCAGTGCTTCGGGGCACAGACATTCGGGTGCAGTGTGTTTAAGGGCGTCCAAGACAACACTATTCCTTTTTTCATTCCTACTTATGTTGGGGTGCTGTAGAGTACCTTCGAGGTTGAATTTTCTTTGGCTGAGAAGATACAACCAGCAAATGTTGGTAGTGGGAAAACATGAAACATGCACCAGTCTCAGAGACTTGGGCGTGTAAAAATGTTTCAGGAAGAAGACATGTTAGGGATAGATAAATCTGTAGGGCTGAAGATGTGGAAATAGAGATAGAGAGTAGCATGTGGTGGTGTACATTTGGACATGTTACAACCACCCCCTATGTAGTACTCACTAGGCTCAGGGAGCTAGATGGCAAGGGAAGGGAGTAGCTGTTTGTAGTCAAGGAGTGGGACCTAAGGGCTCTAGGAATGACTCGAGTTATGGTATGTGTCTACTACTAGATTCCATATCAATAGACATAGGTACCAATCATTCCTTCTTTCCACGATTCATGTTTAATGCCTAGAGTTTTCGGTTAAGTCGTTCACTTGACCCTCACATCTAGAGATACCTTTGAGAGGAGACTCAATAATCACACTTACGCCGATGGTGGGATCTAACCCTTTAGGTGAGAGTTTCTATTGGAATCTTTTTATGGTAACATCGAGGCCTTACGATGTTATATTTGGTATGGACTGGACATCCACAGTTTGTACTCATATTGAATGTCTTAGGAAAAAAGGTTGTGGTTTCTCTACAACATTGGAATGGGGTATTCCTTGGTGGGTGAAAAGGAATCTCTAGCAGTACAGGATGGACTCATGCATATAAGGGTGCAACCGATCACTCATGAGTTGGCGAGACATACCATTGTGGCAGAAGGAGTTTTGAGTTTTCAGTTCGATACAGGAGCGACAAAGCATGGGGACATCCTTTCAAAAGATGTTTCTAGGATTACCTTCCCAAAGGGATAGGGATGTGTTCTTTGGCTAGGTACTAATGGGGATTTGTACCCGACTTCCCCAGGGTAGTGGCACCATTGTCAGCTTTAAAAAAAACGGGGAGCCTTTCTTATGGATAGAGAAGTGTCATCAGAGCTTTCTGGATCTAAGAAAGAGACTGAAAAGCTACCCCTGACCTAGAGTTAGTAGGAGTGGTCTTTGTGCTGAAGGTGTGGTGGATTTACTATATAGGCGAACGTTTTACAGTCTACTCAGACCACAAGAGTAACAGGTATATCTTCTCTCCATAGGACCTGAACCTGAGAAAAACGAAATTGGCTCGAGTTCCTCTAGGACTATGAAATTGAGATAGTCAATACTCCTGGGAAGGGGAACGTTGTAGCAGATGCACCCAATAGGAGATCTGGTATACAGCTACTATGTGAGGCGATGGAGCAGCTGGCTGCTTTACAGATATCCTTTGTAGACCGATATGGAGAAGTTTTTATTCAGACTCTCATAGTCACTACCCCACTTATTCAATGAGTTAGGGAGGCACAATGTGGGTACACTGACTACAAGGCTTGACAAGTTCAGATATCCTTAGGGAAGGCACCTGATGGATTTTCTAAATGTGGGAAGTACATCGACCTCTTCAGAGGACGTAACATGGTACCAGGACCTTCAGCATCAGTACTGGTGGCCAGGGATAAAGAAAGTAGTGGCAGATTTTGTGTCACGATGCCTCAGTTATTAGAAAGTGAAAACAGATCAGAGCCCGCAAAATTCTAATACTCATAGGAGATGAAGACCTTTGGTGTTCGTGGATGGTGACAACGTCTTTCTATGGGTCTCACCTCGATGAGGTTTAAAGAGATTTTTCTAGGGTGGAATGTTATCTCCCTGGTTCATTGGACCCTTCCAGGTCCTCAGTAGAGTTGGGGAGCTGGCTTACAGCCTAGAACTTTCCCCTCAGTTGCACCAGGTGCATGACATCTTCCATGTATTCTAGCTAATGAGATATGTGCACGACCCATCTCACGTCATCGACCATGGTGAGTTGGAAATCAAGGATGAGGTGACGTTTTCAGAGGTTCCTATGTAGACTGAGGATCAACAAGAGAGAGTCATTTTGTGGGTGATCTATACCTTTGGTGCATGTGCGTTGGCATCATGGGAACCTCCATGAGAGCACATGGGAGCGGGATGCTCAAATTCGTGCTCAGTACTCCCACTTGTTTTCCTAGTTTTGGTAATGTGGATTTTGAGGATGTAAATCTATAAGGTGGGGAGAATGTAATGTCCCATAAATTCCTTATAATTTTTTTAATTATATGTAATTATTACGAGACCACAAAATATGATGGTGTGTGATTCTGATTCTTGGAGTGCCCGGAATGATCCGTCAAAGTTTTTGTTACATTTAAATTAGTGCTCGTTACCAGTTTTCTAGAAAATGTGGAATAACTATTAAACGGTAGTCCGGATCCGGAATCTGAGGGCACTGTTGCGTTTATATTGGTTACTTTACCCTAGGAGTGACTTAAGTTTGGTCGGCATAGGCCTCCTGTGAGAAAACCCAAAAATGGAATAATCTAAAATATAATAATTAAAGAAATTATTTCATTTTTCAAATGCTTATAACTCACAAACGGTAACTCGGATTGAAAATAATAGAATACCACTGAACTCATGAGGGTATGATAGATTTAGGCTGATACTATCCTTGGCTAGTAGGGGCACTAGTGAGTTTTACTTTTTGACCATAAATAAAATAATTAAGTGAAAATTATTTTATTGTAAAATCCATAACATTTATGCAGTAACTCAGATTGAAAATCAGAGTGTACAGTTCAGTTATTTGTGGTGTTTTTCACCTAGGCAGATCCTAACCTCAACAAGTGGGGGTCAAGGGTAAATAATAATAATTTCCAGAACTTTTTTTGGGTACGTTCATTAAATGCATGAGCGGAATTTTCTAACTTTTTAACCAGTGCTCAGATTAAAAATCCGAAGACACCACTGAACTCGCAGCATTGGGATTCACTTAAGGGAGATTTAACCTCGATAGTAGTGGGTTGAGAGTATATGTTGGTTTTTTCATTTTTCATGGAGGTTTAAACAAAATAAATATATTTTATTTTAAATAACCTCCCACATCTCCGTTTAAATTCTTGGTAGTGGGGACCACCCAAACTCACCTTTAATGTGAGGAAAGCTTTGGAATTCTCCCAGGTTAAGGACCCAACAATTAATTGATCTAATAATGAATTAAGTGGATCCTCACCTCTTAGTTGGGGGGATCATTTGCAAAGGGGAGATTTTGGGGAGAGCTTTTGGGAGAACCTTTGGGAAAGATTTTGGGAGATTTTGGTTGGTGGAAGAACATCCTCCAATGAAGAAAATCCTTTGGATCATGAACGAGGATGACACGCGAGGTCGGATCAGGAGCATGGTGTCAGAACAACTAAATTTGAAGTCTTCATCTCCTTCCTTGTGACATATCCAATGAACATCAAGGTAGGGGGTTTATTTTGAAGTATGATAAATATATATTTGTTGATTCCCCATATTCTGTATTATCAATGATGATGTCCAAACAAACATGGCCACCGATCCGCACATATTCCATGATATTTTTACTTCATTATTCGTGCCTTCTTCATGAGTTCTTCAACGTCTAATTTTTTTTTTGCACTAGAAACACTTAGTTTTGTTGATCGCGATATATGGATGTGAAGCCCCCGACATAAGGATCACAAATATGCGATTGTTTAATTTTTTGGGCTTGGAACGAAGTAGCAATGTTTTACGGAAGGAGGAGGAAAAATATTTATTAGCCTTGGAAACACAATTTTCTATTGAGAGCGACATATAGACACGGAGCCGTTGACCTGAGGATCGTGAATATGTGATAAATTTATTGTTCGGGTTTAGACTGAAGATGCAGTGGGCCGCAGAAGGGGAAACATGATGGTGAGATTCTTGCGAGTCTTCAGGGCAAGTCTCCAGGAGAGGTAGACAGTGTGACGTGCTACGGCGGGGCAAGTGGTAGGCCGGGATGGCGGCAGGCCGAAGGGGTGCGGCTCTCGAGCAGTGCAGTGGGTAGGCAGACAAAAGGGTCTATGTTTTCTGCTACGTGTATAGGGTGGTGCGATATGGGCCATGTTCATTGTAGCAGAAGCATGATCGACGGCTGGGAGTTGAGAGTTTACATTGCTGAGCGTGTGCAGCAGGGCTTGAAGCTGGAGAAAAATTGTGAATGAGGTTAATTGAAGAGAGAAAGTTTTGAAAAAAGATAAGTTAAAATTTTAATGCAATTAAAGATGAAATTCGTTGAATAAGAGGATGCACATAAAATTTTAGAGGTGGGGGTTTATGCGTGGAATGTGATAATTGAAGTAAATGAGTTATAAATATTAATAATAATGTGATAATGATATTATTATTTTGGGTTATAAAACAATATTTAGTCCATAACATATCCACGCAACCTCGGTTTGATGAACTTTCAGCGGTAGTGTGACCCTGACTTCAAAAGGTAAATTATGAGTCCAATATGGGATTTCTTTTTCAGGTTTTTGGATCGGGTACCCAAAACGCTAAAATAATAATAATATATGATTATTTTTTAATCTTCGATCCTCCATAACTCTTACATGTGACGTCTAATTGTCTTACCATATGCGGCATTGAAAACCTTGGATCGAGACGGTCCTTTTGGTATACCCCACTTGGGTTTTGGATAGAGTTGGGGTATGACCTGGTAGGATCGAACCTGAATCCAACCGGGCCCTTGGTACTAAATGACCAATAACTTACTGACTGGGTGTCTGATTGACGCACCATCTGTCGTGTTGAGACCCATTTTACATGGAAGTACTTTTGGATACTTCTTTATGGGACTTCGTGGAAGTTTGGGTATAGATATGTGGCTTGAGGTGCAGATTCTCCCAGAATCAGGCGAGCTTACTGCAAGAATCTTGTAGCTGGCAGCAACATGAGAAAGGGATCCATTGTGGGTATGTGCTCAAGGATCCCACATGGATCCACTCTAGGAATCCATGTGGGAGTACTCAAGTATCATGTGTGGGTATGATGTACTAGGATCCTATGTGTGTCTGATGATATACTAGGATCTTGTGTGGGTCTGCTGTACTTGGATCCTGTGTGGGTCTAAAGATGTACTAGGATCCAGTGTGGGTATTCTCTACTAGGATCCTGTGTGGGTTTGATGATGTTCTAGGATCATGTGTGGGTCTACTGTACTAGGATCCTATGTGGGTCTGAAGATGTACTAGGATCCTATGTGGGTCTGATGATTTAGGATCCTACATGCGTAATCCTCTTAATTGAGTAAGATGTTTCAATAGTTATATCTAATCATCTCTACTATTGTACCTAAGTTATACCAGGTGTGAGTTGAGTCCTTACCTTCATGGTGATACCTTTGTGGTATTATTATGTGTGGTACTTTCCTTCATTTTGATACCTTTGTGGTATTATTCTATGTGGTATACGTGTGTTATACTTACCTTCGTGGTGATACCTTTGTGGTATTCGTTTGTGTGGCGCACCTATGTGGTACTTTCCATTGAGGTGATACCTTGGTGGTATTCTTCTGCATGGAATACCTGTGTGTTAATTACCTTCATGGTGATAACTTTGTGGTATTCTTCTGTGTGGAGTACCTATGTGGTACTATCCTTCATGGTGAAACCTTTTTGGTATACTTCTGTGTGGCGTTACCTTTGTGGTACTTACCTTTGTGGTGTTACCTTCGTGGTATTCCTACCTTTGTGGAACAGTTGAGCCTTGGGCTATGGATTTGAGCCTTGTGTTTCCTCATTAATGAGATGGGTATACTTGATAACTTAGGTATATGTATAGGATATACCTTAGTAGGGTTGAAAGTTTTTTTTATGCTTTGTGGTTTATCCTTTGTGGATTTTGTGAAACCTTTGAGGGTCTCGGGGTCCCTACTGAGTATCATTATACTCACCCCTAGATGGGCTACACCCGCACCTTGTTGTGTTTGGTGCAGATGACAGACATAGTTAACTAAGGATGAGAGTACCAGGACTGTAGGTAGCTTAGAGGTGGACCTTAGACGAGGCATACCGCAAAGACGACTGTTCGAGAGCTGTACCTACCATTCAGGTAGGATCCTTGGCAGGTGTTCGCAGGAGCTATTCAGTTTACTTGTACTTTCCATTTTTCATGTACTTATCAGTTGGGCTTGTATTGTGGCACCTTTTACTTACTATACACACTCTTTTTTACTATTCAGTTTACTTGTGTTTGTTTCTTGCTATGTGCTTGCTTGCGTTAGTTATAGGTTATAAAGGCAATGCCATCCCTATTTTAGTGAATACGCCTTCTATGCTAGTCGCCAGCCCTTAGACAATGAAAGGTGGGCTTGGGGTAGTCACGACATGGGCCCTGGGGGACGGGTCATGAAATTTACTACATTATGGTATTTTATATATAATTTTTAGACATCAGATAAATATATTTATCTATGACAGAATTATGACATAGTGATTACTGACTTAACGAATCATTCAAATAAATGAATTTATAAATATTAAAATAAATTTAATTTGGAAATTTTGATGACGTGAATGAAATTTTGGTATAACATTGAAATATTAGGGATTATTTAACACCAATGGTTTGAAGGAATGAGGTTGTTATGATTTTTTTTAAAAACGTCATGTATGAATAGTGTCCAAGATTGACATAATTCATAGCATAAAACATAAACTATTTTATTTAATTGTATTAAATTACTATAAATAATATATTCATCAAAATGGTTAACATAAGTCCATATATGTCATAAATTACTTTTTTTGGTCGTTTTACATGATATGGTAATTAAATGAACCCACAATGTGTAAATAACATGATATCAAAGTAAGGTTAAAACGGGTAAAATAAGTGTGAAACCAAAAAGATAAGGATACAAAATATATTCAAAACTTTTCTAAAAATTATTTAATGACGGGTGTTAGAACCAAAATCATATTATATTTGTATTAAATATGTTTTGGACGATTTTTAATCAAAAATAAATTTATAATAAATTAATATTTTGAGAGTTTCCTAAACTTCCCATCTCCTCTCTTATTAAAGGGAACATATTCATTCTCCTCTTCACTACATTATGAGCCATCAAGATGGAAAAAACATGGTAAATTTCTCTTATCAACTTCCCTAATTAATTGATAGAGGTTCTTATATTCTCAAAAGGCTCAATATTGTTCCCTTAGTGTAAATTTAAAGGAGGCACGTCAAGTAAGAGGCAATCTCTTTTACCGATTCTTTCAAATTTAATTCTTCTTCTACATCCTATTCTTTTGTTTTTTAATTCTAAAGTAATAAAATAAGTATAAAAAATATAATTATATGTTATTATTAATATGAAAAAAACATATTTCACCTCCAATCCATCCTATAAAAAATGAAATCACCACGCATTTGTAAGTACGACTTACTCTTTCTACACCGTGGCGTAATCTATTTTCCATCAACACCTTACAAGGATGGGTATAATGGTGGAAATAATAAATATATATTATTATTCTAACATGATACTAATTCTTATATATTATACATCATCCACTTTAAAACCATTCAACAATTATAGGAACGATATTGTCGATCATGCGTACATACAACTTAACATCTCCACGGTGCAATGTGATTTGTTCTACATAATCATCATTAAATCATGACTAAATAAATGAATTGAATGAATAAATATGATATATATTATATTAATACCAGGATTTAAATCATATAAATATAACCTAAAAATATGAAGAAGGACTTATCCGAAAAAACATGCGTAAGAACATGAAGCAATTACTACCCGAATAACGAGTCACAATGAAATGTTACTAACAAACGGATGAAAACATGAAAATAATTTTTATCATGAAAATTATTATGATTCTAGAATATTTTAGTTACAATAATTAAATCATCATATAAGAGTTTATGATATATACCAAGGATATCAAACATAAGGTAATGGGTAACATTACCAATCTTGTTTTATTCGAGATTGTTTATTCGTAAGTATCTACTAGGGATATATTTATCAGCCATGTCCATGTTTTTAAAAAAATATTATAACAAAATGTTTAATATTATTCTATTTATTCTTAATTTCATTTTGACCCATTTTGACTTTAACTCCATCATTTGGAATGAATCATTCTTGTGTTTACCATATGAGGTACTTTTTAACTTTTCCAGTAAAAGTACAAGGAGAATGTTTCTTTTAAAAAACATTGAATGAATGGGGTTTTACATATTCATAATGCCTCATTTCCATGAATATTCCTCTACAAATTTACCAGTGTATTTTTTTTAATAATTTATTTCTTTTAAAATTTCACCACATATTGAGAAAAGAAATCATTTTTGAAGAAGAAATGATATTTTTTTCAAGAATAAAGCTCAAGTGTTTTATCAAAATTATTTCCATCTATGATTGCATATGGTTATATTTAAATACATGTAATTAATATGATATTATTGTCTTTATTATGGAATGTTATTGTGAAATCCATTTGTTTTATATCAATTATGATAAAATTATGTTTAAGAAACCCATTTGATTTCGTGGGTTATGCTACGGTGAATGTTTTTATGTATGTGTGACACACAAAAGAATGGTGTCATTATGTGATGCGTGGGAACTATATCTCACACCAATGAATTAGGTATATATTTACATCTCATGAGATAGACATGTTTGGAATCAAAAGTAAATCTGATTCAGTGATACATGGATGAAACGAGGAGTGAACTCAGTTCAGTAACGGACATTGTCCGCTATGATGGTGTCAGCAATGATCCTTGACTAATATGAAATGATTTTCTAGGATTATTTTTGTTTGAAAAAAAATTTCAGGTCTTATGTTATGACTATTGGGATTACATTTCACTTTTTTGATTTTTCCCATGACGTGATATTGTGATCTTTTATATTCAAGATATGATTATCAAATGTTATGTTCATATGAATATGATATCATTAATATTTACTTTGTTTAGACTTACTTATCATTTGTTCTCACCATTTTATATGTTTCTTTTCCTCAGGACAAGAAGAAGGGTATTAAGTATGATATACGAAAAAAGAGTCTAGTTATGACAAAAAATGGGAGACAATATAGATGTTTTATGAACCAGTTATTTATTTTTCCCAATTACTAATGACACTATACCTATATGATCCTGACATGGTTTTTTTATATATTTTAATAAATATAATTCATTTCAGATGTAACAACAATGTATGTAAATAATGGGACGTTATAATGTCATCAAACGCCACCAAAGGAAGTACGACTTGGTTTAATGGTAGATTATTTCCAAAAACATTAATTGGGATGTATTTATATAGATTGGATTGAATAATTTCTCATTTATTGTTCTCATAATTAAATCAACCTCTATATTTTTATGTGGTGTTTGAATAGTTTTACTAATCATGCATGATATGAGTGAATGTTTAAAACAACAATAATGTATTAAATTCTCTAATATTTAATTAATAACTAGTATACCTATTACCACATTATTTTTGGCCTACACCTTATATGTAGTGTTAGAAAATTACCTAATTTTTTTCCTTGGAGGTTCTTGTTTTTTATTGCTTGCAACAACCCTCATCTTACAGAAGTGGTTCACATAATGCCCATGTACCATGCAGTTGAAATATTTAATTACAGATTAAGTACTGATATGAACCTTCATTTATTCATCCATCTTAGTGGGATTATTCATATCCCATTATACATTATTATCATGATTCCCATATCTTCTAAAATTGAAGTATCTCCTAGTTCCCTTTAAATAGTCCATAGGATTCTTCTTCCCGTAACTTTGGCACATGGGATGCTGTATTTTCATTCTATCAAGGGATTTATCTATTGATCCTCACATAATAAAATCCATTTTCATATTTTTATCTTCTATCCCATGGGACTACGAAGAGTCTCTGATCTCCAAATCATCATTAAGGGAATAATAGAAAATTTCATCATAGTTATCAATGTGTCTAATAACCAACCATTTTTTTAAACTCCTCTTTAGTATACTAAAGAAGAAGTACATATTTATTTTAATGTTCATGAAATATCTTGATGTGTATCATGAAATCCTTGAAAAAATTACCCTATATTCCACGAAGGACTCATCATCATTTTTCTTTAGCCCATGGAAGCCCCTTTCAATTATATGATAGATAGCTCTGGGAAAATATATCTTGAAAACCATTTTCTTCAATGCATCCCAGTCCATGGAATCAATTTCCTCCATGAACATCATATTAATGATCATTTTCCACAAATGATCATATTCAACATAAAAAATATAGAACAACATCAAAAAATTCTATTTTTATATGCTGTAGAGGATATGATAACTTCCCAATATATTTAATCCATTATTATACGTTGAGGGGATCAGGAGATCCACTAAATATAGTTGGCCTTTGATTTATAAGGATTCAACTTAAAATTTCTATTTATTAGGTGAATAAGGGAGTTTAACCGTATTCAAGTTTTTATTAATAACATGAGCCAGTTGATCATGTACCTTTATGAACTATTGAGCTCTCGTTCCCTTGAAAATTGGTATTTCATTTCTGAAATTGTCACATTGCATATTGTAGTTATTTTTTTCATGAGTTCCCATATATCCAGTCATTGAATAACAAAAATGATTTAAAATTTGGGGGCATGGATACATAGATATTGAACATATAAAAAGGTCACTTTTAACATAGAAGGATAATCATGTAAAGGAATGTTATTTCAAAACATGTGACCCCATATGTTTCAATATAGGTTATCCATGGTGATAAAAAAATAGTGTTCATTAAAAATTTATAGTCGTAATATAAAAAAATAACTAGATCTTTCTCCAATACCAACTATAACACCCCAGTAATTTTACACATAATATTACATGTCTTAAATCTTAATAAACCATCAATTACAAGCCAAATATCATAAAGTATATCATATTTTTATGATAAGATACATAATTAGAAATCACGAAACGAAAATGAATACCTATTTTTATTTAAAATCCATTATGAGCCTCTAACTTCTTTCAAGATCTTATATATTCCTAAGGATACATAGGGAATACATGAACAATGTGATGAGATAAAATCCCAAATGGTTATAAACATAGAAATAATGCATAACAAATGGGTTATAAGGCATATAACGATGGAATACAAAATCATGGAATATGAATAATCATAAGGAATCATAACATGAAGTACATTGGAACATGTAATCACAGAATCAAAGTAATGAGGAAAAAATATAAAACATGAAATAAGTAAGACTCAAAGATAATTTTCTAGACCATTTCACAATGTGGAGATTGAGTTATTGCTAACCACAAAGGCCATTGGTCATGGTGGACCAAGTACCATAAATGAATCAGGGTTGAACCATATCCATACAAGAAATCTCAATTGACTAAACAATACCCAACTAATAAAATTCTTATCTTTGATCAACCATCATAAAATTCTCATGCATATTTGTTCCACATAAAGAATCAAACATAAGGAATATACCTAAGGGTTAACCATAGAATGAATTGGGAATCATGATCATATCATAAGGCATAATAAAAGGGAATATGAAAATGGTGTCCATGAAAGAATTGATTTAAATCATACATAGAAATTAAAAAACGAAAGTGGAAATAGATCATGATATGTGATTTCAAACATATGTAACAAACACATATAACTATTTTTTATGAAACATTATAAATGTGATATTTTTTTGTGTTTTAGGAAAAATTTTAAAGAGAATTTAAAGAGGAAATGGAATAGTATTTCACATAAATCATGAAATGAACCTAAATATATTTTAATAATAAATAGATTTACATTATATGAGTAATGTAATCCTAAAATAGATTATGTATGGTACATCTAAATGAATAAGAAACTCAGAAGTTCACTTTAATTCAGATTTCTTATATAAAGGAATTCAAAAGGGAACCTTATAAAAACATGTATTTCCGTACCCATGAAAGAATTATTGATCTAGAAACAAATGTCTATAACATAAAAATGGAATGTATGTGGAGTACATATAAATAATTAATAGTTACATTGGGGTAATTAGAGAGAAAGTGTAACATGAAGGAAAAATGCAATTTTGGAGATAATCCCTTACATTATGCCCCAAACTGTTAAGAACCTATAATTAATGTCCAAGGATATGAAATTAAATCCTTTTGATTAATTAATTCAGAATCATTTAGACATGTATTTTATTTTTTATAATTTTATTAAGTTCGATTATTTTTTTTTCTTTATGAGTTATAATAGACTATTTCATTATTCACGGTATATTATTTCCATGGTTTTCAGGATCGGTTCACTTTTATATGCGTATGGAAGATCATGTAAAATGAGAGTATTAATATAGAACTAAACTTATATTTTTTTAATTAACATCTAGAATATTAAATGGTTCTAATTTTTTTCAAGGAAAGAGTAGTATTCATTAGATAAGATATTAATGATAATCATTTTGAATATTTTGGTGATTTTTCGATCATTAGATTCTAGTTTTGTTTTATTATTTACATATATACAGGATAAAAAACATTTAATAAGTAGTAATATTCATTTTAAAATATTTTTGACCATTATAATTCTTTTATGACCATCTATTAATATACTATTTTAAAAATAAAAATCATTATCCATGAAGGTGGTGAATCGGTACCTCAAAGACTATGTTTTCATTTTTTTTTGAAAAAAAGATGAAGAGAAGAGAATTATTTTTGGATATTCCAATAACATAATAAAATTTGGGAATATAAAATATACTATAGTTATTATTCCAATTTGGTATAGGGAGTTAAGGATAAGATAGGAAAATAAAATTAATTGAAAAGAAAAATAAAAGAAAATGAAAAAGTATTTTATCTCTCCAACATTGTATACATTAGAACATCCTTAAGGAACATGGGAATTGAATTTGGGTTAGTATAGAAAGACTAATAATTGGGTAATTGGTTTGTGAGATGATATGAGAAGAATATAAGAAATATTCAATGCTTTGGAGGTGTGAGGAGAAGGGTGGTGATGGGTGATATTTATAGTGGATGGGATTTATGTGCTTTGTTGATTTTATTCATTTGCTTATTATTTTCACTCAATAATACCAATTATGTAAATTCTTGTGACTATGTAATATAAATAGTTCATGTTTTTTCAAACTAATTATGCCTTCATCACCAATACATCATCCATGACTCAATAAATCATATATTTTTAAAATGCCATAAATTTACGTATTTCACTATTTTCCAAAAATTCCAATATTTTAGATGTCCAAAAATTCACCCATATTGATTTTCAATGTTTTTAATTAAAAAAATGACAAATTTTTTTTAAATAATAATATAATTATTATAAACATAATTTTTAAATCAAGTCATCATTTATTCTAAAATACTAATTTTAAAATTATAACAAATTTTATATCAAATTGAAAATTTCATTTATAACTGATAAAATTATCCTATGAAATTATGAAAGTAAATTTTATTTCTATGAAATGTATTAATTATAAAATTTAAAATTTAAAATTATGTTTCATAAGAATATGAAGACACAATTTAACTTTTTTTATTTTTTTAAAATATTCTAGTACTTAAATATATCATATTTTCATTTTAAAGAAACCGAAAGTTTATTTATAACATCATAGATTATGTTACTATTATATTTTCCAATTTACTATTACCAATTGTCACATTACTATTTCAAATGTCAAGATACCATTCCATTGTTTTATATCTCTTAATATCAATAAATTCCACTTATTTCAGTCATCAATCATTTATAATGTTTGTATTGTGTTATCTCCTGATTTTATGTGATTTATACTATATGAATAAAATAATAAGAATGTAATTTCATTGATAAGATTATGGGTAATTACAAGAACTACCATGATTTAGGACCTAAATCAAGAACAAGATCTATGATATTTAGGGTATGGTTTTAAATTTTTAAGATCATGTTCATAGAAGATTATGATCATGTTATACATATGAAATCATTGATATCAACCTTGTTACTATTACTGATAATATCATATCATGATTACATATGTTACATTTTCCCATGATATCAATGTTGATTATAAGTGTATTATGTAAAAGAAGTTTGAATGTTGTGTTGAATTTAGTGGGATATGAAATAGTTCAATTATGAACCTGTTTTTTCATATATCCATGTTTCTGAGGAAACTAGACCTATATGATTCTTGTGTGGAACATAATGTTATTTTTGAGTATTAATCTAATATGATGTAATATTTATCCATTATAATTATCTATTTCTATAGTTGGTATTCGAGAAATATTTAGTAACCAATGAATACATGGATGAGAAAACATTAGTGTGAACCCAAAGGATAATGATATGTATAGAAGAATATCATGTGTTCTAGTAATGAAAAGAGTACGATTTCCCTAGTAATAAGTCATTCTCAAGATAATAAAATTGGATATGGTTTTCATTTAGATGAATCATGGGGTAATAAACCTATAAAGAGTTCATCAAGAATTTCTTGATAATAATTATTGTGTAAAGTGAGTGTTCCCTTACTTTGCACGGTGGAAGTCACTCATGGTGTATATTCTTTGGTTAATTCATGATTCCATTATGAACCATCATTGGGGATTTGAATAGTTTAGGAAAATAAATTTATTTAGTTAATACTATAGAGTAATATATTTTAAAATTTGAGTCATGATTTAGATATCACATAAATTATTTTTTATCACTGATCACTCAAAATAAAGATGTCTGATGTCAATGAAAAACATTTTGGTTTGTCTAATAGTTGTAAAATTTAATGATGAAGATGAGGTGGTAATTATAATGATCAAGTATTTGTATACTATATTTGAAATTAGTAATACTAATTTATGTATATTTGGAAAATTCTCATGATATTTCAACCCATGACCTCTATGAATATATTGAAATTATTAGTGAAAACTCAAAATGTTATGAGGATAAAATCACAATTCAATTATTTTTCACTGATTGATAAATGTAGGAATATAAATCATAAAAATATTATTATTCTCCCCCTTGTGGAATTTTTTATTATTTTTTGAATAGATGGGTTTTCTTAAAATAAAGACCATATTTATTTTTGAGGAAGGGAAGTAATGTTTGATATTCTAAACAAATATATGATATTATTTCAGTGCGATGATAAATATGAAATCCCAGTGGAATATACATCTATTTTAATGGTCTTGTCTCAATTTAAAAATCTGTGTTTATCTATGATTCTTGTGGAGAATCCCAAGATTGATGATATTGAAATTCCATTGTAATTTTTTTGTTTTATTTCTGGGAGAGTTATATTGTCTTCCTCTTATAATGTAGTTCAATTTTCAATATAACTCATACAAAGTGTTAAACAAATATAAAATTATTCCTATAGAAAATAAATTATTGGGTTTACAAATTTAAGAGGAATCTCTAGGAGAATTTTGGGAATGGATTACATTGAAATAGTGCATTAACATAGGATGAACCTATTCAATTTTATGAAGAAATATTGATCAATGTAACTCTACATTTCTTATCGAAAACTTAAAAATATTTCAATAATGAATTTGTATATTCTACCTCGTATTGATGATTTTCTTGACCAACTATATTGAGCTAAAACATTTTCTAACATTAACCTTAATTTTAGATATCATCTATGGATAATTAAGAAGAAGAAAATAATCGATGAAAAATTCCTTTTAGGGTATAGAAAATATGAAATTATAGTGATTTCATTATGTCTTATTAATACCCCAAATATATTTATAAACGTAAAAAAATATTTTCTTTAGTGATTACGTTGACCCATTATTGGTCATATTTATAAAGTAGAGTCATAAATATTTAAACATTAAGGAACAACGTAAATATCACTTTGGAATCATACTGGAGGCCCTAAGGATTAAGAATTTATAAGAAAAAATTAATGTTTTTTTGAATTGTTTTCAATAAAAAGTTTCATTTTTGGATTATATAATCTTATGTGAGGATATATTGGTTGATACATCACAAACATAAGGGGGGAATGTTCCTTGAAACATATAAATGTCAATAATATTTCATGGAGATGAAGAAATTTTTAGTAAGAACACATATTCACATACCACATTATAGTGGTTAATAGATTGTAATTAGGAGTAACGAATCAATAATGGTAATTGGATGAATCCGGATGTTGAATAGTATTGTTACATATTTTTCTTCATGAAAGTTGAAGGTTCATTAATTGAATTACCCAACTAATGATTTGGAGTTAGCTGTAGCAATATTTAACTATCTTTATGTGGGGTTTATCATTATATTTAACAGTGTGATATAAATATTTATCATAAATGTTTAAATTATATATTCATTATAAAGGGTTAAATATGCACCATAAAAGATGGATGTAGTTGATTAATGATTATTAGTTCTTAATACATTAACACCCTATGAATGTGATCAAGGAGTGTGATGATCTATATTAGAAGGTCGATTTTATTTTTTTATGATGAAAATCATGAAATATATAGAATTTTAGGATTTGGAAATATGGATCTATAATTTTCAATATAAATAGAGAAATATTATCTTGATTGAATTTTTGGTCAACCATATAGAAATTTGATGATTAGAGAGGCACACAAAGAAAAATGTATATCTAGAAAAGGAGGAAATTTATTTTAAGATAATATATAGTTGTGATGGAATTATAAGGTTTGAGAACCATGTATTTATACTATCAATAATAGATATGAAGAAAGATTAATTGGATAATTATCATTTTCACCACTCTATTTTTATCTAAATGAATAAGGATTTCAAGAGATCTGGTGTTGTATTCCTAGTTGGTCAAGATGCAGAGTGATAATGTAGAGTATTTATGTCAGTTCATGGTATGTCATTATATTATTTCTGAGAGATATAAGTATATATGGATATTAAAACCATTATCCATAACAGAAATATCACCATGGTTTTTTTATTAGACTACCCAAAAAAATTAAGGATATAATTTTATTTGGGTTTTAGTTGATCCAGATATGAAGTTAGAAGACATCGTTTAAATTAGAAAAGATTTCTCCTTAACCACTTTTCCATAATATGTGGTAAACTTGAGAGAGCCATTAAAATCCTAGGCGATATTATGGGGTCATGTTAAATGATTTTTGAAGTTTTTTTGGACTAAACCCTTCTCCAAACAGGGTTTTCTATCAAATATATCATTCACATTAGTATTTATATGGATCCCTATAAATCCCTAAATGGAATGAACTATGGAACTCTAATGTGATTGGATGAATTTGGAGAATGAAATTTATTGGGAAATGATCCAACTTCGTAAATGGTATAGTATGTCAAAATAATTCAATAACATATCAAGGAATCACATAAATGAAATATATGTTCTCAAAAAATCTTCCCCGAATTCTATAATTCAAATTTAGTAAAAATGTATTTTGGTGACTATTTATATTTAATCTGATATGTACATTCAAGAGGAATGAAAATTTTATGATTGATTATATTTGACCCTTTACGATTCTTGAACGAGTAGGAATGATAACTTATCTCTTATCACGTACACTAAACCTCTCTAATGTTCAATACGTGGCATATTTTTATCTTTGAGGATGTATATACTCAATCAATAACATGTACTAAACATAGAGGTTGTATCACTGGATTCTGATAATTCCTTTTTATAACTACTCATATAAATAATAAATCAAAGTGATAAAGTGAAATAGAATATGAAAACACATCTGGTTAATGTTTTATGAAGGAATCATAAATTCAAATAAGCTGCATGAGAAAAAAATGATGTTATCAAATACATTTATTCTAATTTTTTTTGAATCATAGGGACGTAATTTTTGTCGAGATATTCATTTTTAGGGTGTATAATTTTATACCATTTGATTTAATGGTGTTTTTATATTGAAATATAATTTCTTTAATAGAATGAAATACACACAACCCTTAGTCTAAATGATCCATAAAATAAAATTCCATTATAACCTATCAGTCAAATTACTGGTTATTAATATGAAATATAAAATTATAAAAAAAATTTTGTTTAAAATAAATTAAGCATTTACTAATTGATTAGATGTGATAGAAAAATCATTTGAACGTTTAAGTGATATTTTTATATAAATAACATTTTTATCTGTGCAATGTGATTTTATCTTAATAAATTAAATTCATTACTATTAGTGAGCTATTTTAAAAGAAATTAATTAATTTTTGTTTTAATAGTAATCTAATGATTTTAAGGCGCTAAATAATAATTTATATCCATTTTAATTCATAAAATTTATCTTTCTAAAAAATGGATTTCACCTTGAGTTGTGGAATAATTTTAAATTGAATTTATTCCTCTTATATAAATTGAATAATAAATGTTTGAAAATATTTTTTGGAATTAGGGAGATTATATTTGGAAAAAATATATCTATTTTGAGTTTGGTCAATATGAATAGAAACCATCATATAATTATGTCACCTCAGTAGGGGTACAATGGGTACAATCTGGATTAAAATTTAAGATAAGGATTTAATAATTCCCAAAAAATTACATTATCATAAATAATTTTTGGTGTTTGGAAACATCCAACCAATGGGAAAATATATTTTCACCTGGTGTTATATTTTTTAATTATGGACTTTACATTAATTTATGATAATAATAATTTTTTTTAAAAGGTTGGGGCCGAAGCCTCATTTATTATTAAAGGAAAGCAAAGACCTCTTTTAACTGGGTAGAGGGAGACCCATTACATAGACCGAAGGCCCAGTGGGCATTTAGCCCATTACATGGCCCGTAGACCCATTTTTTTGGCCCGAAGCCCATTCTTTGAATAGTACTGCTACAGTACCTGCACTGCTACAGTTCTGCACAGTACCCGCCACCGCTACAGTACTCTGCCACCGCTACAGTGCTCGCCATTTCTACAGTGCGCCGCTGCTACAGTACTGCTACAGTCCCTGCGCCCAATGGGTTTTGAACCCCCATTTTTCATGTATATTTAAGGGGTGCTTACCACTAAGCCAAACCCCAACTACAATGATAATAAAAAATACAAAATGTCACTCTCTTGAAATTAATATATCCACAAATTTAACATAAGAAAACTAATATGTTATGTTTGATTCAATATGTTTATTTGAAAGATAATTTTTTTCATAGTAATGTAATTATTATTTTTATTAATTTAATAATAACATTAAAATATAAAAAAAATTATAAAATATTAATTCAAATAACAAAAAAAATATGATATATTAAAATTATTAAGAGAAATTCAATTTGGGTTCATAATTTCGTTCCATGAATTTATTATACTACTATAATATAATATAGTTTTATTGTGTGGTTTATAAACAAATTAAATTATATTCGTGTTGTGTATATTTCCAAATTAAATGAATAGTATCAAAATGACATTATTAATAATATTTGAAAATAATTGTTTCTTAAATTAAATAAAAATAATGATAATTTTGAAAGGGGACAAAGTGGATATTATATGGTTAAAAATGTCTTGTACTTTAATTTTATGTTCCAATTTTCAACATTTATGTTATATTATAACCCATTAATGGTTGAAATTTCATTACTATGGTAATGGTTAAGATTGGTTAATGAAGAGGATAATAAAAAACATACGGATTAAAATGAAACTAGAACCTTTATAAATTTAATTTTTAAGATATTTCAATCAAGCACTCTTTTTATTAAAATATATATTCATTTTTATGTATTTTTATTTTGAATGACTCAATTTTTTTCCATATTATTGGATATTCCAATAGTTCCCCTCCCATCACTTATAAAAGGTCACATATTCTACTCTCTTGCTCACACATTTTGTAAAATCTATAACAACAAAAAAAATCATAATATATTCATATATTTCATTAACACATCCAATATATTCTGGTCTTTAATACATACCATCCCTTCCCAGCTTACGGTGTATGTTAATAAATGGTTCTCAATGAAGATGTATAACTCCTACTAGAACATTATCAATTATATATCTTCTTAAGAATCTTCAGAATACATTGAATCTATTATATAATAACAAATTATATATACTAAATACAAATAATATTTATTATGGTAATGTTATAACTATTATCCACTTTATTTCTATCCCATTGAATGAGAAATCCTCTCTCATGCGTACATATGGATTATAGTTTCCTCATATCGGTGTAAATAATTTTATCACTACTTTACATGGTTGGTAACAGTAACAGATCGAGTAAATATATTAGTTATTTATGATATTTTTTTGAAAATATTATGCTATATTACAATTCACCATTCTTCATTCTATTTATCAAAAATTGAAACAGAGTTCATGCGTGTGTATGTCCTACCTTCTCCATTTATAGGTTAATTATTTTTTCTATTTCTTCATTTTATAAAGAATCTATATATACATAATTAATATATATGAAAATGAAATCATGTTAAAAAATATTTACATGATGGAAACATCCTCAAATTATAAAGGATGAAACTGCAGAATAGAAATGTAACACCCTGAGTTTTTAATAGAGAAAACAATGTATTATAACATATTAGATATAGAACACTGAACCAAAAAAATGATAATTTAAATATGACCATATTTAATTTTAATAAATTTTTCATATATGTTTATCAATAACTAATATATGAAATATAAAAATATTTTTCATAAATATATTGATAAATTTTTATTAAATAATCAATCAAATATTTATATGGTCGTTTTGTTCATCAAAATTTGTTTTCTTGAAAAAGTATTTTTGTATTATAATTATTTTTAGAGAATTTAGAGGATTTATTTGATAAAACAGTTCTTCACTTTAGATTTATTACTTTCAAGATTAAGTGAAATTTTGGGGTTTTCGAAACTATATATTATTCAATTAATGGTAAAAAATACAAATTATATGTAAAATTAAGATTTTATTTCATAAATTAAATTATATAAAAGTCCCAATATTTTTTAAATTTTAATTAAAATTAGCTTATTTATTAATTGTTAATATATATTTAAATTAATTTCTTTTAAATCAACTTTATACTAGATATTTATACAAGTTTAGTTTTAGGACTAAAAATGTATTTTTCTGAAAAACTACTTCAAAATAAATAATGTATCTCCATTTAAATTAATTAATATATCCACAAGTGATAAATGATATAATTTTTTTATATTACATATATAATTTTATAAATTTAAATTTATATAATTTATATTACTCATTAGAGAGTTAATGTGGAATCATGTTTTCCTTAAAAAATGTATTTTTCCAAAACCCACTTTTCATCATGCTTGAAAATTTAATATTAAATTATATTAATACACCTATGTTAATTTATTTGGTCAATATGTATTACATATTGGGAATAACCATATTTATTTTTTGGGAATAATTTCATCTTATTTTTTGATCAACATGAATTGTGACTGTAGTAATTATTTTTTACAACAGTAAATGGGAAATATGTTTACTAAGGGCAAAAAAATTTAACAAGGAATAGAAAAAATGTAAAAACAATTGTGTGAATATTTATGTCTAATTTTAATTTATATATTAGTATATTTATTCCTTATTATTTTTATTTAATAAATGATTAAGCAATCATTTTTATAAAAATAATATTTTAATATTATAATAGAGAAATTATATATCTATGTAATATGAAATATAAATTAATACATTTATTTTAATGAATTATTGTATTTTTTAAATAAATAATATTTTAATAAAATATTTTAGTTAAATAATATTTATTAAATATAAATTATCATGTAATTTCTATGATGTCAAATTTAATTTTTATAATTATTTGAAAAATGTTATTGTAAAAACACCACAATTTCTCAATAAATTGAACGTTGATTTTATATGTGAAAATTAAAATCACTATAAAATTATTTTGTTAAAGTAATTATTTTTTTGAAATATAATTTTGAAATTATACAATAATTAATTTTTAATAATATTTTGATAAAATCGAATTATTGTGTAAAATTTAAATACTGTATAAATTAATAGTGTGAATTAAGACATCATAATGGCACAAATGTGATATAATAGACAATATAATGGGTAACTATGGACAAATATTCATTTACCTCTAAAAATACGCAATTTTCTGTCTATTTTATTGACATTATAAAGGATTTATTAATCCTCCAAAACCATTAATATATTGTATGTTTTTAAAATCATTTTGTTAAGAGTATGACTGACCTCCACATCAGAAAGGGTATTTTTTTTAATGTTTGGATCATATTCATAAAATATAATGAAAACCAGACCTATATGGTAGAAAGAATGGGAAAATCCCTGGTATGGTTTGAGGTTTTGGTTACTTTATTATATTGATTCCAAAAACTATGTTTCAAAAGTAATTATAAATTGTCCACTATTTCCCTATATAACACCACACAAGCTCCCATTAATATTCAAAAAAATCATATGAGAACATCCTTAATCTTATATAACCTCTCTATAGTCCTCCCATTATTCCTCCAACCTCTCAGTAATATCCTCCCAAGAATCCAAAGCCACAACCTCAAGGTAAGTGACCACTATTTTTTCTTTATACTTAAAGAATCGTTTCTAATATTATTTTTATTGTTTCCAACTCCTAATGTTTAGATATGTTCTTATGAATCCTAAATATGTGAAATTTATTTACAAATAATTAAATACACATTTATCTATCATTAAATCCATCCCATGAAACTTTATTTACACTTATTACCACGCTGAAGTTTAATAATGGATTTTTCTCTTCTAATTTCTATTCAGGAACCTCTTTTATGTTATGTCTATCAATTTAAATTATTTCCTAATGGGATATGTTTTTACATATTCCCATTACTGCGTATTTTATTTCTATATTATGAGGTAACCCTTTTACTCTAAATATTTCATTGAATTTACCTTTATGTACACCTATTACGGGGTCGAAATATTTTACGTGATCCCCTCCTCTCCATTATTAAAATTAATTTCTTATATTATTTTTTATATTTACAATTTTGGATTTTAGGATATTTTATTACTTGTAACTATTTTGGAAAATTTTAATTCTTAATTATTAGAGACACATTATCTCTCTTTAACAGATTTTATGAATTTTTATGTGACGTCGTTATGCTGCCAAAATTTCAAAGCGATTTTCAAGGCCATAAAATTATACAGTGAATACTAGTACCCACTTATTATCAATGGTGTCAACCTTTATTTAGTTATACTTATTTTATTAGGAGCATCCATGAATGTATTCCAAACTCAACTATCACTGAATAAAATATTTGGATGAATTAATCAATGTTTTTGGACTTATGTGGAACACTAAATCATGAGAATAAAATGTAAGTTATGAGTGTGCCCAAAATTACATTATTCTCCATTGAATTTGGATATGTTTAGTATCATGATACATCATTTTGGTAATGGTATTAAAACTTATTATTTTCTATAATGATGTATTGGATGTTAGTATTGACCTTTCTTTATGATGCTCTATTTTTAGTTGCCATATTTTCATTTTTTTCCTTTATGTTATCATGCTATATCACAGATCATTGTTCTTGTTTATGATTCAAACTCTTTTTATTCACCCATGATAGGAATATTTTTTAACATTTATTACTTTTTCATGTTATTACATGTTTATTACCTTAATGGGCTTTATAGATCACCCCTTTTTTATGTTTGGACCCATATTATCCGATGGAGTTTTAATTATGATTAGGTAAATTATGTTTTCAATAATAATGATGTTTTTCATATTTTAAATTATTATGAAATGTAGATAATTCCCTAGACAATATAATTATTGATATTTCTAGTTTTATTATGTTTTATTTTATTTAATAAATTATTAACTAATATATAATAACATTAAGGTTTTTATAGTTGGTATCAAAGAAAAATGATTAGTTATTTTTGTGATTAGGAATATAAAACACTAGAAAAAACATTATGATATTACTATGTATATGTAAAAATCCCTAAATTATGGTATATGTAGAGTAAGTGGTTTATAAAAAATATATCCACGTATGAATACTACAAGTGGATATAAAAATAGAATAGATGTATATAGGGATAGACCCCAAAAAAACCATGTTGATCCAGACTAGTCAAGGAAATGGTGTATGACAACATTCCATACTACATAAATGATTTGACACTATTGGGAGCCATGCTTTGGTAAATTATTATTCTCATTAAAATCAATTATTAAGGGAACATGAATTCTTATAAAGCACTATTTTAGGAAATAAATAATTGATAACATAAATATAAGCCTAGAAGATCATAATTAAGTAAATACAAGTATGTTATCCCTTTTATATTATTAAATTCTCATTAGAAGTTTATTTTTATTAATCAGACATAAAATGTATTTCCTCTTGAGTTATCTTAATTTATATAAATTAAATAGATTATAGTTGAAATTAATTAAATAATGAAATTATTCATGTCATGAAGGTATATTTCTATATTTCTATAGTCTAGATGATAAATTAATTTCATAACTCCAAGATAATTATCATGATTAAAAAAATATTTCATATTAATATTATTAATGATGAATTGATAGTCATCTTACTAATCACCAATTTATGGGTTTTTGGTCTTATATTTTCTCTTGAAGATGTACTCCATCACACTATTTTAGTTATTTAGTATTGGTTTTCTCTTTCATTTCCATGTTTTCAATTACCAATAATGTTTTCATACTAGAAATCCTAGTTATGTGGGGACTTTCAAACTTCCTTTCCCTCTTTCCAAGAAGATGTTTTATTAACCCTTTTTATGATTTTGGTTTTGAATAAATTTATTTCCACATTTCATAACATATCTTACCCAGATCCAATTTAATTTTTCGAGGATTGAATTTATTAAATGGTGTAATAATGTAACAGCCCATGTTTTTCATGATGAAAACAATGTTCGATGTCATGTATGATACACAACACCGTACTAAAAAATAATGATTATTTAAATTGACCACTTTAGCATTTTCATTAATTTTTATTATATGGTTAGAATTATTTACTTTATTATATATATATATAATAATTCATAAATGTATTGATAAATTATTAATAATTAATCAATCAATTTTTGGTACTGTCTTTTTGTTCTTCAAAATACATGTTCTTCCAAAATGTTTTTAATATTGTAATTATATTCTAGAAATGTTTTAATGTTTGTTTGTTAAAATTTAACTCCATTTTTGATGTCATATTATGATGATTAAAATAGTGTTATGTTTTGATTTTTCTTTAAAAAAATTATATTTTTTAGTGAATGTTGCAAAATATCGTATTCATATAAAATTAACATATCATATGATAAATTAGGTAATATAAATGTTCCAGAAATATTTTAAATTTATTTTAAATTAAGATAATTAATATTTAGTAATATTTAATTCAACTAATTATATTTATATTATATTCATAGCAAATATTAATAGAGGTTAATTTTTGGGATAAAAAATGTATATTTTATGAAAACATTTTTAAATTTCAAATTGTATCTCCATTTTAATTTATTAAAATAACTACTAATGAGAAATTATATAAATGAAATTTTTTTATTACGTATCTATATTTATGAATATAAATTCACATTATTAACATTACTAGTTATTGAGTTATTGTGAAATCAAATTTTACTTAAAAAAGTTTTTTTATTTTTCAAAACAACACTTTTCATCTTGTTTTGAGGTTTTATATGAAATTAAAATTTTCCAAATATTTGAATTTATTTTGATAATATTTTTTATATATTTTGAATCATAATAATTAAAAAATTTAATAATTCCAACTTAATTATAGACCAATATGAATTACAATAATAGAAAATTTTAATTACCATGATAAAAGGAAAATAGGTTAATTAAGGGTAAAAATAATTTTACAATTACTAAAAAAAAGTGCCATTAATAGTATTAATATTTATATTTCCTTTTAATTGAAATAATGAATATATTTATTCCTTATTATTTTTAATATATAAAAGATTAAGAAATCAGTTTGATAAAAATTATATTTTAATACTATAAAACATAGACGGTATATTTATGAAATATGAAATTTCATTTAAGACATTTTTATAATGAATTAAGGGATTTATGAAATAAATAAACTTTAAATAATTTATTATTGTTGAATAATTATTATTAAATAAAATTTTCATATTTTTTCTCTGAAGTCAAAGGTTATTTGTATAAGGGTTTGAAAATAGTTACAGTCAAAAACCCAACATTTATTATTAAATGGTGACTTAATTTTTATGTGAAAATTAAAAAATATATTAAATTATATAGTAAAAATAAATATTAATTTAAGAGTAATTATTTCAAAATTATCCAACAGTAAATTTTTTATAATTTTCAATAACAGTCAAATTTTTTGGTAAAAGACAAATACTGTATAAATATACAGTGTGTATTATGACATCATAATTATCGAAAAATGATGTATTAAATAATATGAAGGATATTAATGACCATATAAATGTATCCCCTTTAAAATAACGTGATTTTATATTATATTTATTAATTTTATAAAGCCTTTATAAATCCTCCAAATTTATTAATATAATTTAATGTTTGGAAGTCATTTCCTTAAGAGTTTGACTCAATTCAAAATCAGTAAGGGTATTGTTTTATTATGTTCAACCCTTGACCATATAAAATAACGAAAACCCCTTTCATAGAATCCCTTTAAAATTATCCTTTAGAAGGTTTCTGGTTTTGGTTATTTTATTATATGGAGTTCAAAACCTATGTGTGAGAAATAATAATAGAACCCACACTCATTTCCTCTAAAAACCCACTCATGATCCCATTTAACTTCACTACAAATCATTTGATCAAACAATTATTCTACCATCCCCTCTCTATGTTACTACCATGGTACCCCCAATCTCACAAGAATCACCTCGAATGTATTTGAGGTCAGAGTCTCAATGTAAGGGACTTGTCTCTCATATTTTCAATTCAAGAATATTCTTCATTTTTTTGCTTTTATTTACAACTCCTAATGTTGAGATATTTTATTCCATATCCCCCTTATTGTCCACATAATTCCAAAATAATGAGATATCACTTTA
Organism: Viscum album; assembly: GCA_963277665.1. Taxonomy (NCBI): domain Eukaryota; kingdom Viridiplantae; phylum Streptophyta; class Magnoliopsida; order Santalales; family Viscaceae; genus Viscum; species Viscum album. The sequence continues at coordinate 1,998,439,281 of OY728120.1, read as the reverse complement.
TCTCTTGTTAAATACATCCCATGAAACATTATGAACAAAAGTTACCATACCAAAATTTTTCAAGTGATTCCTCTCTTCTCATGTTAATTCAGTAAGCTATTTTATCTTATCTATATAAATTTCAATTAGTTCATGTTTAGATATGTTATTCCATATGACCATTATTATAATATATTTTCCTATATAATGAGATACCTATTTCACTCCCATTAATCCCTCCCCTAAAACTTTATGTATATCCATTACCATGATGAAATTTAGTAAATGATCCTTTCCTTCCCTCATTTATTTAGGATTATTTATTATCTTATTCCATCTTTTTCCAATTTCTAATGTTGGTACATGTATCTATATGTCCCTATTACATACCATTTTATTTCTATATGATGAGAGAACCCTTTATCTCTCACCACCCCGTTTAATGAATTTTTAAGTGTCTCCTTTATACTGCTAAAATTTCACTGCAATTTTCCTGGCTAAACAATTATGTAGTGAATACACATACGAATTTCGTATATAGGGTGTTCACCTTTATGAACATATAAATCATTTATTAGGTACATAAAATTATTTATTCCACACTCCATGGTCATAGAATAAAATATAGTGATGAATGGATCCATATTATATTATTTATGTGGCACCTTTAATCATGAGAATGAAATGAAACTCCCAGGTACACGTAGAATTATATAGAAATCCAATGCATTGGGTAGTGTTTAGCCTCATGAAATTTAATTTTGGGGTATTTATTATACATGATTAAATTATGATAATTTTTTATCATGATGTCTTGTATGTTATTCTTGACCTATTTTTATGGTGCATTGTTTTATGTTGTTTCCATATTTCTAATGTTACCTTTCTATTATCATGATATATAACGCCTCAATGATCATGTTTATGATTCTCAGTAATTTTATGCCCCATTTATATGTCTATTTATTAACATGAAATACATTACTCATGTTATTCCATGATTATTCCCAAACATGGATTCATTTCAAACCCCTTTTTATGTATGTCCCCAAGTTATCCCATACAGTTTTATGTGAGACCATGTTATTCATGTTTTCAATGATTATGATGTATTTACTATTTTAAATGGTTATGTAATGTACCTAATTTCCAATCACTCTAGTCTTCTTGATCTTCTAATTTTTTATTTGTAATTTTATGTAATAAATAATAAAATAATATGGAATAAAGAGAAGGGTTTTAATATGAAACATGAATGAAAAACTAAGAACCTGTCAACTGATAATGTTATTTTAATAAAAAAAAGTCTTAATAAACATTTGGTTAGATGGTATACTAAAACCATATATGATATGAAATATATAATTATGTTTGACGGCTACTGCGGCTCGGCTCAGCATGGTAGTGGCGGCAGCTTGGCCTTGACGGTAGCGGTGGCTCAGACGGCTGCGGTGGCACGGGCGGCAGCTCGGCTCGGGATAGAGGCGGTGGCTCGGCTCAGCGGCTTAGCTCAGCATGGCGGTAGTGGATCGGCTCTGCGGCGGTTCGGTCAGGGTGGCACGATGAGGCCCTGACGACTATTCGGCCAGTGTGGCACGGCGAAGCCACTGCAGCGGTGGTCGCGGAGCGGCACCGATGCACCGTCGCCTTCATCGCGGCCGATGGTGGTGCTGGCTGCCGTTCTCATGCCTCTTTGTGTTTGGTCACTGTCCACCCCCATTGAGAAGAACACCACAATTCATCACAAGAATTATGGAGAGGACATGGCATGTTAGTTTGGCCAGAACTCTCCACATTAGAGTAGTTGCATGTTTCTCAACAAGAACAAGAGCATCAAGAACGGGTAAGGAAAAAATAATCAAACACCCTCCCTACAAACCACTTCAATAACTATTCCCAATCCCTCAAAAAAATTAGAAGGGGAGAACATGGAAGGTGATAATCATATTGTAGTAAAAACATACATTGGATTGTTCGTTGACTTTGGGGAAAGAAGGAAGTTGAAGTTGTCAACGTTCATCTCGTCTGCCACACACCTCCAATCTCAGGCTCGTGCGCCGGTTCCTCAAAGTATAAGATGTTCCTAATTGGAGGGTGTCCTGAGGTAGAAGTCAAAGTTGGAATGCTTCGTTGGATTAGTGTAATCCTCCAAGGGTTCTCCTCTCACAATCCCACCAAAAAATGAAAGAGGTGCCAATATTATTAACTTAAACGATTAATTATATTTGCACAACCAAGTTGGCATAATTAATGTACCACGTTGGTACAATTAGTTAGCTCAATTAATTGGCCCAATTTAATGGATCAAATTAATGGTATGGGTGGAATATTTGGGTGTTTGGTGGATTCCCCCCATTAGGAGGGGACGGGTGGTCCCCACCTCTAAAATTCAAATTGGGGGTTTAGGCTCAGGTGGTCCCCTCCACCAGAACCTCAAAAGGGAGGTTTGGTTCTGGTGGATCACACCTGTTAACTTTCAATGGGTGGTTTAGTTCTTGTGGTACCGACCTCCCAACATCCACAAGGGTGTTTCAAATAAAATATACATTGTTATAATATTTTATTTTTATTTTATTCTTTCACAAAAAACCCAAAAACTAACATTCACCCTCGACCAACTGCCGTCAAGGTGAAAGCCTCCTTAATCGAATACTGACACCGCGAGTTCAACGATTCCATCTTATTTCAATTCTGATCACTGGTTAATTTTTTTTTAAAAACCCACTCGTACGTTTACTAAACGTACCCAAATAAAAGTTTAGAAATTCATTATGAGAACTCCTGGCCTCAGAATCATGCACCGTCAATTTTCACAGACTTGTAAAATTTCCATTTATTCAAAAAAAATTACATGGAAATTCCGGGTCTTTACATTCTCCCCACCTCAGGTCTTTATGTCCCCATAAGTCATACCTCATAACTAGGTAAACAAGTGGGGATACAGAGCATGCATCTGAGCCTCCCACTCCCATGTGCTCTCCTGGAGGTTCCCATGCTACCAGTAAACGTGAACCATAGGTATTGACCGTCCATGAAGGACCTGATCCTGTCGATCCTCAATCTCTACTAGATCCGTCGTAAAAGTCACCTGATCATTGAAGTCTAGATCACAATGGTCGATGATGTGAGAAGGGTCATGCATGTATCTCCTCAGCTGGGATACATGGAAGACATCATGAACCCGGTGCAACTGAGGTGGAAGAGCTAAGCGGTAATCCACCTCTACAATTCTACTGAGGACCTGGAAGGGTCCAATGAATCTCCGAGATAACTTTCCACCTCGTCCAAATCACCGTAAACCTCGTCAGGGTGAGACCCGTAGAAAGACATGTTCACTATCCTAAAACTCCATAGGTCTCCATCTCTTGTCGGCATATGACTTATACTTGCTCTGTGTAGTCTTCATCCACTGCTGGATGATCTGCACCTTCTCTAGGGTAGCCCATACCATCTCTAATCCCACTAGTGCAGACTCCCCTAGGTCTGTCCAGCAAAAAGGTGATCTACAAGGTCACCAATACAAGGCCTCAAAAGGTTCCATCCCAATGGTGGAGTGATAGATGTTGTTGTATTAAAAATCCACCAATGGAAAGTGATCCTCCCAACTACGATCTAAGTCGAGGATGCATGCATGTAGCATGTCCTCAGGGTCTGAATGGTTCACTTAGTCTGGCCATCCGTTTGAGGATTGAAAGAAGTGCTCAAACGAAGCTCCATCCGGAAGTCCTCCTATAATGCATTCCATAGCCAGGAAGTAAAACATGAATCTCGATCAGAGACAATTGTTGAGGGTACTCCTTTTAGCCGTACAATCTCCTATAGATAGAGGTGTCCCAAGCTCTCTACTGATCCATGCTCTCTAATCGGTAGGAAGTACGCCGACTTGGTAAGTCGGTCGATGATCACCCAAATCGACTCATGACCCCTGGATGTACGTGGAAGTACTGTCACATTGTCCATGGATATCTCATACCACTTCCACTATAGTACTTACAATGTCTGAACCAAGCCTTTTAGTACCTGATGCTCCACCTTCACTTACTGACAAGTGATGCACTGAGAGAAAAAATGTACAACTAGTTTCTTCATTCCTGGCCACCAGTTCTATAATTAGATATCCTGGTACATCTTCTCCACTCAAGGATGTACCTCTAGAGGGGATTCATGGAACTACCTCAACAATTCCTCATAAAGTTACACTAGTACCATTTTATGACCTTTGAAGAAGATTAAGTGATCCCCACCTTTAGAAAATCCATCAGGTTCCTGCCCTGTGGATATATGAGCACGTCGAGCCTCGCAGTCAGTGTCCCCATGATACGCCTCCCTTACTCTCTAATGAAGTGGAGGTGTGACTGTAAGAGAGCGAAGGAAAAATTCTCCATCTCTATCCACAAAGGATATCTGCAAAGTAGAAAGCTGCTCCGTCGTCTCGCCTAAGAGCTGTATACTAGACCTCCTACTTAGTGCATCTGCAACAACGTTCCCCCTCCCAAGGGTATATACTATCTCGAAGTCATAGTCATGGAAGAACTCAATCCAATGTCTCTATCTTATGTTCAGTTATTTATGAGAGAAGATATACCTGAGACTCTTGTGATCAGATTAGACTTTAAAACGTTCACCCATCAGATAGTGCCACCACATCATCAAGGTGAAGACCACAGATGCTAACTCAGGTCATGGGTAGCGTAGTTATGCTCATGCTGTCTCAGATATGGAGAACCATATGCGATCACTGCTCACTCCTGCATCAGGACACATCCAAGTCTGGTCCCTGATGCATCGCAGTAGACTACGCACTTTACGCCCTCCTCTGGTAGCCTTAAGATGGGGGCACTAGTGAGCCTCTGCCTCAACATTAGAAAACCTTCATAGAATTTATACGACCAAATGAAGGGTTTCCCCTTATTATTCAAAGCTGAGAGTGGTGCTGCAACTCTTGTAAAGTCTGGCACAACCTTCTAGTAGTATCCAGCCAAACCAAGGAAACTCCGCACCTCTGTCACACTCGTGGGTGGCTACCAAGAAAGGACAACCTCAATCTTTGCTGGATCCACCAAAACTCCATCATACGAGATGACATGACCTAGAAAGTGAAACTCTCAGATCCAGAACTTTCTCTTAGAGAGCTTACCAAAAAGGTGGTGCTCTCAGATTATGTCCAGTACAACCTACAAATGATAATCATGCTCGTCCTCAATAGCCAAGTAGATCAGAATTTCGTCTATGATGACAACTACAAAGAAATAAAGGTATGGCTAAAAGATCCGGTTGATGAGTCCCATGAATGTTGCTGGAGCATTGGATACACCGAATGGTATAACCATGAACTCATAATGGCCATACTGACACCTGAAGGTCGTCTTTTTCACATCCTCGTCTTGTACTCTGAGCTGGTGATAGCTTGATCTGAGGTCTATCTTTGAGAACCACCGTGCACCTTTTAGCTGATCAAAGAGGTCGTCAATCCTCATGAGTGGGTAATTATTCTTCACAATCACCTGGTTCCGGCATCGATAGTCAACACAAAGCCTCAACCTCCCATCTACCTTCTTGGCAAACAAAATCGGGGCTGCCCATGGTGTAACAATAGGCCAGATGAACCCCGTCCCCTGTAAGTCTTCTAGCTGTAACCGTAACTCACGAATCTCCACAGGAGACATCCGATATGCTAGTGTAGATATCGGTGCCTTCCTAGGGTACAAGTCAATGTAAAAGTCCACCTCTCTGTGAGGAGGTAGACCCATGACATCATCAGGGAAGACATCTGGGTACTGCACCACCACTACAGGATATGTCAGACTCTCCACATCAACCACCTTGAGGGTAAGGCTAGAACACTGATGATTGATCAGACGCACCCTTCTCCAGGAAAGTCTATCCTAAATTGAAAAGGCTCCCTTCTCACCGGTGAAGGTGTACATGGAACTATCTGTGAAAACAGACTACTCTTTTAACCTAATACAGTAAATCTGAGCATGGACTGTAGATAAATAGTCCATTACAATGATGACTTTGTAAGGCCTCAGCGCTGCTACAAGCATATACCAACTGATTATCTCACCTCCTAGAGTATTCTCACACTGCCGACACCAGTGCATAATCATCGAATCTGATCCCATAAATGTATCTAGCTGCAAGGATCGAGCCAACGGCTCTGTCAGAATCTCTGAGCTCCAAACGATGTCAGTGGAAATAAAATAATGACTAGCACTTGTGTCTATAATAACTACAGCTATGGTGGAGTAGACACAGATTGTACGTTGTATCATCTCTGGTGTTCCATGATCATAGGCCTTTGCTGCCTGAAGCTGAGCTCACCCTTGTCCACCTGCTCCTTGCGGTTGGGGTGGACCTCCTGGTGGTGGTGGCGAAAACATCCCGAATCGTCGCCCACTTCCAACTACACGACCAGCACCTCTACCATGTCTGCCTACTCCCTGCAGACCTCCTCAGTCGAACCTCTATCTCTACTTGGGCGATCCCTCGACTATCTGCAGATCATCCATATGATAGGTCAGACAATCACGAGCCATGTTACCCTTCCCACCACCAGTGTAACACTACATGCTCCGGGCCTAACTGTCTCTTCCTCGAGTACCCCTCACAACCGATCCTAAGTCATGCAGTCATCCACCTATAGGTATGGTCCTCTTGGACCTTTGCGACATTTGTCTACTCCTAGAAGCAGAAGAATCTTGTACGTGACGACCAGTGGTGGTCTAAATTTTGGTGAATTCTAAGCATGGAAACTCTCTACTATGAGGGCTCTCTCTGACACCCCCGCCTACGTCAGAATGCTGAGTGAGATCATCAAAGCCCTGATCTACTGCCTAATTATCTGATCGAAGGTTCGAGCCCTGAAGAAAGGGTATCACACCATATTTGTGGAGTAGTGTGAGAGGTCAGTGAACCTCACTGAGTACTGAGCTACTGTCATGCTGCCCTGCTGCAGATGAAGAAGCTTATGTATTCACACTGCGTGAAGAGTTTCTGGGACAATCTCTGCCCGAAACAGGCTTTCAAAGTCTTTCTAGAGAAGCGTCACCTCATTGTAAACCTAGAACATCATACTCCACCATCTTCCCACTACTTCCAGTAGAAGTATGACAACAAGGACTACCATGATATCATCTAGTGTCCCTAACTGTCATAAGACTCTCACTACAACCTCCAACCAATCCCCAGCTGCCCGTGGGTTCATATCTCCTCTAATCCTGGGTGGCCTTTGGCCCTGAAACTATTGCAACACGCTAAATTAGCGTGCAACCTCTACTGTTGGGTATGATGGCATCGGTGGCCCAACGGGTAATGGTACCACTGATCCCTCTCCTCGAAGAGGGCCCTACATCGAGGCCTCGTAACTCAGTGGGAAATCAGTAAGTACAACTCTCAGAACCCTACCTAACTATCTGTGTGGAGGCATAATGAAAAGTAACAGGTGTGCCATGGTCCATAAGTTATACCTGATGAGCTGACTCAAGAGATCACAAAGAAAACTTTCGAAAACACACACGCAATCAGTGTTTTTGTGCACTGAGTCGAAAATCAGAAGTCAGGGCCCTGGTGTATGGATACGTCCGCCACTGAACCAATAATAGATTCCCTAAACTGATAACCACACCCACTAAACATAACACTATTGATATTGAGAAGAAGGATCAGAGTCGTATGTTCTTTGGTAGAACCGACTCCTCTGATACCAATTTTTCATGACCTGTCCCCCGGGGCCCGTGCCATGACTACCCCAATCCCACCTTCCTTAGGCAAGGGGCTGGCGACTAAAACCAAAGCTGTAATTACCTAAAACTGGGAAGGCATTTACTTTACAAGCTGTAAACACCCAACCAAGCTCACAGACATATTCGAATGCATGTGAACTGAAAAGTAAACAGAGTGAGTACAGTAAGTAAAAGTGGCAAGAATACAAGCCCAACTGGAATGTACAAGGAAAATTGAATGGTACAAGATGAATCGTAGGTTAAAAGTAGCTCATGGATCATCCACCTCGATTCCCACCTGAAGGGTAGTTACAGATCTCCTCCTCAGTACTCCACATCCAACCGTCTCCTCTTCGAACCGACACGCCATATAGTCCACCTTCGAGTGCCGTCCAGTCCTCGTACCCTCGTCCTCAGTCAGTGCTGTCTGTCATCTGTATCTAACACAATAAGGTCCAGCTGTAGCCTGTGCATGGGTGAGTATAAAGATACTCAGTAGGGACCCCGAGACCCTCATGGTCCCTCAAAATCCACCAAGGATAATCCACAAAGAATGAAATCAATAAATAACCCTACTTAGGTATATGCTCATACATATACCTAAGTTATCAAGTAATCCATCTCAATTATGAGGAGACACGGAGGTATTGACTCAACTCACACTAGGTATATCATTAGGTACAGTAGTAGAGATGATTATATGTAACTACTAAATCATATTACTCCGTTAAGAGGCTCTGCTACGAACCTGCTCAGAATCGCTAGGAGCTGACCCACACTATATTGCTAGGAGCTGACCCACACAGGATCGCAAAGAGATGACGCACACAGGATCGCTAGGAGATGACCCTCACATGATTACTGGAGCTGACCCACATAGGATCTCTAAGAGCTAACCCACACCAGATCGCTAGTAGCAGACCCACACAGGATCGGTAGGAGCTGACCCACACAAGATCACTAGAGCTGACTGACACAGGATCGGTAGGAGCTGACCCACACATGATTGCTAGGAGATGACCCACACATGATCGCTAGGAGCTTACCCACACAGGATTGCTGGATCTGACCCACAAAGGATGGCTATGAGCTGACCCACACAAGATCACTAGGTGATGACTCGCACAGGATAGCTAGGATCACTCTTCTCATCACACCCAGCAATTGGGATTCTGTACTAGGCTTGCTCATATCTAGGAGAGTCTACTCCCCAATCCACTGGTGAATTATCCAACATCCATGTCCCATGAAGAAGAATCTAAAAGGTTCTCCACATCATAGGGGTTTCAACGCAACCATTTGCGTGACAATCGGACACCCGGTCTGTGAGTTATTTGCCTTTTAGTCATAGGGGCCCGGTTGGATTAGTGCTCGATCCAACCCAAACGTACCTCAACATTACCCAAAACTCTAGTGGGGTATACTCAAATGGACCATGTCACTCAAATATTTACAGCAACACTGATGGTTTGTTAAACAGATGTCTGGTGCCAAAGTTATGGCCAAAAGAGCGTAAATGGGTCGTAGTGGGCCTGAGTCCAGTCTAACCCGATTGGACTAACCTGGCACAACCCGACCTGGGCCGACCCGATTTGGGTCGACTCGGCCTCACCTACCAGGTCCGGCCCAACCTGCTGTGTGGCCCAACCTGCTTGGTGGCCAAACCCATTGGCTTCGGCCCGGCCTGCTGGGCAGCCCGGTCCGCTGGGTCCGGCCCGGCAGGCCGTGAGGGACCGCGGAGGGCCACAGGTGGCTATGAGGTCGCAAAGGGCCACAGAGGGCGCGAGGCCATTGGGAGGCTCAGATGGGGTGGTTTGGTCGGAAGAACGGTGACAGCTCGACCCGAACAGTTGTGGTGGCATGGACGGCAGCTCGGCCTGGTAGGGCCACCTCGGGTGGCGGCTCGGCCTGGATGGCGGCAACAACCCGGACAGTGGAGGCAGCTCGGGCGGTGGCTCGACTCAAAATGGAGGAAGTGGAGGCTCAGGCGGTGGCTTGGCCTGGATAGAGGTTTTAGCTCGGATGGCGGAAAATACTCGGGTGGCGGATCAGCTAGCAAGATGGCCGAAACTCGGCTCAACAACTCGTGTGGCGGTTCGGCCAGGGTGGCGCAGTGAGGCCGCGGCGACAGTTCTGTCGTGGCGGCGACAGTTTGGATAGGTCGAGGTGGTAAGGCCGTGGTGGATGTTTTTCCGGGGCGGAACGGAGAATCCACGATGTTGGTGGTTGCGGAGCATCGCCATTGCGTCGTCGCCTTCGTCACAGCCAACGGTGGTGCCTACCGCCATTCGCATGCCCCTTCGTGGCTGGTCGTCGTCCTCCTCCATCGTGAAGAAAACCACAATTCATCACAAGAATTACGGATAGGACGATCCGTGTTAGTATGTCCCACACTCTCCACATTAGACCGGTTGAAAGTGGTTCAACAAGGATAGGAGTATCAAGAACAGGTAATGAAAAATAATCAATCACCCTCACTACTATCCTTGTCAATCACTATTCCCAATTATTCAAAATAATTAGAAGGGGAGAACATGGAATGTGAAAATGATATTGTAGTAAACCCCTACCTTGGATTGTTCATTGATGTTGGCATGAGAAGGAATTTGAAATTGTCGACGTTCTTCTCGTCCGCCACACACCTCCAATCCCAGGCTCGTGCACCTGTTCGTCGCAGTCGAAGACATTCCTTGTTAGAGGGTGTACCGAGGTAGAAGTCTAAGTCGGCGTTCTTCATTGGAGGAGTGTAATCCTCCAAGGTTTTTCCTCTCACAATCCCACCCAAAAATGAAAGAGTTTCCAATATGATTAACATAATGGATTAATTATTTTGGCACAACCTAGTTGGCGTAATTAATGTACCGCATTGGCACAATTAATTATCTCAATTAATTGGCCCAATTTAATGACTCAAATTAAGGGGAGGGGTGGAATATTGGGGAGTTGGGAGGTTTCTCCCCATTAAGAGGGGTCGGGTGGTCCCCACCTCTAAAATTAAAATTGGGGGTTTAGGATTGGGTGGTCCCCACCACCGAAACCTCACAAGGTAGGTTTAGTTCCGGTGGACCCCACCTCTTAAATTTCAAAGGGTAGTTTAGTTATGGTGGTCCCCACCTTCCAATATCCACATGGGTGTTTTAGATAAAAATTAAATTGTTAGACAATTTTTTTTATTTTATTCTTTCATGGAATAACCAAAAACTAACTTTCACCCTCAAAAATCTGCTGCCGAGGTGGAAGTCACTTTATGTGAATACCGGCGCTGTGAGTTCAACAGTACCCTCAAATTTCAATTCCGAGCACCGTTTCAAAAGTTATAAAAACCTGCTCGTATGTTTACTGAACGTACATGAAGAAAAGTTCATAAATTTATTCTCAGCACTCCAGGCCTCAGAATCAAATGCTGTCAATTTTCACAGACTCATAAAATTACATTTTATTTTAAAAAAAGTACATGAAATTATGAGTCTTTAAAATTATAACATATTTATTTTCACAAAAAAATCGACTCTATTGGAAAATTATAAAAAATTCAATGTTTGAAAATATAAACCTAATTATTTAAAAATATTATATTTATTTTATATTAATAATTCTTGATATATGATAACATAAAATTTAAAATATAAAAAATTCTATTTATTGATAAATACTGGGTTTTTTCAATAAGAGTTTTTGGACCCATATAAAATTTATATTTCACTTCATTAAATTAATTTATTATATAAATTTTATAAATATTGTTTTATAATTTTGTTTTATTGAATAATATTTTTATTCAAATATTCATTAATTCACCAAAAAATTAATCTATATTGAAAATATATATTTCCAAAAGTAGAATTTGTGCTTCATTGTATCAAAATATTATTTTTATCAAACTGTTTTTTAATTATAGAAATAATAATATTAAATAGAGATATATATATTTTCATAACTATATAAAATAAAAATATACAAAAATATATTTTTTGTGTCTAGATACATATCCATTAATTACCCTAGTGAATTATCCCATGGTTGAGTGTTTAGTGGTTAAATTTTGATGGTGTAGATTTGTGACCATGGTTTGGGTAGTAACCATAGCGAGCTCAAAATTATTCCAAGAGTGGATTGAACTATGCTTCAGTTGTGGAATCTCAACATTTCACTTGTCAATGGAAAATCTCAATGAATCTATTACCCATAGAATCTCTAATAAATGTTCTTTATTGGGTATAATCATAATGGTTTGGGTCATCACTAACATTTTTAGTGCCAAATTGTCTTTATCATAACCCTTAATATACTAATATCAATGGCTACTATAAAATTTCAATATTATCAATGGTTATAATTCCTAATGATCTTTTAAATTTGGTATACCATATAGCATTTAAAAAGAACCAATGTAGTCTATGTGATTTATATAATTTCATTTCTTACTAATGAATTTACTCATTGAAATATGGAATTTCATTCATAAATGTTCTGATTGTTACCTGTGTAAAGTCATTTTTACCCAAGATTGAATTATTCTAAAAAATATTAAATGGAATATTCATGTTTTTTTAATGATTTAATTTTTTATTTATTTTATAAAATTTAGAAAAAAATGTTTTATTTTGACTTATACGACACAAAAGGAACTTCTCTCCATCATTCCCACCAAATACATTGATGATCCCTTTATATGATCCCAAGTAACTTTATAATTATAATTATTTATTAATAAATTTTTTAAATTTTCAAATTTTAAATATGTTATTTCAAATTAAAAAGGGAACATTCTTCAATAAATGTTCCAACTTATCATTTAAAGGCTTCGCCCTAATATGCTATACTTTGATGTTACCTAGTATTTACTGGGGAAATAGTCCAATGATACCATACTTATTTTCTGTCCAAATGGCTTATGATTATAATGAACAAGTGTTTATGAAAACTATTTCTTTTCTATGTGAAATTCTACGATAAATTGATGAATTTTTTATAAAACCCTATTCTTCTCCATGAGTAATCATATGATGAATGATTATTTATTATTATTAAGAGCTTTATATTATTTTATCTATATGATAGGTGAGATAGAAATTACATATTCCTTTGATTCATTGGGGGAAGATAGATATTTCTATAGATAAATAGGACTACAATGGAATGTGAACCATGTTTACTAAGGGAAAATATCCACAATGATCAACTTAAGAGTAAACCAGGAATAATATGATGGGTTTTGGGATAAACCCAATCCACTATAACAGTCTTGATTGTGAGACTTTTCTAATACCTAAATGATTTTACATTTGTATTTTTATCCTAAAAATATATATCTTAAGCCACTATTATACTCCCATGGATCATGTTCATTGATCCTTTTATGATTAATCTTTTATGAACTTTGAATATTTATTAAATGACTCAAGATTAATATCTTTGATATATAGGGTATGGTTATGAAATGTAATCCCCATGTTATCATACCCTTATTATAATATTATACATATATGATCATTAATATCCAAATATTTTACTAATACTAAGCATCTGAGATAACTCTTCTCCTCATTTCCCTTCCATGGGATTTAAAAGATGTGTTTATGTATGATATATATGAATGGTGAATTTTGTGAAGAAATCTGTGGTAGATAATATATTTCACTTTGAACGAGTTAATTATGAATCCATTTTTAAAATATGAAATACCTAACGATTCTGTCATGGATCAAAATGTTCTATGTTAAATATTTATCTAATAAGATTTCATATTTATATAGAACAATATTTGTCTCTATAATATAAATTAAACATTCATTGAAATATAGGTATTATTCTTCTTCATGTATATAATTTCTATAAAATTATATAAATCATAGAGGAGAATAGAGATTATACAATGAAATATTGACATGGGAACTAGGCTTTATGTTACAATCATATTTTTATAGTGATTATTTGTGATAAAATTTTCAAATAATGAAATTATATTATCCATCTCTCAAAAGAATTATATATTTTCTTCTCTTGTGGTAATTTCTATATATTTCATGTTTTCCTCTCATTTTTCTCCCTTAAAGTAACCAGGAGGCCGAAAGAATGTTTTTAAGGAAAATAGAAATTTTCGTTCTTTTCAAATGTGAATCTTTTCATCATTGAAAATATTTTCTTTATAATAGTTTCAAGAATGTTTTCTCTATTATCAATATACATTTATTGAAATCATTATTAACTATTAATCTTATTCAATAAAATTTAAATAATTGAATCCTCTTTTTTTATGAGAATAGTGCTTCTAACTTCATAAAGATAATATGAATGGAATGTTTACTTTAATATACAAAAAATGATGAAAATTAAATTATATTGTGAATAATATTTTCATTAAACATTCATTTGTAATTTAATTTTTTTAAAAAAATCCCTAATAATTTTTAATTTTTTAAATTCAAATCCAGGTAATTAAAAAGGTTGTTTTTCAAAATAAATGTTCTTCTGTTCTTTTAAATATAATTTTATATAAAAAACATCATTTTATTTTTATTATGTTTTACTGGGGATATGACCTAATGTTTTAATGTTTATGGATTCTCCAATGGTGAATATAAATTATGTTGATTTGTTTTTGAAAACCTATATCTTTTTGATGGGTTATGATTTGATGATACTAGTAACGTTATATAATATTGTGGTTCACATATTTATGGGTTTAATTATATGATGGGTGGTACAGTAATATATAAAACTCTAGTAAATTCTGTAAAAAGGATGTCTAATGAGTTAATTACGAATTGAATGGTGATTCAACCCAACTCAGAAAGGGATGTTTTCCAACAAGAGAGTATTGGGAGTGAAAATTGACTAAGGAAATGACGGAATTGGAAGTGAATGTAATAAACTGTTAGATTCATCAGCGTGATAATTTTATAAGGAATTTCTTTTATATACTTTTTTCTTTCCCAAAACAAAGGTCATATGATATTTATATGATTTGAAGTCTCATGAGTTTTTATTTATGATTACGAATTTCAATGTATAATGTCATATATTTTTGACTAGACCATATGTAATGTTTCATGATTAAATATCATTAAACCAATTGATTATATTATTTTATGTCTTGAACATGTTCTCATAACCTTATTCATATCATATTTTAACTTCTGATAATTGATTTATATCTCTAATTATTACAGTATAAGTGAATTTGAAATCACTATTATTATTCTCTCATTAACCATGTTATGAAAAAATGGTTTACTTATGTTATATTTAATAAGGATACTATATTTGAAAAACATACCTATAAATGATGTGTATATATTATATACAATTTTTTTTATATATCTAGGTTTCCTATGAAACCAAACCTAATAATTTACAAGGAATATATTAATGTTAAGTAAATTGAATATTCATATATGATGATATATTTCTTTTGTATGAAAAGGATGGGTTGTAATAAAATTTCTCTTAAAAAGTGTCATGAGGTTATTGTTTAAAAATATTGGGTCTATTATTGACGAATCTATACAAACTTAAATAGGTTTAACATCCTAGAAATATTTTATAATCACTATTTGGTAAAAAAATTATAGATTATCATTTGTATGATAAATAAATAAATTATAAAAAAATAATTATTGTAATTTACCATGATTTTTCTACCATTCCATAATCCATAAGTAACTTTGAATAAGAAAGGTCTTAATAGATCATTTTTATAACATAAGGATTTATAATTATATATTCCAAAGAAATGAACTAATATGTCATATTCCCATAGAATTTTATGATAAATTCAATGGAGTGATCCATTCCATTGTTCAAAAACACCGTTTTTATGGTTTTTAGGGTGGTCAAAATGTTTCTATAAAGTATTGTTTTAAAAATAAGGATTCTTTTTATTTATCAAGAAATTTAGTAACCTGATCACTTATAACCAACATTATAGTAATTCCATAATGATTCACAAAAAAATATTTCATTCCTATATAAATAACAATAGGATTAAGTTTATAAGCTAAGAAAAAAATACCATGTGAATGATGACTAATAAACAACAATCCCATTTGAATAATTCACTACACATAGATTA
The DNA here is from genome assembly GCA_963277665.1 of Viscum album. Lineage (NCBI taxonomy): Eukaryota > Viridiplantae > Streptophyta > Magnoliopsida > Santalales > Viscaceae > Viscum > Viscum album. Next base: position 1,998,423,504 of record OY728120.1, on the reverse strand, counting down.
AAAAAAATAAATGCTCTAAATAAATAAATATGAACTAGTTTTTTAGTTTAGAGGATAACCCATCATTCCTTGTTAAGATATATATTTTTTGTTTTATTCAATTTTGATTAGTATTGAATAATTTACATTTTGGGAATTATCATTTTGTTCAATACATTAATAATATATAATTTGAAAACAATCTATGTGGGAATATTTTTGTTGTTGTATTATATTCCACAAACATGATTATAATACCTCATTTTTGGATGTCTTATTAAATTCTATAGTGTTTTGAATTTTTACATAGTGGATAGTTCAACATGATATTTGAGAGATGGAATTGTATTCTGAGTCTTCAATACTTTTTAATAGTATTATTCGATGTTTATTAAGGATAGGTGGATTTTATGGGTTTTCAAAAGAGTATGTGTAACAGCCCATGTTTTGGGGAACCTTTTTTCTCAGATAAATTATATTTTCATTTATGTATTTTATAGAAATTATTTATAAATCCATTGCACAATTCACCTACATGGCGTACATTACACGACACCGACTCGACACACAAATCACAGAACATCGATGTTTCTACGAAACAAAATTTTATTACTATAATTATTTAAAAGTGATTACTATAAAAAAATATGTTAATAATATAAATATGAATAGTAATAACTACATATCAAATATTTTTTTAATGTTTTTATGTAAATAAATTATCATTATAATGAATTATATGAATTTTAATTTCTTTATATGTTTAAAAACAATTCTTTCTCAACTGAAATGATTTTAATAACAATCTGTAAAAAATAATAAAATAAATTCTAACCACATTTAGAAATTTAATTTCACAAAATAAATATCATTAATGAATATATAATGTCAATATTATCTTAGGGTGAAATTTGGGTATTTTTCTAGAAAACATCATTTATGGATGAATAGTGAACAATACCAGATTTTTATTCAAAACTAATTATAAATTATTTTATTTGTATGAATAAATTATATTTTATTGGTTTAAAAGTATAATTATATTATATATTTTTTTAAATTTATTTAATGTAGGTAATTATAACCAATTTCGCATTGAAATTGGATATAATAACACAGGAAACATCTAATCATTTTTACATAAAAAACTCGCATTGTTGACCCGAAAATGAGATTAATTTTAAATGAATTTCTAATACTTATGTTATTACAATTATATTTAATGGATTCCAGATTTTGAATCAAAATAATTTCTAATGACTAAAATGTACAACATATTTTTTCACAAAAAGCACTAGTGAAGGTGATTAAAATTAACTACATCGATTAAAGTTAAATTAAGAATAATAAGGGACTAAACCATAACCATAGGGTCAAAAAAGAAATGGAAACCTATGTAAAATACAGGGTATAGCCCTATTGTTACCATATAATTTAGTTTCCTATCATTTTAACATTATTGGATCCCATTACAATATGGAAAACATTGTGCAATTATCTATTCAAATATTTACAAGTGCTCAACTCCTCCTTCCCTATAAAAGTGCACAAAATTTCCCACATCTGCATAGATCTCAAACCACTTATGTTCTAAAAATATCTGAAACATACTACTCCCATAAATCCTCCCTTCCTCTATAAATCTTTCACTTAGGAAAAAGTAAATCCAAGGAGTACATTTGGCACAAACTAAAAGGACTTACCCGATTAAGAGGTAACATATTATCTCAAGTACTTTTTTATTTTCATTCTATACACTATAAAATAACTTTAGTACATTATTTTATTAAGACACCATATTAATAATTATAATATCTTTTTTATGATAACTATTTTTCCAACACAAACACACATCTCCATCTAATGGATAACGAACATACCATTTATGTGTACTATGAAGAACCTCCTCACTAAATAATGATTATTTAATTTTCATTACAATATATGATGGTGAAAATTATTATGGAAACTAAATTTATATATGTTATATGTTATATTTTTTATTTCATTAATCTTATATATTGATTTTTCAAAACATATCATTTGACTTTCCATTTTGTGTAAACATGATAACTTCATTTGAGAAATTGTGGACTACCATCCCCTCAAAGTGATATGATTCATTCATACACTAAATTGAATGAATTAAGGATGGTTTTAGTGATTACATATGATATATATGATATCATAAATGTACATTAATAATTATATACAAATATTCATCTATTTTCTTTTCATTGTTGTTTCAATATGACAATAAAAATGGAAACATCTTTCATGTGTATTTACAAATTTCCATCTCCATGAACTATGTATTCCATTTTATACATATATGTTAAATATATTATTATAGTAAACATATAATGGATAAAAATTTTATTTATATAAATTTTGACATTCTAAAATCATGATATAATTATAAATACCAACAATATAAAAAATTAATATACATGTCAGGAACAAATCATATAGTATCCCATGTGAAAACATAACATATGATGTTTAAAAAGTGGGTAACATAATATCGTTATAAAACCATATACGGTATTAGATATAATAATAGGGTTCTTAAAAATATTTCTATTAAATTTATATTTATTATTTAGTTGGTTTTAATGTGTATGACATAAGTGAAGACACATGGTATGGGAATTTTGTCTCACTTTTTATTTCTGCAAGATACATGCTATGTTCAAAAATATTTCATTTTCTAGGGAGTATGTACATCATATGAATTTATTATGTAAATCATATACTAAAATTTATTTCTATTCTCATTTCCATTTTATTCTCTTTTTATGGGGTTTACGTTTCAAAATACTTGAAACAGGTAAAATAGTTTTCTTTCAATTTTGAATATATATGACTCATGTTTTTTTGACCCTAAATTCCCTATTGAGGTGTTTATATATCCATTATACATGTAATATCCTATATTTACACTATTGAGTGATATTTTAAGATTCATTTAATTTGTTTTTCTTACATGGAATGTATTATTCCAATTTACCAGTTTATAAGTGTTTTTTCAGAAACACTCATCGCCTTTTGAGATAGTTTATGTTTATGACTTTTTTAATGAAATCTTATGATAAATATCTAAAAAAATTCATGAGTTTCTTTATCCTTTTTTTATTCAAGATACATCCATGTAACAATACCATTTATCCATTCATTTGTAATTAAGAAAACATTATAATGTAAAATATGACCATCTCTCTCCGGTCGGAAATTGATTGTATTCAAAAACCAAAATGGTATGAGGAGTGAACTCATTCTACTAAGATGTCCATTGGAGTGAATAATGACAACCAATATGGTATATGGAGTAAGGAAACACTACCAAGATGATCTTGGTAGTGATTCATTGGCTAATATGGAAATAATATTATATACATATGTTTCTAAAAAAATTCAATGATTCATTCATCTGTAAGGATTTCATAGATTATATTATTTCTTTCTTACTGATACATGTATTATTAACTGAAAATATTTATTCCGTGTTTAATTTTTATGATCTTTTATATACAGGTTATGATTTTATATTTTCATGATCATGTTATCATACCATTATGCTCATGATTATGCTTACATGCCTCCTTTGTTTACCCTTATTGATCATCGGATCTCACCACTTTTTATGTTTCCCTTACCTTATTTATAAAGATTGGTATTATGTTCTATGTTTCTAAGAATGGTTTTGGTAATTAAGAATCTAGTGGGAGATAATGTATCTCATGTATGTACTAGTGTATATGTTTCCATCATTCCAAAGTCAGTAGACTAGTACTGTCTTCATGTGTCTATTTGTGTAATGTTTTATGTATTAATAAAAATGTTATGTTATATTAATGTATGAAATGCATGGGTCTCTACATAATCAAATAAAGGAAAGGGTGTAATTTATCCAAAGATATATATTTCAGTCCATTAATGATGCGAATATTAGGTTCACACTATGAATTCGTTATACATTGGTCCTTATCCATAAAATTCATTCCATGATTTTTTTTGGTTGGGGGTAAGGAAAAATGATGTGAAACACCAGTCATGTCACCAGAAATACCATTAGGGGGTATTTTTAGCCCTGTGATGTTTCACCTATTTTTAGGTGAGGGGTTTTTGTTCTTTAGTGGGGTTTAGCATTGGGAAAGGCCATTTCATACTTTCTCCCCCATTCGATATTTTGTCTAATCCACATGTTAATGGAATGATCCTAGTGAGTTTTGAATATTTTAGAGGAATAATACATTTAATACATCAATATTATAAATTAATGATTTCCCACTGGTATTATATGGGTACATTTGGTGTATTCTATGAAATTCCATGAGTGTATAGTAAAATTGGATAACTTTGATAGGGATTTTCCAGCTCCTCTTTTACATGTGTCATGATAAAATGTATATACACCCTCACACAATTTATTTGGTAATGGTAATATGATATTTTAATTTATGTTGATTTCTTTCTTAAATTAATTTTTTTTGAATGTTCTGATTCTAGTTGTTTTGGATCATTCCTAGATTATTTATACATTCCACGGTGAAATTTTCATTGGATTTTAGTTTGAATTCTAGTGTGATGGGAGCAACAGGTGATTATTTTAGAATTATTTCTAAATTTTTAATAATTTATTTAATTATGAAATGGTATAATTAATAATTATATGATGATTGGGGTGAGATATATCCTCAATAAAATTGAAGATGGCCAGCTAGACTATGTTGGGAAAAGGATGGGCCTAGGATGATATTTTGTTTTCTGAGTATTAATAGACTTTTCTACATTATTGATGTAGGTGGGCCTTAGAACAAGACCCTATTATAATTTAATTCATTTAGTTAGAATATATGATATATAATATCCCTTAATAGGGTTAATTAACATATTTTTATGAAATATGTTTTTTATAATAATTTATTTCTAATGAATGAGTTTCATATCTTTTTAATGAAACAAAGAAATATTTTTCACTTGACTGAATCCCAAATAAGGGATTTTTGTGTATAAAAATATGATATTGTGTGCCTTGTTAAACATGTTTATATTGAGATAAGAATTAAATTAAATAATTGTATTAGACCTATTGATCTGCTCCCTTAGAGTCCTATTAGTAGAGACGAGAATTAAATTTAGAGTGACGGCACCCTGTAATCAATGTTAGATTCTTATATTACCTCGAATCCATTGATATAATTTATATCATCATGTAGTGAGACTTATAAATCCATTGAGGGTTTATTACCATGGTGGGTAGACCACATGGATATTTAGGAATAATATGGGTCTATGGACTAACCACGAGGTGTCTTAGTATGTTATTTGTGATTTAATCCATTTCTCGAGACATTGGTCTCTAATGATTTCCCTATGAGTCTAGTGAAGTCATGGTTTTATTAGGGTGATATCATGTAATGTTATGTTTCAAAATTTATTGGTTTTGGACTAAGATACAAGAATGTAATAAATAAACTCTTATGGATAGCCATGATAGTGATGTAAAATAGGAGAATCCAGTTGGTTCCCTAGTTATATATCAACCTTATTTAGGTTGAATATGGGAATGATTAGTGATGACCACTAATCTCACCATATTTTCATGATCATTAGCGTAAGCCTGGTGAGTTTTGGCTATTATTAGTCCGATATTAATACCTCTTCGAGATCTTATTAGAGATCGATTACTATGTAATTACATGTTTAACTCATAGGGTTATGAAATTTCACCTTGTGACTATATAATTCACATCATTACCTCATAGGTTTTAGAGATTAAATCTTATGATTATAAATCACCTATTATTAAATCCTTGGAATAGTCCTTGATCCTGATGACATTGGAATTCCTTGGATAACTTCATATGGTTTTGTGTTTTCACTTGATCGTAAAGGACAATAAGGATTTACTTCTAGGGTTTGAAAGGTACACTTAATGGCTATAGAAGGACCTTGATTATCTCACCAGTTTCAATGGTTTTTATTTATGGCTATGAAAATATGAAGAAAATAAATTTGTCATTTTTGATGATGTATGATGATTATTTTTCACTTATGACTTCCTTCTTGTGATCGATGATGACATTAAATTAAAATTGAGAACATATGATAACCACTTAAGGATCGTATTATAGCCTAATATAGTGTGATTCATTAAATTTGATCCTTGGATATGATAGTTATGCATAACAATATTAAATTCCATTTGGATAATTCGAAGCATATGCATTTTAATCCTAACAGTATGTGGTATTTTAGCCTGGTAACATTTCGTATAATTACCTTACATATTCAAAGAAACTATGGCACTAGCCAAAGTTTATTTAGGTAAATTTGGGGTTTTTAAGTGGAAGATGAGGATAAAATTAGTTATTTTATTCATTCATTCATAGCTCATAAATTTATAATCCAAACATGTCATGTGAACATATGTTTAACTTATTATTTATTTATTGGGATATGTTGGTGGTACCCAACTTTTTGTACTCAATGCCTACTCGAACAGTCACGGTTCATGGGTACTAGAATTAATTACACTTAGTAAAGGTCCATATTAGGAATATGAAAATTGTTTCTTGATTGAGAAATATAAATCAAACAATATTACAGATCTAGATATGGTGAGGCTCTGGAAAATATTAGTTCTTAATTACATTTACTTTATTCTTATAATATTTTTTATATGTTCTTTTTCTATTTGGTGGCTAGTGAGTATATATGATTTTATGCCTTTAGAATTAGTTTTTTATTGATTATTCTTATTATTTATTCCATTTACCATTAGGTTTATAATATTATATGTGTGTTCATTATGATTATCTATTATTAATCCAATTTACAAGGAAATATAATATTATACTAATGATGCCCTAGACCCCTTATTCCAGTCAATAGATTTTTTTGTATGATGAGGCACACTTGAGGATCAATGTCACGACCCCCTAGTCTAAGATCTGTTCAATGGTTGTAGACTATAAGATGGATGTTACAATTTTTTGTCAATTCAATTATATGACTTGTATCATAGGGAGTATCAATTTTTATATTTTTCGTTATTATCAGGGGATATGGCGTATATTCAATATAGGGATCCATCAGATCTTATGATGGATATTAGACTCATGTATTATGATCAACCATTCTAGTAGGACATCCTTGTTACTGGGGATATGGTATTTCTATTCATGTATTCTAATTTTATGGTTGTATGATTTCACCTGGTATGACAACATTGATATTATTGGGATTTTGGATTTTAGGGTTGTTGGATCCCATCCTAATAATTAAATGATACTATATATGCATCATATTTGATAGATACTATTTAAATGACATATGAATGATAGTGCATGATTGATATCACTGATGATAGATGTTTTAGTTGTATATAATTTCATTAAAAACATATATTTTATTTTCCTATATATATTGAAATAGTATATTATTCAACTGAATAATGATATAGTATCATCTGATAGAAGTTCGTGTGGATCTATATTTATATTATCAATGATTGAGATTTTTTAGTACCATAGTGTACATGATGAATAATGAGACATGGAATTTATATTATAAATTTCACTAATATGATTCATTCTAAATAGTGAAATATGAACAGTTCTTTAATATGTACCTAATAAAAAATATCATGTTTTACCTTATAGAATGTTCATGGTATTCAACATAAATGAACTATCTGATAGTAGGATACACGAAACAGGTGGTCGAAGGTTGATATCATTATATACATTTGTATCAGGATGAGATTGTGATTCTTGAAGGGGTAGGTGCATATGTCGATTCTTGATGAGATTCAATTCCATACTAGAATGATGTATCAGCATGTGATGCTGGATATGGATATGTATTGTTGAGAAAAAATGTTGTGTAGTTGGATTGAAGTGATATAATGTAATATTGGAACTACAAAAAGAGGAGTATCACCAATTATATGGTATTTAAATGAGTTATGATCTAGGGGTTATATGGTAGAGCCTACTATTTTGAGATATGGATATTTGTTATAGTGTGATGGGTAAATTTTTATGTGATTAGGATCATGAGGGGAACACATGTTGGGTTAAACCCAAGCATGTAAATAACTCAGTGATCAGAAGAATGGATATATGATTAATGTAGGATTTATAATTGGTATGTTCTATTGAATATGGGTTTTATGTTGGGTTATGCCTCAAATACTATAAGTGTTGAATCAATGGGTAGTTTCATTTCCCTATAAACTTTTTATAGATTGTATTACAATATAATTTATAGTTATTGGGATGTCTTGGATTTTAATTTTGGGACAAACCATGAGTTCTAGGTCTTAGTATCAAATAATTTTTTATAGAGTGTGGGACCGGTTGATTATCATACCATATTGAATTTTGATTCTATTTTAGTAATAATGTTAGAGAATTAGTTGTTTCTTAGGATTTTTAAAAAGTTTTAGGTAACGGGTGGTCATGATTCATACAATGGATTATGTAAAATACATATGTTTTGGAGAGGATCAATGAGGGGGATTATAGAAAGATATGTATGACATTTATGAGGCTCATGATTATTTTTTCAGTCACATTAGATAATGGATAATGAGATAGGACTCATATGGTTTGGGTAAAATTATTTGGTGTGCTAGCACTGGGGTGAACACCTACAGGGGGTTTCCTTATTTTGTTAATGGAAGGTTTTGAATACTCTAATAGTGGGTGACTTGTTTTGTTGATGAAGCCAGATTTGAATATTTTTGTATGAATTTTTAAATTTGAATACTGCATAGATATGGTCTTGATTCTTTTTAGGATGTGTATATCAAGATATGTTACATCAGATTTGTCAAACATGTTGTTAAAGACAATGGACCATTGTTTTTATATAGGACGGAGTTTCTTTGTGATGGTTTTGTGAAACGATGATGAAATATTTATGGGATATTACTCATTTATGGAAAAAGAATCAGATAATTTTATTGAATGTTTTGGTCATAGTTTCTTGACGATTTTATAGTAATTAGAAATATATATCTACGGTAGTGTAGTAATCAAAGTAAAATTTTTTACAGTGGGATGATTGACCCAAGTACCATACCTGACACATACTAACAAGTTAAATAATATTTTTATTTTTACGATATATGTTAATGGATCAAGTGGAGTGAAACATCCTTGAGGATGGAAATATATTTTGGTTACACTCAGGGAGTGGAATAACAAAGAAAATATAGTGGAGAGTGCACTATATTGTGTTTGTGGGTGTGACCCTCTCTATAATTTAAATATTCTTCTTACTGAGGGTGTTGTTTCGAGTGGTCAGGAACACTTTCTAATTGATATTTCATGTTTTCACTTGATTTTGAAATAGATATCCTTTTACAGTCATTACTTTTAGTAATTTATGGATGACGGTCCATAGAAGAACAACATCACATGATTAGGCTCAAAGGTGTTGTGGGACTAGATGTTTGACAATTGATATTGAATTTTTATTATAGTGATAATGTGAATAAGATTTTTGCACTATCCCACGATGAATATGTGAACCAATGTTCTCATATGGTATTGTATGGATTCCGTGTGCTAACAATAATCTCAGGATGTGAATGGTGTGACACATGAGAGATTCATGGGGCGAACCGAGATTCATGCCATGCTCCTTAATGGGAACCAAGGTTTCTCACATGATTCAAGTTGTGAACCTCATCTCATGACATGGTTATAGGGATTAGTCATGATTATTTAAATTTTTCAATGGGTGAACATTGATTTGACACACTTTATAGTGGTGATACATGAATCTTGACATGATTTAGGGGGTGAATTCGGTGGAAAAAATATTGATGTTTTTTGTTGTAATAAATGATTGGAAAGAAAGGGAAGATTGTAAATTTTTTTTTGTATGAGTAGGACCCTCCATGTGGGGATCATTGGAGAAAATATTCATTTATAATAAATTAATTATTTTTAGAACTCCTTTTTGTGGGTTATAACAAAATGTTTTATGGAGATTCAATAATACGAGGTTTGGAAAAAATATTATGTATGAATGGGTGTGGAGAGAGGGTATCTAAACCAAGTGGTTAATTAGACCATTAGTGATGAATTTTTGTGAGGTGATTTTGATTGTGGTGAGAACCATGGATCGTAAATTGTCACATGCAAGTTCAGCCTTATGGAAGTGATCACTCTATACCTTAAAAAATAATTAGTTAATGGTGAAACCATAGTTTCCCATGATATAATGGAATGGGTAACTTCCATTTTGGTTTTTATATGTTATATACTATTGATGTATTAGTTTTTTTATAAAGTTTGTGCCTCATGATTATATTTGAGGAATAAAATCTCCTTCCACACTCTGTGGTAGAACACAATTAGTGTCTATGAATTTATGACTCAATTGGGAAGAGGTTGTTGGTTGAGTGGTTGAAAAGATTCAGTTTGGATGAGAATTTATATTGCTTGGGAGATTTTAAAATACAATGTGTGGAAAAGGAAAACAAATTCGTGTCGATTATTATTATTTTTATTTGTGGTAGGGTTGTTTAGAGGGATGTGAAATAGAATGGTCCTTTCTATGTTTGTTAACCTATAAATATTGTCATTAAATTTATTTTATATTAAATGGTTTATACTAACTATGAAATAAAGAATCATATAATGGATACAATTGATTAGGAGTCTATTATAGAAGTATCAATACATTCATAATGTTAACATAATATTTGGGCCATGAAATCATCAAAGGGTTGAACCAAATAACCTAAAAATTCATTACATGAAAATCATTTTGGCCAAGAGTTTTCAGGGGACAAGGATTCATTTTGTAAAACCTTTAGTCATTCCCTAAATCATTCCTAGGAGTGTTTTTTTCCATGGGGTAATTTTTGTAATTAATGGGTCAGTGAGTTTTAGTATTTGGTTGGTTTGGATATGGGATGGGACATTTATATCTATCTCATCCAACAAAAATTATATCCATTGTAAAATCCAATTTAAGGGTGGTGGATATAAGGTAATTTTTTAGTGTCAAAAAAAAATTTACTCATGTTTCCTCCATTATAATTTCTTCTTTATTGGCTGCATATCTTCGAAGGATTCATTTAGGGTTTTTGTCACAATTTCATGAGAATAACGAAGAATTGCCCATTTTGATTGGTTTTTTGATCATCTTGCATAGTGGGAATCCCGAGATGGTTATACATTTCTTCTCAATAAATTTTTTAAATTTTATCTCTCCACATAATTTTTTATAAGGTTTTAGAATAAATTATTTTAATCTAGAGATGAGTATAGTTTTTGTTTTAGGTATATACCCTAGATTGTGAATTTTGTGTATTGTATACCTCCCCTGGTTGTGTATTTTGAATTCTAGTGATATGAATAATGACCTAGTATTTTAATAAAAAGATATTAAATATTTTTTATGAATATTTAATAAATTAAAAAAATCCAATTATGATAATAGTAATAGTTTTTTCCTGTTGGAAACATGAAAACATAAGCACTAGTCCATATGTGTGATAATTCATCTCCCACTTCATTCTTTAGAAACAGAACCCTTCTTAGACATAACATCCATATTTAATATTATCATAACAAATTGAAAGGATACATAAGAAAGGGTGAGTTCATAAGCCATGAAAAGGTAAAATATGGAGATAAGTCATAATAATATCAACATAAGTGTATGAAAATATGATCATAATATTTTAATATTAAACCCAACATATCAACAACCATAATCATGAGTCATTACAGAAGGATTGGGAGTTATCAAGACAAGATCCAAAAAATGAATAACAGAACATGTTCTATGAGTGAATATGACATGGAATTTGTGGAATTCACATTATTATATATTATAATTTCTATATTAGTCATGGATAACTTCCTAGAACATTAATATGTAGAAAGTATTTTACTAAACTTGGATCCCTCCTAAATACAGCTATGCATTATTGAGTTTGGTTCACTTCCTGTTCTATCCCAATCAATCTAAACTGATGTTACATCATGTCCCATCCCTATCTTTCTTAAATGGGATTATTCTCCATTCTTGTCTGGTTTATCTCATGAGATATAAATAATTTACCAATTCATTGGATAGATATATAGATCACACCCTTTAAATTATTGAATCCATATTTATTTGTGGCACTAGATAATAAAAAATTAGCATTTAAAAATCTATTAAAATAAATGGTTATCATAAAAATTTAATCATTTATTAACCCATTAAAATGAGATTGGTTTCATAATAATTTTATCATAGAATAAACAGTTCAAAGAATTAGGATTCATATGAACTTAGTCATGGTAAAACCCATGGAAGATAAATAGGTTTTATAAATAACATGACATCAAACTATAAAAAAATCATAGAGAGAATAATAATATTATCCTTAGATATTATTCTAGTAAGGCATCTTCAAAATCAATATATAAAATCATAGATTGAAACTTATTTTTATTGATCATGTAAAACATTTTAGAACGAAAATATCCCTTCCATATACAAAAAAACATTTTAAACGACAATTTTTTTGATATTTTCAATGAAATGAACCTGGAATTCTTATAAATTATGATTCAATTAAAATATTGGTCATGATGTTGTAAATTTTGTTTCATACTCTACCAATTATAAAAAAGGATCCATTCAAACTTGTTGAAATGAAAAAAATGAAATTTTTGTGAAAACTTAAGGTATACTCGTTTCAAAAAATTACTGAAAAAATAAAAAATGTTTATAAATTTCTATTAAAAATAAATATAGAGTAATAGAAAAATTTAATTCATTTTTAGAGAATATTATTTTTTCAATGAAAACTAATTTTTCACCAAAGAGGGAAATAGAGCTGGGTTTTCATAAAATTATTTTCTTAATAAATTTAAATAATAAAGATTAAAAAATTAGAACCATTACATGATAATATTATGAAAAACAATGTATAAGAAAAATCATGAGAAATTTTGAGACTTAACTATGATATTTCATCATGGGATACTTTATCCTAATAATTCTTGATAAATGATAAATCTATATAATAAACTTTTCACCACTTCAGTAAAATTGAATCTGAAGTCCCATAAAAGAACAACCTAAGATGGAAAATAATATTTCAAAAGGTTAAATATATTCAATATATTACATGTAATATGGGATTTATAAACCCCTCAAAATGCAATATAGGTTTATATCATGACATATGTCTCAAAAAAGGAAAATTGAGACATAATCCCCTTACCGCTTTAGTAACATTTTAATAATAATCCCTATGAATGTAAGATACTCTAATGGATACATATATAAGAATAATTAATTCTATAATAGTCATAATATACATTAATGTTTAGTATACTAACTACATAAATTATATAGGTGGTGAACATGTCTTGTGTCTCACATAAAATTAAAGTGTGATGGAAATACAGTACCTTATGACGTGATTTTTTGGTAATTGTTAAAAAATCCTAAGTAATAAATATAATATTATTATAAATATATTTAAGTATATTATTAATATATATATAATACCATATATTATATTCTTATAATTTTTTTATTATTTATATTAACAATTCAATGTTAATGTTACATTTTGGGTAAGAACTGTTTAGTTTTTCATAAATGTTTTTAGTCATCATATTTTTTGTTCCCTTAGCTTAAAAATGATTCCATAATATCATAAAATATAACCATTATATGAATATATATATATATATTATATTTATTTATAATAAATTATAATAAATGAAAATTTTAAAGGAAATACATCATTCATGGAGACGGTTTCCCATACGTATGCATGAATGTTGTTTCGATTTTCTCCTTGAATTGAATGAAATAAAATTATATGATATATTGTTATTAAATTTATATTTTTATGTCTTATAAAACACATATGTTTATTAAACCTATATTTAATACATTCAATGTAAATTCCGATGGAATCACATCGCTTTGCATGACGGTAGCCTATCGTAGACACGAACAATGTTATCATTTTCCATAAAAACTGAAAGCATAAAGATATGTGTGATTTAAAAAATATATAATAGGAATAAAATAATAGACATCATATAATATATATATATATATATAAAATAAAACCACCATATTGATAATCATTTAGAAATGTTAATGTAAAAACAAATGACATCGGTTTGTGAGGCCGTAGTCTACCGAACACACAAACGATGATTTGATAGACCATTTTATGGATTTGGAAATTATGGTATTTAATTAACTTATCATAAATAAATATAATTATATTTTAGATTCAAATTATATAATATATTAATGATATAAAAATAACTAATGTGTTTTTGAGAAAGAAATAAAGAAAAAACATATGTTGATGAACACTGCCTCTTCTTTGAGTATCCTCCAAGGTATACACTAAAATCCTAAATATGATTTTTTTTCATCTAAAACAAAGTATTATAGGATGTGGGAGGAGGTTTCAAGGGATAATTTAAGATGTTCATGTCTTAACCAATGTGTATTTCTGTTTTGAATAAGATAGTAGAATGGGTGACATTTTTGATGTTTGGAAGAACATAGACTTGACATTTTTTAGTAGAGTTGAGTTGACCCAAATTTTTTCACAATTTATAAGGATACAAAATTTATAAAATTATAACCATAGAAATGATAAGGCCTATAGATGTTTATGATTTTATTAGAATATTATAGTTAAATATTACACTTATCTTCTTAGTTTCACATCTAGGAAATCCCATTTTTACCATACCGTGGTAATTATGTTTTCTTACAACATTAATTATTAATATTAGTATGAAATTTTGTTATCCTTATTTTAAATTAAAATTATTGTTTATTCAAAATATTGAAAACATTTTCCAATATTCTTTTAAAATTAGGGGGGAAAATAATTTTGAATAAATCTGATAGATATGACAAGAAAATATGTTTTTAATGAGAAAATGTTTAACAGTTTAGAATTTCATACATCCAATTTCAATTTGAAAATGATTAAAATGCCCAAAATTGGATAAATATCTATATAATGGCACTAATTTTACTCTAAACAGAATTTAATATAAAATTTATCTTTAGAATTTAATTTAAACAAAAAGAATATTCCAATAAGAATTCAGTATTTTTTAATATCATCAAAAAAATAAATATTTAGAACAAATACCTAAAATTCACCATAAGATAATTAAAGAATTTGGATTTCAAAAATAATGTTTATTTTATCAAATTATATTTCTAAATGTGTCAAAACATAATTTCATTTTAATTCAAAAATGGTATAAACCCATTTTTTTAGAAAATAGTATTTTCAAAACATATAATGCCATTAACATAAGTTATATATTATATTATCAAATGTTTTCTAAAAATATAAAACCATTAATAATAATATTTAAAAATTATTTATTACTATTCATATCACTAGGTTTAATAGTTTGGTTATAAAAATCTCATTTAAATAAATATATCATGGTTTTGTTAAAACTCTATGTTTCATGCAATAAATTCTTGGCTAGTTTTGTGTGTTTCTCAAATGTAACATGGTGTAGTTTAAAAAAATATTTCAATAAAATTTTATTTTTTCAGTAAAAAACATAATAACAAATGGTCCCTTAAAATTAATTTCTCCCCCCAAATTTATCATTATGAATCAAATAATTGAGGATACTTCTTCATCGTCATAACCACATGTCCCCACAAAAAATACCAAAATTGGTAGCATTTACATAAAATGATTTTCATGGGAGATGTATTGTTCCATTGAAATTTCTTTTTCAAATCCATAGTATCCCCCAATTATTCCCCGTGAGAAAACTATTTCTCCAACGGTATGACCTCTAAGATTAATAAATGTGAATAATATGGTAAATAAGCTCCCTAATTAGATATATGGAACATATCATTAACCTATGTTAAGTTTGGTGGAATTTCTATGTGACAAGATAAAATCCTTATATGATCATGAATTTCAAAAGGACTAATATACCTTGGGATTAGTTTCCCTTTATTCCCTAATATAATTAACTTATTATATTTATTTATTATTATAAACATATTGTAACAAAATTCATATTATGGATTACTCCATAGATTTTTAGAAAATATTTTCTTCCAACTATGGGCTGCCTTGATCATTTGTTGAACGTATAAAAACATCTATCACATTTCATTAACAATCTTATTTCCCAATAGTGTTATTTCCCCAACTTAATTCCTACACATTGGGGATCCACATTTAACACTATACTAGTCTTCATAAGAATCTCTAGGAATCCATGAGTGAAATCTAATTTTTATGAAAACTCAACTATAGGATGGTTTTTCTCCCAACCACCTTGGATATAAAAAGAAAATTATCTCAATAAATCTTATATGGTTTAGATTTTTTATTTACACTAACCATCCATTTTAGGATGATATGAAGTGCTAAAACAAAATTCTGTATCAAGAGATTGATAAAGAATTTCATAGAACATTGAGGTAAAACATGGATCTAGATCGGATATATAGGAATGTAGTACTCCATGTAACCTTAATACATATTTAATTTATAACCTATAAATATGATCTAGATATATGTATTATCTAATATCAATTATGTGTGTTTAATTAGTATGGTTAACATGTAAAACCCATATAAAATTATTCCTTTTAGTGGTTTTTGAGAGTCCAAAGACAAAATTCATAGTGTTTTTTCCAGTTTCATTCTTCTATAGGTAATGGATGCAACATACCCTTGGATGTTTTTCTTATGGACTTAAAATTTTAACATACCATGCATTGAGATAAAAACTCTTTCATGTCTCTAATCATACCATCCCATAATAAGTTTTCTTTCAAATATCTATACAAATTTTTACTTTCAAGATTAGTAGTGAATGAAAAACTATGACCTTCCTCTAACAACTATTTCGTCAAATTTGGAATGGGAAGAATGCATGCACGATTCCTAATAATTTTTATTATACAATGATCAATGTTAAATTTAGGAACATGTCTAACATACATTTATTTCACTGCATCCTCATTCTCTTCCTATTTATTCTTCACTTTTTTTGATAATTGAGCATTAAATTGTGAAATAAAATATTTTACCCTCCCATCATGATTTCTAGATCCATGATTATAAAATCCAATTAATATTGGATATTTTGTGATATTCATCATATATATGCTCGCATGATCCAATCGACTCTAAACATTGAAATCCTTGTTTGCTTTCATGGGGTTGTAATATATTGAGATGACATAATCACTGGTCACCTCTAACAATATTCTTTGGTTAATTTTCAACCACTTTTATGAGAGTATGTACTTCAAAATTTTATGATATATATATATATAAATTTTCTATGTAAATATAATTCATACATATATATAATGAAAAAATTACGGTAGATAACTCCAAATCATGTGTCGATTAATTTTTCTCATGAATCTTCATTTTTCATAATTCATAATCTATAAAAATGTTATTATACATAAGAAAGATTATAAATCCATTTTTTATGAATTATTATAGATTAAAAACCATTATCCACTTTATGGTAAAATATGTATAGGTTGACTGGTTAACCGAGTGTTAAATTCCTTAAAATTTTCCTCACTTTCATCTAACAAAAATATCTTTGATACCCTTTTAGTTAACTTAGTTAGAGTATTATATATTCATGACATTTTCAATAGAAATCATGAATAATATATTGAAAATCCAAGAATAATATGGATCTCAGTCATCATGTGTGGTCTAGGCCATTTTGAAATAACTTCTTATTTGAAGGATCTGCTGATATACACTTCCATGAGATTATGTGATCCAAAACTGAATCCTTTTAAAGACAAAATTCAACCTTGATAAATTTTACATATATTTTCTCTTTCTATAGGGTCTTTTGTAAAATTACTAACTTATATTAATGAGATTACTTTTTCTTTGAGTATATTAAAATATCATTTATAAAGACTACAACAAACTGATAAAGGTAATCTATAAAGAATATATCCATTAAATCCATGAATCATGAAGTGGAATTAGTAATACAAAAAAATACAAAATATTCATAGTTTCCTTACCATATATGGAATATCATCAAGGGTATATCATCCTTCTTTGAACTCAATTGATGATATACCAAATAAGTTCAATCATGGAAATGTATTTACCTATATGTAGTTGATATAATAAGTCATAAATATGGAAGAAAAGATAATTCTTCCAAACTGTGGTATTTCTTAGCCCATGATGTTCAATAAATAGTTGTATCAATCCATATTTATTTTTCACAAAATGAAATGGTGAAAACCATTCTGATAGACATGGATGTATGAATTTATTATCGTTTTTAATTTTAGTTTCTTCTTCACTTCATGAATCTCAATTTGGGAAATTCAATTGGGAGCCTTCGAAAATGATGAGTAACTAGGTATGAGTTTTATTGTGTACTAAACATCATGTTTTGTTGGAAGTATCAAAATATTATTTGTAATGATATCAAAAAAATCCAAAACAATAGGCATGTCATGGAGGTTATGCTTATCCCCAACCATTTGGGACAGACACCCCTCCTAAATGGTAATTAAGAACCACACAATGGATTTAATTTCTATTAGAAGTTCATAATTATTGTCAAATTGGTGGATGCTCATAGGTTGGTTTGAAATATCAAATTTACCTTCCGTTGCTTCAAAATTGATGAGAATGTTATATAGAGAATGTTATTCCTTGCCTAGAATGAAATCTAATTGTACCATTGGATGAATGAAAACATTATTGGTAATATCATTCAATGAAATATCAATCTATGTGGATTTATAAACATGATATATGATCATAAAAAATTAGCGGGTTTTAATACTAATTCGAAAAATAATTATTTTTATTGAGCCATGTCACCCACATAAAATTAATTAGATATGAATAATTTGATAGATCTAGAGTCAAATAAAACATTATAAGTTCTTGAATGGATGGAACGTGTACCATTCACCACATCACCATCCTCCCCTCATCAAAATAATTGTTCCCATGAAATTTAAAATTTTCCCTTGGCTTAACTCCCATTAATCTTAAACATGAAGCACTGATGTGTGGGAGGTTAACTCTATGTATGAGTAGAAAAATTCACATCATTAGATATCTTCATACCATCATATATTTAATTAATTTCTTGATTTCCTTCCCATCCAAAAAAAACATTTCCTTTTCCCAGTAATGAAATTTCCCCAATGATTCTTCATACAGTTACATTATAATTGAATTCTCATCTTTCTCTCTCCAGGGTTCATATATTTTCCTTAAAACCCCATCTTGTATTTCATTTCAAAATTAGGATATTTATACGTAACTCCGACCTATATTTCCAAAATTATTTAAAATAAAAAAATCTATTTATATATACTGAAGTAACTAATGGATAACTCCCTTTATAAAAATTGTTTTATGACACTGAATAATAGATTAACGTTACTTTTAGGTCCGATGATAATACCAGAAGTGTACCTTGCATGTCTTGTAAAATTTTTCTCATAGGTACTAATAGATTTATAATCCCTTTTTCTTAGCTCAAGTTACTCTTCCTTGATATTCATACATATAATAAGAGGAAATTATTTATTGAATAATAAGTTCATTGAATCATCCAAATCCAGCGAGTCAATTTTATCCTGTTACCTTGTATTCTTGATAAGAGTCCACCATTATTTTAATTACCCTTCTAAATGGTAGATAATAGAAAATATTTTTTCTTTTTATGAACAATAGAGAATATAAGATAACTTTTCTATGGTACTATTCCATTTATCATCAACTAGAATATTTTCAGAACCATTAGAATATGGTGGGACTTACCCCAAGAATGACTCAACTAAATTTTGTTCCCTCTTTTGTTAATTTTACGCCCTTCTTTATTCGTAGCCAAAACAATTGTTTGAGTATAGTACTGATATTTTTCATTAATTATCCCATATAATTTTGATTATAATGACAAAATTCATTATGTTTTCTATCAATCCCAATAAAAATATGGATTTTTCAGGATCCATCTATTTACTACAAACTAAAATCATAAAGTATAAAACATTAATCATAGTGTGGAAACACAAAATCCTTAAAATAACATATAGGATATATAAATTATGAAACATACTATAATGTAGGATACCTTAAGTCTATCCAAGGTCATTCATAGCCATATTATATTTAAATACTTCATGATGGTTCAAATATATTTTTAGATTTCCAATTCATCCATCCCAAGAGTTTCAACCCATGTTTACAGCATACCCCATTATCATGCACCTATTATAGATCTAATGTTTCTCAATATGGTGTTTATAGGTTCATTACCCCTAGGTACATATATTATTGAGACACATTAACTTTTAGTATCTATATAGGGGTGTATTTTTTGGGAGCGACTCACATTATCCTCTAAAAAATTCCATGTCATTTACACATTGAATCATCTATAAACATTTCAATCAACAAGTCCTTAAGGATATCACTAGGGTTTTCTCATCCTAAATATCAATTGATAACTATACCTTTCCTAGGATTCCATATATAACAACCCATTATTTTTATGCATATATATTATATCATTTTTTAATAATATATGTGAAATTACATAAATATATGTTTGAGAACTGTTATTATTTAACGCCTTTGGAAATGTGGAAAAATACATATTGGTCCATAAGTGATCTACACCATCTCCCATTACTTTTTACAAATTAATAACACTTATTAGGCATACCATACATTATATATATCTTCATATCCGATAGAAAAGAGGCATAATAAATGATGAGCATAGATTCTAAATAAGGGTAAACAATGGAGACCCATTGGAATAGGATTTGAATAAGGGTTTGAGGAAACTAAAATGACATTTTAAGACCATTACCAACATACAAAGGAATATAACCCAGAGTCATGTAATAATGATTGGCAGTTTTAAAGACATGATTAATAATGGAATATAATACCATGATCCATGGGGTCATAATAAATGTAATTTTTGGCATAAACATAAGCATATAAAAACATTTCCATGTTTTTCAGGGCTCTTCTCCAATACCATCATTGTACATAATTTACATTATTGAACAAGGTTCAGTAACCATTTTAGCACTGTATTACTAAACCAGGCTCACTTCCCATTCCATCCAAATATTACTCAAACAGGTTCACTTCCCATTATATAATTCTTTTACTAAACCGAGTTCACTACCCCTTCTAGTCTTCTCTACATAGTGAGATATAAAAATTTACCTAATTCATTAGAAGGAGATATTTTCCCATCCATTAATATAAAGAAATGAACTTTTATGTGTTTCATTAAATCATAAAAATTCATCATATCATTATTTATAATGTCAAATGGGTATCATAAACATTTCATAATTGTGTAAACCATGAACAGAAGATGGTTTCAAAAGAATTTCCTCTTTGAAAACCCCATGGATGATAAAAAAGTCTCATAAAAAATCCATCAAAAAATAAACTATTCAGATAATGAATAAGAATGGTTTATTTGGATCATATACTACTAAGTCATTAGTAATATTAATAGATGAAATATTATATGGACAATGATTTTGATCAATATTTTAAAACATTTCTTTATGCAAATATCAATTTCTATTAAAAAATAATTTTTTAAGACAATTTTTTTTGGAAAACATTTTATTTGAAACAAAAATTGAAAAATAATAATGTGGTAATTGATGAAATGATTGATCATGATGATGGATTTTTTTTCATGTCATACACTTTAAAAAGAAGTTTCCATTTCCCTTTACGATAAAATCTAAATTAGATTTGATTTGGAAAATGAAAAGTGTATTCATTTTAAAAAAAATTATAAAATGATAATAATGGGTAAAAATTGATTTCAAATATCATAACTGTGTAATAAATTTTTTTAGAAAACATGGTTATAATGGAAAATATATTTTCGAATAAATAGTGATATGATGTATGGATTTCTTAAAAAACTTATTTATCTTATATAAAAAATAGTTCTAATATGGTACCATTACTTGATGATATAATGAATGAAAAGAGGATATTTAAATTAATTATAATTATAGAGATTTATAACATGAGAATTATTACTTTAACACATAATCATAATGATTCCTAACAAATTATAATATTGTTATATAAAATATTTACCACTTCAGTAATATTTAATCACAATACCATTATCGAATAACTTATAATGGGACATAAAATATATTGAGTATAAATAAATTCATGATATTACATATCAAACGAGATGTATATACTCCTCGAAAAAGAAAATAAGTGAATTACATAACATGAATCTAATTGAAGAAAAATCGATACAACCTTCCCTTACTGCTATGGTAATGCATTAACCATAAATTCCATTGAAATGAGGAAAAAAAATTTAAATATAAATTCCAATACTTATTAGTAGAAGAAAAAAATATAAAATCAAGGGAAATATGTAGACCATATAAAATTACTTTTCGGTGGACTTGAATTGTGTCACATAGAAAAAAATGAGATGGAAATCCCTTACCTTAATCCTTATATTCGATTGTAAATGGTCAAAACTCTTATATAAAGAATATAATATCTATATACAACCATTACTGAATCATATTTACTATAAATTATAATATAAAATACGTTTTATAAAAAAATATTACATATATTTATGTTAATATACATTATAAATCATTTTGATCCACTATAGAATCGTATAGGTATAGTACCATTGGAAACATGGAAAAAAGAACAACTCATCATTAATGATCTATATCATCTCCTACATTGTTATTCATAACTATAATCCTTCTTAGACACATATTTTCTAAAACATTTCTTCATAAAATTATGAAATGAAACAAAATAATGTGTCATCTCATATGTTTATTATTGGTAAACATGAGAGATATCAATAAAAATAGAGACACAATAAGAACACAAGGGTTTGGGAACACTATCATTACATTTGAAATATACAACCTAATTATCAAAGATCATAATATAAATTCATGTCAAAAATATTAGTAGTTTACCATCCATGATATTGTGGAATACATATGACCTTGTATGTTTGTGAACGTTTATAAATAGAAAAGGGTTCAATAATTTTGTTAAGGACCTGAAATCAGACCCTTAAATGAACTTATGGACTTGAAACAAGGTACATGAATAATCTAATGGATAGGAAATCTATGTCCATGCATATACATAAGGACATGAAAACTACTTCCAAGCGAAGGATTTTAAACATGAAATCTGGATGACACATAATTTATTTAGTGCATGTGATATCCATCTTTATACAATGCATTGGAGTGGGATATATATACCACCTATCAAATAACAAAAATCATACTTTTGTGCTTCGCAATAACATAACTCAATCATCATATAATAACACGTGAAAATTAAGGTGTTTCATAAATTTATCATTATATAATATCTCAGGAAAAGTAGATGACTTCCAAAAAATAATTCCATATTAAATATAAACCTTCTAGAGAAATAATAAATACATTATCTGAGAATCATATCCATATTAAATCATAAATAAAAATGAATAATGTTAATTAGATGAAAAATATTTTTTAAAGAACACTTGAAATAATTCATGGGGAAAATATCCTTAATATTTTGAAAACATGTTTTTTAATGGGAACAATTATGAATGAATTTTTTTATAGAACAATATTAAATTTTATA
This sequence comes from Viscum album, assembly GCA_963277665.1. NCBI lineage: Eukaryota > Viridiplantae > Streptophyta > Magnoliopsida > Santalales > Viscaceae > Viscum > Viscum album. Next base: position 1,998,399,794 of record OY728120.1, on the reverse strand, counting down.
GTAGAATTTATATCCTTAAGGAATTATGATGGCTAGAAAATAATATCATGCTGTATTATTAAAAAAAATCATTTTTTTTCTTCAGAAAATTCACAAATTACATTGTTCAGAAAATTATAAAAATATTCCATTCAAATCATTTTTTAAAACTCAGAAAGATAATTTTTATAAACAAGAAAAACATGTATAAAAAACATTTTTTATGAAATTATAACCTTATCTTATATTATCTTCAAATCCCTATTGAGGTATTTGGGTAGAAAATAAATAAATATATATATATATATATATTTGAAATTCCAAAAGTGCCACTCCCCTTATTTATAAAAGGGAACCAACACCATCATATATTTTGACTAATTGAAGACTTATATCTGGACATTAATGTTCCAATCTCACTCATACACATTCTTATACATATTTTAGGGGTGTTTATATTCTAAAAATTTCAACCCAAGTGCTCTTTTCGGGAGATTCAAAGGAGAAATTTTTGAGAAGTGGTAATCACTCAAAACCATCACATTATTTATGAACAATTAATTATCTACATTAAATATATCATTTTTTCCATAAAATCATAATGGAATGATCTTCAATATATTAAAACTTTATTATTATAATTAAAATACAATTATACACCGAATTTCCCTCAAATGAGAATTGAATGTTTCGCTCATGCGTACCTATATCTTACTATATCCACATAGAGATATAATAAATTATTCTTGAACTCAGTAAATGGAATGGTACTAATAAGGTTTTATTTAATATATATGATATATAGGATATAATTTTGAATCTATAAATTATAATTATTATTTAACTATTTTTCATTCCACAAATCAAAAAATGAAAATATTTTCCATGTGTAAGTACGACCTACTACCTCCACCAGTTGTATAAATCATAATCCTATTTTTAATTTCAAAAAATTATAATAACAATGTATATAATTATTATATATTATTTTTTTAACACTATAAAAATATAGGGAATGATGACTCCATGATAAAATTATATGTACCAAGACTTTCAAACTAGGACATGTTTGGAATATGAACCAACTATCACCTAGAACGATGAATTTTATAAAAAATTTAAAAATAAATGGGTTATAAGATACAAGAAATTAGTTATAAAATTTATGATAGATATATGGTTAGGGAATAAAATTATAATAAATCCATATTTATTATACATGTGTTTTTAATGTGAACAAAGAAAGGGAAGAATTTAATTATGCTTTTATTTAACAATTTCATTATTATTCGAGATAGTTTATATTTATGAATATTATGGAGAATAATTCGCTTCCATGTCCATGTTTTCTAAAAAATTATAAAGTTTTTTATATAATAATATTATATTTAATTTAATTTTCACAGTGTGTTAATTTTTAAAAAATGGATACAATGTAATATTTTTATTATCATCTATACATGGTGTTTTGTGACATTTCTAAAAAAAGTATAGAAGGAATGATTTTTTAAGTTATAAAACATCGGTGGAATTTACCTCCATTGTTAAAAAATAATAATTTTAATCTTCATATACAAACATAAATGATTATTTTTAGAAAAATATTCATTTGAAATTGTGTAGCTTTTGAAAAAAAATCAAAATACAAAAGATACTTTACTCATGAATTATTTCATCTGATATTTGAAAATAATTTTCATCAAAGATACCATTATATGATATTATTTATAATATATCTCGGATATGATCCAAGAATTCAATCATTATTTTATCAATGTATGGTCTACATTTGGGTTAGAGTAATATTTTTTAATCCTGCAACATTTCTATTATTAATGCAATGATGAAATGTTTATAAAACCCATTTTCATGGTTTTTTATAAGATGAATGATTTATGATCATGTGGAACAAATAAATGTGTTTTTTATTTTGTTATAGGATCTACTATATATCCCTACCATGCAATGGGTTGAGACATATATGTCATGATATAGATAGGAGTAGAAAGGGGAGTGTAACATGTTGAACAAGAGAGGACTGAAAATAAAAGTGAACTCAGTTCATTAAGATAGCCTTGGAACATGAGTGAACATGTCTACATATAGGAAATTTTGTACTGTGAGTGTCTTAGAAGGGTTCTTTGACAAATAAGGAAATGATCTTCTCTTATTAATCACATGAAAAAATTCCAACTCATATTCCAGTGTTATTATCTCATAGATCATGTCCATTTATGATTCCTGTCTTATGAACATCTATGATTTATTCCCTATGTCATGATTATAACCTTTGATATGCATGGTATAATACTAAAATGTCATGTAAAATTTCTTATACACTTTTAATCATGTTATTACTGATATCACTATTTTTACCCATCATTAATCGATCATACCTTTCATATATAGTTATTACATCTAAATAGATGAATATTCATTACATAACATAACAAAACTACAACAAAACCATCTGGGTTTAGTGTTTTTGGAATCCTGGAATCCTAAAGTACCTGTTCATAAAACATCTATATCATCTCCCACATATGTGTTCATAAATAGAAACCATTTTGAAAAATCATATGTAATATCTTTCTTCATGTCCTAGTGAAATGAATGACAACAAAAGGGTGATCCACTAAAAAAATAAAATTTAGCAATGTTTTTTATAAATGTTTACAAAAACATCGCTATTTTCTATCCCAAATTCCATATTTTCCTACCCAATTCTAAGTAGTCACTTTATTTGATCCCGAAGTATCCTACTTTTGGACCTCCTTCTTCCATGGATTCATCTTCAAGGTTCAAAGTTGAGTTCTTCTTGGGTTTTGGAGACATTTCCTATATTACAATTCCCCAAATTTGTTTTATTTTTAAAATACCAGTTTAATAAAGAATATGAAATTTTCATATTTATTAATATTTGTGAATAAATGATTAATATTATTTTAAAGGTTATGCTTTGTTCGATGACGTATCCAATACGCAACAACGAGTTTTAATTAAAATCTTACGATGCACACTAATAATATATTAATATTATCGTAAATGGTAGTAAATGCCTAGCCATTGTAATGGAAGGAATGAACAGAACTAACTAAAAATTGATTATATATGTTTGTTAAATATTTTTACATTTATAAAATAAATGTCAGAGACTTAAAATGTGAATGAATCCAATTGTAAGCAAAAATATTCAAATATTCTTTAAAAGGTCGATTAACCCCCTTTTGAAGGAAAAACATTTTTAAATATTTTTTTTTAAATTTTATATGTTATATATGAAAAAATATAATACTTCTTTGGAATCAAGAAATAAAAATTTACTCTTTGTAAATTTTTGGAGTTTTTTCTGATAATGTTCATTTTTTAATGAATAGTGAAAAATGCTGTATTTTAATTCAAAACCACCTTTTAATCTAATTCATTTATATGGTCAGAATATCTTTTTAAATGGTTTTAAATTTTAATTAGAATATATTTTTACCATTTAATCCAATGGTCATCAATAGAATTAATTTCACATTGAAAATGGACATAGACAAGTGTCAATATTTTGATAGATATTGTTTCTTAAAAACATGCTATTTGTTTTGAAAACGAGAATTAAATATATAATTTATTAATTAAACTTATATGTTTTTAATTTGTTAAAATGTTCCTCATTTTTGAATTTGTAATATCAAATATGTCTTAGGGTGAATTTTTGGTATTTTTCTGATAATGTTCATTTTTAATGAATAGTGAAAAATACAGCATTTTAATTCGAAACTACTTTTTCATTCAATTTATTTATATTGATAGATTTTAATTTTAATTGGTTTTAAGGTGTAATTTAATTATTTTTTATCATTTAATACAATGTTGGTCATTTTAAGTAATTTCACATTTAAATTAGATGTAAAAACAAATCAATCTTTTGATAGATTTTACTTCTTAAAAACCTGTCTTTGGTTTTGACAACGAGAATTATCTTTAAATTAATTACTGAATTTTTTGTGTTTGGAATTTTATAAAATGGATTCCATATTTGGAATCATAATTTCCAAATTATTTAATTAAGAATCTTTTGTTTTTGGACATTATGAATAGTAATGATGGTAATTATCTTTAATTATCGTGATTAATTAGTATATGGTAGTTAAGGGTAATAAAATAATATCATAATATTAAAAAATGACCCCAAAATGTGTCCAAATCATCTTTTTTGAGTCATGGCTGACCATGGTAAGATTTTCACCTAACTTGGGGGCCCATGGAGTCACATGGGTGTGATGGTGACATTTATGACATTATTTTTAAAAAGAAGAGAAATATAACAAAGGTTTGCATATCCTAAGTAAAACAATTTCAATTTTTTTATAGAAATGGTATATTAGACTATAAATATTCATTTTATAGTTAAAAATATTTCCGACATCATGGTATTTTTTATAACATTTAGACAGTAAATAAATAAATTTATTTATGACACCATGATGATGCAGTGATTACTGCATTAATGAACGATTTAAATAAAATGAAAAGATAAGGTAAACTCTAAGACATAAACTTGTATAAAACCTATTTGATGTCCGTATTTATTACCTTTATAACCTTATCCTAAAATTATATTATTGTTGGACCTTTAAAATCCGATAACCATTTTATAACAAAGTAACATTTTAAGACTTTCCAAAAGTGACCTTCTCCCGCTTATAAATGGCCCCCACCTATACCCCCATACCCAAACCTCTCAAGCCCTTGGCTCATCCATAATTTTCTCATATTGTCTCTCCAAATCTCTATCTTACTCCAATAATCCTCACTTTGTGAAGAAGTCTTTCCAAAGAAGCCTTTGGCTCAAATCAAAAAGAGTTAACCGATTTAGTGGTAATGTTTTCTCTTGAGTTTCTTTCTTTTATTTTCCTTCTTCACTCACCACTACCTTCTTATTATTTGATCCCATAATAACACCGGTATACTAAATATACTATGATGTTTTTAGGATAATTATTCTACCTACACATACACACACCTCCGTCTAATGGTTAAAGAAAATATTGTTTCCGTGGATAGAGAATTACTCCCTCATGAAACGATGATTGTTCAATCTTATCCTACCAGCTCTCATGGTGGCCATTAAGATGTCACTATATTTATATATGATAAATATTATATTTATTTCCTCTCTATGCTTCTGTATTTATATTTAAAACATAATTTTATGATTTCCATGTTGTGAAAATGCGATAATTTCATATGAGGAAGTGTGGACAACCTCCCCCTCAAGTGACGTGACTCATTCATTCCAAAAATGGAATTTATAAAGAATGTAATTAATGAACATATGATACCTATATAATATATATATTATACTGGAATTATAATATATCTAAGTCTAATTTAGTTTTAAAGTCCCATAATAGGACAAAAAAATAAAAGTAGCGTTCATGCGTTAGTACGACCTACTGTCACCATGAACGGTACATTTCATTTCTTATCTCCAAACATTAGGGAATATTATTAAATACATATATAATGGATATATATGATATTTAAATCATGAAAACCATTATAGATATGATGTACTTATAACTACATGGACAATTTTCTTCAAAAAAGTTTATTTTTGACTCATGTATCAAACATCGACAAAACATATGATATGAACTCAGATAATTAACTTATTATTATGACATGATAATATGTGATATAAATTGAATAATAAAATTTAAAGGAATTAATTGAGAAATTATAAATTGACCAATGTTTATTATTCAGGAATATAAAGAAACGAACAGGACAAGTAGGATTTGAGGTAAGGGGATTTCTTATCTCACTTTTAATTCTATGAGATTTCCATTGTTCGTCAATTATTTATTGCATGTGGTGTATTGTGTAATTCCGTTTGATATATATTATCATTATTCTATTTATATTAATGGTATTATGTGATTCATTTGGTTCTTATTATCTTTTGGTCATACGACTCGAGTTATTGTGACGAGGTAAGGGGTTTTATCTCACTATTTATTCTCATGAGATTCATGATATATTTGTCACTATATCCATTGAGTGGTGTATGTACTTCACATTATTCTACTCCTTATGTAATATAATTTCGTTTATGGGTATTTACAACAACATTTTATAGTCCTTATTTCATGGGGTGTATGTTTCAAAAGTTACCCAAAATCGGTAAGGGAACCTTTCACCCACCTCTTTTTAAGACTTCTTTTAGTTAGGTCTTTTAATTTACATCTTCTTGTGTTGGGATATGTTATTATATATACTTATTGATGTAAATTTTATGTCCATGAAATTAGATACCATTTTTTCCTCTCATCAACTCATTTTCTTAATTTTAAAGTGAAGCCGTCAGGCTGTCAAATTTCTGTAGGGGAACTTCTTAACCCAATTTCAATTCATTGGGTTAAACCTCTACATATTGATTATATCATGCTATGAATATGTGTGGATGAACTCTTATTGTTTTAAACTTAATATCCACTTATATTTTGTGTATTTATATTTTTCACACATAATTATGTAATTTATTTATCCTTAATCTAAGGATACCGACTATGTACGGGACTTCGTCTCAATCTCCTTTCATTAAGGCATATTTTGATTTCTACATGACTTTATTTTATATAGTTTATAAAACCCTTTTTACATTTCATTTCATTAAAAAGGAATATTTTTACATGAAGCATTTTACTAAATGAAAAAAGGAATGTTTTTGTCTTATGTATGTGGCGACAACGACCTCTCCCCCACCGTGACCATTATTTGGGTTTCAGCTTCCTCTACAAGCCATAAAATTTTTAAATGAAAAATAAGTACCATGTTTTACTATTCTATTATTTTGGTAGTGAAAATTGTTCTGATAATGCTTTGATTATATAAATGTGTTGAATTTATATCTTTTGATTGAAATGGGGAAATGTTATGTTTCCTTTATGCATGTTTTATGTGATATGATTATGTTATTGATCATGGGAATTATTTTTGATGTTGGGTGGTTTCATGATAAACTAAGGGCGGGTGAGCCCGAGATAGCTCTCCAATGCATTGGGTAACACGAAGGAGTTAAATGCTAAGGTTTCAGTGAATAGATTTAGGGAATATACTCTGATGGGTATTCCAAAGGTAACCATGAGAGTTACTCCCTGCGTAAGAATGTTATGAATGCCTCAAGTTACCTTTATGTCTTATGATTTATATGAGTTATTCATAAATCATTTAATTTCATGAGGTATGTTAAAGTGCTTCTGTTTTATGAGTAAAGTATGATTTCATTGATTCTTATGTATACATGGACTAATTTTTTCTTTTTGTATTTTTATATCCCTTACTGAGCATTCTTATGCTCATCCCAAGTTTTTAAAATGTCTTCCACATGACTTAAAGATGAATAGGGTTAAGGATGAGATCATGGAAAGAAATGCGATCTAAAACTTGGAACTAGATATGTTTTTTTAAGAGTTTTTATTTTATGAAAAAATGGAAACTGATAAAAAGTGTCTACTTTGTAATCTTTTGAGATGTAATAGTTATGTCCTAATTATCTAAAACTTTAAACCTAAAAATATCCTCAATTTGAATTATTCATTTAATTCATGATTATTTAATGTTTTATGATCAGGTACTTATAGTTGGAATCGAAGGTCGGTTTGGATAACTTTAGAGGTTAGGGTATTCTTTAAGCATAAGTAAATTACCTTAATGGTTAGGATTTCAGAAAGAGTCACAGTTTTTTTAGATAATGTGAATGAGTTTAAGATAACATGAATTGTTTTATATTAGTATTATATGATTATTTTACTTATATAATAACACTGACCATTTTTTATTTTTGTAAATGGCTAGATCTAGCATGTACCAAAGTAACAGTGGATGTGATGAAAACTGTGACAGTTTTTTGAACGAGCAACTGAATGATATGGGAGATGCAATGAGAACTCTTATGGTTATTCTCAACCAATTATCTGGAGTCATGATTGACCGCCTGAACCTTAGGGATATTTATAAGGCATCATATATGCGAGAAAAAAATCCCTACAGATGTTCAGGTAATAATTATAAAGGTAAGTATGTTAGAAAACCTATGTGTCAATGATGTGGAAAGAAACACCTCGGAAAATGTTTCCAAGGGACAGGAATATTCTATAGATGTGGAAATGATGGTCATAAAGAAAGAACCTGCCATGGAAAAAGGAAGCATCCAGTTGACTCTAGGAAGGTTAAAGAAGTTCTTTCTGAGGGATCAATTGAATATTTTAAATGTGGTGTTCATGGTCATCATGAAAACACATGTCATACAAAGACGTTTCGGGAATGTGGTCACCAAGATCGTAAAAATATTTTTTACCAATATTTAAATCCATTCCGATTGAGGATGAAGAAACTGAAAATGTCCAATGAAAGGTATGGATTATTTCTTAACATATTTTTTCCTATTATTTAATCTTAGGATATGATTCATGATTTCATTTGTAGGAAAGAAGTATTTTAGAATAAGTTGGAAGGGAATGGTTAATGGATCCTGAAGAATGTTGAATGAGTAAGAAGTCAACATATAAGCGATTCAAGAGTTATGGTAGATTTTAGGATGGTGAAATTCTTAAAATTATTAAGGCTCTTTTAATGATGAGAATACGTTAGAAGACTTTTTATAGTATGTGTAACCCTGATGTCTGATATATGAAACTTTTATTCAAGGAATTATTATCTTTTCTTTTTTGGATATAGTTATAAAGAACCATTTTGGTTTATATGATCCTTGAATTTGGGGTAATTACTGGTTATTACATTTTGGGATGCAAAATAAAAGTTATTAGATAACCTTTGTGGTTAAAATATGTTATGGTTATTTTTGATGAATTTATCTCTCTTCGGGAATGTTATAAAATTATATAGTTTTTGAAAAAGGACAACACGAAGACCGTGTGACAACCCATCGCGTCGGACGAAGCTATGGTAATCGAACCCACAACCAAAGTGTGACTGATATTTATCTCCTACCACTGGACTACGTGATGTTCCTGGTTAGTATAACTAATTATTTTTAGTTAGATGATCTTATGAATCAGGAATAAGTTGATTTTGGGTTGTCTCTGTAAATTATTAACCTATCATGGTGGATATGTGATTAGGTTAATTACTTTTCAGTATGATAATTCAAGAGTAAATGATGGTATTTAGAGATAAATGTTAAGATTTATCTTAGAAGACTATGTGATTAAATCCTCAATATATTTGTGTTTCAATATTAGTTTGGATTACTTTGTAGAATTTTATGGATAGCTGTTTATTGATTGGTCTTTGATGAACTTTGGGTTTTGTTTGAAAAAAATTGGAGATTAAGAGTAGTTTTTATTTTTGTAAAGGATTTTCCTTTTGGGGATTATCTGATCTTTTAATAACAATTTTGGTTTTGGTTAAGACATGAGAAATATATAGTTAATCTTTTTTGGATAATGTGATTCTATAGAAGTTGATTATAGTGATCTTAATGCGAACAAGTCATCCTAAATACTCATCTTTTGGAGAAAATACGAGTGTGTGTTAGAAATCTAGTAAGAGATGAAAGTCCACATGACATGTATGTAGGTTTACTTATGTTTTAGTTAAGCTCATAAATAAATTCCTCAATGAAAAGTCACTTAAAACAAAAACATTTTCTATTATCTTTTCCTACTGGGGAATCCAATACTGTTTAATCCATCACAATTTTGTGGTTTTCTTGTTGTTAACTTATTCCTAATCATGTTTTCTATCACTCTACTTCAGAACTTGACCCTTAGATTCTCCTCCATATTCCTATTTTCATGGGATCCTAGTATTTTTTATCTCAGGTGACCATTTTAATTATCTTTATATCTTTTAATGTGATAGTTTTATTGACTCCTTTTCTAATGTTGGTCTTTCAATGAAGTTTCCAATCCCAATTTTAAAATTGCGAGGACGCAATTCTCAAAAGGGGGGAAGGATGTAACATCCCAGTTAAATAAAGAATATGAAATTTTTTATATTTATTAATATTTTTCAATAAGATATTAATATTACTTTAAAGGGGATGCTATGTTTGATGGCATACCCAATATGCAACAACGAGTTTCATTGAAATCTTACGATGCACACTAATAATATAATAATATTATTGTAAATGGTAGTAAATGCCTTGCTGTTGTAATAGAGAGAATGCATAGAACTAACTAAAAAGTGATTATATATGTTTGTTAAATTTTTTTACATTTATCCAATAAATGATAGAGGCTTATAATGGGAATGAATCTAGTTTTAAGCAAAAATATTCTAATATTCTTTAAAAGGTCGATTAACCGCCTTTTGATGGAAAACCCTTTTCAAATCTACATATTGTCACATTTATATATTATATTTAACAAAATAAAATCCTTCTTTATAATCAATACATATAAATTTACTTTGTGTAAATTTTTGGCATTTTTTCCGATAAAGTTCATTTTTAATGAATAGTGAAAATGCTGTATTTTAATCAAAAACCTCCTTTTAATCTAATTTGTTTCTATTTTTAGATTATATTTTTAATTGGTTTTAATGTGTAATTAGAATAAATTTTTACCATTTAATCCAATTGTGGGCATTAGAATTAATTTCACTTTGAAAATAGACATAAACAAGTGTCAATCTTTTGACAGATATTGTTTCTTAAAAACACGCTATTTATTTTGACGGTGGGACTTAACTATATAATTTATTAATGAACCTTATATGTTTTTAATTTGTAAAAATAGACATCATTTTTTAATTTGGAATATCAAATATTGCATACGGTGAATGTTTGGTATTTTTATGATAATGTTCATTTTTAATGAATAGTGAAAAATACAGCATTTTAATTCAAAACTGCCTTTTCATCCAATTAATTTATATAGTAAGATTGTCATTTTAATTGGTTTTAAGGTTTAATTTAATTATTTTTTTTATCATTTAATACAATTTTTTTCATTGGATGTCATTTCACTTTTAAATTTGATGTAAAAACAAATCAATCTTTTGATAGATTTTACTTCATAAAAACCCTTCTTTTGTTTTGACAACGGGAATTATTTTTAAATTAATTAATAAATTTTCTGTGTTTGGATTTTATAAAATGGATTCCATATTTGGAATCATAAGGTCTAAATTATGTAATTATGGCTCTTTTGTTTTTGGACATTATGAATAGTAACGACGGTAATTATCTTTAATTATCATGATTAATTAGTGATCAGTTAGTTAAGGTTAATAAAATAATATCATAATAATATAAAATGACCCCAAAATATGTCCAAATCCTCTTTTATGAGTCATTTACTACCATGGGAAGATTTTTACCAAACTTGAGGGCCCATGGAGTCACATGGGTGTGATGGTGACATTTATGACATTATTTTTAAAATGAAGAGATATATAACAAAGGTTTGTATATCCTATGTAAAAAAATTTTAATTTTGTTTACATAAATGATATCTAGGACTATAAATATTCATTGTAAAGCTAAAAAGTTTTCCTACATCATGGTTTTTTTTATAATTTTTAGACATTAAATAAATAAATTTATTTAAGACACCATGATGATGCAGTGATTACCTTATTAATGAATGATTAAAATAAAATGAAACGATAAGGTAAAATATAAGACATAAACTTTTATAAAACATATTTTATGGGTGTATTTCTAACCCTTATCACCTTATCCTCAAAAAATATCTTTGTGGGACCTTTAAAATCTGAGAATCATTTTATAATAATGAAGCATTTCAAGACTTTGCAAAAGTGACCCTCCTCCCTCTTATAAAAGGACCCCACCTCTACCCCATTACCCACACCTCTCATGCCCTTGGATCGTCCAAAATCTACTCATATTATCTCTCCACATCCCTATATTACTCCTAGAATCCTCACTTTGGGCAGAAGTCTTTCGAAGGAAGCCTTTGGCTCAAATCAAAAAGTGTTACCCGATTTAGAGGTAATTTCTTCTCTTGAGTTTCTTTCATTTATTTTCCTTATTCACTCACCAATATCTTCTAATTATTTGATACCATAATAAAACAAGTATCCTCAATATACTAGGATGTTTTTATATAAGTATTATACCTACACATACACACACCTCTGTCTAATGGTTAAAGAACATACTGCTTCCGTGGATGGTGAAGTATTGCCTCACGAAACGATGATTGTTCAATATTCTCCTACAACCTATCATGGTGGCCATTAAGATGTCAATATATTTATATATGATAAATATTATATTTATTTACTCTCTGGGCTTCTTTATTTATATGTAAAACAAACTTTAAAGCTTTTCATGTTGTGGAAATGCGATAATTTCATATGAGGAAGTGTGGACAACTGCCCCTCAAGTGATGTGACTCGTTCAGGCCAAACATGGAATTTAAAAAGAATTTAATTAATGAACTTATGTTACCTATATAACATATATATTATACTGTAATTATAATATATCTATTTCTAATTTGGTTTTAAAGTCCCATAATATTATAGAAAATGAAAGTAGTGTTCATGCGTACGTACGACTAACCTTCTCCATGAACGGTACATTTCATTTCTTATCTCCAAACATTATGGAATATTATTAAATACATATATACTGGATATATATGTTATTAAAATCATGAAAACCATTCCAAGGATGATTTAATTATAACTACACGGACAATTCTCTTCAAACAAGTTTATTTTTCACTCATGTACCAACCATCCCCAAAACATATGATATGAACTCACATAATTAACTAATTATTATAACATTATAATATGTGATATGAGTTGAATAATAAACTTTAAAGGAATTAATTAATCAATTATAAATTTACCAATGTTTATTATTTAGGAATATAAAGAAACGAACAAGACAAGTCAGACTTGAGGTAAGGGGATTTCTTATCTCACTTTTAATTCCGTGAGATTTCAATTGATCACAAATTATTTATTTCATGTGGTGTATTGTGTACTTCCATTATATATATCTTATCCTGATTCTATTTATATTCATGGTATTATGTGATTATATTGGTTCTTATTATATTTTAGTCATACAACTCGATTTATTACAAAGAGGTAAGGGGTTTTTGTCTCACTATTTATTCCCGTGAGATTCATGCAATATTTGTCACTATCTCTTTTGAGTGGTGTATGTAACTCCAATTATTCTACTCTTTGTTCAATATAATTTTGTTTATCGGTATTTACATCAACATTGTATTGTCCTTCTTTCAAGGGGTGTACGTTTCGAAAGTTACCCAAATCGGTAAGGGAACCTTTCACCATCATATTTTTAAAAGTCTTATTTTAGTTAGGTCTTTTAATTTACATCTTCTTATGTTGGGATATGTTCTTATATATACTTATTTCTACAAATTTTATGTACATGTGATGAGATACCATGTTTATCTCTCATCAACTCATTTTCGGAATTTTAAAGTGATGTTGTTAGGCTGTCGAATTTATGTAAGAGAACTTCTTAACCCAATTTCATTTCTTTGGGATAAAATTCTACTTCTTGATTATGTCGTTCTATGAATATATGTGGATGAACTCTTATTTTTTAACATATAATATCCAATTATATTGAGTGTATTTATATTTTTCACACATAATTATGCAATTTATTTAACCTTAATCTAAGGATACCGTCTTTGTACGGGGCTTCGTCTCAATCTCCTTCCATTGAGGCATCCTTTTATTTCTACATGACTTTATTTTATATGGTGTATAAAACCATTTTGACTTTTAATTTCATTGAAAAGGAATATTTTTCATGAAGCATTTTACTAAACGATAAAAGGAATGTTTTTGTCTTATGTATGCGGTGACAATGACTTCTTCACCACCGTGACCATTATTTGAGTTTCAGCTTCCTCTACAAGCCATAACATTATTAAATGAAAAATAAATACCATGTTTTACATTTCTTTTATTTTGGTATTGAAATGGTTTTGATAATGTTTTGATTATATCAAGGGTTTGTATTGATATCCAGCGATTGAAATGTGGAAATGTTATGTTTCCTTTATGCATGTTTTATGTGATAAACTTATGTTATGGTTCTTGTGAATTGTTTATGAAGTCATGTGGTTCCATGATAAACTAAGGGTGGGTGAGCCTGAGATAGCTCTCCAATGCATTGGGTATCACGAAGGAGTTAAACTCTAAGGTTTCTATGAAGATATTTATGTAATATAATGCGATGGGTATTCCAAATGTAACCATGAGTGTTACTCCCTACGTAAGAATGTTATGAATGCCTCAAGTTACCTTTATGTATTATGATTTCTATGAGTTATTCATAAATCTTATGATTTAATGAGGTATGTTAAAGTGCTTATTTTTTATGAGTAAATTATTATTTCATTGATTCTTATGTATACATGGACTAATGTTTTATTTTCATATTTTTATATCCCTTACTAAGCTTTTTATGCACATCCCAAGTTTTTGAAATGTTTTCCATAGGACTTAAAGATGAATAGGGTATGTGATGAAATCATGGAAAGACATGCTATCTAAATCATGGAACTAGACATGTTTCTTTATAAGAGTCTTTATTTTATGAAAAAAATGGAAACTGAGTAGAGGTTTCTACTTTGAAATATTTTGAGATGTAATAGTTATGTCCTAATTCTCTAAAACACTAAACCTGAAAAGATCCTCAATGTGAATTATTAATTTAATTAAAGATTATGTAATGTTTTATGGTCGGGTCCTTATATTATTGGTTTTCACTGGGTAGGTTCCTTCTTGGATGATCCCTTGATTCTAGGGTAGATGTGTGGGTTGTGTTTCTTAGATTCTATGGTGTACAGATTTCATTTTGGGCTTAGTTATTCCTTCTCAATGTTTTTTCACATTCTCACATTGTTTAGGTAGGTGTTTCTTTGCACATCGTTTACAGATCATTCCACATGATTCTTGTTTTCTACTAACCAATTTTTCAAAAAATTTCACTTTTTATTAATGTGTTTGTTTCATTTATTTTTGAGTTTTCATGTTAAAAAACATTGAGGGAACTCTTTTAAAAGGGTTACTTTAATTATTACTATATATAAATTCATACAAGGTGATTGATAAAACCTAAATTAGTCTTCAAAGATTTATTTATATGTTCCAAATGTTTTTTATCACATTATATGCATTGGTAATTCGATAAGGTTTTGAACATGGTGTTGTGAGTCAGAATTGGTGACTATTATAGATTGGCGCTCAAGTGTGGACTATTGTTTTTTGTGGTTAAGAAAGTGGTGTTTGATTTTTTTTCATAATGGATACTTGAATAATGTCATTTTATGTTTTAAAATCCATATGTTTATAGGGTGTTCATAGGGATGCAAAAACAAATGATAATGGACCTTGAGAATGGTGCATCCCTTAAACACCAGTTTTAAGGCATATATCCCATTCCTCCTTTATTTTTTCCATTCTTTTGACCTCATATAAAATTATTATTTCATGATATTATCATATTAAAAATAGTTCCTTGAATTTGAAATGCTTTCTTGGTGCGTTAATTGAATTTATATGTGGATTCAATTTTGTTCTATGAGACACGGCCCATTGGGTGGTGTTTTAGAATCTATATGGTGTAAATGACCACATGTAACTATTTATATTATTGTATGATTTTTTACATAGTTTGGGAAAGGTTTTGTATGTGTTTTTGTATATTTAGATTAAAAGTACCTATTGGTATTTTATAATAGATTAGAAAATGATTTTAATTTTTATGTGAAGTGAAGGACCTTTTGTAACTTGTGAATAACAGGATGTTAGATAGGAACCTCTATAGCGTGTCCTCTAAGGTGGGGCTCATAACATGAGTGGTATTAGTGTTTAGTTTTGTAATGAATGGTGGTTGTGGGTTTTAGTTTGGCCCATGCATGTGAGGACCTCCCCATTCCACATATATTACTATCACAAGAGTCATCTGAGTAATCTAGAGGATCAAGTGGTGGTTTATCTTCAACATTGATAATATGTGTTGGAACCCCTTATAATATCATAGTCTATGAGGTGCATTCCTTTAGATTTTCTAATTGAGTGTGGCTAGACGGTTATTGACTGAAGAGTTTCACAATACGCCAAAGGGTCTGTCTGGTTTGAGTACATCTTGGTATTTTTTCTATAGATCTTTAGAAAATACCAATGATTATAGATCTATATATTTAGTTTATTTTTTATGAATGCGGTTGTTGGGGTTATTGGTATCAATTATGTTTGTCTTCCTACTTCCTATCATATATATCAGGGACATTTTATCTTTTATTGGATTTCTCATCAAGGTTTTGGTGAGGAATACTATATGAGGGAAATATTAAAATATTTTAAAAGCAAAGTAATGTGAGTTGTTTTAGGGAAGGGAAGCTGTGTTTTGATATTCAAAATGATAATACCATATATTTATATGTAATAAAAACAAGTATTGTGGAATGTTTTTTGGAAAGGATATGAATAGACTCATTAGTGATTCCCTACCAAGATGGTTATGGTCACATGCTACTTTCGGCACTTGTCATTGGTTGACTGATTTATCATGGTTCCTTTGTAGTTTTGCATTAGGTTTCTATTTTTTCATCTGCTATTGTATCAATTTTTTTGTATTATCATTATTTTTTCTATAGTTAGTTTTATTATTTGCTCAATTTGGTTATCTAATCCTAGTTGTTTTGTTATAAATTGTTTCCATTTTTATATCCTTGACACCCAACATAAGTTTCCAGACTAATAGGATCAGTAATTCCTTTCTATCCTTTTCTTACTCTAGGTTGCGTGTAATTTGTTAGGAATCCCAGACCAATTCATGAAAAAATGGTATCATAGAATCCATTTAATAGTTGGGGTGACATTTAGATTATAGATTAGGACTTTTGGGTCTCACGATTTTAGCACATGAAATAATCCATAAACCCATCACTATTCTTATCCTCATGTTTGTAGGGTTAGTCTGGGATTTGAGTCTTTTTTTTTGTTTGAATTGATGGGGAATGTTAATGGAGTTTTGTTGGTGTCATGCCATAACATCTTATAGACTAGTAAACTAAGTGTATTATAAGTGGAAAGTTCATGTTACTTTCATTAGCTAGTGTTATCATGGGGAATGGAATAATAACCCTTACAACAGGATAGACATGGACCATATTTCCCAATTCTGAGAGTTTGGTGTGAGTTATGTTTTGTTTTGGTTTCAGTTTGTGTGTGTCGAATTTTAAAATGTGAATACTTTTGGGAAAATTTTATTTTAAAATAAAAACTAATTTTTGTAAATTCATTTTGTTATAAATGATGCATTTTATGATTGAGTATGACTAGAAAATGGGTATTCAAAATTTTAATATTCCCTTAGAAGGAGGTGGTTCTGAAAATTTCGACTAAAATGGTGGTTTTTGAAATTGGGATTTGGTTTTGATTGTTATATTATTCTTTGGATAATTTTTTTTTCGCTAGGTTTATCCTTTGGTTCAGTATTGGTCTATGATGGATTTGGTTGTCAGTTTTTATTTTTTTCAGCATATTCTACTAAGAAATATCCCATTGTTTTCAATTGACATTCATTGAGTTGTTGGATTTGTATAGAATCCTAGTGTAGTAGTGGAATCTAGTTCTTCCAGACTATTTCTTATTTTCCATGGTAGTATAGGTTAGTTAGAGGTATTTTAATGGTTTTATGATATTTAATGTGTATTCAGATCATTGGGAACTCCTAAAAATGTGACATATGGTGTGGTTCTGAGCTCCTTTAGTGGTATGAGTTCGGAATAGTGGACGGTGAATTTTCAATATAATTGCTTTTTGGGATGGAATTTGGTTTTTTAAGCCCAATTTCGTCTTATGGTTCAAACTAGAGGAGGTAACAGAGAGGAATGTGGATGATTTGTTGGGAGTTCAATAATTCCACTATATGGTGATGTCCTATATCAACCAGTTTGAGGAGTTAGTTTCTTTCTCTGAAGACACATCATCAGTGTTAAATTTTAAATCTCCTCTTTTAATTTGGGGTATTCGACCAGTGATCAAGGAGTACGTCCTCCAATCATGTAAATTTTGTTTTGATATGTTTCTTGATGAGGCGTTCTTTGATGAGTTGGTTACCAGTGTGCATTTAGTAGTGGTAGGAACTAATGAAGGATCCCTAACAGCAGATACATGTGTGGAAATGGATCCAATTTTTGAGAAACCCCTTTCATTGGATGTGAATTTTCACTGATCGGATCAATCAATTTATTTGTTTTAGTTAAAACTGTTTTGTAATTCGAAGTATTCTAATCATAATCCCATGAAGGTGTGTCATCGTTGTGGTTGTTTTGGTTCTATATATTTTTTATGAAGTGTTTTTAAGGAATAGTCCTTGATCAGAGTATATTGTATCATTGATGTTGGTATGAAGATGCTTCGATACATTAGGGATGTTTCCATAGGCCTCTGATGGAATATTTTCATGTAGTCAGGAATCAATTGGGGTGTGGGGAACCTCATCTAGGTTTTCTCTCTAGTGTTGGAGTGGAGATGGTTGATGATTATATTCTATAGTTGTTTCTATTATTGTAATATCCTTCTTTTTTAGTGAAAATATTTATGGATTATTTCACACATAATTGTAGTGGTTGTGTCTTATAGATGTGTGTTTTTGAATATTTTTTTCTCTATGTGAGTTCATAGCATTTTTCTAGATTTATATTTGTTTTCCATTATGATATTTTTCGAGAGGCGAGAATATTATAGATATGACGAATCATCATTAAGTTCACTAATCACAATGAATTTTTTCTCAGGGTTTCCTCCTTCTGTAGAGAGATTTTTTGTATGTTTTTGCGTTCCCACTTTGGGTCAGGTTGGAAATTAGAGAGTCGTCTCATCCTAGGATCATCAATGTTTCTTGTGTTAGTCGGGTTCTTATGGTGGGGACAACCCTCATCTTTTCTACGTGGTTCTAAATTTAGTAGTCTCTTATATAATTGGTAGATTGTCACTTATAGAGTTAAAGTTAACCTTTAGGTTTTTGGTTTCTATTTTCTTAATATTAGTTCGATATCATGTTTTATTTATCATACAGTTGGGAGTGTTTTTCTGGGAAGAATATGTTTATAGTGGGGGGAATTATCAAGACCCAACATTGAAATTTCTTTTATTTCATACTTCTCATGATGTTGGTTATTTTGGTTTATATTTGGTTTCTGTTATCAATTTGATTTTTTTGGGTTCAAGGTGGATGTTTTCACTAGGGATAATTTGTATTCATTGTTTAGAGCTTAACCGTATAGACTGTATAGGCAAAATGCATTTTTTTGTTCATTTTATTCAACTAAAGTTTCACATTCCTAGTTTGATAATATCTTCTCCTAAAACATGGGTGTTCTAGGATAAAAAGTTTTTTTTTCTATATGTGACACATGACTTCTGCACTATTTGGGGAAACTATTCAGTAACAACTCTAGGAGGCTCTTCTATTTGATTTATCTGAATTGCATGGTCGGTGCATTGATTTCCAAACTCCACGAACAAACTGTGTGGGGTTCCCCTCTTCTAAAACAGGCCGTGCATGGTTGGGGAATGGGTTGGTCAACAATGCGGCCAAACTGTGTGGGTTTCATTGTTCATTAAAATGTGGGAAATTATAGTCATCCCCCTCTCATGATTTATACATAGTTTGAGATTTTCCTCCCTTGTTTGACCTAGGCAGACCATGGGAGCTGAAAAGAATCCCAACATTTGTCCTCCTTCTTCCATAGATGCATATTCAAGGATATAAGGCATTTTGAACATGGTTTTTTTTTACATTTTTCCATTTTCCTCTTCTCATCATTTGGTTATTTGGTTTTCATTGGGTTGGTTCATCCAGGTACGAACCCAAAAGTCTAGTGTTGAAATATGGGATGTGTTTCTTGGATTCTAGGGTGTGTGGATCATCAATCATGTTTGGTTTTCCCTTATCCCAATGTATCTGCAGGTCCACTTGATATTTAGGTAGGTGTTTCCATCCACTTAATTTCCATATCATTCCATTTGACTCTTGTGTTCTTCTAAAAAAATTATAAAAAATTTAATTCATTCTTTTGATTTGGTATTTTTTGGTTAATTATGGAGTTTTTAATTAGGAAAAACATTGTGTAAATGGTTTTCAATGTGTTCCATTATTTATTTATTTATATATGCATAAAAGGAGAATGATAAACTCCAATTGGTTGTTAAATATGATTTTTTGTTCGAGATTGTGTTTTTTCATTCATAATGTTTGGTTAATATATTTGGCTATGAACTGGGTGTTGTGTGTTTGAATTGGTGACTTTTATTATTTGACAGTCATATGTGTCTTACTGTGTTAGGTGGTAGATCAAGTGGTGTTTAAAAAAATTTGGGAGATTCATGGATACTTGATAAGTGTTATTGGATGTTGGAACATCCATATGTGAATGGGGTGCACATTGGTATGAAAAAACAACTACTAATGGACCTTGATAATGATAAATCCCTTAAAACCCAATTTTTAAAGTATTATATCCCTTTTCCAATATCCTTTTCTTTTCCATCTTCTTCATCTCAATTGGTTCATTCATTAAACTATTGTTTTTAGAAAAATTACATGAAATAAAAAAGGAGAATTAGAGATTTAATTGGATTTAAATGATGTATTTAATATGTTCTAGAAGACTTGTCTATTTTGTTACAATGATGTGTGATTGAGAAACAAAATGTTGTAAAGGTCTGCTTGGAATTTTTAGTATGTTTGCATGTTTTCACGATATTTTGAGAACTGTTTTGGAATGTGAATTGGATTTAATGTCCTAAAGTACTAATTTGAATTTTATAATGGTTTGGAAATATTTTTGAATGTTTATGTGATGTGAATGACTTGATGTAACTTGTGTTGCACTTGATTTGAGATAGGAACCTCTATAGTGGATCCTCTGAGGTGAGCCTCATTGCATATTTGGTATCACTATTTATACACGGAAATCATAATGGTTGTGAGTTTCCATTTGATCCATCCATGTGAGGACCTCTTTATTCATCATGTATTACTATCATGTGATTTATGGGTCTCAAATAGAGGGTTATGGGATCGTTTCTTATTGTCCATGATTATATGGGTTGGTAACCCCAAGATTAGCTATGGCTAGGGGGGACGTGCAATAAGATTGGCCATTTTAGAGTGGCCGATTGTTTATTGACTGTGAAGCAAAAACATATGTCATCAAGTGAGACCAAACTGATTATATTTATGTATTTATTTCTAGATTGTTTTTAGATAATCTGAATATTAACAATTTATATGTATTGTTTAAATTTTTTTCACATGGTGTCTCATGTTAATGGTATCATTTATGTTTTTCTGCACGGTTCCTCTTATTTCTAGGATATATATTTTTTCATTTTTTGGATTTCTATTTCTGGTATTTGGGGCGGTACAATGGAATTTGGAAATGGACTTTTTTAATAAAATTAATGAAGTATCAATTGTTTTATAAATTTAATGATAATTTTATCTATTTAAAATGATAAAATCATATTTTTTTAATATCTATTTTAAAATACTATTGGTGGATGATTTTATAGAAAGGAAACGCATAGAATCTTTAATGGTTTCCTATAGAGCAGGTTATGATCACTACCTACTTGTACAACTTCGCATCAATAGACCCATGTTGTTTTTTAGGTGCATGTTCCTTGTTCGAGTTTTACTTTGGATCAGGTTGGTCTTGTCATTAGAGGTTACTAGGAGGTTATGTTCTTACAATGATGACGAATTTTAATTTTATTTTTGTCTTCAATTTATATTATGTTCAATACAGATTTTTTCTAGACTATTTTTTATATTTTTTGATTTTCCGTTTGTTTTGTGATGTTATCTATTTGGTTATTTGAAACAAGCTGTTTGTGTAGGAATCATTTCCCTTTGTTAAACCATTCATGCCTGTTGTTAGTCACATGTATAAGAGGTTCAGGAATACATCTCAGTCCTTGTCTTGATCTGGGGCGGGTGAATGTTTAGATAACATCCCAAACCTGTTTGTGACATGGTTGATTTAGAAGGCCCCATGTATTGTATATTACTGAGGGATGAGGTTCCAATTTATAATTGAGGTGATGGGAAATTTTGAAAATTCTCAGAAGAATAAATTATAATAAATTTATATTATATAAAAATACCACAAAATGGATTCAATGAAAAGAGAAGATAATGTTTTAGTCTCTTTAACATATAGTTTTTAGAAATGTCTTGATGTTACTTCAAACCTTATCATTTTGTTTAACCCTTAGATATCCTATTACAATTTTAACTATAATATGGAATTTTTAAATATTAAAATGTTTTAATATTTACATATTTAGTGTATATTGGATCATAAATGGAAAATACATGAAATCTTTTACAATATGAAAATAAATTTAGATTTTTTAATTTTTTTTTATGATTTTTGGATAATTTAATAGAATATTAATCCCATAAAATTTCATTATTCTCAATTTTGATACTATTCAAAACATTAACTTTTAAAAAATTTAAGAAAATATGTAAAACTAGAAAAAAATTAGTTTCTTATATCCCAAAAAAGTCTTGGCCATCAATGAAACTATATGGATCAACTTAAATATATCAAATTAGTTTACTTATAATATTTTTAATATAATTTATTTGATGTATCTCTTAATTTATCAATTATTGCATCACTGTAGTGTAAGCATTTAGGGTGATTATTAAATTTTTTAATATTTTAAATAAATTTCCATGATTATGATAAATCTTTTATATTTCCATGGAATATTTATATTGGAGTGTATGTTATATGTATCCCCGTAATAAAAAAATTATAATTATTAAAATAAGAGTGTGACATGTTTTTCATCTAATTAAATAATATATTATAAATGAAATAATATTATCCAAATGGACCCAAAAAGACATAAATAAATAAATATCATGAAAATAATATTATTATGTTAAATATTTAAACTCATATTCATTCATATCCTACTTTCTTCTAATGTGGATTCATAAGAGATATTTATGTCAAGGATTGTGTCATTTTGTCATTCCTTAATTTAAATAATATTTTAGTCATTTTAGGGAACTCTGTCAATAATTCTAATCAATTTTGATCCCAATGTATTAATTTTTGAATTAATTTCATAAAATATGATATTTTATTAAATATTATGCTATATTATCTTATTTTTAATCAATATTAACTCGTTTTACTCTTTACTGAGGTAATAAATATCACCAGAGTTACTATTTATATTTAAAAATAAATAAATAGTGTCTAATATCAAAATTAGAACCTCCTAGTAATAAATTCATAAATAATTTAATATAGTTAAATACTTATCAATGGTAGAAATTATTTTTATTGTATGTGTGAAAATTGTGATAAAAAATTATTTTTTGGGAAATATAGTTTTTATGCATATGACCAAATTTATTTTTATCCAAATTATAGACAGTTTTTTTTGGATTGATTAAAACATATGATCATGTAAATAATATAAACATTTCATTAAAATCATTAACAATTATTAGGTAAATTCAGTTCACATATAATATAATTTATTAAAAAAGAAACTTTCTTTTTAATATAATTTTTTCTTTAGATTCTAAAAATTTTATAACTAATGAATCAATTATATAAATTAATAGATCATATATTTTTCATAAATTTGATTCTACTAATAATTTTTCCCAGCCCAATTTCTATGAGAGAATGGAGACATTATATTTTAATAATATTACACGGTCTATTTTAACTCATTGTTGCGTGGGAAGAATTCTATTAATGAAATAATGATACTCATGGGAAATATTTTAAAAAATAACAGAGTGATATATTCAACCCCACTTAAAAAATTTTATCCATGAAAAGTCATTACTCAGATATAAAAAGAAGATTATACCACTTCCTTATCACATTCTCAGGTTCCCATGTAGAAACCTAAAATGTGTGGTTTCACCATAAAAATATAACCAGTCGAGTGGTATTTTTCCACAGAACTGCCTCTCTATGATCCAAAATGTCTTCCAATTTTTTTTGAATAAAAATTGCTTCTCCAATGGTATTACCTCTGAGATTAGTATAATTGAATGATTAGGCACGTACTTCTCATGTGTGATACATGGAATATATCATGAATGTGATGTACTAGAGGTTGATATCCCAATCGATATTATACCATCCCCACACAATAAATTATTTCAAAATGAAAAATATACCCACATATTAGCTTCCACTTAATTACAAAGATCATTAATCTATTATAAAGAGAGACATGTATAAATATGTTTTCACCCACTTCATACTCTAGTCTATTACATCAATTGTCAATAGATATCTTTTTCAACATGGAGCTTCTCATATGTGATGTTGAACAGGTCAAACCTTATCATCCATTTCCAAAACTAGATCAGGACCCAATAGCATTCATTACCTATATTCATTCCATCATTTTGGAGTCCGAAACTTTTTTTAATTTAGGGCTTCAAGAGGATCCATTTGAATGATGAAGTGAGAACTACTATTGTGAGAAAATTATACATAGGGAAGTTTTTGGTCCCAAATTACATTGAAATAAAAATTGAAATTACTCAGCATGTCTTATAGAGTTTGAATGGATATCACATATTGAGTATCTTTCTGATGATAATAAGAAGTAGTGAATTCTAACTAAGTATTCAATTCATACTAATGACATCACCTAAACATCGATGTAAATATTGGATCCGGATCAAACATAGTGGAAATTGGTATATCATGAAATTTTATCATATCCTTAATGTTTAATTTGTATAGCTGATCAGGATATAAATATTCTTTTATATAAATGAATTGTAGTGAAATTAAAAGGTGCTCGACTATAAATCATATAGAAATATGGGCTTCAGATTTTTTGGGGAGTATGGAGAAAAAATCAATTCTGATGTTTTCCCATTTCCTTTATTTTATGTGAAATGGTTGTAACTTCCCATCTAAATTTTTTTTCTCATATTTAAATGGATAATATACCAATCACTAAGAAAAATACACTACAATATCTATTTTCATTCCATAACCCCATTAATACTCTTTGATGTTTCTATATATCCTTGTACATTGAGGAAGAATAGAGAATGATGAACTATGTGACTCATCCCAAAAATCATTATTTAAATATGATATGAGAGGGTAATAAACACGGTTCATCAACCACCTTATTTGAAAACAAAAAAAGTTTAACTCAAGAACATTTCTCAAAAAAAATATATATTTTACTTCTTAAATATATGCCTCTATAATCTTCACATTTATAGATGTATGACCATTAATTTTATAATGATAAGATTCCACCCCTCCCAAAAACATTCCAAGATATATCCTTTTCAAATCAAGAAATATTGTTTCATTTGTGATCCCCATAACAAATTTTTTAGCATGGTCATTTTGAAACAAATCATATTCCACGCTGTTTGTATTCATATGGTTGAAATTTATTGAGAAATAATAATCACTAATCAACTCCAAACATCTTCTTTGGTGCATAATTAACTACTTCTAGGATAATATATACTATAAAAATTTATGATTAGTATTAATATCACACTTTTCTCTATAAATTTAATTCATCCATATAATTAATGTAAATACCACCATAATGTTTAGTTAACCTTGGGAAACTAGGTTGAGGAAACCTTAGTATGAACCTGATGTATATGTTTACGTATAGACTAAAATCCTTGAGTTTTCATAATGATTATGAAAAACAGAATATTAAAACAAGAATATCATAGAACAAAAATTTATATGAAATTTATGTTGATTATATGGTTTTCCCACAATGATTAGTGTTAAGTATAACATGAATTTTTCTTTTAGTCTATGGATGGAACCAAAAAGAAACACTTTAAAGATAAATGTGGTGGGAAATAAAAGGATTATTCTACTAAGACATCAAATGTAATGTGAGGTAGAATGAAAAATCATGTTGCATTACACAGATAAATTTTCATGCTATGAATCATATGGTACTGCCAAATGTGAACTATAAGGGAACACAATTATGTTGATTCCTTCATGGGGAAGTATACAACTCCATTCACTGGGTCTTCTGATCCAATATTGGTTGTGCAATGGATTATTAAAACTTTTTTAGGTTCATATTTATTACAAAACATTTAGATTTATTCCAAAATCTTATAGGTCTGGCACCTTTGGGAATATTTAAATTCAAATTACTGAATCACTAATTATCTATGCCATCTCCCATTATGTTCTTCATCACTGTAACCCTTCTTAGTCACATTAGTTTAAAAACATATCTTCATAACCTAGAGAAATATAAGAAATGATGATCTCAATTTATTAGTAAGGGAAAAGAGATATATTAGTACTCAAATAAACATTACATGATCATAAGGGTTTTCTTACATGAACACGAAAAACGAAATAAATTCCATCTATATCATAGATCATAATCTCGAGTCATGGAATAAATATTCATAGATCACAAGACCTGAACTTATTCCATACACATAACATTATAACACTGTGAATATGTATAATAATATATAGGTTCACTCATTAAGTAAAGAACATTCAATTGGGCCCTCTTATAAGCTTATGGACATGAATCATGGTCTATAAATAATCATGTTGACATGAAATATAGGTCAAAACATAAAAATAAGGATATGAAAACTATGTCCACGCATAGAATTGTGAACATGAAATTAGGTTCATGCATAACATATTTACCTCATTATTTATCCATATTTTCCCAAATAATTGGAGAGAGATATGGGACCCAACCACTAAATAATGTAAAATATACATATGTTTGACATAATAACATAAATAATTCAAAAAACCAGAACCCATGAAAATAAATGGGTTTAATAAAAATTTGACAATAGAATATATCTGGGAAAAGAAAATGGGTTCATAAACATCATGCAATCCTTAATATAAACTATCCATATGTAACATCCCGGTTTCGGGTGCCTCCCAATGGTGCCCCGAACCCTGTTGGCCACATAAACTCAAGAAGATTTTCCCAAACACTAGAGGATGCCAAATAGCAGTAAGGGACAAGGTATGATATTAGGGAAACTATTCCCTCATAAGTTGAGTATGCATAAAGGAATCATAATATAAATCTATAGGTGAAGAAGTAATACCATACAACAAAGTAAACAACAGAATACTGATAATAATATAACAACTGGAGCATAAAAAAACATGTCATATGTGTCTATGAAAAAATCCAAACAAGTCACAATGTAGGAAATACAATACTGAAACCAAATTATAGAAAAATAGTAAACTCTAACAGCATCACAAGCCTCATCTGGGCCTCATGCTCTCCATCTCCAATAGAAATATAAGGCCCCATACTTAAACCTTGCTTAATATTGTATTAAATGAATAATTCACATTGTGGATATTTTCAGGCTTAGAGTTTTAGAGAATTAGGACAGAACTATTACATCTCAAAAGATTACAAAGTAGTCACTTCTACTAAATTTCCATAAAATAAAAAACTCTTAAAAAGAAACATGTCTAGTTCCATGAATTACGTAGCATGACTTTCCCTTGATCCCATCCTTGACCCTATTCCACGTTAAGTCATGTGAAAAACATTTCAAAAACTTGGGATGAGCATAAAAAGCTCAGTAAGGGATACACAAAGAATGAAAACTGTTAGTTTTTCAAAACAACAAGTAAACCATGTATACTTTATCAAAGTAATACTTTTCACCTTTTCAATGTAGTAAAAACTCTTCATTGAATAAAAGTTCATTACTTACCTTTCTGTAACCAAAAGATTACCATAAAACCCATATAAAGATCAAATAAAATATAAAGGTAACTTGGGACATAAACATACTTAAGTGGAATAACCATAAGGTCGACTTCCACACATATCACTTAATAGAATAGCCATTCAGAAAACTTCCATACATACTTAATGGAATAGCCATACTGCCGACTTCCATACCCAATGCATTGGAGGTTATAACGTAACCACCCATCATGGTATTCACGGCACCACCCGTCATAATGTCCAAGTACCATTATAAAATCATTAGACATTAAACAAATATAATGGAAAGAAAACATTTCCACATTTCGATCACAACATATCACTTAGATATATTGACATAACAAATCCTTTATAAAAACCATTTTCAATACCAACATATATAAAAGAGTATATGGTATTTATTTCATTTTAAAAAAACATTACAGCTTGTTGAGGAAGCCAAAGACCAAATAATACTCGCAGCGGCGAAAAAGGTCGTTGTCACCGCGTACGTTAAAAGAAACATTCCTTTTTGTCGTTTAGTAAAACACTTCATATAAAAAGATTCCTTTTAAATAAAATTAAATGTCAAAGGGGTTTATACACCATATAAAAGAAAGTTTTGTGTAAAATTAAATATGCCTCAATGAAAGGAGATTGAGACGATGTCCCTTTCAAAGTTGGTATCCTTAGATTAAGGATAAATCAATTATATGATTATGCGTGACAAATAAGAATACACAAAATATAAGTGGATATTAAGTGTAAAACAATCAGAGTTCATTCACACATAATCATGGAAAAACAAAACCAATGACATAGATATTTAACTCAATGAAATGAGATTGAGTTATGATTTCCGATACAAGTCCGTCTAAATGACATAAGAATTTATCAATGAGATGATTATGTGTAGAAATAGTATATCCACACAATGGTTTGTGGAAATTACAAAATAGTGATTCCACACATAATATTGGAATAATAAAATCAAGAATTAGAGTTTTAACCCAAATAATTGAAAGTGGGTTAAGAAGTTCCCTTACAGAAATTCGACAGCCTAACAACGTCACTTCAAAACCTATAAAATGAGATTATGAGAGATAAAAATCATATCTCATCACTTGGACATAAAATTTACATTAATAAGGATATATAAGAACATATCCCAACATAATATTATGTGAATTAAAAGGTATAACAAAATAAGTCTTTTAAAAACAGGAGGGTGAAAGGTTCCCTTACCGACTTGGGTAACATTCGAAACATACACCCCGTGAAAGGAGGAAAATACAACATTGATGTAAATACTCATAAATGAAAGTATATTACACAATGAGTAAAATAATTGGACATACATACACAACTCAATGGAAATTGTGGCAAATGTAGCATAAATCTCACTAGAATAAAAATGAGATGAAAAATCCCTTACGAAAACTCGGCAGCCTAACGGCACCACTTAAAATG
Source organism: Viscum album (assembly GCA_963277665.1). NCBI lineage: Eukaryota > Viridiplantae > Streptophyta > Magnoliopsida > Santalales > Viscaceae > Viscum > Viscum album. The sequence goes on along the minus strand of OY728120.1, from coordinate 1,998,370,550 downwards.
TCCGAAAATGGATTGATGAGATCAAATAGGGTCTCTCATCATATTACAATAAAATTTACAGAAAGAGGAATATAAAAGTACATCCCCCATAATAACAAAGAGGAGCTTAAAAGAAGTAACATAAAGGAGAGTACTTAAAAGGAAAGAGAGAGGTTAGATCTCTTACGAAAATTCGGTAGCCTAACGGCGCCACATAAAACATACAAAATTGGATTGATGAGATCAAATAGGGTATCTCATAATATTAACATAAAGTTTATATAAGGAGGAATATAAAAGAACATCCCCCAACATAACAAAGAGGAGCTTAAAGAAGTGACATAAAGGAGAGTACTTAAAAAGAAAGAGAGAGGTTACATCTCATACGAAAATTCGGCAGCCTAACGACGCCACTCAAAACTTCCAAAATGGATTGATGAGAGAGAATAGGGTCTCTCATAATATGAAAATAAAAATTACAGTATGAGTAATATAAAATAACATCCCAATAACAAGAAATATGATCTTTAAAAGGAATGACATAAAAGAGGGTACTTAAAAAGAAAGAGAGGTGTAGGATCCCTTACCTCGGGTCCGACATGACTTGATCGTTCTTTAACATCCTGAATAATAAACATGAGTTAATTTATAATTTATTAAGAACCTTTTTCAAGTTCATTATTCCTTTTATATCAATTATTGACTTGTTTTAAACATTATGTAATCATTTAAGTTAATAATGTTTGTTTTGTCGATATTTGGTTCTTAAGTCAAAAGTGGGATTCTTACAATTAAATGTTGTTCGTGGGGTCAAAAGTTCTTTATATCCCGAATGACATTCCTGATTTGGATATCATATATATCATATATATCCAGCATATAAATTTATTTATAATATTACATAATCATTTAGAGGTAAGAAATGAAATGCACCGTTAATGGAGACAGTAAGCCGTACGTACGCATAAACGCTACTTTCATTTCTATGTCATATTAATGGAATTAAAATTAAATGAGAGATGTGTATATTTTTAATTCCAGAATTATATTCATTATTTAGATGTATCATACATCATATATATCCATTATATGTACTTATAATAGTACATTACATTTGAGGATAAGAAATGAAATGCACCGTTAATGGAGACGGTAAGCCGTACGTACGCATGAACGCTACTTTCATTTCTATCTCATACTTTAATGGAAAGAAAAATATATTGATTTAAAGGTATATTATAATTCCAGTATAACTTCATATATAATAACTTTAAATCCATCCTTTATACATCCCACATATGGCATTAACGAATCAAATCATTTTGAGGGGGCGGTAGTCCGCACTTCCTAAAATGAAGATATCACATATACCCATAATGGAAGCCAAAAAGGTATGAAAAAAATGAAAAATACAGAAGCTTATGTAAAACATAAAAATATTTTATATCATATATAAATATAGTGACATCTTAATGGCCACTTTTGAAGGTGTTATATGAGTGTTGAACAATCACCATTTCGTGAGGCAGAAATTCGCCATCCACAGAAACTGTATGTTTTTTAACCATTATATGAAGATGTGTGTAAGTGTAGCTATAATACATATTATAAAAACATCCTGGTATATTGAAGATACTTTAGTTGTTATAAAATAAATGAATAAAAAGATTTTAGGGGGTTGGAGAAGCAAAATAAAACAAAAGAGCACAAGTGAAGACGTTACCTTAAAATTGGGTAACTCCCTTTGGTTTGAACCAAAAGGGTTTCTTGAAGAGCTTCCTGCCTATGTTAAGGATTCTAGGATTAGGAGAGGGATGTGGAGAGATAAAAGGATCATATCTTGGCCGAACCAAAGGTTTGAGAGGTGTGGGTAAGGTGGTAGAGGTGCGGGCCTTTTATAAGAGGAGAGGAGGGGCACTCTTGGTAAAGTATAAAATGTTACATTATTTTCAAATGGTTTTCGGATTTTAATGGTCCCACATTGATATAAATCGAGGATACTTTGATAATGGTTCGACATCCACCCATCCAATAGGTTTTGGACATGTGTAGGTCCTAGATTTTGCATTATCTTTCCATTTTATTTAAATCATTAAATAATGAGGTCATCGCTGCATCATCATGATGTCATAACGAATTTAATTTATTTAATGTCTAAAAATTATAAAGAAAATACTATGATTTAGGAAATATTTTTATCTTTCCAATGACTATTTATAGTCAAATTGCTTACTTTTATAACCGCATATAAAAATTGTTTTAGTAAACCATATCATGTTTGTGACATTTTTATTTTAACATTAAATAAAAGGCATAAATGTCATTATCAAACCCAAGTGGATTCATGGGGTACCGAAAATCTACCCATGGGTTGTATTGGTCGTCCATAACTCATCCAATAGGGTTAGTACAAGTTTTAATATATTTTCCTTTTATTATAATATCATTTTTACCTTAAATCACACTAATTACCTTTAATCGCGATTAATAAAACTTAAAAGTTACTTTTCATCAAAAATTATTTTCATCCCATTGAACCACATCTTACTTAATAATTAAAATCATTTAAATTGGATTTTTGAAATTCAAATCACAGAAGTGGTAAAGTCCCATTTAAACGAAAAAATCAAATTTTGTAACCACCACTTTGTTGTTTCACTATTAATCAAAAATTGATGTTTTTCAGAAAAATACCAAAAATTCACCCTAAGCTATATTTGATATTCCGAATTCAAAAATGATGTCTATTTTACCAAATTCATAAACTAGAAGTTGAATTAATTAATTTTATAATTAAATCCCGCTGTTAAAACAAATAGCGTGTTTTTATGAAACAATATCTTTCAAAAGATTGACACTCGTTTATGTCCAATCTTAAAGTGATATTAATTACAATGACCACCATTGGATTAAATGGTAAAAATATATTCTATTTACACTTTAAACCAAATTAAAAAGATAATCTAATAATATAAATAAATTATATTAAAAAGAGGTTTTGAATTAAAATACAACATTTTTCACTATTCATTAAAAATTGAACTTTTTCGGAAAAATACCAAAAATTCACACAAAGTAAATTTTGATGTCCCGATTATAAAGAAGAATTATATTTTGTCAAATATAACACATAAAATTGTCAATAAGTGTATTTAAAAGAGGTTCCCCATCAAAAGGCAGTTAATCGACCTTTTAAAGAATATTAGACTGTCTACGCTTAAAATTGGATTCATTCACATTTTTAATCCACTAAAATTTATTGTAAAAAGTAAAAATATTTGAAAAGCATATATAATCATTTTGTAGTTAGTTCTGTTCATTCCATCCATTACAACGGCTAGGCATTAACTACCATTTAAAATAATATTATTTTATTATAAGAGTGCAACGTAAGATTCCCAAGAAACTCGTTGTTGCGTATTGGGCACGCCATCGAGCATAGCATCCCCTTTAAAGTAATATTAATATTTTATTCACAAATATGGATAAATATAAAAATGTCATATTCTTTATTTACCTGGGGTGTTACATCCTTCCCCCCTTTTGGGAATTGCGTCCTCGCAATTTTAACATTGGGCTTGGAAACATCCTTGAAAGTCCCACATCGGAACAAGAGTCGGTAAAACAATCACATTAAAATAAAGGGAGAGAAGTACAGAGGTCACCCGAGTTAACCCATGCTATGATTCCAAGTAGGAAAATATGGATATGGAAGAAAAAACAAAGGGTCATGTTCTGATGGAGAGTGATAGTAAACATGTCTAGGAGAAAGTTAACCATAAGAAAATAACAAACTTGTGATGGGTTATACAGTATTTGATTCCCCAGTAGGAAAAGTTAATAGACAACATTTTTGTTTTATGTTACTTTTAATTGAGGAATTTATTCATAAGGAAACATAATCACTTATCATGTTGACTTTCAACTTTTACTAGATTTCTTACACGAACTCATATTTTCTCCAAAAGACGAGTATTTAGGAAGACTTGTTCACATTAAGAGTACTATAATCAACTTATAGAGAACCACCTAATCCAAAAAAGATAACTATATATTTACTATGTCTTTAGACTTTAACTAAAACCAAAACAAAAATGGTTAGTACAAGATCAGATAATCCAGAAAAGTATAACCCTTTATAAAATGAAAATCTATTCTTAATCTCCAAAATTTTCCCAACAAAACCTAAAGTTCAACGAGGACCATTCGATAAACAATTTGTCCATAAAATTCTTCAAAGTAAACCAAACTAATATTCAAACCCAAATATTTGAAGGATTTAGTCACATAGTCTTCCAAGTTAAATCATAACATTTATCTCCAAAAAAAACATCAGTTGCTCCTAAAGTCTCGCATTGAAAAGTAATTAACCTAATCACATATCCTACATGATAAGTTAATCATTTTCATAAAAACCCAAAATCAACTTACTCTTAATTCATAAAATCATCTAACTAAAAAGAATCATTCAAACTAACCAGGGACATCACGTAGTCCAGTGGTAGGCGATAAATACCAGTCGCACTTTGGTTGTGGGTTCGATTACCGCAGCTTTGTCTGACGCGATGGGTTGTCACACAGTCTGCGTGTTGTCCTTTTTCCAAAACTATATAATTCATAAAATATTCCCCAAAACGAGATAAAATATTCAAAAATAATCATAACATATTTTAACCACATTTATATCTCATGCCTTTCATTTTCCATCATATCATATAATAACCCATAATTACCTCAAAAGTAAGGATCATATAAACTCTAATGGTTACCTTTATAATTATTACCTGAACTTCCACATTGATTGGTCATCACATACATGATGCATTACAGAACATACCAAGGTTCAAGTGGTTGATCATGACTCCTTGATAGTTGTTTTAGAACAACCACGAGTTTCCTTATTGAATCCCCCATTTTATCTAGTATCTTAATTAGAGAACCACCACAGTTTCCTTCAAACCTGTTGTCTCTTCGGTGCCTGCTTGATCCATCCATTCACTAAAAACAGAAATGTCAGTGTGAGTATATCAACAAAACCATAATGTACTAATGAGGAAGGTAAACACTAAGATATACTTACTCATTCACTTTATCTAAAACTTGGACTCCTTCTGAAATCCTAACCATTATGGTGCTGTCACTTATGCTTAGAGAATACCCTAACCTCTAAAGTAATCTAAACCGACCTTTGATACCAACTATAAGGCCCCAGCCTTAAACCTTACTTAATATTGAATTAAATTAAAAATTCACATTGAGGATCTTTTCAGGTTTAGAGTTTTAGAGAATTAGGACATAACTATTACATCTCAAAAGATTACAAAGTAGTCACTTCTACTAAATTTCCATAAAATAAAAAACTCTTAAAAAGAAACATGTCTAGTTCCATGCTTTACGTAGCATGACTTTCCCTTGATCCCATCCTTGACCCTATTCCATGTTAAGTCCTGTGAAAAACATTTCAAAAACTTGTGATGAGCTTAAAAATCTCAGTAAGGGATACACAAAGAATGAAAACTGTTAGTTTTTCAAAACAACAAGTAAACCATATATACTTTATCAAAGTAATACTTTTAACCTTTTCGAAGTAGTAAAAAATCTTCATTGAATAAAAGTTCATTACATACCCTTCTATAAACAAAAGATTACCATAAAACCCATATAAAGATCACATAACATATAAAGGTAACTTGGGACATAAAAATACTTAAGTGGAATAACCATAAGGTCGACTTACACACATATCACTTAATGGAATAGCCATTCGGCCAAGTTCCATACATACTTAATGGAATAGCCATACGACCGACTTCCATACCCAATGCATTTGAGGTTATAACATAACCACCTGTCCTGGTATTCACGACACCACCCGTCATAATGTCCCAGTACCATTATAAAATCATAAGACATTAAACAAATATAATGTAAAGAAAAAATTTTCACATTTCGATCACAATATATCACTCAAATATATCGACATAACAAATCCTTTATAAAAACCATTTTCAATACCAACATATATAAATAGTATATGTTATTTATTACATTTTAAAAAAACATTACGTCTAGTTGAGAAAGCCAAAGACCAAATAATACTCGCGGTGGCGGAAAAGGTATTTGTCACCGCGTACGTTAAAAGAAACATTCCTTTTTTTTCGTTTAGTAAAACGCTTCATATAAAAAGATTACTTTTAAATAAAATTAAAAGTCAAAGGGGTTTATACACCTTATAAAATAAAGTTGTGTGTAAAACTAAATATGCCTCAATGAAAGGAGATTGAGACGAAGTCCCATACAAAGTCGGTATCCTTAGATTAAGGAGAAATAAATTATATGATTATGTGTGACAAATAAGAATACAAAAAATATAATTGGATATTAAGTGTAAAACAATCAGAGTTCATTCACACATAATCATGGAAAAACAAAACCAATGACATAGATATTTAACTCAATGAAATGAGATTGAGTTATGATTTTTGATACAAGTTCGTCTAAATGAAATAATAATTTATCAATGAGATGATTAGGTGTAGAAATAGTATATCCACACAATGGTTTGTGGAAATTACCACATATATATTCCACACATAATCTTGGAATAATAAAATCAATAATTAGAGTTTTAACCCAAAGAATTGAAAGTGGGTTAAGAAGTTCCCTTACAGAAATTTGACAGCCTAACGACGTCACTTCGAAACTTATAAAATGAGCTGATGAGAGATAAAAAGGGTATCTCATCAGTTGGACATAAAATTTACATTAATAAGGCTATATAAGAACATATCCCAACATAATAGTATGTGAATTAAAAGACATAACAAAATATGTCTTTTAAAAAGAGGAGGGTGAAAGGTTCCCTTACCGACTTGGGTAACATTCGAAACATACACCCCGTGAAAGGAGGAAAATACAACATTGATGTAAATACTCATAAATGAAAGTATATTACACAATGAGTAAAATAATGGGCAGTACATACACCACTAAAAGGAAATTGTGGCAAATGTAGCAAAAATATCACGGGAATAAAAGTGTGTTGAAAAATCCCTTACGAAAACTTGGCAGCCTAACGGTGCCACTTAAAACATCCAAAAATGGATTGATGAGATCAAATAGGGTCTCTCATCATATTAAAATCAAATGTACAGAAATAGGAATATAAAAGAACATCCCCCATCATAACAAAGAGGATCTTAAAATAAGTAACATAAAGGAGAGTACTTAAAATGAAAGAGAGAGGTTAGATCTCTTATGAAAAATCGGCAGCCTAACGGCGCCACATAAAACATACAAAAAAGGATTGATGAGATCAAATAGGTATCTCATAATATTAACATAAAGTTTATAGAAAGAGGAATATAAAAGAAAATCCCCCAACATAACAAAGAGGAGCTTAAAATAAGTGACCTAAAGGAGAGTACTTAAAAATAAAGAGAGAGGTTAGATCTCTTACGAAAATTCGGCAGCCTAACGACGCCACTCAAAACTTCCAAAATGAATTGATGAGAGAGAATAGGGTCTCTCATCATATGAACATAAAAATTAAAGTAAGATTAATATAAAATAATATCCCAATAACAAGAAATATGATCTTTAAAAGGAATGACATAAAAGATCGTACTTAAAAAAAAGAGAGGAGTAGGATCCCTTACCTCGGGTCCGACTTGACTCGATCATTCTTTAACGTCCTGAATAATAAACTTGAGTTAATTTCTACTTTCTTAAGAACCTTTTTCAAGTTCATTATTCTTTTTATATCAATTATTGACATGTGATAAACATTATGTAATCATTTATGTTAATAATGTTTGTTTTGTCGATATTTGGTTCTTAAGTCAAAAGTGGACTTCTTACAATTACATGTTGTTCGTGTGGTCAAAGGTTCTTTATATCCAGAATGAAATTGATGATTTGGATATCATATATATCATATATATACAGCATATACATGTATTTATAATATTACATAATCATTTAGAGGTAAGAAATGAAATGCACCGTTCATGGAGACGGTAAGCCGTACGTACGCATGAACGCTACTTTCATTTCTATGTAATATTAATGGAATTAAAACTAAATGAGAGATGTGTATGTTTTTAATTACAGAATTATATTCATTCTTTAGATGTATAGTACATCATATATATCCATTATATGTACTTATAATAGTACATTACATTTGAGGATAAGAAATTAAATGTACCGTTCATGGAGACGGTAAGCTGTACATACGTATGAACGCTACATTCATTTCTATCTCATACTTTAATGGAAAGAAAAAAATAATGATATAAAGGTATATTATAATTCCAGTATAACATCCTATATAATAACTTTAAATCCATCCATTATACATCCCACATATGGCATTAACGAATCAAATCACTTTGAGGGGGCGGTAGTCCGCACTTCCTAAAATGAACATATCACGTATACCCATAATGGAAGACACAAAGGTATTCCACAAATTAAAAATAAAGAAGCTTATGTAAAACATAAAAATATTATATATCATATATAAACATAGTGACATCTTAATGGCCACCTTTGAAGGAGTTATATGAGTGTTGAACAATCATCGTTTCGTGAGGCAGAAATTTTCCATCCACAGAAACTGTATGTTCTTTAACCATTATATGACGGTGTGTGTATGTGTAGCTCGAATAAATATTATAAAAACATACTAGTATATTGAAGATACTGGATTTGTTACAAAATAAATGAATAAAAAGAGTTTAGGGGGTTGGAGAAGCAAAATAAAACAAAAGAGCACAAGTGAAGACGTTACCTTAAAATTGGGTAACTTCTTTTGGTTTGAACCAAAAGGGTTTCTTGAAGAGCTTCCTGCCTAATTTAAGGCTTCTAGGATGAGGATAGAGATGTGGAGAGACAAAATGATCAGATCTTGGCCGAACCAAAGGTTTGAGAGGTGTGGGTAAGGTGGTAGAGGCGGGGGCCTTTTATAAGAGGAGAGGAGGGGCACTCTTGGTAAAGTATAAAATGTTACTTTATTTTCAAATGGTTTTCGGATTTTAATGGTCCCACATTGATATAAGTCATGACTAAGGTGATAAGGGTTCGAAATCCACCCATCCAATAGGTTTTGGACATGTATAGATCCTAGATTTTGCATTATCTTTACATTTTATTTAAATCATTAAATAATGAGGTCATCGCTGCATCATCATGATGTCATAAAGAATTTAATTTATTGCATGTCTAAAAATTATAAAAAAAATACTATGATGTAGAAATCGTTTTCTCGTTCCAATGACTATTTATAGTCAAAATTCGGAGTTGTATAACCCCATATAAAAATTGTTTTAGTAAAACAAATCATGTTTGTGACATTTTTATTTTAACTTTAAATAAAAGGCATAAATGTCATTATCAAACCCAAGTGGCTCAATGGGGTACCAAAAATCGACCCATGGGTTGTCTTGGTCGTCCATAACTCATCCAATAGGGTTATGACAAGTGTGAATATATTTTCATTTTATTATAATAACATTTTTACCTTAAATCACACTAATTACCTTTAATCGCAATTAATAAAACTTAAAAGTTACTTTTCATCAAAAATTATTTTCATCCCATTGAACCACATTTTACATAACAATTAAAATAATTTAAATTGTATTTTTGAAATTCAAATCACAGAAGTGGTAAAGTCCCATTTAAACGAAAAAATCAAATTTTGTAACCACCACTTTGTTGTTTCACTATTCATCAAAAAATGATGTTTTTCAGAAAAATACCAAAAATTCACCCTAAGCTATATTTGATATTCCTAATTCAAAAATGATGTCTATTTTACCAAATTCATAACATTGAAGTTTCATTAATTAATTTTATAATTAAATCCCGCTGTTAAAACAAATAGTGGGTTTTTATGAAACAATATCTTTCAAAAGATTGACACTCGTTTATGTCCAATCTTAAAGTGATATTAATTACAATGACCACTATTGGATTAAATGGTAAAAATATATTCTATTTACACTTTAAATCCAATTAAATTGATAATCTAATCATATAAATAAATTAGATTAAAAAGAGGTTTTGAATTAAAATACAACCTTTTTCACTATTCATTAAAAATTGAACTTTTTCGGAAAAATACCAAAAATTCACAGAAAGTAAATTTTGATGTCTTGATTATAAAGAAGAATTTTATTTTGTCAAATATAACACATAAAATTTTCAAAAAGTGTATTTAAAAGAGGTTCGCCATCAAAAGGCAGTTAATCGACCTTTTAAAGAATATTAGACTGTCTACGCTTAAAATTCGATTCATTCACATTTTTAATCCTCTAACATTTATTGTAAAGAGTAAAAATATTTGACAAACATATATAATCATTTTGTAGTTAGTTATGTTCATTACCTCCATTACAACGGCTAGGCATTAACTACCATTTAAAATAATATTATTTTATTATTAGAGTGCAACGTAAGATTCCCAAGAAACTAGTTGTTGCATATTGGGTACGCCATCGAGCATAGAATCCCCTTTAAAGTAATGTTAATATTTTATTCACAAATATGGATAAATATAAAAATTTCATATTCTTTATTTACCTGGGGTGTTACAAGAAATCATGTACCTGATGAGGAAGGGCACTTTCCCTCATATTTTCCTGCAACCATTTCACCTGTTTGGCTAAAAAGGCCTGACAAAAATAGGTTGTGAGATGAATCCTAGATGGAAAGAACCAAAAGATACATTCCTATTTTTTAGTGAGGATATATATATATATATATGAGGTAATATGTTGAAATGAAGATAAAACTAGGATGTTATATTAAGAAAACAATCCAACAGGTTTTAATTACATTCATTTACATTTAATAAATATTCAAACCATTGAATAATGAAATCCCGAGATCTTAGCCTATGATATGTATCCCCTATGCATTAGAAAAAACGATGTCCCATAAGACCATCTAAACAATCTAGTAAGACCGAGTCTGAGCCTGTGCTTTGGAATGAGAGACTCATCACAATCATTCAAACATTCATAAGAAACCCTTTGGGAAAGATCTCATAATCTATCCCCTATGGGTCAAAATATCATCAATTCAATAAATAATTACCCTTTGAGAAACCTCCTATATTCTAACCCCTTTGGTCCCACATAACAGTAATCATTTACAGACCACCACCAGGGAATCATTCATGGTCAATACCCACATGGTCCGTGTAGTAGCAATAAACTAAAATGAACACCTAGAAGCTCTCACAGCCAATGCCCTCCGGTCAAATATTCATTTAATAATGACCCTTCGGTTAGGTCTCACAGTCTAACCCCTTTGGTCTATGACCACCCCACATCTCTCATAGTGAATACCTCTAGTTCAACATAAACAAAATTCATAAATAAAAGACCCTACCTTAGGAAGATCTCACAGTCAAATCCCCCTTGGTCAAACATTCACAATGAGAATCACATGTATCTCATATAATCAATAACATCATCCTAACAACATAAGTCATGGAATACAAGGCAATCCTAACAAGAAATCTAGACCAAACAGCCATAAAAAATCAATCACGGGAACACACCCATGGGGTGTCCCATAACAAGGTTTAAAACCTTATGCATAATAAATTACACTTTTTCAATGAAAAAAACATAGTAGGTATTATACATGATCAAATTCCTTATCATGCAATACCCCATACCTGGGTATTTAGAACATTAAGCATATATAATACAACGAAAATCAATGAAAGGAACAAACCACCTACCTTGATGTCATATGATCAATACTCTTGAACTTCATCCCCTGAATCGGCCAAAAATGTTGTAGATCTACAAAAAGGGTAAAAAAATATCATCTTTGAAATACTAATGGGAGATGAAGAATCATGACGAAAGGATCTAGGTAAAGAGAGAACTCATTTTTGGGATTCCAACACACTCAAAGACATCTTAATCAGATGTCAGATGAATAATAGAGAGGGGTTTGGAGTTTGTGAGAGTCCCATCACTCTCTTGTATGAAACACGGGGAGATAAAGGGTGTTCTAGATGTGAGACGTGACCCCTCACTGATTTAACAAATTAAAAGAAAAGTACAGCGTGTGTTCATTTAAGGTACATGCCATGTACTATACTCAACTAGCCCCCACTTTAGACGGTCTTCCAAGTCTCCTACACCAAAATGTACTCAAACGTTACATAGCCAGTACACGGCTACACGCAACAACTTGGTACTCGGCCTGTACTTAAAAGTACCTGGAATGTACATATAAAATTTCCATTTATTTTTTTCCTCAAAAACACCCAAAATCAAGATCCATAATTTAAATGAAGATCTTAGTTCTTATAAACATCCCCCCTTAAATAAATTCATCCTCAAATTACCCTTCCATAGGTGGTGAAGAAGAATCTATGAACAACTCTGGCCATTGTGGTCTTACATTGGAATCCCTCTCCGAAATATCGTCATATACTTTCCTGGGCTTCTATAACACCCGTACTAGAGGAATAGGCCGACCATATAAAACATTCATTATGCGATCCAAAATACAAATAGTGTGGTCCTCGAAGGATTCATCTACCTCAAACTCAACCTCCTCAGGTTGTAAATCAGGAGACATGTGAGAAAAGTAACTCCATATAAGAGAAACAAGAAATGCATCATGCATAGACTGATACCTATGAGGTAACTGCAACCGATAGGCAATTGGACTGACTCTATCCACAACCTCAAATGGCCAAACATATCTCGGTGAAAGAATCCCCTATCTCATAATCCTCATATGTCCCAACCCCGGTGTAACCCGTAAGAAAACCTAATCTTCGACCTCGAACTCTAGAGGGAATCTCCATCGATCAATATAATATTTATGTAGAGACCGTCCAATATATATCCTCTTCCAAATCAACTCCACCTACTGAGTGCTCTCCTGGACAAGAAAAGGTCCAAGCATAACTGCCTCTCCTATATCTAGCTAGCTTAGGTGTGATCAGCATGGCCAGCTGTACAAAGCCTCATAAGGTTCCATCTAATTTTTTTTCTAAAAATCTATTATTGTTGTCAAATTACACTAGGGGTATATGTTTATCCCATGAGCCATCAAAATCCAAGAAACGTGCTCGTAGGATGTACTCAAAAACCTTAATCACGCGCTTGGACTAGTAATATATATGGGGATGGTATGTTGTACTCATAAGTAACTGTGTACCCAATTCCCTCTCTGGTCCCTTCCATACAGAACAAGTAAACTGAGAATCCCTATCTAAAACTATAGAGTGCAGAACCCCATGACAACATACAATCTCTCAGACATAAAACCATCAAATCTCATCAACATTGAAGGTTTCTTGGATCTAGAAGAAACATGCTTCCATTGTGGGTCTGTCAAGATGAACTCACATGGTATCATTACCATGGGACCTCCAGCATTTGAAAAACTCTACCAAGCGCAACCCTAAGTATTCCAGCGACGCTATCGGTATGTTTTCTTTTAACTGGGAAAACCTAAACACAAGTGAGGTCATAATCGTGGCTTCACAGTAAGGAATGGTCATACCCAAAACGAAATTAGATAAACTGTTCACACAATCATTCGTCAAAAGAAAATATGAATTTTAATAGAATACACACCCTTAATTGGTGCGGTGTTTGAACAAGATCCCTCAGACAACCCTCATGGAAAAAGAATGAAAATGAATCAAACCTTCACTGGATGACTTTTCTTTTAAAGGCCGGTCTTAGAAGGAACACATATTGAAATAAAAATGGAATTCTTTTTCCCAAGGCACCACGTAATCACAATGAACCCATTCACCAAAGCCTACATTTGTCTCTCAAGGACTCTCATGTGTCACACCATCCCTTGATCTCTAAAAAGGTCATACCACATCATGAACAAAAAGATAATTCCAAATCTGTCACCCTGGAATTATCACCTCTTTATTAATTACATCTAAGCCCAAATAAAATTCATAGATAACGTCAGATAAATCAACACTGATTCTACAGATCTATCCTGTGAGGTTCATACTCATCGTACATGTGAGACCTTGGTGTGACGCACAAAAGTCCACATAAGAAAACTAATTGAACCCAGAATGGCATCTACCTGGCCGTAATGTCAAGGAAGTGGTAGCCATGAAGGTTTTTTCAAACGTGTTCATACGTTGGAACTCAAGTATCACTCAATATTAAACAATCCTCTACTGAATCCACACATCTCGCACACAACATAGAATGAGATCACGAACTAGTCCAACAACTTCTAAATGTAGCACAAAGTATAACCAATGCTCTCTTAGTAAACCTAGAACAATGTCAAGATTTTGGGAAAGCTCACCTATTAATAAAGAGCATAATGAGAGGACATCAATTATTACTATAAAAGGATATACGAACCACAACTGGTCGACCACCCAAAGGAAACTCATCTTTACTTGCTGACACATCATTATTTAATCAATCACTAGAACATTGTGCGGACTAAAAAAGAACCATCATGGAAAAATACTCACAATCCTCAAAAGTATTTCAATAAAAACAACCATTTATACATGGTACTTCTTTGTGATCCTTATACCTTGAATGATGAAATTTGAAATAGAACATACGTGAATCTCCCTATCTAGGAGTGTCTCGCATGTCGATAAGGACTAGAAACTATCAAACGAGTTTGTTTATAAGAAACTAAAATGAACATATGTAGTTACATGAGACATAATCACCATTCCAACTCACCAAGAAAGAATATGAAAATATAAATTGATGGCCATGTCAAAACACTAGTGTCCCATAAATTACACAGGAGTATTGGGATGAAAAGGATCTATAACACTTAGCTCACTCTTCACTAGAGATACCCAAAAGAACATACACTACCTCTCAAAGCTCAATGATATTACTGAACCCAATAGATCATTGAAAAATTTAACCCTTGACAGGTATCACATATTTCTACATACACTACCTCGAGTTTAGAATATCAACAACACATTCTAGGGTAGTATGCATAGGTTTTCCACCCTATGAATTCTAGTACAAGATTGGTCGCAAATGAACTACCTTAAAATCACATCATCTACACAAACATTAGCTCTAGTGATATGGTAACAAGTCTTTCTTTAGTAAGAAAATGGAGGGTTACATGGCCTCCTAACAGTAGACCATGCCCGAGGAAAGTCTAAACCAAATAACCAAGAAATCCCCAAGCTTATCCCCACATCAAAAGTCAAGGAATAATGGATTACCCTATGAACAAGGATTTCATTTAAAACCTGAATTCCTACCAGGTACAACAACACATGGACCACCCCAACATCAAAATCGATCCGGGGAAAGAAGACAAACATCTCTAAGAGTGATACCTACCACAGGCTAGCATCTTACGAAGCATAAGAGTCAACTTACAATACTATGTTATAGAAACTATATTCACTAGGTTCAAAATGCCCTGAGAAACTAATTTATCTCAACAACTCAAATTAAAATAGGAAAGTCTCAAAAACATTCCTTTAAAACCTATAATAACTATAACATTCCATCATAAATGATGAGTTTACTAGTGAGATCCTTTTAACAACCAATAAAACCTACAAGGATAATGTTAAACCAACCTGGGTCCTCAAAAAGGTATCCCAATAGTGGGTTTTTAACCACAAAAAGAACAAATGTCTGAGAAGTTCATTCTATTAATACCCCTTCCAAATCATTTAAGCATATTAATCCTGTAAGAGATCTTATAATGATAAATAGAAATGTAATACCATGACAGGGATCCTCGAAACAGTAAATAGATGAGGGATCCTAATAGGGAATCCCTGGAACCAATAGGTCTCACGACCCCATAGGCCAGAAGGCACATAACACACAAGAAACATACTCAAAAGCAAAATGCAATGAGAGAGAGCTCACAACTCATCCCTAATCAAAATTCTCAACGAGGTTGGTCCAAACACCAAACCAATCATCTACGCATTGGTCTCACTCCCAGGAGACAAATGAAAATAGTAACCAGAGAAAGAACCCCTCCATTTAGAAATGACACCCCAAAAAACCAATTAGGAGTCCTCATAAAGCTCCACAGGTTCCACCATTGTGAACTACAAGGAAAACTACTCAGAAAGGACAACTCATGAGTCCCAAACTGACATCGAGGTATTAAATAGGAAGATAATCTCAAAGGGTAAAAATGATAACTACACAGCATGTAGAACTCATAGATGACATGTACACTCACTCTCTTATATAGGCATGTACCCATGCCTGCCTATGCATGTAAACATCATAGTTACATGATGTGAAATCCCTAAACAAAGCGTATACTCAAGTCCTCCCTTATGGCCATGTCTGTCTATATTGCACGACTCACATGGGTTCTGTCTATAGAAACCCACAGAAGGAGTACTTATTATACACAGAGTATCCTTATCAAGACCCAACAACCCGGTTTTCCCCCACATGGCTGGAACCACCCAGTTTCTTTAGGTGTATCACTACATGAGATGCCCAATCTATAAACATTGTATACAAAAAAAATCCATCCACCTGTGTTGTTAGTCAAACTGATTGATACACAGTCGATCTCTTAAGGCACAACGTGTACTCCTATTACGCAGAATGTTCTACCAATATTTTATCAACCCTGTGTCTCTACTCACACAGTTAGGTCACATGTTCAACAACCACACAGAGTGTACATATGGCACACAATGTGTAGTTTAGAAAAGTTTTTTCCTAAAAAATGGAAGATCACATTGTGAGTGTCCGTAACACAAAATTTCATGTAGTATGGGTTTCTAGATAGTAAACCTCTAAAACTCCTTTGGAACCCAAAGAAACATACAATGTTGTCCAAGGAATGACAAATTATAACTTGTGATAGCCCATAATCCCTTCGAATCCATGTTTGGAATTCTTATTCATGTCATATCATAATAGAATTATATTAAACTTCAATTATGATCCCCCGAATTCTAATCCAAGAGGTCTCATAACACCTTAGAGTCCAAATCCTGGCGTCCATACAGATGAAAAATTGAAATTTCCAATACCCTATCAAAATAACCATTATTCTATTAAGGAATCTACCACAAAAAGATGAATATATGGCACAAAATCTCTCATAATAGCATACAATCAGTAATTCATCATAAATGGAATGATAATAATGCATGACATGTGATCTCTATTAAGTACCTATATGATGCATGAGATGGAGTAACCTTATCTCATTGGGTTTCAACAGAAACAGAACCTCAAAAATATCAACAATAATAGCACAATACAAGTGAATCCCCCAGCAGTTAAATAAAATCAAGAGAAACAATTGAAAAACTAGAAAAATTGTAATATTTGAGGTAAATTGGCTTTTCCCAGTACACACATAAGCTACTCTCAGATACAACTTATTACCAACTACATATCCTTTCCTATATCTATCTATAGTCTAAAAATAGAAAAACAAATTAGAAAAGAAACTCAATTGATACCACTTTGTAACTTCCCTGTTTCGGGTGCCACCCAATGGTTCCCCGAACCCGGTTGGTTACATAATCCCATGCACATTTACCCAATTGCCAGAGGCTTCTGACTAGCAGTGAGGGCCGAGGTAAGAAATTTGGAAATCATGACCTCATTGGTAGAGTATGCATAGTGGAATAAAAATATAAAATAATAGCAGAATTAGTAATATCATACAACAAAGTAAACATCGGAAGACTAAAAATAATATAAAACTAGTGCATATAAAAATGATGCATCCCACATGTGTCTAGAAAAGAATCCAAACTAGTAACATGGTCGAAAATACAATTCTGAAACTAATATATAAAAATACCGTAAAATCCAATATCATTGAAAGCTTGAACATGGTCCCAGTCTCTCTAGCTACAACAAAAATTAAGAATGTAATGATGCATGGTTCTTTCCATTATCTATATCTGCAACCCTATAATCATTTGTGGTCCAAAAGCATGACCCAAACAGGCTATGAGACGAATCCAAGAAGGTACTCATCAAAAGATATATTCCAAACTTTCATTGAATATAAATAGTGGGTAATATGCAGAGATGATGTAATAAACTAGGATGTAATCAAAATTAAACAATCATAATGTTTTCAATTACATTGAATTACATTTCATAAATATTGAAACTATTGAATAATTAAATCTCATGATATAGCCTATCAATAAATCATCTATGTAATAGAAAAAATATGTCTCCGATGACTATCTAAACAATCATGTATGACCGAGTAAAAGATAGTGCTTTGGCTTGGAGGACATGTCACAACCATTAAAACATTAATAAGATACCCTCTTGGAATGTTCTCGCAGTCTAACCCCTCTGGTTCAACATATCATCAATTCAATAAATAATGACCTTATGGGAGAGATCACATAGTATATCCCCTTTTGGTCCCATATATATCTAATCATTTACATACGACCACCCAGGTAGCTCTCACAATCATTACCAAGGTAGCTCTCATGGTCATTACCCAGGTAGCTCTCACGGTCTAACCCCTCTGGTCTATGTCCACCCGACAGATCTCCCAGCCAATACCCATGATGATCAAAAATAAATTGTATCTTCATATGGAGAGGGAAAATCATACATACACATGAACGATACTTTCACATCATGTTTAATTGGAAATAGGGTTTATAATGGTGTTTTATAAATAATAATAATAATAATATTTCATCATATTGTATTTATAGAATTTTTTTCTAAAGATAAACATCATATATTTAGTGGAGTTAAGAAGTATTATAAAAATAATGTGATAGGTTAAGAGGGGTTAACTCTTCTTAGAAATATCTCCTTTAGATTTCCATAAGAGGGAATAATGGTTGGTCATTTGATAAGACCATATCATCTAGAATGTGAAATGGGAAGATAAACAGGAAAATTTCCCACGTATTTTCATTATAGAATTCAAAAAAGTTTTCAAAGTAGTGGGGACGAGGCTACATTTATAATCAAGGTTATAGAAATCAATGAAATTTATCAAAATATTAAATTATAATAAATTATAATAATTTCGATTTATATCCATATTGTAACATCCCAGGTAAATAAAGAAAAATATATTTTCATATTTATTAATATTTTCGAATTAAATATTAATTTTACTTTAAAGGGGTTGCTATGTTCGATAGCGTACCCGATACGCAACAAAGAGTTTTTTTGAAATCGTACGTTGCACACTAGTAATAAAATAATATTATTTTAAATGTTAGTTAACACGTAGCCGTTGTACTGGCAGGAATGGATATAAATAACTAAAATATGATTATATATGTTTGCTAAATGTTTTTACATTTATCTAATAAAGGATAAAGGCTTAAAATATGAAAATAATTCAATTCTAGGCTCATATACTCTAATTTTCACGAAAGGTCCACTTATCAACATTTGATGGCGAACCGTCATTAAATATAGTTTTTGTCACTCATATACATTCTATTGGACCAAATAGAACTCTTTTTTAGAATCGTGACATCAAATATTACTTTGTCTAATTTTTTGGTATTTTTCCGATAAAGTTCATTTTTAATGAATAGTTGATAATGTTGTATTTTAATTCAAAACCTCTTTTTAATCTAATTTATTAAGATGATTATATTACCTTTTGAATTGGATTTAAAGTAAAATTAGAATATATTTTTACCATTTAATCCAATGGTGGTTATTGGAATCAATTTCACTTTGAAATTGGACTTCAACTGGTGTCAATCTTTTGATACTTATTGTTTCATAAAAACATGCTATTTGTTTTGACAGCGGGAATTAATTATTAAATTAATTAATGCAACATATATGTTTTGAATTTTGTAAAATGGACTTCATTTTTGAATTTGGAATATCAAATATACCTTACGGTGATGTTTTGGTTTTTTTTCTGAAAAACTTCAATTTTTGATAAATAGTGAAACCGCAAAGTGGTGGTTACAAAATTTGATTTTTCGTTTAAATGGGACTTTACCACTTCTTTGTTTTAAATCTCAAAAATACAATTTAAACGATTTTCATTATTAAGTAAAATGTGGTTCAATGGGATTAAAATAAATTTTGGTGAATAGTAACTTTTATGTTTTATTAATCATGATTAAAGGTAGTTAGTGTAATTTAAGGTAAAAATAATATTATAATAAAATGAAAATATCTTGACACTTGTCCTAACCCTATTGGATGAGTTATGGCCGACCAAGACAACCCATGGGTCGATTTTTGGTACCCCATGGAGCCACATGGGTATGATAATGACATTTATGTCTTTTATTTAAAGTTAAAGTAAAAATGACACAAACATGAGATGTTTTACTAAACCAATTTTTTCATGGGGTTATACAAGTCATATTTCTCATTATAAATATTCATTAGAAAGATAAAAATATTTACTACATCATGATATTTTTTTTATAATTTTTAGACATTAAATAAATTAAATTATTTATGACACCATGATGATGTAGCGATTACCTCATTATTTAACGATTTAAATAAAATGGAAAGATAATGTAAAATCTAAGACCTAAACATGTCCAAAACCTATTGGATGGGTATATTTAGAACCCTTATCACCTTATCCTCGAAACACGTCAATGTGGGACCATTAATAACCGAAACTCATTCTAAAATAAAATAACATTTCCTTACATTCCATGAGTTCCCCTCCTCTCCTCTTATAAAAGGCCCCCACCTCTACCTCATTACCCACACTTCCAAAGCCTTTGGCTTGACAAAAACCTCCTAATTTTGTCTCTCCACATCCGTCTATTACTCTTTGAAGCCTCACTTTGGGCAGAAGTCTTCCCAAGGAATGTTTTGAGCTCAAACCAAAAGGAGTTACCCGATTATAAGGTAATGTCTTCCCTTGAGTCATTTTGTTTTATTTTGCTTCTCCAACCACCTAAACACTTTTTATTCATTTCTTTTGTAACAACTCCAGTATCTTACATATACTACGATGTTTTTATAAGAATGATTCTAGCTACACTTACACACACCTACGTCTAATGGTTAAAGAACATACTGTTTCCGTGGATGGTGAATTTCTACCTCACGAAACGATGATTGTTCGATATTCTTCTAACACCTTCAAAGGTGTCCATTAAGATGACACTATATTTATAAATGATATATAATATGTTTATGTTTCCCTTAAGCTTCTGTATTTTTCATTTTGGGCATACCTTTATGGTTTCCATTATGGGTAAATGAGATATCTTCATTTAAGGAAGTGCGGACTACCGCCCCCTCAAAGTGATTTGATTCGTTAATGCCATATGTGGGATGTAAAAAGGATGTATTTAAAGATATTATATATGATGTTATACTGGAAGTTTAATATACCTCTATATCATTATTATTTCTTTCCATTAAATTATGAGATAGAAATGAAAGTAGCGTTCATGCGTACGTACGGCTTACCATCTCCATGAACGGTGCATTTCATTTCTTATCCCCAAATGTAATGTACTATTATAAGTACATGTATATAATCGATATATATGATGAATGATACATGTAAATGATGAATATAATTCTGGAATTAAAATATACACACCTCCCATTTAGTTTTAATTCCATTAATATGACAAAGAAATGAAAGTAACATTCATACGTACGTACGACTTACCGTCTCCATGAACGGTGCATTTCATTTCTTAACTCTAAATGATTATGTAATATTATAAATACTTGTATATTCTGGATATATATGATATATATGATATCCAAATCAGGAATGTCATTCTGGATATAAAGAACCTTTGACCACACGAACAACATGTAATCGTAAGAAGTCCACTTTCGACTTAAGGACCAAATATCGACAAAACAAACATTATTAACTTAAATGACTACATAATGTTTATAACATGGATATAAGTTATATAAAAGGAATAATTAACTCAAAAAAGGTTCTTATGAAAATAGAAATTAACTCAAGTTTATTATTCAGGACGTTAAAGAACGATCGAGTCAAGTCGGACCCGAGGTAAGGGACTTCGTCTCAATCTTCTTTCATTGAGGCATATTTCGTTTTATACTCAACTTTCTTTTATACGGTGTACAAAACCCTTTGAATTTTACTTTTATACAAAAGGAATCTTTTTCTACGAAGCGTTTTACTAAATGACAAAAAGGAATGTTTCTTTTAACGTACGCGGTGACAACGACCTTTTCCGTTGCCGCGAGTATTATTTGGTCTTTGGATTCCTCAAAAAGCCGTAATGTTTTTAAAATAAAATAAATACCATATACTATTTTATGTATTTTGGTATAGAAAATGTTTTTGATAAAGGATTATATTATGTCAATATATTTAAATGATATATTGTGATTGAAATGTGGAAATGTTATCATTCCTTTATATTGGTTTTATGTTTTATGATTTTATATTGGTACTTGGACATTTTACGGTTGGTTACGTGATAAACCATATGATGGGTGGTGCCGTGAATACCGGGACGGGTGGTTACGTTATAACCTCCAATGCATTGGGTATGGAAGTCATCCGTATGGCTATTCCATTAAGTATGTATGGAAGTTGGCCGTATGGATATTCCATTAAGTGATATGTGTGGAAGTTGACCATATGGTTATTCCACTTAAGTATGTTTATGTCCCAAGTTACCTTTATATGTTATGTGTTCTTTATATGGGTTTTATGGTAATCTTTTGGTTACAAAAGGGTAAGTAATGATCTTTTATTCATTGAAGAGTTTTTACTACTTCATAAAGGTGAAAAGTATTACTTTGATAAAGTATACATGGTTTAATTTTTGTTTTGATAAACTAACAGTTTTTATTCTTTGTGTATCTCTTACTGAGATTTTTATGCTCACCCCAAGTTTCCTTAAATGCTTTTCACTGGACTTAATGTGGAATAGGGTCAAGGATGGGATCAAGGGAATGTCATTCTATATAAAACATGGAAGTAGACATGTTTCTTTTTAAGAGTTTTTTTATTCTATATAAACTTAGTAGAAGTGTCTACTTTGTAATATTTTGAGATGTAATAGTTATTTTTTAATTCTCTAAAACTCTAAACCTGAAGAGATCCTCAATGTGAATAATTCATTTAATTCAATATTAAGTAAGGTTTAAGGTCGGGGCCTTACAGTTGGTATCAGAGGTCGGTTTAGAAAACTTTAGGAGTTAGAAAAGTGTTAAATTATAATATGATTGAAATGATATAGCATTTAAAGATTACCATGTTGCTTCTCATAAGATATTTCTGTGTTCAGAATGGTTTTCCACAGAGGAAACACAGCAGCTATGTTGGGACGACATCAGGAGGAAGACAACCTTCCAAAGCAGCAACCTGAGATGGTTGGAATTGGAACTGAACAGTTTGTTGTAGTGATGGCACAGTTGACTCAGGCTATAAATGGTGGGGGTATCTATGCACGAGATCAGCCAGATCAACTGCAGAGGCACATGTCAGTGGTGGAACATTTCATGAGGCAACATCCCCCATCATTCAGAGGATCATCTGACCCTGTACAAGCAGAAGGGTGGATTAAAGCACTGGAGAAGATTTTTGATGTCACGGGGTGTTCATAACATCAAAAGGTTAGTATTGCTATTTACCGTTTTGAAGGTGAAGCTGATCAATGGTGGTCGATGGTAAAAAATATCAAGGATAGTGATGAGATTGAGGATCTTCACTGGGATGAATTCAAAGGTATGTTTCTTGAGAAGTATTTTTCTAAGGCTGTTCGACTTATGATGGAAAAGCAATTCTTGGAATTGAGGCAAGAGGAAGACTCAGTGGCTGCCTATGAAGAAAAGTTCACTCAATTGGCAAGGTATGCTCCAAACTTCATACGAGTTCTTGATAGTAAAATAAACCTTTTTTACTCAGGGTTAAATCCAAAGTATCGAAGGGCTTTAGCTTCTCATGAGTTCAAAAGTTATGAAAAACTTGTTCGATGTGCGGAGAAGGTGGAAATGGAGTTTGCCGATGATCAGGTGTTCTATGACAAACAGCGGAATAAGAGGTCTAGTTGGCAGGAAAATTGGAATAATTCATCAAAGAATCAAGGAGGTAAGAAAACCAAATATCCATCCTGTGAGAAGTGTGGTAAAATGCATCTTGGAGAATGTTTAACCAAGTCTGGTAAGTGCTTTCGGTGTGGTAAGTCTCGTCATATTGCTCGTAACTGTAAGGAAGATGATCATGCAGGAAATGAAAAGCCAACGGTAAGATGTTTTAAGTGTAATGAAATGGGTCATTATGCAAATGAGTGTCTAACGAAGAACTCGACTGGGGGAAAGAAGCCAGAATACAAGCAAAAAGGGGTGGTAAAATCCTTTGCAACAACTTCAACAGATGTTGGGATTTCGAATGAAGTAGTATCAGGCACACAATTTGTTTGTTCAGATTATGCCAATGTGTTGTTTGATTCAGGGTCTACACACTCTTTCATTTCTGAGAAGTTTTCTAGTAAATTGGAAATTCCATCTCAAGATATGAATCCTGAACATACGGTAAAAACACCCAGAGGGAACGTTGAGACAAAATGTAATTATAAGAACCTTCCTATCCTTGTGTGTGGAAAGAATCTACCAGCAAACCGTATTGTTTTGCCTCTAGTAGAGTTTGATGTTATTTTGGGCATGGATTGGCTTTCTGTTTATCATGCTAAGATTGACTACAGAGCTAAAATGGTTTCTTTTGAGAAAGATTTCTAGTTTGTGTACAAGAATGAACCCTTGATTATGATAACATATCAGGAAGTTGAGAAACTAGTAAAAGAAGGAAATGAATGTTACCTTGAACATATTGTTGAAAATAATGGAACTATTCAGATTAATGATGTGCCAGTGGTAAATGAGTATCTTGATGTTTTTCCTGATGAGTTGTCTGGTATTATTCATGATCGAGAAGTTGAATTTAATGTTGACATAGTTCCTGATTCTAAGCCAATTTCAAAACCCCCTTATCGAAAGGCTCAAGTTGAACATTTAGAGTTAAATAAGCAATTGAAAGAGTTATTAGATAAAGGTTTCATTCGACCTAGCATATCACCATGGGGTTGTAACACCCCAAGCTTCCACGGTACGTTTCACTTCGAATAATGCAATAGCGTGTGTTGTACGCATCCTCGAGCTCTAACACACACCATAACGAATTAAACTAGCCGTTGTGAATAGTAATACCTACTTTTTGAAATTTTATAAATTTTATTTATCAAAATGGACTTCATTTTTGGATTCGGAATATCAAAATTATCCTATGTTGAATTTTTGGTATTTTTCTGAGAACTTCTATTTTTTATGAATAGTGAAAAATACTTAAAAACAACTTTTTTAATCAAAATAATTTATAGTGATAAATTATACTATTTAGTGGTTTTAAAGTATAATTAGAATATATTTTTACCATTTTATCCAATGGTGGTCATTATAATTAATTTAACATTGAAATCGGACATAAACAATTGCCAAACTTTTGATATAAATTGTTTATTAGAAACACGCCATTTTTTTGTAACAGCGGGAATTAATTATAAAATTAATTAATGCAACTTATATGTTTGAAATTTTGTAAAATAGACATAATTTTTGAATTCGGAATGTCAATTATAGCTTAGGGTGAAATTTTGGCTTTGTTCTGAAAAACTTCAATTTTGGATGAATAGTGAAACCACTAAGTGGTAGTTAAATAACTGATTTTTCGTTTAAATGAAATATTACCACTTCTGTGATTTGATTTTCAAAAATCCGACATACATGGTTTTCAATAAGAAGTATAATGTGGTTCAATGAGATTAAAATAATTTTTTGGTGAATAGTAACTTTTAAGTTCTTAATCGCGATTAGAGGTAATTAGTGTAGTTTAAGGTAAAAATAATGTTTTAATAATATGAGATGAGCATGAAACTTGTCCTACTCCTATTGGATGAGTCATGGCCGACCAAGACAACCCATGGGTCAACTTGGGGACCCCATGAAGCCACTTTAGTTGGAAAATGACATTAATATATATTTATTTAATGTTAGAATTAAATTGACACAAACATGAGTTGTTTTACTAAAACGGTTTTTAAGTGGGGTTAGACAAGTCCAAATTTTGATTATAAATATTCATTAGAAATATAAAAAGATTTCCTACATCATATTATTTTTTTTTATAATTTTTAGACATTAAATAAATTAAATTATTTATGACATCATTATGATGCAGCGATGACCTCATTATTTAACAATTTTAATAAAATGAAAAGATAATGCAAAATCCAAGGCATACACTTGTCCAAAGACTATTGGATGGGTATATTTCGAACCCTTATCACCTTATCCACGAATTATATAAGTGTGGGACCTTTAGAAAACTGAAAGCATTGTATAATTGAATAAAATTTCATTACTTTCCAAAAGTACCCCTCCTCTCCACTTATAAAAGGCCCCCACCTCTACCACCTCATTCACACTTTCAAGCCATTTTGCTCGGCCAACCTCTGCCCAAATACTCTCACAAAATTCCTCCCTTACTCCTAGAAGCCTCAATTTGGGCAGAACTCTTCCCAAGGAAGCCTTTAGCTCAAATCAAAAAGAGTTACCCGATTTTGAGGAGGTTAAAGAACGGTTGAGTCAAGTCAGACACGAGGTAAGGGAATTTTTAACCCAATTTCCATTCTTTGGGTTAATCTCCTACTTTCAAATTATGTCATGATATTATTATGTCCTATCTTGTATTTTTACATTATTTATGTGTACTTATAGTAAACACACATTATATATGTACTTTATTTAAAAAAATGATCTTTTTAAGGACTTCGTCTCAATCTCCTTTCATTGAGGCATATTTGGTTTTATACACAATTTTCTTTTATACGGTGTATAAACCCCTTTGACATTTACGTTTATTCAAAAGGAATATTTTTTATACGAAGCGTTTTTCTAAACGACAAAAGGGAATGTTTTTCTTTCCGTACTTGTGTGGCAACAACAACTTCTCCGCCGCCGTGACCATTATTTGAGTTTCGGCTTCCTCTACAAGCCATCATTTTTTTAATGAAAAATAAATACAAAGTTTTAACTTTCTTTTATTTTGGTATTGAAAATGGTTTTGAAAGCGTTTTTATTATATCAATATGTTGTATTGATATCTTGTGATTGAAATGTGGAAATGTTATGTTTCCTTTATGCATGTTTTATGTGATACGATTATGTTATGGTTTATGATATGTTTTAACCTATTCATATGAGGAATTTATTGGACATAAAAAGTGACGGGTGGAGCCCGCTATAGATCCTCGATGCATCGGTAGGTCTCATGAGACAACTAGATGTGGAATTGGCCGAGGCCCTTTCCCAATTTGATTTATGGTTTTGGCCGAGGCCTTAATCATTTTAGACGTCTTGGCCGAGGCGTTGACAAAATGTTTCAGAATGTCTGACATTATACATTCCCTCATTATGAAAGTGGTTATTGATGTTGCATGGGATTATTCGATTAGTAAAATATCCATGTGAGTAAGTAAATGGCATTATTGAATTTTATTTTTGCCATATTATGCTAAAGTTCAAGTTTAAAAAGGCTTTTGTTTTAGTTATACATTGCCTTAAATGTTAATGATTATTTATGAAAGCTTCTGTAATATTGTTATCCTTACTGAGCACCTGAGCTCACCCCTTTCAATGTTTTAATATTTTCCAGGATGTGAAGATGTATTTTATGAATGACCTACAGGGATAGTCCGAAGAGGATAGAAGTGTGGAATATGGAGACTATGTTATTATAGTTTTTCACTTTGTGATGTAATGTAACATTTATGAATGTATATAGTGTTTCCAAAGCTACTAAACTAATCGGTCTTTCGAGACTTGATCTTTTGTGATCATGCCAATGTTACGAAGTAATGCACCGACTCTGGGTAGCTGGGGTCGGGGCGTTACAGTTGGTATCAGAGGCAGATTAGTACTAACCTTGGAAGCTAGATGTAGATAAACTCTGATTAGAGAACATATCCCAATGATAGACTTTGAGGATTAGTATAGAATAACTTCCTAGAATTTTGGCATTATAGAGATGTTATGAGTTTTCCGAGCAATACATCCCTGTCTGGATACGAGCAGGTAGAGGTGGCTCTGGCACAGATGTACCTAGGGGTAAAACCCGAAAACACCGCTTTGAGCTAGACTCGAACGAGAACTGGTGCACGACAACGGGCCTTGCTGCACTCTTGGTTACGAAACTCCCGGGGGATATGCTTAGGATAATTCTCATTTTCATTACAAACCGCTATGAAGGGTTATGAGTATATAATTCCTCAAAGGAAACATTTCTTTTTATGATTATGGATTATATCCATAAATAGTTCAATTTATGTAAAGTATTTTACAAATATGGAATTATGTATTTTATTTCATAAACTAATATAGTTTATGCCATTGTTTAGAAATGGTGCCTAGTGGAAGAAATGGAAACCGTATCAATGCACGCACTCCATGTAGGGATTGCCCTCCTGCTCAAGATAATTATGGTGGAGCTAGTGATACAACTGGTGTTGATCAGCTTCTCACCGTACTGGGACAAATCACGTAGGTTATGAATAATAACCTTACTCGTATGGAGCACCCTGATCCACAACGTGGAGGATCAATGCTAGACCGTTTCATGAGGCAACAACCACCAACCTTCAATGGGAGTACAAATCCTATAGTAGCTGAGCAATGGATAAATTCCTTAGAGAAAATATTCCATGCCTTGGGGAGTAGTGAAAGGGAGAAGGTTGTCATGGCAGTTTACCTCCTCACTGGAGATGCCGATCAATGGTGGTCGCTAATTCAAAACACAAAGGAAGATGATGACGTATCGAATATGGAATGGAGGGAGTTCATAGAGCTTTTCATAGAAAAATACTTTCCATGTGACCATCGAGCAGATATGGAAAGGCAATTTCTGAGTCTGAGGCAGAAGGAGGATGAGAATGTCGCAAAGTATGAGGCTAACTTTACAAGGTTAGCGAGGCATGCTTCCGATTATATACGTAACCCAAGGAGTGAGATTGATCGTTTCTTTGATGGGTTAAAACCATTTCTCCGTCGAGCTTTAGTATCACAATCCTTCTCATCATATGAAGATATTGTCTCGTGTGCTGTCAAGACAGAAAAGGAATTCTTTAAGTCTTATGACAACAAAGTAAAGCAAGAGAAGAAGAGAACGGTGGAACAAGAGAAATATAATGGGAAAAAGGAAAAGAAGGATTTTCCATTATGTGATAATTGTGGGAAGAATCACCCTGGTACTTGCCTAAAAGGAATGGGAGTTTGTTATAAATGTGGAGATAAGGGTCACCAGGCTCGTGATTGCAAGGGAAAGAAAGAGGCTATCAATGTTGAATGCTAAAATTGTAGAGAAATGGGTCATTATGCAAATGAATGTCCTAAGCGTCAAGGAATCTTACCTCAGAAAAGGCCAAGGGATCAAGGCCAATCTAATGATGTGACTAAAGTTGAAGCGGAATAATTAATGTATTGGTGCTTTCAGACTCAAGGATTATATTTTGGTTATTAGAATAATGTGATATATATAAGGATTGTACTGCAGTACTTGTTGATTTCAGTAAGGTTTTAATTTGATGAAGGTAATTATATTTTTAGTATATGACAATAAGAGAAACATTACTTTGTTTGGGGAATCTGAGGTTACAATTGATTTTGGAATTAAGAGACCTTTTAGAGAAAGTCTGGACAGAGGTATTTTGGATAACTATAAAGGTTGGAGTGGATTAAGTTGATCTTTGGATAGTATTGTTTAAGGTTAAAGCATTTCTGAAGATTATTTTTGGAATATTATAATACTATAGTTTTAGGAAAAGGACAACCTGCAGGGTGGGACATAACCCGTTGTGTCGGACAAAGCTGCAGGAATCGAACCCACAATCATGGTGCGACAGGCCTTTATTTCCTACCACTATCCTACAGGAAGTCCCTGGTTATTACAATATAATTTTACTAATCTAAATGTTATGTGTTAACATTTGGAACCTTATACAATTAGGATAAGTATAATATTTTTGAGTTCTATTATCTTTTTGAGTGAAAGATGAGTTGAAGGTTGAAACTCTAGTTGTCAAGCATAAATATATATATACATATATAATATTCAATGAATAAATTAATTCTTAAACTTTATTAAAAGGATATTAAAACAAAAAATGTGTTATCCTAATACCTTATGTCTTGTTGAACTGATGATATTTTAAATCAACATAGATTGAAGGCTTTGAGGCCCTCAATTTGACAGTTGATTGTGATTGATGACCTCAATCACTCCCTACAAATATTTACGTTTTTCCTCCAATTATATGTCTCTAATTTCCACCAATGTTCACCTTATCGAGATCATAATTTGGTGGTGACTTTCTTATTTCCATTTCCCTCTTATTAAGACTAAATTTTATTAACCTTATTTCCGATGTGGGTTTTCCACAAAGGTATTTTCTATTTTCAACCTTTTATTTTCAAAGAAAAATTTCAAATTGCGAGGACGCAATTTATTGAAGGAGGGGAGAATGTAACACCCCAAGCTTCCACGGTACGTTTCACTTCGAATAATGCAATAGCGTGTGTTGTACACAACCTCGAGCTCTAACACACACCACAACGAATTAAACTAGCCGTTGTGAATAGTAATACCTAATTTTTGAAATTTTATAAATTTTATTTATCAAAATGGACTTCATTTTTGGATTTGGAATATCAAAATTAGCCTATGTTGAATTTTTGGTATTTTTATGAGAACTTCTATTTTTTATGAATAGTGAAAAATACTTAAAAACAACTTTTTTAATCAAAATAATTTATAGTGATAAATTATACTATTTAGTGGTTTTAAAGTATAATTAGAATATATTTTTACCATTTTATCCCATGGTGTTCATTATAATTAATTTAACATTGAAATCAGACATAAACAATTTCCAATCTTTTGATATAAATTGTTTCTTAGAAACACGCCATTTTTTTGTAACAGCGGGAATTAATTATAAAATTAATTAATGCAACTTATATGTTTGGAATTTTTTAAAATAGACATCATTTTTGAATTCGGAATATCAATTATAGCTTAGGGTGAAATTTTGGCTTTGTTCTGAAAAACTTCAATTTTTGATGAATAGTGAAACCACTAAGTGGTAGTTAAATAACTGATTTTTCGTTTAAATGAAATATTACCACTTCTGTGATTTGATTTTCAAAAATCCGACATACATGGTTGTCATTAAGAAGTAAAATGTGGTTCAATGAGATTAAAATAATTTTTTGGTGAATAGTAACTTTTAAGTTCTTAATCGCGATTAGAGGTAATTAGTGTAGTTTAACGTAAAAATAATGTTTTAATAATATGAGATGAGCATGACACTTGTCCTACTCCTATTGGATGAGTCATGGCCGACCAAGAAAACCCATGAGTCAACTTGGGGACCCCATGGAGCCACTTTAGTTGGAAAATGACATTAATATATATTTATTTAATGTTAGAATTAAATTGACACAAACATGAGTTGTTTTACTAAAACAGTTTTTAAGTGGGGTTAGACAAGTCCAAATATTGATTATAAATATTAATTAGAAATCTAAAAAGATTTAATACATCATAGTATTTATTTTATAATTTTTTGACATTAAATAAATTAAATTATTTTTGACATCATTATGATGCAGCGATGACCTCATTATTTAACGATTTTAATAAAATGAAAAGATAATGAAAAATGCAAGGCTTACACTTGTCCAAAGTCTATTGGATGGGTATATTTCGAACCCTTATCACCTTATCCACGAATTATATAAGTGTGGGACCTTTAAAAACCGAAAAGCATTGTATAATTGAATAACATTTCATTACTTTCCAAAAGTTCCCCTCCTCTCCACTTATAAAAGGCCCCCACCTCTACCACCTCATTCACACATTCAAGCCATTTGGCTCGGCCAACCTCTGCCCAAATACTCTCCCAACATTCCTCCCTTACTCCTAGAATCCACACTTTGGGCAGAACTCTTCCCAAGGAAGCCTTTAGCTCAAATAAAAAAGAGTTACCCGATTTTGAGGAGGTTAAAGAACGGTTGAGTCAAGTCAGACACGAGGTAAGGGAATTTTTAACCCAATTTCCATTCTTTGGGTTAATCTCCTACTTTCAAATTATGTCATGATATTATTATGTCCTATCTTGTATTTTTACATTATTTATGTGTACTTATAGTGAACACGCATTATATATGTACTTTATTTAAAAAAATGATCTTTCTAAGGACTTCGTCTCAATCTCCTTTCATTGAGGCATATTTGGTTTTATACACAATTTTCTTTTATACGGTGTATAAACCCCTTTGACTTTTACGTTTATTAAAAAGGAATATTTTTTATATGAAGCGTTTTTCTAAATGACAAAAGGGAATGTTTTTCTTTCCGTACTTATGTGGAAACAACGACTTCTCCGCCGCCGTGACCATTATTTGAGTTTCGGCTTCCTCTACAAGCCATCATTTTCTTAATGGAAAATAAATAAAAAGTTTTAACTTTCTTTTATTTTGGTATTGAAAATGATTTTGAAAGCGTTTTTATTATATCAATATGTTGTATTGATATCTTGTGATTGAAATGTGGAAATTTTATGTTTCCTTTATGCATGTTTTATGTGATACGATTATGTTATGGTTTATGATATGTTTTAACCTATTCATATGAGGAATGTATTGGACATAAAATGTAACACCCGAGACTTTTATGTTATATAAATTATCAAAGGAATCTTTTTCTACACAACACTTGCTTGACTTGCTTTACACGCAATCGCGACCTTCCTCGATAGCTTGCGTCGTACGCAATACCGAGTTTCACTAAACAACAATATGCTATTAAAACTAGCCGTTATGAATAGTAATAACCACTTTTTAAAATTTTATAAATTTTTATTTTTCAAAATGGACTTCATTTTTGGACTCAGAATATCGAAATTAGCCAAGGGTGAAATTTTGGTATTTTTCTGAAAACTTTCAATTTTTGATGAATAGTGAAACCACTAAGTTGTAGGTTAAAAAAACAGAATTTTGCATAAAACTTAATTTTACCGCTTCTGTGAATGGAATTTCGAAAATCTGAGAGACACGGTTAATATCAAGGACTAAAATGCGGTTCAATGAGATGAAAATAATTTTTTGGTGAATAGTAACTTTTTACGATTTTTACCGCGGTTAATAGTAAATAGGGTAACTAAGGGTAAATATGATATTAATATTACCCTAACACATGTCCTAATTCTATTGGACAAGTTTAATTCGACCAAAAACAAACTTAGGAATAAAATATGACCATTTAGGCCCACATGGATTAGATTAGGACATTTATTATTAATTTATTTAAAGAAGGGTTAAAATAGTTAAAATCAAAGTTTAATAAGTAAATCATTTTTAATATGGGGTTATACATAAGATAAATTCGATTGTAAATATTCATTAGAAAGATAAAAGGATTTCCTACATGATGGTATTTTATTTGTAATTTTTAGACATCAAATAATTTAATTTATATATGACACAAAGATGATGCAGTAATTATCTTATTAATGAAATATTGACATAATTGATAATATAAATACCAAAATAAATGTAATTTAAGACTTTTTATGCACTAAACTAATTTTCTAGGTTACTATGATATATTAGTGTTGATGTAATCAACTTGGTTCGAACATATAATTCTGTTATGACTTTCACAAAAATCATATATCAAATAGTGTCAAAATTGACACAAAATAGTTTTTAAATCAAATATTATATTATTAATTGTTATTTTATTCTTAAAAATCTAAGGTTCGGCCAAATGACTTAGATAAGGATATATATATTAATAATAAACAATTTGGGGTTCGTTTGGCATGTTATAGTAAGTGTATTAACCATATAGTGAAAGAAAACAAAAAGACACGGTAAAAGTTAAATTAATTAACTTAGAGTTAAATCTAATTGATAAGGTTAAAATAATACCCTAAACTTGTCTAAATCTTATTGGTTGATATGATTTCGACCCTTCCCCACTTTAGCTTCGAAATAAGACCCTTTGGAACCATTATAAACCGATTTTGACTTTAATATAAAATAATATTTTGAGATATTCCTAAGGTGCCCCTCTCCTCCCTTATAAAAGGGCACCTCCTCCCCCTCCTCCTCACACCAAATTGAGCACTGAAGCTCGGCCAACCCCTGAAATTTTCTCCTCTCCACTTCCCTAGAATAATCCTAGAGGTCCTGGTCTCCTCCAAAGACCAATCTTAGTTCCTTAAGTGGAGGATTCAAAGAAGCGTTCCAAAGAAGAGGTAATATCCATTACCGATCTTTTCAATTTCTTTCTTCTTCAACTTCTTCTTCTTTATTTGTTTCATGATAAAGTAATAACATCAGTATTAATTACATACTAATATGTTATTATAAATATGAAACAACCCTAATTCACCTTCTATCCATCCTACGGAAAAATGAAATCACCACGCGTGCGTACGTACGGAATACCGTCTCCACGCCGTGGTGTAATCTATTTTCCACCGTCACCTTACAAGTATGGGTATAATGGTGTAATGAGTAACTACATATGATTATTATGAAGTAATATTGATACTGAAATAATATATATATACTCCAATACAATTCCACGATCATAGGAATGATATCATCACTCGTGCGTACGTACGGAATACCGTCTCCACGATGTGATGTGACTCGTTCTACATGATCTTCATTTCATAATGATTATATAAATGAATTGAATAAATGAATATGGTATATACTACACAAATACCATTCTGGAAATGAATTATCTATAACCTAAAGATAAGAATAAGAATTTATTCGACAAAACACGCATAAGAACAAAAAGTTATAAAGTCCCGAGTAACAAGTAACAATGAAATATTACTAACAAGAAGCTAATAATATGACCATATATGATATCATATAAATATGTATGATTCTGGAATAAGTCAATAACATTATTTAAACCATTATACAGGAGTTTCGGACACGTACAAAGCTAATCGGACCTAAGGTAAGGGAAAATATCACAATCTCACTTTTATCCGAGATTGTTTTTACTTTGGTAATTACTGGGGTGTATTTTATCATCCACATCCATGTTCCCTCGATATGTAATATTATTTCCTTCCTTATACAATAGTTTATATCCAATTTTACCCTTCGGTAAGTTTTTTGTAAAAGATATGAAAGGAATCTTTTGTCGTTTTTCGTACGAGGTACTTTTTGACTTTTCCGAAAAAAGTTAGAAGAATGTTTTTTTTAACTTATACAGCTTGAATGGATTTTTAAAACATTATTTTCAAGAAGCTTCCTTTAAAAGTTTTCAAGTTTATTTTTAATCAACTTCTTTTATTTTAATGTTATATGACATGTTATGAAAGGAAAAATGTCTTTGAAGAAGAAAGGATATTTTCCGCAAGAATGGAGTTCAAGTGTTTTATCAAAATTATTTTCCATCTAAGATAATAAAGGGTTCTGTTTTTATCCCTATTATTACATTGATTTGATCATGTTGTGATGGAATTATTTTTATGAATTCCTTTATCTTATATGAATTTATTTATGAGGTCATGATGTTTCAAGAATCCCATTTTTGTTACATGTGTTATGCGATGATGTATGTTTTATGATTATGTGGAACACATAAGAAAGGATTCATTATAAGATGGGTGGGACCTATATCTCCCTCCAATGCATTGGGTAAAGATTTTATATCTCATGAGATAGACATGGCTGGAATGGAAGGTTATTTCGGTTCAGTGATACAGGACTGAAACGAGGAGTGAACTCGGTTCAGAAAGGGACTTTGTCCACTAAGATAGTCTTGGCAATGAGTCATGACTAACAAGAAATGATTCTCCATGATTATGTGTGCATGCCACAAAGTTTCAAGTTTTATGTTATGATTATGGGGATCTCATTTTCACTTCTGTGATTTATTCCATGTTAAGATATTATGATCTCTTTTGCAGGTTTTGATTTTCAAAAAGATATGATATGATTTTTATTTCCTTTATTTGCCCTTGCTGAGCATTTGAGCTCACCCTTTTATGTTTTCTTTTCCCCAGGTCAGGAAGATGGATATTAAGTAGAATATGCTAAAAGGGACCCTAGATATGATGAAATAAATGGGAGACACTGTAGAAGATTTATGAACCAGTTTTTTATGTTTCCCAGTTTCTAAAGACACTATACCTATACGGTCCTTTGTGGTTTTGTCATATGTTGTAATAAGTGTGCTTCAATTTTGAAGTATTAACAATATATGTAAAGTATGGGTCGTTATAGTTGGTATCAGAGGAAATGTATAGTCAACCTTTGGAAACTAGGATTTGAAAGCCTTAGTAAGAACCCTAAGAATAAGTCTAAGCATAGAACAAAATCTTAGAAATGGCCATGAATAACCTAGGATAAGACCATAAGCATGAAAATTTTATTCTTGAATTATGTGGTTTCCTATTATAATTAGTGTTGCTCAAACTATTCTTCTTGGTTTTAGTCAATGGCTGGAACCCGAAGGAACCGTGTTAATGCGGAATGCGATGGGAAATGCAATGATTGTCCCCCTAAGCAACCAAACGATATGGGAGCTGGAATGCAAAATCTTGTAGCCATGCTCACACAACTTTCTCAAGCTATGAATCATGTAGGATTTCCAAACGAGCAAAGGAGGGAGCAACATTCTGTTGAATCCTTCATGAGGCAGCGTCCACCTTCTTTCAGCGGGTCTACTGATCCATTAGTTGCTGAACAATGGATTAGTACTACTGAAAAGATATTTTCAGTTCTTCAATGTTCTGAGCATGATAAAGTCATCCTAGCAGTGTACCGTTTGGAAGGAGATGCTGATCAATGGTGGAATCTTGTTAAGAATACGAGACAAAGGGATGAAATTGAGTCTATGGAATGGGACGAGTTCAAGAACTTATTTTTCAATAAGTACTTCCCTCGTATTCTCCGAACAAAGATGGAGAAAGAGTTTCTTGAACTGAATCAAAGGGATGATGAATCTGTTAGTACCTATGAAGCAAATTTTACAAGACTTGCATGGTACGCTTTTGGTATTATTATCCAACCTGAGAGTAAGATCGATCGATTCTTTAGTGGCTTAAAACCAAGTCTTAGAAGGGCATTAGCCATAAGGGACTTCAATAGCTACGAGGAAATCGTTCGATGTGCTCTCAAAGTCGAGATGGAGATTGGAGTAACCCATCAGTCACATGGGTTTGATAAGAAGAGGAAGATGGAATTCAAAGGAAACTCTAAAGATCACACTGAAAAGAAGATGAACTTTCCATTATGCTCAAAGTGTGGAAAGAAACATGGAGGGAGTTGTCTTAAAGGGACAAGTAAATGTTTTAAATGTGGAAAGGAAGGTCATCGGGCATTTGAATGCCGTGATAATGGGAAGAAGATGTCTAATGATGCAAACAAAGGAAGGGATACACAGAATGAACCTACTACACTTCAATGTTTCAAGTGCAAGGAGATGGGGCATTATGCCAATCAATGCCCAAATCCAAGGGTTGATGATGATGGTCGACGTCAACAAAATCATAAGGCTAAAGACAAAGGAAAGTCACATGCAATTTCTATCAGCGATGTGGAGTACGATAACGATGTGGTGAAAGGTACACTTACCATCCACTCTAAAGTAGCAAATGTTTTATTTAATTCTGGATCCACCCACTCTTTTATTTCTGAAGACTTTTCTAAGGGTATCACCGTATTACCTCAACAATTAGATGTTGAGTTAGCCGTGACAACACCTAATGGCACATCAATCGCATCAAAAGTTTATAATTCTTCTCCGATCGAAGTTTGTGGGAAAGTGATTCCTGCAAATCTTGTGATCCTTCCTTTAATGGAATTTGATGTGATTCTTGGCATGGATTGGCTTTCTCTACATGGATCTCATATCAATTGCCAAAGAAGGGAAGTCAAATTTCATATTCCAGATCAATCTACGATCGTCTATCAATGCAAGGATGAACATAACCTTCCAGTGGAAATTTCTTCCATCTTATGGGTATTGATTCCACTAAATGAAGGTTATTTATCTCAAATGGTTGGTGAGAAACTCACGATTAAGAATATGCCCATTGTACGGGAGTTTGATGATGTCTTTCCGGAGGAATTTCCGGGTCTTCCACCAAATCGTGAAGTTGAGTTTTCAATAGAACTCGTACCGGGTGCTTTGCCTATTTCAAAGACACCTTATAGAATGGCCCCAATTGAGTTGCAGGAATTGAAGAAGCAACTCCAAGAGAATCTTGATAAGGGATTCATACGCCCTAGTACGTCACCTTGGGGAGCACCTGTTCTATTTGTTAAGAAGAAAGATGGATCAATGAGACTCTGCATTGATTATCGAGAACTTAACAAGATCACTATCAAGAACAAATATCCTCTCCCACGCATTGATGACTTATTTGACCAACTATGCGGAGCTCAATACTTTTCCAAGATTGATCTTCGTTCAGGGTATCATCAATTAAGGGTCAAAAGGGAGGATATACCAAAGACGGCTTTCCGTACAAGGTATGGACACTATGAATTTATAGTGATGCCATTTGGTCTTACTAATGCCCCTGCTATCATCATGGATCTAATGAATAGAGTCTTTAGAGACTATCTTGATCAATTTGTGGTAGTCTTTATAGATGATATTCTTGTCTATTCAAAGAGCAAGGAAGAGCATGAAGATCACTTGAGAATTATATTGAAGACCCTGAGAAAGGAGAAGCTTTATGCCAAATTTACCAAGTGCGAATTTTGGCTTCAAAAAGTTGCATTTTTGGGTCACATAATCTCAAAAGAGGGGATATCTATGGATCCAGCAAAAACAGAGGTTATCAAAAGATGGTCGAGACCAACCACAGTAACTGAGATCCGAAGTTTTCTTGGTTTGGCTGGATATTATCGACGTTTTGTAAAAGATTTTTCACGATTATCTAATCCAATCACCAAGTTGACTCGGAAGGGAGTTAAGTTTGTCTGGACAGAGGAATGTGAAGAGAATTTCAAGGAGTTGAAAAGAAGGTTATCCAGTGCACCTGTGCTCACACTGCCTTGTAGTGGAGAAAGGTTTGTGATCTACAGTGATGCATCCAAGAAGGTATTGGGGTGTGTTCTTATGAAAAATGATATGGTGATAGCTTATGCCTCACGACAGTTGAAAATCCATGAGAAAAATTACCCAACACATGATTTGGAGTTGGCTGCGGTAATCTTTGCATTAATGATTTGGAGGCATTACCTTTATGGTGAAAGGTGTGATATTTATACTGATCATAAAAGTTTAAAGTATATTTTCACACAAAAGGAGTTGAATATGCATCAAAGAAGATGGTTGGAGCTGATTAAGGATTATGACTGCTCAATCCATTACCACCCTGGGAAAGCAAACAAGGTGGCAGATGCATTAAGTCGACAAGACCATGCTAGTTTATCCATGATGAGGATCACAAAAGATCCAATATTTATGGATTTACAAAGGATGGATCTTGGAATTATAATGGAAGGGGAAAAATCTTATCTTTCTCAAATGAATGTTCAACCATCTATACATGTGAAGATTAAAGAGGCACAGAAAGAAGATGTCGAGTTACAAAAGAAGGTGAGAAATGTTCCTGAATTCAACCTTGATTGTGATGGGATAATAAAGTTCAGGAATCAGGTATGTGTTCCTCCCATCCCTGAATTAAAGAAGGAGCTGCTGGATGAGGCTCATAGTTCTTCATTCTCTATTCATCTTGGAAGCACGAAGATGTATAGGGACCTGAAAGAGTACTTCTGGTGGGATGGCATGAAAAGAGATGTTGCTGAATTTTTCTCTCGATGCTTGGTTTGTCAACAAGTTAAAGATGAGAGACAGAAGTCTAAGGGGATGTTACAACCATTACCCATACCCGAATGGAAATGGGAAAACATCACTATGGACTTTGTCACAGGACTTCCTAAAACATCCAAAGGCAATAATGCTATCTGGGTCATAGTTGATCGTCTTACAAAGTCTGCACACTTCATTCCTATTAGAGAGGATTTCTCTCTAGATCAGCTTGCCAGGATATATGTAAAGGAAGTGGTAAGATTACATGGAGTACCACTTTCTATTATATCTGATCGGGATCCGAGATTTACCTCGAAGTTCTGGCGAAGTCTTCAGCATACTCTGGATACAGAGTTGAGTTTCAGCACTGCTTATCATCCCCAGACAGACGGTCAGTCTGAGAGAACAATTCAAACCCTAGAAGATATGTTGAGAGCTTGCTCTATGGGTTTCAAAGGAGGTTGGGATCAACACCAACCTTTGGTAGAATTTTCTTATAATAATAGCTTTCACTCCAGTATTCAGATGGCTCCTTATGAAGCTCTCTATGGAAAGAAATGCAGGACTCCAACTTGCTGGGATGAAGTTGGGGAAAGAAAGCTATTAGGACCTGATCTCGTTGATGAAATGGCAGAAAAGGTCAGATCTATTCAACAACACATAAGAGCAGCTCAGAGTCGACAGAAAATCTATGCCGACAACCGAAGAAAAGACCTAGAGTTTGAAGTGGGTGATAAAGTGTTCTTACGAATATCTCCCTGGAAGAGGGTTATGAGATTTGGAAAGAAGGGGAAGTTGAGCCCTAGATATATCGGTCCTTTCGAAATACTGGATCGTGTTGGGAAGGTAGCTTACCGATTGGCGCTTCCACCGAATCTCTCTCAAGTTCACGATGTGTTCCATGTATCTCTCCTGAGAAAGTACATACCAGATCCTTCACATGTACTCAGCTCAGAAGTTGTACCGCTGGAGCAAGATCTTTCTTATGAAGAACAGCCGATAGAGATTCTGGATCGTAGCGAAAAAGTCCTACGAAACAAGACCACTCGCTTGGTGAAAGTTTTATGGAGGAACCACCAACTTGAAGAAGCTACATGGGAGCTTGAGGATATGATGAGGGAGAAGTATCCTCATCTGTTTGTTACAAAGTGACGAATTTCGAGGGCGAAATTCTTTTTAAGGGGGGTAGAATGTAACACCCGAGACTTTTATGTTATATAAATTATCAAAGGAATCTTTTTCTACACAACACTTGCTTGACTTGCTTTACACGCAATCGTGACCTTCCTCGATAGCTTGCGTCGTACGCAATACCGAGTTTCACTAAACAAGAATATGCTATTAAAACTAGCCGTTATGAATAGTAATAACCACTTTTTAAAATTTTATAAATTTTTATTTTTCAAAATGGACTTCATTTTTGGACTCAGAATATCGAAATTAGCCAAAGGTGAAATTTTGGTATTTTTCTGAAAACTTTCAATTTTTGATGAATAGTGAAACCACTAAGTGGTAGGTTAAAAAAACAGAATTTTGCATAAAACTTAATTTTACCGCTTCTGTGAATGGAATTTCGAAAATCCGAGAGACACGGTTAATATCAAGGACTAAAATGTGGTTCAATGAGATGAAAATAATTTTTTGGTGAATAGTAACTTTTTATGATTTTTATCGCGGTTAATAGTAAATAGGGTAACTAAGGGTAAATATGATATTAATATTACCCTAACAAATGTCCTAATTCTATTGGACAAGTGTAATTCGACCAAAAACAAACTTAGGAATAAAAAATGACCATTTAGGCCCACTTGGATTAGATTAGGACATTTATTATTAATTTATTTAAAGAAGGGTTAAAATAGTTAAAATCAAAGTTTAATAAGTAAATCATTTTTAATATGGGGTATACATAAGATAAATTCGATTGTAAATATTCATTAGAAAGATAAAAATATTTCCTACATGATGGTATTTTATTTGTAATTTTTAGACATCAAATAATTTTATTTATATATGACACAAAGATGATGCAGTAATTATCTTATTAATGAAATATTGACATAATTGATAATATAAATACCAAAATAAATGTAATTTAAGACTTTTTATGCACTCCACTAATTTTCTAGGTTACTATGATATATTATTGTTGATTTAATAAACTTTGTTCGAACATATAATTCTGTTATGACTTTCACAAAAATCATATATCAAATAGTGTCAAAATTGACACAAAATAGTTTTTAAATAAAATATTATATTATTAATTGTTATTTTATTCCTAAAAATCTAAGGTTCGGCCAAATGAGTTAGATAAGGATATATATATTAATAATAAACAATTTGGGGTTCGTTTGGCATGTTATAGTAAGTGTATTAACCATATAGTGAAAGAAAACAAAAAGACACGGTAAAAGTTAAATTAATTAACTTAGAGTTAAATCTAATTGATAAGGTTAAAATAATACCCTAAACTTGTCTAAATCTTATTGGTTGATAGGATTTCGACCCTTCCCCACTTTAGCTTCGAAATAAGACCCTTTGGAACCATTATAAACCGATTTTGACTTTAATATAAAATAATATTTTGAGATATTCCTAAGGTGCCCCTCTCCTCCCTTATAAAAGGGCACCTCCTCCCCCTCCTCCTCACACCAAATTGAGCACTCAAGCTCGGCCAACCCCTGACATTTTCTCCTCTCCACTTCCCTAGAATTATCCTAGAGGTCCTGGTCTTCTCCAAAGACCAATCTTAGTTCCTTAAGTGGAGGATTCAAAGAAGCGTTCCAAAGAAGAGGTAATATCCATTACCGATCTTTTCAATTTCTTTCTTCTTCAACTTCTTCTTCTTTAGTTGTTTCATGATAAAGTAATAACATCAGTATTACTTACATACTGATATGTTTTTATAAATATGAAACAACCCTAATTCACCTTCTATCCATCCTACGGAAAAATGAAATCACCACGCGTGCGTACGTACGGAATACCGTCTCCACGCCGTGGTGTAATCTATTTTCCACCATCACCTTACAAGGATGGGTATAATGGTGTAATGAGTAACTACATATGATTATTATGAAGTAATATTGATACTGAAATAATATATATATACTCCAATACAATTCCACGATCATAGGAACGATATCATCACTCGTGCGTACGTACGGAATACCGTCTCCACGATGTGATGCGACTCGTTCTACATGATCTCCATTTCATAATGATTATATAAATGAATTGAATAAATGAATATGGTATATACTACACTATTACCATTCTGGAAATGAATTATCTATAACCTAAAGATAAGAATAAGAATTTATTCGACAAAACACGCATAAGAACAAAAAGTTATAAAGACCCGAGTAACAAGTAACAATGAAATATTACTAACAAGAAGCTAATAATATGACCATATATGATATCATATAAATATGTATGATTCTGGAATAAGTCAATAACATTATTTAAACCATTATACAGGAGCTTCGGACACGTACAAAGCTAATCGGACCTAAGGTAAGGGAAAATATCACAATCTCACTTTTATCCGAGATTGTTTTTACTTTGGTAATTACTGGGGTGTATTTTATCATCCACATCCATGTTCCCTCGATATGTAATATTATTTCCTTCCTTCTACAATAGTTTATATCCAATTTTACCCTTCGGTAAGTTTTTTGTAAAAGATATGAAAGGAATCTTTTGTCGTTTTTCATACGAGGTACTTTTTGACTTTTCCGACAAAAGTTAGAAGAATGTTTTTTTAACTTATACGGCTTGAATGGATTTTTAAAACATTATTTCCAAGAAGCTTCCTTTACAAGTTTTCAAGTTTATTTTTAATCAACTTCTTTTATTTTAATGTTATATGACATGTTATGAAAGGAAAAATGTCTTTGAAGAAGAAAGGATATTTTCCGCAAGAATGGAGTTCAAGTGTTTTATCAAAATTATTTTCCATCTAAGATAATAAAGGGTTCTGTTTTTATCCCTATTATTACATTGATTTGATCATGTTGTGATGGAATTATTTTTATGAATTCCTTTATCTTATATGAATTGATTTATGAGGTCATGATGTTTCAAGAATCCCATTTTTGTTACATGTGTTATGCGATGATGTATGTTTTATGATT
The DNA here is from genome assembly GCA_963277665.1 of Viscum album. Taxonomy (NCBI): domain Eukaryota; kingdom Viridiplantae; phylum Streptophyta; class Magnoliopsida; order Santalales; family Viscaceae; genus Viscum; species Viscum album. The sequence goes on along the minus strand of OY728120.1, from coordinate 1,998,326,550 downwards.
ATGTGGCACACATAAGAAAGGATTAATTATAAGATGGGTGGGACCTATATCTCCCTCCAATGCATTGGGTAAAGATTTTATATCTCATGAGATAGACATGGCTGGAACGGAAGGTTATTTCGGTTCAGTGATACAGGACTGAAACGAGGAGTGAACTCGGTTCAGAAAGGGACTTTGTCCACTAAGATAGTCTTGGCAATGAGTCATGACTAACAAGAAATGATTCTCCATGATTATGTGTGCATGCCACAAAGTTTCAAGTTTTATGTTATGATTATGGGGATCTCATTTTCACTTCTGTGATTTATTCCATGTTAAGATATTATGATCTCTTTTGCAGGTTTTGATTTTCAAAAAGATATGATATGATTTTTATTTCCTTTATTTGCCCTTGCTGAGCATTTGAGATCACCCTTTTATGTTTTCTTTTCCCCAGGTCAGGAAGATGGATATTAAGTAGAATATGCTAAAAGGGACCCTAGATATAGTGAAATAAATGGGAGACACTGTAGAAGATTTATGAACCAGTTGTTTATGTTTCCCAGTTTCTAAAGACACTATACCTATACGGTCCTTTGTGGTTTTGTCATATGTTGTAATAAGTGTGCTTCAATTTTGAAGTATTAACAATATATGTAAAGTATGGGTCGTTATATAAAAAGTGACGGGTGGAGCCCGCTATAGCTCCTCGATGCATCGGTAGGTCTCATGAGACAACTGGACGTGGAATTGGCCGAGGCCCTTTCCCAATTTGATTTATGGTTTTGGCCGAGGCCTTAATCATTTTAGACGTCTTGGCTGAGGCCTTGACAAAATGTTTCAGAATGTCTGGCATTATACATTCCCTCATTATGAAAGTGGTTATTGATGTTGCATGGGATTATTCGATTAGTAGAATATCCATGTGACTAAGTAAATGGCATTATTGAATTTTATTTTTGACATATTATGCTAAAGTTCAAGTTTAAAAAGGCTTTTGTTTTAGTTATACATTGCCTTAAATGTTAATGATTATTTATGAAAGCTTCTGAAATATTGTTATCCTTTCTGAGCATCTGATCTCACCCCTTTCAATGTTTTAATATTTTCCAGGATGTGAAGAAGTATTTTATGAATGACCTACAGGGATAGTCCGAAGAGGATAGATGTGTGGACTATGGAGACTATGTTATTATAGTTTTTCACTTTGTGATGTAATGTAACATTTATGAATGTATCTGGTGTTTCCAAGGCTACTAAACTAATCGGTCTTTCGAGACTCGATCTTTTCTGATCATGCCAATGTTACGAAGTAATGCACCGACTCTGGGTTGCTGGGGTCGGGGCGTTACAGTTGGTATCAGAGGAAGTTTAGTACTAACCTTGGAAGCTAGAGGTAGATAAACTCTGATTAGAGAACATATCCCAAAGATAGACTTTGAGGATCAGTATAGAATAACTTCCTAGAATTTTGGTATTATAGAGATGTTATGAGTTTTCCGAGCAATACATCCCTGTCTGGATACGAGCAGGTAGAGGCGGCTCTGGCACAGATGTACCTAGGGGTAAAACCCGAAAACACTGCTTTGAGCTAGACTCAAACGGGAACTGGTGCACGACAACGGGCCTTGCTGCACTCTTGGTTACGACACTTCCGGATGATATACTTAGGATAATTCTCATTTTCTTTACAAACCTCTATGAAGGGTTATGAGTATATAATTCCTCAAAGGAAACATTTCTTTTTATGATTATGGATTATATCCATAAATAGTTCAATTTATGTAATGTATTTTACAAATATGGAATTATGTATTTTATTTCATAAACTAATATAGTTTATGCCATTGTTTAGAAATGGCGCCTAGTGGAAGAAATGGAAACCGTATCAATGCACGCACTCCATGTAGGGATTTCCCTCCTGCTCAAGATAATTATGGGGGAGCTAGTGATACAACTGGTGTTGATCAGCTTCTCACCGTACTGGGACAACTCACGCCGGTTATGAATAATAACCTTACTCGTATGGAGCACCCTGATCCGCAACGTGGAGGATCAATGCTAGACCGTTTCATGAGGCAACAACCATGAACCTTCAATGGGAGTACAAATCCTATAGTAGCTGAGCAATGGATAAATTCCTTAGAGAAAATATTCCATGCCTTGGGGAGTAGTGAAAGGGAGAAGGTTGTCATGGCAGTTTACCGCCTCACTGGAGATGCCGATCAGTGGTGGTCGCTAATTCAAAACACAAAGGAAGATGATGACGTATCGAATATGGAATGGAGGGAGTTCAAAGATCTTTTCATAGAAAAATACTTTCCACGTGACCATCGAGCATATATGGAAAGACAATTTCTGAGTCTGAGGCAGAAGGAGGATGAGAATGTCGCAAAGTATGAGGCTAACTTTACAAGGTTAGCGAGGCATGCTTCCGATTATATACATAACCCAATGAGTGAGATTGATCGTTTCTTTGATGGGTTAAAACCATTTCTCCGTCGAGCTTTAGTATCACAATCCTTCTCATCATACGAAGATATTGTCTCGTGTGCTGTCAAGACAAAAAATGAATTCTCTAAGTCTTATGACAACAAAGTAAAGCAAGAGAAGAAGAGAACGGTGGAACAAGAGATAGATAAAGGGAAAAAGGGAAAGAAGGATTTTCCATTATGTGATAATTGTGGGAAGAATCACCCTGGTACTTTCCTAAAAGGAATGGGAGTTTGTTATAAATGTGGAGATAAGGGTCATCAGGCTCGTGATTGCAAGGGAAAGAAAGATGCTATCAAAGTTGAATGCTACAATTGTAGAGAAATAGGTCATTATGCAAATGAATGTCCTAAGCGTCAAGGAAACTTACCTCAGAAAAGGCCAAGGGATCAAGGCCAATCTTATGCTGTGACTACAGTTGAAGCGGAATAATTAATGTATTGGTGCTTTTGGACTCAAGGATTATATTTTGGTTATTAGAATAATGTGATATATATAAGGATTGTACTGCAGTACTTGTTGATTTCAGTAAGGTTTTAATTTGATGAAGGTAATTATATTTTTAGTATATGACAATAAGAGAAACTTTACTTTGTTTGGGGAATCTGAGGTTACAATTGATTTTGGAATTAAGGGACCTTTTAGAGAAAGTCTGGACAGAGGTATTTTGGATAACTATAAAGGTTGGAGTGGATTAAGTTGATATTTGGATAGTATTGTTTAAGGATAAAGCATTTCTGAAGATTATTTTTGGAATATTATAATACTATAGTTTTAGGAAAAGGACAACCTGCAGGGTGGGGAATAACCCGTCGCGTCAGACAAAGCTGCAGGAATCGAACCCACAATCATGGTGCGACAGGCCTTTATTTCCTACCACTAGCCTACAGGAAGTCCCTGGTTATTACAAAATAATTTTACTAATCTAAATTGTATGTGTTAACATTTGGAACCTTATACAATTAGGATAAGTATAATATTTTTGAATTCTATTATCTTTTTGAGTGAAAGATGAGTTGAAGGTTGAAACTCTAGTCTTCAAGCATAAATATATATATACCTATCTCTTATTCAATGAATAAATTAATTCTTAAACTTTAGTAAAAGGATATTAAAACAAAAAATGTGTTATCCTAATACCTTATGTCTTGTTGAATTGATGATATTTTAAATCAACATAGATTGAAGGCTTTGAGGCCCTCAATTTGACAGTTGATTGTGATTGATGACCTCAATCACTCCCTAAAAATATTTACGTTTTCCCTCCAATTATATGTCTCTAATTTCCACCAATGTTCTCCTTATCGAGATCATAATTTGGTGGTGACTTTCTTATTTCCATTTCCCTCTTATTAAGACTAAATTTTATTAACCTTATTTCCGATGTGGGTTTTCCACAAAGGTATTTTCTATTTTCAACCTTTTATTTTCAAAGAAAAATTTCAAATTGCGAGGACGCAATTTATTGAAGGAGGAGAGAATGTAACACCCAAAGCTTCCACGGTACGTTTCACTTCGAATAATGCAATAGCGTGTGTTGTACGCAACCTCGAGCTCTAAGACACACCACAACGAATTAAACTTACCGTTGTGAATAGTAATACCTAATTTTTGAAGTTTTATAAATTTTATTTATCAAAATGGACTTCATTTTTGGATTCGGAATATCGAAATTAGCCTATGTTGAATTTTTGGTATTTTTCTGAGAACTTCTATTTTTTATGAATAGTGAAAAATACTTAAAAACAACTTTTTTAATCAAAATAATTTATAGTGATAAATTATACTATTTAGTGGTTTTAAAGTATAATTAGAATATATTTTTACCATTTTATCCAATGGTGGTCATTAAAATTAATTTAACATTGAAATCGGACATAAACAATTTCCAATCTTTTGATATAAATTGTTTCTTAGAAACACGCCATTTTTTTGTAACAGCGGGAATTAATTATAAAATTAATTAATGCAACTTATATGTTTGGAATTTCGTAAAATAGACATCATTTTTGAATTTGTAATATCAATTATAGCTTAGGGTGAAATTTTGGCTTTGTTCTGAAAAACTTCAATTTTTGATGAATAGTGAAACCACTAAGTGGTAGTTAAATAACTGATTTTTCGTTTAAATGAAATATTACCACTTCTGTGATTTGATTTTCAAAAATCCGACATACATGGTTTTCATTAAGAAGTAAAATGTGGTTCAATGAGATTAAAATAATTTTTTGGTGAATAGTAACTTTTAAGTTCTTAATCGCGATTAGAGGTAATTAGTGTAGTTTAATGTAAAAATAATGTTTTAATAATATGAGATGAGCATGACACTTGTCCTACTCCTATTGGATGAGTCATGGCCGACCAAGACAACCCATGGGTCAACTTGGGGACCCCATGGATCCACTTTAGTTGGAAAATGACATTAATATATATTTATTTAATGTTAGAATTAAATTGACACAAACATGAGTTGTTTTACTAAAACAGTTTTTAAGTGGGGTTAGACAAGTCCAAATTTTGATTATAAATATTAATTATAAATCTAAAAATATTTCCTACATCATAGTATTTTTTTTATAATTTTTAGACATTAAATAAATTAAATTATTTATGACATCATTATGATGCAGCGATGACCTCATTATTTAACGATTTTAATAAAATGAAAAGATAATGCAAAATCCAAGGATTACACTTGTCCAAAGACTATTGGATGGGTATATTTCGAACCCTTATCACCTTATCCAGGAATTATATAAGTTTGGGACCTTTAAAAACCGAAAAGCATTGTATAATTGAATAACATTTCATTACATTCCAAAAGTGCCCCTCCTCTCCACTTATAAAAGGCCCCCACCTCTACCACCTCATTCACACTTTCAAGCCATTTGGCTCGGCCAACCTATGCCCAAATACTCTCCCAACATTCCTCCCTTACTCCTAGAATCCTCACTTTGGGCAGAACTCTTCCCAAGGAAGCCTTTAGCTAAAATAAAAAAGAGTTACCCGATTTTGAGGAGGTTAAAGAACGGTTGAGTCAAGTCAGACACGAGGTAAGGGAATTTTTAACCCAATTTCCATTCTTTGGGTTAATCTCCTACATTCAAATTATGTCATGATATTATTATGTCCTATCTGGTATTTTTACATTATTTATGTGTACTTATAGTGAACACACATTATATATGTACTTTATTTAAAAAAATGATCTTTTTAAGGACTTCGTCTCAATCTCCATTCATTGAGGCATATTTGGTTTTATACACAATTTTCTTTTATACGGTGTATAAACCCCTTTGACTTTTACGTTTATTCAAAAGGAATATTTTTTATACGAAGCGTTTTTCTAAACGACAAAAGGGAATGTTTTTCTTTCCGTACTTATGTGGCAACAACGACTTCTCCGCCGCCGTGACCATTATTTGAGATTCAGATTCCTCTACAAGCCATCATTTTTTTTAATGAAAAATAAATACAAAGTTTTAACTTTCTTTTATTTTGGTATTGAAAATGGTTTTGAAAGCATTTTTATTATATCAATATGTTGTATTGATATCTTGTGATTGAAATGTGGAAATTTTATGTTTCCTTTATGCATGTTTTAATGTGATACGATTATGTTATGGTTTATGAAATGTTTTAACCTATTCATATGAGGAATGTATTGGACATAAAAAGTGACGGGTGGAGCCCGCTATAGATCCTCGATGCATCGGTAGGTCTCATGAGACAACTGGATGTGGAATTGGCCAATGCCCTTTCCCAATTCGATTTATGGTTTTGGCCGAGGGCTTAATCATTTTAGACGTCTTGGCCGAGGCCTTGACAAAATGTTTCAGAATGTCTGGAATTATACATTCCCTCATTATGAAAGTTGTTATTGATGTTGCATGGGATTATTCGATTAGTAGAATATCCATGTGAGTAAGTAAATGGCATTATTGAATTTTATTTTTGCCATATTATACTAAAGTTCAAGTTTAAAAATGCTTTTGTTTTAGTTATACATTGACTTAAATGTTAATGATTATTTATGAAAGCTTCTGCAGTATTGTTATCCTTACTGAGCATCTGAGCTCACCCCTTTCAATGTTTTAATATTTTCCAGGATGTGAAGAAGTATTTTATGAATGACCTACAGGGATAGTCCGAAGAGGATAGAAGTGTGGACTATGGAGACTATGTTATTATAGTTTTTTACTTTGTGATGTAATGTAACATTTATGAATGTATCTAGTGTTTCCAAGGCTACTAAACTAATCGGTCTTTCGAGACTCGATCTTTTGTGATCATGCCAATATTACGAAGTAATGCACCGACTCTGGGTAGCTGGGGTCGGGGCGTTACAGGGGTGCTCCTGTCTTGTTTGTTAAAAATAAAGATGACTCAATGAGAATTTGCATTGATTATAGAGCCTTGAATAATATTACTGTTAAGAACAAGTATCCTTTTCCTCAAATCGATGATTTGTTTTATCAGCTCCAGGGAGCTCAGAATTTTTCGAAGATTGACTTGAGGTCAGGGTACCATCAGTTTAAAGTAAATGAAGCAGACGTTCCGAAGACTGCGTTCCGTACTTGATATGGCCATTATGAATTTGTAGTTATGCCTTTTGGGTTAACCAATGCACCTGATGTATTCATAGACCTTATGAGTAGAATTTTCCATGGGTTCTTGGATAAGTTTGTGGTTGTTTTCATTGATGATATTTTGGTGTTTTCTAAAAGTAAAGGGGAGCATGAAAGTCATTTAAGGGTTGTATTGCAAAACTTAAAAGAAAAGAAACTATATGGAAAATTCAGCAAGTGTCAGTTTTGGTTACAACAAATTTCTTTCCTGGGTCACATTGTTTCAAAATATGGCATAACTGTTGATCCTGCTAAAACAAAAGTTGTTGACGAATGGCCAAGACCCACAAATGTAACCAAGATCCGTAGTTTTCATGGTTTGGCAGGTTACTACCGAAGGATTGATGAAAATTTTTCACGGTTATCTAGTCCAATGACTAAGCTAAATAAGAAGGGTGTTAAGTTTATCTGGACAAAATAATGTGATGATTGTTTTTAGGAGTTGAAAAGAAGATTGGTGAATGCTCCAGTTTTGGCACTTCCTTCCAGGAATGGTGAGTTTGTTATATAAAGTGATGCTTCGTTGAAGGGACTTGGCTGTCCTTATGCATATTGATCAGGTAATTTCTTATGCTTCGCGTCAGTTGAAAAATCATGAGGTAAATTACCCTACACATGATTTGAAATTAGCTGCTGTTGTTTTTGCTTTAAAAATTTGGAGGCATCATTTGTATGGAGTAAAGTGTGAAATATATACTGATCACAAAATTTTAAAGTATATATTCACTCAGAAATAATTGAACATGAGACAGAGGAGATGAATGGAATTAATCAAGGATTATGATTGTACAATTCACTACCATCTGGGAAAATCTAATAAAGTTGCTAATGCTTTGAGTCGAAAAAGTAATGATTCATTAACGATGTTCCGTTTGGAACTTGATCCTTTGGTTAAGGATTCGATGAACTTTGGCATAGAAGTTGTTGGTGCAGGAAGTTCTTCTGTTTTGTTTCAGGTATTAGTGAGATCATCCCTATCAGACAGAATTAAGCAAGCACAGAAGGAAGACAGTGAGTTGTAGAAAAAGGTAGAGCTGGTTCAGAAGGGTAAGTTGCCTGAATTCAACATTGATAGTGATTGTGTTTTGAGATTTGGTAAGAGATTATCTATGCCTTGTGATTCACAGTTGAAGAGAGAGTTGTTATGTGAAGCTCATAGTTCCCTGTTTTCAGTTCATCCTGGCAGTATTAAGATGTACAGAGACCTGCGAGAGTATTACTGGTGGGATGGAATGAAAAGAGATATTTCTGATTTTACTTTGAAGTGTTTAACTTGTCAGCAGGTTAAAGAAGAGTGGCAGTTACCAAAAGGGATGCTTCAGCCTTTACCAGTGCCAGAGTAGAAATGGGAGAATATATCAATGGACTTCGTTGTGGGATTACCGAGGACATCTCGAGGTAATAATGCAATCTGGGTTATTGTTGATTGCTTGACTAAATCTGCTCATTTCTTTGCTATATGAGATACTTTTTCCCTAGATCAACTTTCCTATTTGTATCTTAACGAGATAGTCAGGTTACATGGAGTTCCTCTCTCCATTGTATCTGACCGTGATCCCAAATTTACTTCTAACTTTTGGAAAGGCCTTCAGAAGTCGTTGGGTACTGAATTAAATTTTAGTACAGCTTTTCATCATCAATCAGATGGGCAGTCAGAACGAACAATTCAGACCTTGGGGGATATGCTACGAGCTTGTTTGATGGATTATTAGGGAAGTTGGGACCAACATATTTCTTTGGTTGAGTTTTCTTATAATAACAATTTTCATTCTAGTATACAGATGGCACCATTTGAGGCATTATATGGGAAACAGTATCGAACACTAGCATTTTGGGATGAAGTGGGTGAAAGGAAGCTAATGGGACCAGAATTGGTAGAAGAGATGGCAGAAAAAGTTCAGTTGATTCAGAAACACATGAAAACAGCTCAGAGCAGACAGAAAAGTTATGCAGATAACCGGAGGAAGGATCTATCTTTCTAGGTAAGTGATCATGTTTTTCTCAATGTCTCACCATGGAAGAGTGTGATGCGATTTGGTAAGAAAGGAAAGCTGAGTCCAAGGTTCATTGGACCATATGAAATTCTGGAGAAAGATGGATCAGTTTCTTTCCGAGTGGCTTTACCTCCGAGTTTATCTCAGGTACACAATGTTTTTCATGTTTGGATGTTGAGAAAGTATATGCCAGATCCATCTCATGTTTTGTGCCCAGAGGTAGTTCAGTTGGAAGAGAATCTCTCTTATGAAGAACAACCAGTCCAGATTCTTGACCGAAGAGAGCATGTATTGCGAAATATGGTAATTCACCAGGTAAAGGATTTGTGGAAAAACCATATGGTTGAAGAGGCAACATGTGAATCTGAAAATGCTATGAGGGATAAATACCCCCACTTATTTTGATAAGTGAATAAAATTGTGAGGACGCAATTCCCAAAAGGGGGGAAGGATGTAACATCCCAAGTAAATAAAGAATAATGCATTTTCATATTTATTAATATTCTCGAATTAAATATTAATTTTACTTTAAAGGGGTTACTATGTTCGATAGCGTACCCGATACGCAACAAAGAGTTTCTTTGAAATCGTACGTTGCACACTAGTAATAAAATAATATTATTTTAGATGTTAGTTAACATGTAGCCATTATACTAGAAGTAATGGATAGAAATAACTAAAATACGATTATATATGTTTGTTAAATGTTTTTACATTTATCTAATTAAGGATAAATTCTTAAAATACGAAAATATTTCAATTCTTGGCTTATATACTCTAATTTTCACGAAAGGTCCACTTATCAAAATTTGAGGGAGAACCGTCATTAAATATAGTTTTGGTCACTCTTATACATTCTATTGGACCAAATAAAACTCTTCTTTAGAATCGGGACATCAAATATTAATTTGTGTAATTTTTTGGTATTTTTCCGATAAATTTCATTTTTTAATGAATAGTGTAAAATGTTGTATTTTAATTCAAAACCTCTTTTTAATCTAATTTATTAATATTATTAGATTATCTTTTGAATTGGTTTTAAAGTGAAATTAGAATATATTTTTACCATTTAATCCAATGGTGGTCATTGGAATCAATTTCACTTTAAAATTGGACTTAAACTAGTGTCAATATTTTGATACTTATTGTTTCATAAAAACACGCTATTTGTTTTGACGACGGGAAATAATTATTAAATTAATTAATTCAACTTATATGTTTTTAATTTTTTAAAATGGACTTCATTTTTGAATTTGGATTATCAAATATAGCTTAGGGTGATGTTTTGGTTTTTTTTCTGAAAAACATCAATTTTAGATGAATAGTGAAACCGCAAAGTGGTGGTTACAAAATTTGAATTTCGTTTAAATGGGACTTTACCACTTCTGTGTTTTGAATCCAAAAAATCCAATTTAAATGATTTTCATTATTAAGTAAAATATGGTTCAATGGGATTAAAATAAATTTTCCTGAATAGTAACTTTTATGTTTTATTAATCACGATTAAAGTTAATTAGTGAAATTTAAGGTAAAAATGATATAATAATAAAATGAAAATATCATGAAACTTGTCCTAACCATATTGGATGAGTTATGGACGACCAATACAACCCATGGGTCGATTTTTGGTACCCCATGGAGCCACATGGGTATGATAATGACATTTATGCCTTTTATTTAAAGTTAAAAGAAAAAATGACACAAACATGAGATGTTTTACTAAACCAATTTTTACATGGGGTTATACAAGTCATAATTCTCACTATAAATATTCATTAGAAATCTAAAAAGATTTACTACATCATGAGATTTTTTTATAATTTTTAGACATTAAATAAATTAAATTATTTATGACACCATGATGATGCAGCGATTACCTCATTATTTAACGATTTAAATAAAATGGAAAGATAATGTAAAATATAAGACCTAGAAATGTCAAAAACCTATTGGATGGGTATATTTTGAACCCTTATCACCTTATCCTAGAAACACATCAATTTTGGACCATTAATAACCGAAACTCATTCTAAAATAAAATAACATTTCCTTACTTTCCAAGAGTGCCCCTCCTCTCCTCTTATAAAAGGCCCCCACCTCTACCTCATTACCCACACTTCCAAAGCCTTTTGCTCGACAAACCCCTACTAATTTTGTTTCTCAAAATCTTTCTATTACTCCTTGAAGCCTCACTTTGGGCAGATGTCTTCCCAAGAAAGCTATTGAGCTCAAACCAAAGGGAGTTACCCGATTATAAGGTAATGTCTTCACTTGAGTCCTTTTATTTTATTTTGCTTCTCCAACCCCCTAAACTCTTTTTATTCATTTATTTTGTAACAAATACAGTATATTACATATACCAGGATGTTTTTATAAGAATTATTCGAGCTACACTTACGCACACCTAAGTCTAATGGTTAATGAACATACTGTTTCCGTGGGTGGTGAATTTCTGCCTCACGAAACGATGATTGTTCGATATTCATCTAAAACCTTCAAAGGTGGCCATTAAGATGTCACTATATTTATATATGATATATAATATGTTTATGTTTTCCTTAAAATTCTGTATTTTTCATTTTGGGCATACCTTTATGGTTTCCATTATGGGTAAATGCGATATCATAATTTAAGGAAGTTCGGACTACCGCCCCCTCAAAGTGATTTGATTCGTTAATGCCATATGTGGGATGTATAAAGGATGTATTTAAAGTTATTATATATGATGTAATACTGTAATTATAATATACCTCTATATCATTATTTTTTCTTTCCATTAAAGTATGAGATAGAAATGAATGTAGCGTTCAAACGTACGTACGGCTTACCGTCTCCATGAACGGTGCATTTCATTCCTTATCCCCAAATAAAATGTACTATTATAAGTACATGTATATAATCGATATATATGATTAATGATACATCTAAATGATGAATATAATTCTGGAATTAAAATATACATACCTCCCAATTAGTTTTAATTCCATTAATATGACAAAGAAATGAAAGTAGCGTTCATGCGTACGTACGGCTTATCATCTCCATGAACGGTGCATTTCATTTCTTACCTCTAAATGATTATGTAATATTATAAATACATGTATATGCTGGATATATATGATATATATGATATCCAAATCAGGAATTTCATTCTATATATAAAAAACCCTTGACCACACGAACAACATGTAATCGTAAGAAGTCCACTTTCGACTTAAGGACCACATATCGACAAAACAAACACTATGAACTTAAATGATTACATAATTTTTATAACATGGAAATAAGTGATATAAAAGGAATAAAAAAAAATGGTCTTATGAAAATAGAAATTAACTCAATTTTATTATTCAGGACGTTAAAGAACGATCGAGTCAAGTCGGACCCGAGGTAAGGGACTTCGTCTCAATCTCCTTTCATTGAGGCATTTTTCGTTTTATAATCAACTTTATTTTATACGGTGTATAAATCCCTTTGAATTTTACTTTTATATAAATGGAATATTTTTCTACGAATCATTTTACTAAACTACAAAAAGGAATGTTTTTTAACGTACGCGGTGACAACGACCTTTTCCGCCGCCGTGAGTATTATTTGGTCTTCGGCTTCCTCAACAAACCGTAATGTTTTTAAAATAAAATAAATACCATATAATATTTTATGTATTTTGGTATTGAAAATGGTTTTGATAAAGGATTTTATTATTTCAATATATTTAAATGATATATTGTGATTGAAATGTGGAAATGTTATCATTCTTTTATATTTGTTTTATGTTTTATGATTTTATATTGGTACTTGGACTTTTTACGGGTGGTTACGTGATAAACCATATGACGGGTGGTGCTGTGAATACCAGAACGGGTGGTTACGTTATAAACTCCAATGCATTGGGTATGGAAGTCGGCCGTATGGCTATTCCATTAAGTATGTATGGAAGTTGGCCGTATGGCTATTCCATTAAGTGATATGTGTGGAAGTCGACCGTATGGTTATTCCACTTAAGTATGTTTATGTCCCAAGTTACCGTTATATGTTATGTGTTCTTTATATGGGTTTTATGGTAATCTTTTGGTTACAAAAGGGTATGTAATGATCTTTTATTCATTGAAGTGTTTTTACTACTTCGTAAAGGTGAAATGTATTACCTTGATAAAGTATACATGGTTTACTTTTTGTTTTGATAAACTAACATTTTTTTATTATTTGTGTATCCCTTACTGAGCTTTTTATGCTCACCCCAAGTTTCTTTGAAATGTTTTTCACAGGACTTAGTGTGGAATAGGGTCAAGGATGGGATCAAGGGTATGTCATGCTATATAAAATATGGAACTAGACATGTTTCTTTTTAAGAGTTTTTTTTATTCTATGGAAACTTAGTAGAAGTGTCTACTTTGTAATCTTTTGAGATGTAATAGTTATGTTCTAATTTTCTAAAACTCTAAACTTGAAAAGATCCTCAATATGAATTATTCATTTAATTCAATATTAAGTAAGGTTTAAGGCCGGGGCCTTATACATATACTACCAAATTTACATGGATTTATATATAATTCATTACAATCTCATAATATCATCATCCAATAGATTTTAGATTTGTTTTTTATTTTAATCCTTATGATTTTTATTAACCCTTAGTCATCCTATTTTAATTTTATTTACTTAAACATCTTTTTTAATATCAAATGATTTTAATTTTTACTTATATGTCAGGAGTTGGAACATAAATGGATTATTTATACAATTTTAGACAATATAATTATAAGTATTATTTTTTTAAAAATTATTATTTTTAAATAATTTAATAAAATATTAATAGTCTAAAATATCATTATTTTCATTTTTGAAACTATTCAGTACATGGACATTCAAATTTCTCAAGAAAACATTTAAAATTTTAAAAAAATTATATGCCTAAAAGGTAAATTAATTCTATGGATTTCTGGGATCACCTTATATATCACAAATTATTTTACTTTAAATATTGTAAATATCATTTGTTTAATTTTTATATGAATAGAATAATTAAATCATATGTGTTGTGCAAGAATTTTAGGTAATTATTTAATTCCTAAAGAATATTTATAAATTTCCATGATAAAGATAAATAATTTGATTTAAAAAATACTCTTTATTGTCTATCTTATCATTTAGATAACCCTATATTAAAAATGATATAGTTATTAAAAACGTGAATGTGACATCTTTGACATGTCTTAACGTTAAATATAATAAATGTTATAATCTCATCCAAGTGGCCCAAAAAATTCATTAATAAATTTATATCATGAAAATATGTTTATTAAGGTCAAAATTTAAACATAGATTCGTTCATAACCAACTTTTTCCCCATGTGGACACATTTGTGATATTTAAGATAAAAAATAACATTTTTTTCATTAATTACAATAAATAACATATATTTATTTTCCAAAGACAAGTGTACATTAAAAACCCAATTTAGAACCATAGTTTTTAATTGAACAATTAACATCATAAAATAATTAATATAATGAAAACATATGTCTTTGTCACATATTCTTAATCCACATTATCTTGTTTTACCCAACACTGAGGTAATATATTGTACCAGAGTTACTATTAATAAAGACTAAAAAAGGGGTACAATTACCAATTTTTAAAATAAAAATTATAAATATTTAATTAATTTTATCTAATTAGATACCAATTTTTTTTAAATTATTATAAATGGATATGCCCAAAATGTGACCAAATCTTCATTTTAAGATAAGAAAACATATTTTAGCATAAAACAGTATTTATTCTTATTCTAAGAATAAGAAAACGTTTTCGAATATTTTAAGAATAATATTTTCAAAGTAATATACAAATTTCATTAAAACAATTATATGGAATTAGTTAAATATATTAATTGAAAATTCATTGCACGCATAAATCAATTTTATTTCAGAAATAATTACATTAATTTTCAAATAATTTTTGTTCATATATATGGAATTTGTTATCAATGGATTTATTTTATAATGTATAGACCATATTTTTTTTTAATAATTTAGTAAATACTAAAAAGTACCACCAGTGTAATTTCTAGGCAATAATTAGAAAATAAAAATGTTATGCATTTTGTTTAAACTACCTATTACATGAAACAATGGATGTAAATGTAGTAAAATATTTTTGAATGAAAAATTTCATAAAATTTAATGGTGTTACATCCCCCAACATAAATAATAACATTTGCCTATTTTTTCTTTTTAATCAATGATATAACATTTCAAAATCCCATTTGAAACATTGATTCAAAAACAAATTGTTTATAAAATATCTATATCATATTCCTCTTATTTCCTTCATAACAAGAATCATTTTTGACATATCATACATAAAAAATTTCATCATCTCCTAGAGGAACAAATCACAAAAAATGGTAAGCTCAAATTCTGAGTAAGGGTAACAAAGGGATATAAAATTGATTTCATAGTCATAATATGAGAATAAGGGTATATGAAAATGAGGATAAAATTTAAAAATTAAACCATTCATATCATATTTCGTAATATTTTTTCAAGATAGAAATCATGGATGTTCATAAGACATGAATAATAAGGAAATCAATTTCCCTGATCCAAGAGAACATAACATGAGACAAATATTTTCATGGAATACAAAAATTTATATATAGTCATTCCTACATTAGTAAAGGATCACTAGAAAGAACATCATAGTGGAAAATGTTCAGTTCTGAACTGATTTCACCCACCATTATATCCTTTACTTAATAAAATAGTTCTAGTTCCAAGTCCATGATTATCTTCACAAAATGGGTTCAGTCCCCATTTTGTCCCTCTCTTACTGAACATGGTTCATTCTCTTTTCCATTCATGAATGTCTCATGAGATATTTATATTCACACAAATCATTAGAAGGACATATTTTTTCCACCCATCACATTATAAAAACTGTGTATATGTGTTCCATTAGAAAAAAATTCACTCATCATGTCAGAACCCATAAAATGAAGTTAGTTTCATAAAAATTTCATCATTCCATAACCCATGGAGAAGTAACAAGAATCATAAGAATTATTACATCATTATCTTTGAAATATTGATAAAAATTAAGGATGGTTTACTTGGATCATATCCCCACTAAATCATAAGTAACATAAAATAATATATTCTTATGTTGTAAATTATTTTGAATGATCACTTGAAATAAATATTGAGTAAATTATCCTTCTCATTTTGATTTATTTTAAATCCTTGAAATTATAATGGGAAAAAATTTCATTTAAAAGAAACATGTAATGTTGAATAATAAGAATCAAAGCATTAAGAAATCATGTTAAAGGGAAAATCCACTCATACCATATAATTTTAAAAAATAATTCCTTCAATTTTTGTGGGCAAAAGTCCTAAAGTAAATATTTTGAAAAATAATAAAAATATTCCATTCAAAACGTTTTCCAAATATTAAAATATTTTTATAAAGGTGTTTTTAAATTTATTGGATAATACTAAAAATATTTTTAAAATATTTTTACAAAAAATGGACATGGAAATGAAATTTTCCCCAATGGATACATGACCAAAAATTATACCAAATAATTATGAGATTGTGAAACAAACCCTTACCCCATGTATTTATATTCATTATTCATATTATAAACTCTCTATAATAGACTATACTTTTCATATATTTATATTAAAAAATTTTATATGAAATTTAATTTCATAACATAAAAAATAACTCCGAAAATATATAGGTCTGGTGTATTCAAAAAATAGAATCATAAACAATTAGTTCATAAAATTTCTACACCATATCGCTCATATTTCCATCATAACTCAAAACCATTTTTATTTATCATGCTTAATACCATTCCTCATACCATGGTGAAAATATACATAAGAAAGAATGATCTTAGATGCTTAGTAAGAGTAAAAAAGGGATATAAAATTGATTTAAAAAGAATGTTATGAAAATAAAGGTATAAGATTGTGAACATAACATTTAATAACTTTACCCAGTATATAAAAGAGCTGAATCTAGAGTCATGGAATAAATATTTTGTAGTTCATAAGGCATGAGTCATAATAATATCAATGATCCTAAGCTGTAAGAACATAAAATTTTCATGAGACATGGAATTATTGGCATAGAAAAAAAAATAAAATCATTTAAAGATCAGTCGAGGATCACTTGAATGAAAATCATAGAAGATAAATTCCTTTACTGAACTGGGTTGAATCCACATTCCATCACACTCTTATTGAATGGAGATAACTACACATTCCAGTATTGTCCATCTTATTAGATTTAAATCTTTAATCCATGATATGGATAGAGTTATAGTCCCCTATTACACATTATTAATTCCAAATATATATGTTCCCGGATAAAATATATCATTCATCATATAATAACCATAAAAAAGGAGTGGGGTTCTTGAACATTTATTCATTTCATAACCAAAGATAAAGTAACGAGATTCATAAACACTATGACATCATAAAAACAACCCAACCAGAGAAAGAATACAAATGTAAAATTTTGATTATATCCCCAATAAACAATAACTATCATTAAATAATTTTCTTCTATGGAAAAAAATATTGAATGATCAAATGAAGTAATTTTAGAATAAATTGTATTTTTCATTTTTCTAATTTTTTTCCAAGTTTAATAATTAAAAACAAAAAAAAATTCATGGAAAATTAAATTGTTTGATTTTATAGTAAGCCTCCAATAATTAATGATTAATTATGGGGGTAAAAAATCCATTTTACGTATATGTGAAAAAAAGTAATCTATATTATTCTTTGTAAAAGTTTTAATGTAGCGTATTTGGAAAATGCTAAAAATATTCCTTTAAAACAGTTTTTTAAATAGTAAAAATTTGTAAAAATTATTTGAAGAAATAAAAATATAATATGAAAAATATTGTTGAAAATATATTAATTTAATAAAATTTAAGAGAGATATTCCCCAACATAAACATAAATATAAAAAACAAGAATAACGAAGGGATTTTGAAATAAACCCTTACCTCATCTATTTCCTTTATTTGATCATGTTAAACCGACATTTATAATAATTATGAATTTATTATAAAAAATTACATAAATATAACTCTTCTGTACCATTTATTATTTATTTATAACATATGGTTTCTATTTTATAATATTTATTACTAAATTCACTATTTTGGGTTATAACTTCTTCATTTGGAATGAATGTCTATGTTTGATAGCCTTGGTCATTATAAATTAATCTTGGTGTCGTAATTTAAGGATTTTTAATATTGGTTTTAAAAGAATATAATAATTATATACATATGTAAAATCATTAACATAATGTTGAAATAGACAAATTAATTACACCAATCAGGGAGATGATACACCATAGGTAATGCTTAAACACTATTTTTATTTTTCAATTTGTGGAATTAATGAAAGGTAACTAATAATTAATATTTAAAGATTAAATGTTATAACTTATATATCATATATATTCACTAACTACATCCTAATACCCATCCATTAATTATTGTAATGAAAATTTAATTGTATCACAACACAGAAAATGTAAGCCGTACCTACACATGAGTAATAATTTCACATTTTATTTGATGGGAATGAAGGTGTATAATGGATTTTTCATAATTATAATTAAATTTTCTATATTTTGGACAGATAATTTATTATATTTTGATAAATACCAAATACTTAGTGGTGGTAATGAAGATTATACAATTAATGTGATTGGTTAGATTGATTACGTCTTCTTCAAAACATCTCGTCTAGGAATCCTACAATGGGATCTAGGGTTGGTCTTCTGAGAAGACCAGTACTAATGAAATGTGTCTTGGGAAGTAAATAGGATATATGTTTAGATTATGGGAGATCTTTAGGGCTCTATGTAGTGTAATTATGTAACATAGTTGGATCCCTTTTATAACTGCGGTGAGGAGTACATTTGGAATTTACAAAATGATTAAATTATAATAAATGAATTTTCAATTTAAATAGTAGTAAATGTACATGAAATCGATGCTATGATATTGAATGGTTTTTATATTATCAAAAAATAAATTGTATACGTGTTTTGTTATTTATTTTAATCCTTATTATTTTGATTAACCCTTAGTTAACCTATTTTTATTCTAACTATTATAAAAAATTATTTAACATTAAAATGTTCATATATTGACATATATGATGTCAATAGGTTAATGAGTGAAAAATTAATGAGAATATAGAACTTATCATATTAAATCTATATTTTTTAAAAAATTCTTGATTTATAAATAATATAATAAAATATTAAATCTATGAAATATACTTATCGTTAATTTTGATTCTAATCGCTACATATTCTTTTAAAAGAAGATTGAAAACATCTATATTTTGGAAAAATATATTTTATCATATACCTAACATGTTATATTCATCTATATAATTTTTTTATTTCATTAAATTCCTAATGTTATTTTACATTTAAATTTTTTAATCTCATTCATTTTATTTTTCACATAGTTGAATAATTACAGCATCATAGTTGTGTAATTATTTATTGTAATTATCTAATTTATAAAAATTAGAAATAAAATATCATGGATAATATAAATATTTTATCTTCCTAAATAATATTTATATTCCAACATATCTTCTAGTTGAAACCATATACAAATATTAAAACTACAAAAAGTAAGAGTGTGAACTTTGGTCAGTTTTATTTATTTTAATAATTTCAATGTCACTTTCAAGGAAATATTTCCATTGAATAAAAAAATTTATAAACTTATGTGTTAAAGGAATTAATAACATCATCCAATAATAAATTGGATGATAATTTATGACCTTATCACTTATTTTTAATCCAGATAGACATGTTATTCCCTTTACAAAGGTTGTATAGTTTACAAAAAAACTATTCATATTAACCCAAATAAAATTCATTACTTAAAAATATGAACCCGAAAATTATAAAAATTTAATTAATATTACCTAATTAAATCCTCATAAATTGAATATATTACTTATGATTTAACTTTTCAAAAGGTGAAGAACTACTTTTTGAGAAGAATACATTTTTAATCATAAAACATGATTTATTCTTATCTTATGAAAAACAAAATTATTTTCAATGTTTAAAGAATTTGATAAAGTACATAATATATAAAATTAGTTAAAATCATTCTCAAATATTAATTAAATAAAATGATAAAAAAGTCACTGCACAACTAAAATATTTTTCTTCAGAAAACTCACACTTTTTTGAGTTTTTTTAATATTCTAATAATTTGACAAACAAATAATTAATTTAATATTATATATTATATATTATGTAATGGCTTTGACAAAATGGGTGAATATTGAGGTGTTACAATATCCCATAATTATAATAAACATAACCTCAAAATTCACTACTCAAATAAAACAATTTGGTTATATCTCTGGCTCATCACATCCTCCAGTTCTCATATCACTTCCTCAAATTAGTGGTATCACCATAAAACAATAACCAAGATAGTTGTCCTATTTTTTCGAAAATTTTCACATTCATCCAAAATATCTACTAGTTTTCCTTCATTCGAATGATCATGATTTATTGGTATGACCTCCATGTTTAATACATGTGAAGGATATAGTATGTACATCCTTAGTATAGATACACAGAAAACATCCTAAACCAGGGGGAGGATCAGTGGAAGTGTGAATCGATAAACTACCATCACAACATTATCAGGAATAAAAAATAAAGATATAACTTTTTCACACATATCCTTACATTCCAAATCTCTTCACTCAATTATGGTGATACATTCATTGAAATACCTTATAAAATACTCAAATTACTATATCTTTCTTATGATTGCATACATAATTTTTTTTCAACTCTATGATCATACTATGTTCTATTGAATGGATCTAAAATTATCAATCATTTCCCCATATTTTTTATGTCCAAATAACATCATTTCCATAACTTCATTATATCATGTTGGATTTGTTTATGTCTTACCATATTGGGATTCAGAAAGAGCCATCTAAATTATAAAGTGAAAACTTTTTTTGGATTAAAATTATAAGAAGGAATGTTTTTGACCCAAAACTCCTTTGAAATCCATTGTGAATGATCTCAATATGTATTCTAGATATAGAAGGCTTATCTTACACATAACATATTTCTAAGTATGATATGTAGTACTAGTACATAACCCAATATTAAAATCGTATTAAATAATAAAACAAAATATCAAGGAAAACCCCGGATCCCAATTAGATATAATGGAAAATAGTAATCCATTCAATATTACCACTACCCAAAAACATATTTTGTAAGGATGATAATTTTATAAATATTATATGATAGAAATTATGTGTTTCAACTTCATAATAGGACCAACTATAACACAAATGGAAATATTGGAATCAGATATTTTCAGGTGTCTGAACAAATCATTCACGATGATGTTTTCCAATTTCTATTTTGATATGCATAATGTATGAAAAATCACATTTAAATTACATCTAACAACCTTTAATTTATAACATATATAGCACCTATAATCATAATATGTAATATATCATTTCACTCTATCTCACTAGAAATACTCTTTTAAGTCCCCATGTATCTTTGTTCTTCCTGATCTAATAGATAATGATGAACTATGAGAGTCATCCAACATCTACTTTTTAAATATTGTATGACATTTTCAAAAATATTGTTCCTAAATATTATTATTCCATAAATATCGATATGGATCTTAGGAAAATTTTATCAATTTATTTTTCCGCTCTATATCATCCTTCTGTACCTCCATAATCATCGCCAGTAGAGATGGATGAACATCAATTTCAAAAAGGTATTATTTCTCTATTTCCCTTATGATTTCCAAATCCATCATTAGAAAATATTCAAATATTGAGTCATTAGTGATCCTCATCAGATATAGGCTAGCATTGTCCTTTCAAATTAAATAATCTACAACCTAGTTTTCATTCTCATGATGGTAATGTATTGAGAAATCATAATCTTTAATCAACTCCAACCATATTCATTGAGTCATAATCAAGTACATAAATGTTAATATATACTTTAAAACTTTTTTCAGTATATATATCCCACTTTCTATATAAATATAATCACACTATATCATTAATGTAATGATTACCAAAACAAACCAATAAGTAACAGTTGGAAAATTTTTCTCATGGACAATTAGTTTGCTTGTGGAATTAGCTATAACCAGGTAATGTTTCATGAATATTCATCCAAATCTCTTTTTATATGCGTCACTTTAGATTACATACCCCTCACCATTATAGGGAAATGTATGAATATGGGTGTTTAATAGTATTATTTTATTCTATTAAAATAATATTCACATTAATTCATCCAATATAACACAGAACTCCTAAAAATTAACATTTCCCGTGGATTGGATGTTGATGAAAAACTATTCACTAATAGAAGATAATATCCATCAAAAATAGAAAATCATTGGATCTTATTCCCCCTTTTCAGTATACGAAAACATTCAACAACTTTTTTTTATTGAAGGATCCATAGATATATACTCTCTTGAGATTATATAACCCAAGAAGGAAGAATTATAAATGAAAAATTCAGACATGTTGAATTTTTCACAAGGATCCCCCATTATTTGGGTCATTAATAAAATCCAAAAATTAATCATTATTATCTTCATTTTTGTCTGAATATATAATAATGTCTTCTATAATGACTACAAAAAATAGATCAATATAGTATCTAAAGAGTCTCTTCAATAAATCCATGAATTTAGAGTGGACATTAATAAGACCAAATGACATCACTACAAATTCAAAATGTCAATACCATGTATAGAATCTTGTCTTGGGAATATCATCATTCTTAACCCCCAATTGATGATATCCAGGACAAAGATCAATATTGGAAAAGTATTTAACTCCACATCATTGATAAAATAAGTCATTAATATAGGGAATATGATCATTTTTATAATAATATTATAATTTTATTTATAATCAATTAAGAGATTCATTGATCTATCTTTTTCTTAAAAAAATGAAGAGGTATAACCCCAGGTAAAAAACTAGGGAGTATGAATACCTTATTGAGATTCTCGTGGAGTCTGTTCTTCAATTCCTATAACTCAATTGGGGATCTTCTATAAGGAGTCTTTGAAATTAGAATATATTTATATATTATGGAAATTTAAAGATAATATTCAATAATTGGTGGAATACCTAGAAATATATCAAGAATGACCAAAAAAATTTACGATAGGTATATGCTTAATTTTGTGTCTCTACCCTAAAATCTGAGATGGACAACCACAATTAATATTAATTAAGACACAAAAGATATTGGTATTTTTCATTTGATGTTCATATTCATCGTTTCATTGATATATGATCATAGAATCATTCAAAATGTGAAATGTGAATTCCCTTCCTGAGTAGTTAAAATGAGGTCCATATAGATAATATTGATCAAAGCAATGAATCACATTAAACTGTACTAAATGAAGAATCAAAAGATTTTCACAAAGAACATTTACAAAAATATCAACCGTAAGAGTAATATGAACATGGGATGTTACTGTTTTTCAATTAAGTGTTTTAATATATAACAAAATATCTAAATATTTAAGTGATATGAGGATTCCCGTAGAATATTAATTATAAAAATAATAATTGGAGGATCCAAAATTAAATATGAAATTAGTTATTTTAGATTGGATGATAATTGTACTATTCACATAATTATTATCATAATCCACATTGTAAATTGTGTTATAATGAAATTTTATATCAACGATGGCCTTAAGATGTTGCTAATGTCGATCATAAATATTTAATATCTAATTTCATAATTGTTCAAAATAATTGAAACTTTTATTTACAATTAATGAATTAATTTTTAGGAGGAAAATTTTATGAGGCCTTCTTTTTATTTCAATCATTAGTAATAATTCTTCCATCACTTCATTAATCAATTTCCTGATAACCTTTATTACCATAGTTAAAATACCTACTAGTCCCCTTAAGATGATTTCCACCATGTTTATTTATACACATTGAGAATAAATGAAAGATTATCTTCTTTTATCCAAGATTTTAAATTTTATCTTGGGTTACATAATTCACTTATTATCGAACCCATGATATTGATCCATAACTCTAACCACTATTTCCAACTTGATGGAAGATAAAATTATTTCTTCATATAATGGATGAACCATATAGATAATGAAATTTAGCGACGTTTTTTAATCCAATGAATAATCGATCAACCATACATTCTAGATTTATGAATATATTGAAATGATACCTTCTATGTCTTGTATAATTTTTTATAGGATCCAAAAAATTAATTATACATTTTAGCTAACTTAGATAATTCCTTTTCTATTTTTCTACAATGAATACATGAAATGTACTTATTGAAAAATAATTTCTTGATCTGATCCCATTTTAGGGATCCAATTTCATCATGTTCCCTCGTATTATTGTTAAGAATCCTCTATTGGTCTGCTTAACCAATAAGATGATATATTGCCAAGATGATTGTCTCATGTTCTGAATAATGGAGAATAGAAAATATCTTTTCAATCATTCTTTTCTATTTATCATCCACTATTGTATTTGTAACAGCCCGAGATTTTATGAAAAATATTATTTTTAATTTTATTAATGTCTTGTGTTGTACGCTACACCAAAAGGAGCTTGCACAACACACATCCTTGTCTTGCCCTACATTACATGTAATCACGACCTTCCTCGATAGCGTGTGTAGTACGCAATACCGAGTTTCACTAAACAACGATATGCTATTAAAATATTATTATAACTAGCCACCATGAATAGTAATAACCACCTTTTAAAATTTTAGAAATTTTAGCTCTCAAAATGGAATTCATTTTTGGATTCGGAGTATCGTAATTTAGCCTAATGTGAAATTTTGATACTTTTTGGATGACTTTCATATTCTGATGAATAGTGAAAATTACTAAATTATAATTAAAAACAAATTTTTTAATCAAAATAATTAATAGTGATACATTATTTATTTGAGTGGTTTTAAAGTATATTTAGAATATATTTTTACAATTTTATACAGTAATGGTCATTGGATGTGATTTTACATTTAAACCAGACATAAACAAGTGTCAATCTTTTGATAGATATTGTTTCTTAAAAACACGCTATTTGTTTTAACAGCGGGATTTAATTATAAAATTAATTAATGAAACTTCTATGTTATGAATTTGGTAAAATAGACTTCATTTTTTAATTCGGAATATGAAATATAGCTTAGGATGAAATTTTGGCATTGTTCTGAAAAACATCAATTTTTGATGAATAGTGAAACTACTAAGTGGTAGTTAAAAAAACTGAATTTTTCATAAAACTTTATTTTACTGCTTCTATGAATGGAATTTCAAAAATCCGAGAGACACGGTTGATGTCAGTAAGTAAAATGTGGTTCAATGAGATGAAAATAATTTTTGGTGAATAGTAACTTTTTACTTTTATTTATCACGGTTAAAAGTAAATAGGGTAATTAAGGGTACAAATGATATTAATATTACCCTAACACATGTCCTAATCCTATTGGACAAGTGTATCTCGACCAAAAACAACCTTAAGTGTTAAATATTATCATTTAGGCCCACTTGGATTAGATTAGGACATTTATTATTATTTAATTCAAAGAAGAGTTAAAAGAGTTAAAATCAAAGTATATTTACTAAAACATTTTTAATATAGGGTTGTAAATAAGATAAATTAGATTTTAAATATTCATTAGAAAGCTAAAACGGTTTCTTACATGATGGTATTTTATTTGTAAATTTTAGACATCAAATAATGTAATATATTTATTACACAAAGATGATGCAGTAATTATCTTATTAATGAAATATTGACATAATTGATATTATAAATACCAAAATAAATGTTATTTAAGACTTTTTATGAATTACACTAATTTTCTAGGTTACTATGATATATTAGTGTTGATTTAATCAACTTGGTTCGAACATATAATTCTGTTATGACTTTCACAAAAATCATATCTCAAATAGTGTCAAAATTGACACAAAATAGTTTTTAAATCAAATATTATATTATTAATTGTTATTTTATTCCTAAAAATCTATGGTTCGGCCAAATGACTTAGATAAGGATATATGTATTAATAATATAAAATTTGGGGTTCGTTTGGCATGTTATAGTAAGTGTATTAACCATATAGTGAAAGAAAACAAAAAGACAAGGTAAAAGATTAATTATTTAACTTAGAGTTAAATCTAATTGATAAGGTTACAATAATACCCTAAACTTGTCTAAATCCTATTGGATGATAGGATTTTGACCCATCCCCACTTTAGCTTAGAAAGAAGACCTTTGGAACCATTATAAACTGATTTTGACTTTAATATAAAATAATATTTTGAGATATTCCTAAGGTGCCCCTCTCCTCCCTTATAAAAGGGCACCTCCTCCCTCTCTGCCTCACACAACTTTGAGCCTTCATGCTCGGACAACCCCTGCCAAAATCCCTTCTACACTTCCCTAGTATCATCCTAGAGGTCCTGGTCTTCTTCAAAGACCATCCTTAGTTCTTTAAGTGGAGGCTATGAAAAGGCGCCTCAAAAAGAGGTAATATCCATTACCGATATTTTTCAATTTCTTTCTTCTTCAACTTATTCTTCTTTAGTTGTTTCATGACAAAGTAATAACATCAGTATTTATTATATACTGATATGTTATTATAAATATGAAACAACTCTAATTAACCTTCTATCCATCCTACGGAAAAAGTAAATCACCACGCGTGCGTACGTACGGAATACCGTCTCCACGCCGTGGTGTAATCTATTTTCTGCCACCACCTTAATTGGATGGGTATAAAGGTGTAATGAGTAAATATATATGATTATTATAAATTGATATTGATACTGAAATAGTATACATACACTTCAACACAGTTCCACGACCATGGGAACGATATCATCGCTCGTGCGTACGTACGGACTACCGTCTCCACGACGTGATGAGATTTATTCTCAATGATTAACCATTCATGAATCTTTGTAAAGTATATATAATAAGTAGTAATGAAAAATATGACCTAATAATGATACTGGAATTATTTATATTTATATGTATGTCATCTACTTAATTCCATTCAATTCAATAAGGAAACGAAAACAGCGTTCATGCGTACGTACGGACTACCGTCTCCATGAACGATGTATTTCTTTCCATTTACTGATTTATTATATATGTGTATTATGAATATATATATAAATCATGTTTTATATTCTGGAATTAAGTAATCATGATCCATGTAATTATATTAATAATTACAGGTTAAAAACACGAACGACAAATGAGGCGATTTTACCCAAAACGCTACTTTAACATGAATTTACAAAAGAATGGGTAATATAAAGTCATAAGTGAACCATATATGATATAATAACAATGAATATGATTCTGTAATAAGTCAATTACATTATTTAAATCATTATTCAGGAGGTTCGGACACTTACGAAGCAAATCAGACCTAAGGTAAGGGAAATATCACAATCTCATTTTTATCCGAGATTGTTTGTACTTTGAAATTTACTGGGGTATATTTTATCATCCACATCCATGTTTACTCAATATGTAATGTTATTTACATCCACCTAAAATTGTTTAAATCCAATTTTACCCTTCGGTGAGTTTTTAGTAAAAGATATGAAAGGAATCTTTTTTCGTTTTTCATACGAAGTACTTTTTGACTTTTCCGACAAAAGTACGAGAAGAATGTTTTCTTTTAACTTATACGGCATGAATGGATTTAAAAAAAAACAATTATTTCCAAGAAGATTCCCTCACATGTTTTCAAGTTCATTTTCATTCAACTTATTTTAGTTTAAAATTCTATGACATGTTAAGAAAGGAAAAATGTTTTTGAAGTAGAAAGGATATTTTCCTTAAGAATGGAGTTCAAGTGTTTTATGAAAATTATTTTCCATCTAAGATAATAAAGGGTTATGTTTTTATCCCTATTATTACATTTATTTGATTATGTTGTGATGGAATTATTTTAATGAATTCATTTATCGTATATGAATTGTTTTATGATGTCATGATGTTTAAGATTCCCATTTTTATTACATGGGTTATGAAATGATGTATGATTTATGATTATGTGGAACACATAAGAATGGTATCATTATGAGATGGGTGGGACCTATATCTCCCTCCAATGCATTGGGTAAAGATTTCATATCTCATGAGATAGACATGTCTCGAATGGTAGGTTATACCGGTTCAGTGAAACAGGACTGAAACGAGGGTGACTCGATTCAGAAAGGGAATTTGCCCACTAAGATAGTCTTGGAAATGAGTCATGACTAACAAGAAATGATTCTCTATGATTATGTGTGTATGCCACAAAGTTTCATGTTTTAAGTTATGCTTATTGGGATTTCATTTCAATACTATGATTTATCCCATGTTATGAAATTATGCTCTCTTTTGCAGGTTAAGATTTCCAAAAGTTATGTTCTTATGAATATGATGTGATTGATTTTTATTTTGTTTACCCTTACTGAGTATTTGAGCTCACCCTTTTTTGTTTTCTTTTCCCCAGGATATAAAGAAAGGTTTTAGGTAAAAAAAAGGTGAAGATATTTATGGGAGATATTGAAGATCTTTCACCACGATTATAAGATTACGTTCCGAGTTTCCAAAGACACTAAACTATTACGATCCTTGTGTGTGTGTTTTTGTTATGTACTAAGTATTCCGAAAAAGTAATGTAATGTCCATGTACGTCAGGCTTTGGGTCTCTACAGTTGGTATTAGAGGAAAGGATTAGTCAACCTTTGGAAACTAGGATGTGAGAACGTTAGTGAGATCCATAGATATATTTCTAAGGTGTGTCTAGGGATGTCGCTAAGGATAAGTATACGTATAGGATATAGTCCTAGAACTACGGTAATGATCATAGAATTTAACCTAAGATGTTAGATATTGAGGGTACTCCCCCTTTACTATGTTGGATTCCCTAGCATGATTTCGCCTCTAACATTTTTTTTTTCGTGTTTTAGTTAATGGAGGGAACCAGAAGGAATTCGGTTAACATTGAATCCAATGGACAAATTGGTGACTATGAGCAACAAAATTGCGTAATGCCTAGAGATAAAGATATTGTGATTATGCTGAATCAGTCATCGCGATATATGATTAACAAGGTGAAATTTAGTGGTATGACTAATTCATCAAAGAAGAGGAAGATAAACTATTATCCATGTTCGCATGTTGAGGAGCATAAAGAAAGGAAGATTGAGATTTCTAAAGAAGGGAAGAAGAACCTTGAGGAATACCTCAAATGGAGGGACCGATGTTATCTGTGTGGAGAAAAGGGTCATAGAGTGACAAATTGTTATGGAGTTCAATGTCTTATTTGTGGAGAACATGGGCATTACCCAACTCAATGCCCTGACCTAAAAAGTTACTTCTAAATCAAGGAAGGACTTATTCCAGGACAATCATTGAAGTGGATGGACTGAACTGTTTATGTATTGGTATTCAAGAATAATGTTGTTGTGGTACTTTTATGGTGTACTGAAATATTTATGTATTGGTCTATTGTGGTTTTCAATAATTTTAAGGTACCGATAACCATGAAAAGTGATTCAAATATTTTGGAAAGTAGATCATATGCGCATAATGAAGGAATAATAAGATAATGAGGTATTTGATTGTATTCATGAGCTCATGACTGATATAAGGAGAAGGTTATATCATGGTTTGAGTATATAGAATTTTTTTGGATTTTGGTATGTGGAAAGAGTTAACTTTTGACAGCATTCATGTTTTCACTAAGGTTCAATGGGTATTCATTCGTCAAGAGAATACATGATTAAGGTATTCACATGTTTTTAATTTGACCAACAAGATATATCTTATGATATATGGGGGATAAATTATGGCATTCACGTGATTGTTCTGTGACATTTCAAGTAATCATTTTCTTTATACTATGAGCTTGGACAGAAGTATTTTAGATAAGCCTAAAGATTAGAATGGATTATGTTGGACATAAGTTAGGATAAAACGTTTTTCGATATTATTGATGGGATGTTATAGTAATATAGCTTTAGAAAAAGGACAACCTGCAGGACGGGTGACAGCCCATCGCGTCGGACAAGGATGTGGGAATCGAAACCACAACCGAAGTGCGACTGGCCTTTATCGCCTACCACTGGCCTACAGGAAGTCCCTGTTTAGTAGAAACTAGTTTTATTATATTAAGCAGTATGATATATGAAGTTTAAGTCCATTTTAGGAACTATATATGATTAATATCACTATAGATGTAATTATGTATTTTTTGATAACTTTTCTAACCTTTTGTTTGAGATAGATGGAATGAACCATCATTCTATCACATGATCTGCTAACACATCACGAATGACAAATTCAACTTCATTTCTTTAAGAGAAGAAGTGGAAATTTTCCAAAGTACGACAAACGGTGAGACTATACCAAAATCACGAAAGTATTTCTTCTAATTCCAATTTCATCAACTTTAGGGAAATGATCTTAAAAACAAAAAATGTTTTCCTAGTGCTCTTATATCTGATGAATCAGATGGTACCCGATATCATCACAAATTTATGTCTTTGTGATTGCTGCCTTTTCCATAGCCATGTTCTCTACCACTCTCCATCAGAACATGATGGTTAGATTTCTCTTCCATATCCATATTTTCACCTATGTGGAAACCCAATGATTAGTTTATTTGGGTAACCGTTACATTTCATACTTTTTTTAAAGATTGGTTTTGATATTCCATTTTATGATGGGTTTCTATTAAAGAAACTTTCGAATAGTAAACCATTTATAACCCTGACGAATTTCGAGGGCGAAATTCCTTTTAAGGGGGGTAGAATGTAAAAGCCCGGGATTTATGAAAAATATTCTTTTTAATTTTATTAATGTCTTGTGTTGTACGCTACACCAAAAGGAGCTTGCACAACACACATCCTTGACTTGCCTTGCATTACACGCAATCACGACCTTCCTCGATAGCGTGTGTAGTACGCAATACCGAGTTTCACTAAACAACGATATGCTATTAAAATATTATTATAACTAGCCGTTATGAATAGTAATAACCACCTTTTAAAATCGTAGAAATTTTAGCTCTCAAAATGGACTTCATTTTTGAATTCGGAATACGAAATATAGCTAAGGATGAAATTTTGGCATTGTTCTGAAAAACATCAATTTTTGATGAATAGTGAAACTACTAAGTGGTAGTTAAAAAAACTGAATTTTTCATAAAACTTAATTTTACCGCTTCTGTGAATGGAATTTCAAAAATCTGAGAGACACGGTTGATGTCAGTAAGTAAAATGTGGTTCAATGAGATGAAAATAATTTTTGGTGAATAGTAACTTTTTACTTTTATTTACCACGGTTAAAAGTAAATAGGGTAATTAAGGGTAAAAATGATATTAATATTACCCTAACACATGTCCTAATCTTATTGGACAAATTTATCTCGACCAAAAACAACCTTAAGTGTAAAATATTATCATTTAGGCCCACATGGATTAGATTAGGACATTTATTATTATTTAATTCAAAGAAGAGTTAAAAGAGTTAAAATCAAAGTATATTTACTAAAACATTTTTAATATAGGGTTTTACATAAGATAAATTAGATTGTAAATATTCATTAGAAAGCTAAAACGATTTCCTACATTATGGTATTTTATTTGTAATTTTTAGACATCAAATAATTTAATTTATTTATGACACAAAGATGATGCAGTAATTATCTTATTAATTAAATATTGACATAATTGATATTATAAATACCAAAATAAATGTAATTTAAGACTTTTTATGAATTCCACTAATTTTCTAGGTTACTATGATATATTAGTGTTGATTTAATCAACTTGTTTAGAACAAATAATTCTGTTATGACTTTCACAAAAATCATATCTCAAATAGTGTCAAAATTGACACAAAATAGTTTTTAAATCAAATATTATATTATTAATTGTTATTTTATTCCTAAAAATATAAGGTTCGGCCAAATGACTTATATAAGGATATATGTATTAATAATATACAATTTGGGGTTCTTTTGGCATGTTATAGTAAGTGTATTAACCATATAGTGAAAGAAAACAAAAAGAAACGGTAAAAGTTAAATTATTTAACATAGAGTTAAATATAATTGATAAGGTTACAATAATACCCTAAACTTGTATAAATCCTATTGGATGATAATATTTCGACCCATAGCCACTTTAGCTTCGAAATAAGACCCTTTGGAACCATTATAAACCGATTTTGACTTTAATATAAAATAATATTTTGAGATATTCCTCAGGTGCCCCTCTCCTCCCTTATAAAAGGGCACCTCCTCCCTCTCTTCCTCACACAACTTTGAGACTTAAAGCTCGGCCAACCCATGCCAAAATCCGTTCTCCACTTACCTAGTATCATCCTAGAGGTCTCGGTCTTCTTCAAAGACCATCCTTAGTTCTTTAAGTGGAGGCTAAGAAAAGGCGCGTCAAAAAGAGGTAATATTCATTACCGATCTTTTTCAATTTCTTTCTTCTTCAACTTATTCTTCTTTAGTTGTTTCATGATAAAGTAATAACATCAGTATTTCTTATATACTGATATGTTATTATAAATATGAAACAACTCTAATTAACCTTCTATCCATCCTACGGAAAAAGGAAATCACCACGCGTGCGTACGTACGGAATACCGTCTCCACGCCGCGGTGTAATCTATTTTCCACCACCACCATAATTGGATGGGTATAAAGGTGTAATGAGTAACTATATATTATTATTATAAAGTGATATTGATACTGAAATAGTATACATACACTTCAACACAATTTCACGACCATGGGAATGATATCATCGCTCGTGCGTACGTACGGACTACCATCTCCACGACGCGATTAGATTCATTCTCAATGATTAACCATTCATGAATGATTATAAAGTATATATAATAAGTACTAATGAAATATATTACATAATAATGATACTGGAATTATTTATATTTATATGTATGTCATCTACTTAATTCCATTCAATTCAATAAGGAAACGAAAACAGTGTTCATGCGTACGTACGGACTACCGTCTCCATGAACGGTGTATTTCTTTCCATTTACTGATTTATTATATATGTGTATTATGAATATATATATATAAATCATGTTTTATATTCAGGAATTAAGTAATCATGATCCAAGTAATAATATTAATAATTACAAGTTAAAAACACGAACGAAAAATGAGACGATTTTACCCAAAACGCTACATTAACATGAATTTACAAAAGAACGGGTAATATAAACTCATAAGTGAACCATATATGATATAATAACAATGAATATGATTCTTTAATAAGTCAATGAAATTATTTAAATCATTATACAGGAGGTTCGGACTCTTACGAAGCAAATCGGACCTAAGGTAAGGGAAATATCACAATCTCATTTTTATCCGAGATTGTTTGTACTTTGAAATTTACTGGGGTATATTTTATCATCCAAATCCATTTTTACTCAATATGTAATGTTATTTACATCCACCTACAATTTTTTAAATCCAATTTTACCCTTCGGTGAGTTTTTAGTAAAAGATATGAAAGGAATCTTTTGTCGTTTTTCATACGAGGTACTTTTTGACTTTTCCGACAAAAGTACGAGAAGAATGTTTTCTTTTAACTTATACGGCATGAATGGATTTAAAAAAAAACAATTATTTCCAATAATATTCCCTTACATGTTTTCAAGTTCATTTTTATTCAACTTCTTTTAGTTTAAAATTCTATGACATGTTAAGAAAGGAAAAATGTTTTTGAAGTAGAAAGGATATTTTCCTCAAGAATGGAGTTCAAGTGTTTTATGAAAATTATTTTCCATCTAAGATAATAAAGGGTTATGTTTTTATCCCTATTATTACATTGATGTGATTATGTTGTGATGGAATTATTTTTATGAATTCCTTTATCGTATATGAATTTTTTTATGATGTCATGATGTTTAAGATTCCCATTTTTATTAAATGGGTTATGAAATGATGTATGATTTATGATTGTGTGGCACACATAAGAATGGTATAATTATGAGATGGGTGGGACCTATATCTCCCTCCAATGCATTGGGTAAAGATTTCATATCTCATGAGATAGACATGGCTGGAATGGTAGGTTATACCGGTTCAGTGAAATAGGACTGAAACGAGGGTGACTCGATTCAGAATGGGACTTTGTCCACTAAGATAGTCTTGGCAATGAGTCATGACTAACAAGAAATGATTCTCTATGATTATGTGTGTATGCCACAAAGTTTCATGTTTTAAGTTATGCTTATTGAGATTTCATTTCACTACTATGATTTATCCCATGTTATGAAATTATTCTCTCTTTTGCAGGTTAAGATTTCCAAAAGTTAGGTTCTTATGAATATGATGTGATTGATTTTCCTTTTGTTTACCCTTACTGAGCATTTGAGCTCACCCTTTTATGTTTTCTTTTCCCCAGGATATAATGAATGGTTTTAGGTAAAAAAAGGGAAGATCTTTATGGGAGATATTGAAGATCTTTCACCACGATTATAAGATTACATTCCGAGTTTCCAAAGACACTAAACTATTACGATCCTTGTGTGTGTGTTTTTGTTATGTACTAAGTATTCCACAAAAGTAATTTAATGTCCATGTACGTCAGGCTTCGGGTCTCTACAGTATTAGAATACCCACCGAATAAAGGTGGAGATTACCTCATGAATAACTGAATATATTTTTTCTCCCTCATTTTATCATTTGTTATACTCGCACGTTTCATGGTATATGAATGTATTTTGAGCATATAAATATGAATGTTCATTAAATCTACCACAATTTTTGATTTATCTGAAATAATGTCACTGAATTTTCCACCACATTCATCATTATCATGATTCCTTCTGGTTCAAGACATTAACTATAATAAAAAATCATTTTTTGAGAAACATTTATAATAGTGGAAAAACCACATAATCACTGAACCTTTCTTCTAAAATCTTCATTATACGAAACCTTTTTTTAATACAATGCTATTCATAATGGTTAACTAGAATACATTATTTTATCATAAACATAGACTTATCCTTATAGTTCAAAATATTGTTTTCTCATATTAGTTTCCAAAGGTTAGCTAATCCTTTATCTGATACAAATTATGATAGAGAATATATTTTAAATGTAGTTACTACATATAAATAGATGAATATTTATTACATAACATAACAAATCCACTCCCAAATTGTATTTTTTAGTGTCTTTAGAAACATAGATACATAAAATATTGTTCTTAGAACATCTAAACCATTTCCCACTAATTTCTTCATAACCAGATACATTTTTTGACATATCTTAAACAATACATTTTGTTACATCCTGGAGAAAATAAACATAAGAAATGGGTGAGAACATATTCTTATTAAATATAAAAAAGGGATATATCACTCATTACATGTACATAATGGTATTAGAAAATGAACATCACATTTGAAAAATATACACTGAATATCGAAAAAAAATTTGAGTCATGGAATAAATTATATAATATCATAATACATGAATCGTAAGAGAACATATTCCACGAGAGAATATCAATGTAATAAGATATGAAATTTTTTTCTTGTAAATATTTATTGAAAATTATTTTCATTCTGTAAAAGATACACTTCCAAGAACATCATTGTGGATAATTTAATTTTATGAATTAGGTTCACTCCACATTATAGTCCATTTATTTCGCATGAGATAGAGATATTTACCAAATTCATTAGAGGTACACATAGGTCTCATGTATCATATAATAAAAACCATTATTATGTGTTCTAGAGGATAAAAAATCATTCATCATATTTAACCATGTAAAAATAAATGGTTTTCATAATAATTTAAGATTTCATAATCAATAGAAAAGTAATGAGACTCATAAAAATAAATCCAAATTAAATATAATACACCCAAAGATAGAATGAGGATGGTTTTCTGGGACTATATCCCTAATATATTATAATTAATATGAAATAATTTTATCTTAAATAAAAATTATTTGGAATGATCTCATGAAAATATTCTTGAGGAGAATAGATCATCCATTTTGTATTCATTTTATTAAACTATGAAATTACTAAGGAAGAAATTTTATTGGAAAAGAAACTTGAAATATTTTTTAGGAATAATAGAAGTATTATTTTTTCATAAAGGAGGGACTATATATTCATTACATTAATGTTAAGAAACATTCATTCAGTACTTTTTTTCGAAAACTCGCAAAGTACCTTGTTTGGAAAATGCTAAATTTATTACATTCATCACATTTTGTAAAATATCACACATGATAAGAACTAATTTAAACCTTATAATATGTATTAAAAACCATTTATAATTTTTTTATAAAACATGGATATATAAGATAAATAGTCCCTAGTGGTTACAAAAACATAAATAACCTTGAATAACAATGAGATTGTGAAATAAAACCTTACCTCAAGTCACTCCTTTAATTTTTCATGATCATATATAATGTATAATAAATATGGATTTATTATTAATTTATTCCATATTAATATATCTAATATACCATATTTGTTTTTATTCATATCATCCTATAATCAATTTATTTTTAATTTTTTATTAAAATTGTTGTTTAGGGTGATAACTATTTTATTTTCAAAGAATGTTTCCATTTGACAGTATTGGTCTTTATAAATTGATAATTGTCTCATCATTTATAGATGGTAAATAATGGTATAAAATTAATATATAATAATTATATAAAAATATATATATATTCATATAAATTTTCAACAGAAAAATTAATTAATCATTCATGGGGATGGTATGTCATATGTACGGATGCCAAATATTCTCACTATTGATTTATAGAATAAAAGAAAGGAAAATAAAACATAGTATACCCATAGTAATTATTATATCATATATATCATATAAATTCATTTATCCCATCATTATACTCATTTACGAACGGTGGTGATTAAAAATCACTTATAACGCTATGTTGAAATGATAAGTTGTACATATGCATGAGAGATACATTTACTTATTGTTTGGTGGGAAAGAGAGTTTATACTGGTGTTTTATTAATAATAATAACTTTTTATAACACATAGTATAGTTAATTTATTATTATATGACAATCAAAATTAATTTAGAGGATCTACGTAAGGGTAAAAAACAAAAGTGATCGTTATAGTGATTACCACTTCTTCGAAACGTCTCCTTTGGATATCCAATAAAGGTCTATAGGGTTAGTCTTCTGAGAAGAAAGGAATAACTATAATTTTTTTTGGGAATTGATGAAGATAAATTATTTTATTTTGGATTAGATATAAGGCTCTGATTACTGTAATGAAGAGTTATAATAGGTTACCTTTTATAATTGAGAAGAGGGGAACTTTTGGAATTTCTCAAGAGAGTAAATTACAATAAATTTAATCTTTATCCAAATACTATAACTTTTCTATTGATTCGAATCATAAATATTATAAATTTGTAATCTCATCAACCAATAGTTTTTAGACATATTTTTTTTGTTATTGTAAACTATATAATTTTCATTAATAATTAGTAAGCCTTTTTTAAATTTAACTACCATCAAAACATTTCCCAATGTGAAAGGATGTAAAATTTATTTTTATGTTTCAATTGTTAAATAAATGTGAAATTTATGAAACATAAGTCAAAATAATAACCACCTTTTATTTTTACTGATTTTTATTATTTTCAAATAATTTAATAAACATTTACCCCATAACGTTTCATTATTGTTAATTTTGATAATATTTCCATCATTGAAATATAAAAAATTAATAAATCCGTTAAAAATTGAAAACACTATTTTAAAATATCAATAAACATGACTTTTCATATATAGAATTATGATAACTCCTTAAAAATATTAAATTATTTTAATTTTAATATTATTAATATAATTTATTATTATCCTTTAAATTGAAATATTACTACATCTGTGTTGTTTAATAATTTAGCATAATTATTTAATATATTCTTTTTTTAAATATGTTACTACAACTAATATAAAGAATTTATCCTTAAAAATATTATATATTAGAATATCTCTTTTTTAAACACATATTAAAAATATTATACCTATAAAATAATATTTGTAAATATTTCACATTTCATTAAATAAAATACTACATGGGTAAAAATGTTATATATTTGTAGTTAAAAAGTCATTAAAAAATTAATATCTTGAAACTGAGATTATTAATTTCAAAATGGGAACTTAAATTCATTGATATCCTACTTTTTTAACTCTTTAGACACATAAGAGATATTTAAGACCAAGAATGTTACATTTTGGGACTTTCACTGATATAAATTATATATTAGTCGTCTTCATGGTTTGGTGTCCATTAAAAACACAATTTTTATTCACAGGTGTTTGGGTATGAGATAAATTCATCTAGTAATAAATTTACTGATAAATTATGGCCATATAAAATATTTTTAATATATTATAACTCATTTTACCATTTACATAGATAATAAATTTTATCATAGTTACTATTCATATCAACTGAAAATAAAAGGGCCCTAATTACCCAAGTTTATTCAACTAATTATAAATATGTAATTATTTTTATCAAATAAAAAACCAATAAATTGATGAAATTCCTATTAATTTTTGTGTCAATAAATCCAAAAAAAGTTATGTTTTTGAAAAAATCATTTTTACGTACAGAACTAGATTTTTTCATTTACTAAGATTAGAAAAATTATTTTCAAAATGTCTCAAAATTTTTCCTCAAGTAACAAATATATAAATTTACCTAAATTTTGTATACATGATTAATTATAAATATTTATATATAATTCATTGAATTCATTAAAATTGTACCATATAAATAAAAATTTTGATTAATATAAATTTTATTTTAAACTATAATCATTTGATAAATAATGTATAAATTATATAAATGAATTGACAAAGTATATTTCAGAATATATTTATAAATATAATTTATTAACATATAATGTCTAGAAGATAATGAAATCATAATATTTTAATAATAATATTTCATTTTTTAACACTATATTGTAGACAACATATGATATAAATTAAATAAAATTATTTAAAGATAAATATTTCATAAAAATATCATGTTGTTACGTTATAAAACCATTACAATGAATTTGTTCGTCATAATTTGTTACCTGGTTAAAAATTGATGATTATACCTCTTCATCATCATATCATCAGGTTCCCAAATAACTTCCTCAATTTATTGGTTTCTCTCTAAAACATTAAATAGATGAGTGGCCATGATTCATTGAAAATTTACTCTATAATAAAAAATATGTCTATGTTATTGTTAATAAGAATGAAAATTAACTAATAGTAAGTCCTTATAATTTAGTACATGTGAATGATCTTGTATTCACTTCCTTAAGAGAGATAGATGCAAAACATCTTGAACTTGAGAGAGATTCGGTGGAAGAAAAAATTAATAAGATACCAACCCATCATAGTGTGTATTTGAAGAGGGGAAATATTTATATTCCATATATTTTCCATCATTCCAAATATCATTAAAAACTTCAAAAGAGATATTAAAATAAATAAATTGGCACCAACTTAAGACTGTAGGTCATTCAGTCAATTTTATACATAAGCATTTTGTTGATTATGAGATTCTAATATGTTTTTTGATTGGATCTTTCATTATCATCTATTTACTAAACTAGATCATGTCCTAATAGCTTTTTTTCCCCAACTCCAATACTGCATGTAATACTTATGCACTTCTTTCCATAGGGGGAATCTTAAAGATCCGTCTGAATACTGGAGTGATTAATATTGTTATAAAAAAATTCATAAATTATAATATATTGATTAATACCTACATTAAAATACATAGTGAAAGATCTCAATATGTATTATAGAATTTAATATATCTATTAGACTTACCCTATATCTGACTATGATATGTAGTTCTAAAACAAAACTATGTATCCAATGGCTGGTGAATAATTCATGAGAACTTTTATAAAGAACAAGGATCCGGATAAAACAACATATAATGTGTTACCTTGTGAAATATGAACACTTCATTAATATATATCCTGGAAATCCAATGAAGAGATAAAATATCTCTGATAAAAATCATGTGTCTTGACTTTTTATGTCGATCGAATATAACCCGTATAACATTTTTAACTTTAGGTTTTATGGGAGTTTGATGATAAAACCCATTATGATTTTTTCATATATCCATTCATGTATGGGTAATGGTAGCAACATCACCGTTGGATTTTATCTATCAACATTAACATTCAGGAATATTAAGCACAATGAAACATACTATGCAATATCTCTTTTCATGTCTTCCCTCTAAAAAACTATTTCGGGTCTATACACATCTTTTTAGTTATAGTATGTATATATAATGATGATATATGGGCCTTATACAAAATATAAATTATTAAATTTTGTATGGGAGGGACAAAAACATTATTCATAGACCTTATAATTCTATCGTAATCAAGATTTGACTCTGTAACATATCTCACCTTTTTTAGCATAATATATTTCCTCTAAACGTCCTTAATATTTACATGTATTTATTGAAAAAAAATAATTTTTTAAAGGTGATGTTTATCCCATTACTTAAATATTTCAATTTCAATCATTTTCAAATATTTATATGTTGGTTGTTTTGTGATCCTCATCATAAGCACGCTATTGTGGTCCATTGGACTCAAAGCATATGACACCTTGTTCACTTTCCTTGTGTGATGAAATATTTAGAATTAATAATAACAAATAAACTCCAACCAAACTCTTTGGTTAGTATTTATCTCATTCTCTATGAATATATAATATAATATTTTTTTATCGGTATATATATCACACTTTTCTCAGAAATGATAATGATTCAATATCATTTAAGAAAAGATAACCACATCTGACTTTGAATCATTAGTTGGGTATTTATTATCATAAAAATGCATGTTTCATATGGAATAATCTATAACCATGTCATTTTCGTGATAATTCATCCCAATACATACATATATGAATATCTATATATTATATAACCTTTACCATGATAAGGTAATGTATAAATAGATGAGAAAATTAATCTTATTTCCAGTTCCATAAAATTTTCATCACATTTCTTCATCAAAATAAACTTATAAATACTTTGTGTTAAAATGGTTGTTTCATTATAAATTCAATTTAAATTACACTCAAATCACCAATAATATCCATCCAAGATAAGAAAACATCATATTTTAGTCCCCATTTTTGTTTTAGTACACTATTCAAGAACTTATGTAATTGAATGATCTAAGAATAACCCATATCTATAGAAATTACAACCCTAAATAGAAAAATAATGAAGCTAAAATTCACAATTTTTCTGAATATTTCTTAGCCATGGAGGAACCATTGTACTGACATATATTTATTTCCCCGCAATTCCCTATTCTATAGGGTGGTGGCCTCCACCACTAATGTCGGTGATGTTAGCTCCTTGATTGAAATGGGATGATGTGATGTTAGTTTCTCCTTATGTGGAAACCACCATGGATATATTTACCTAATCCATGTCTACATCATAATTTTTTTTCATGTATATGAAATTCATTTCTGGTGCCATCACTTTGTTGATGCTAGTTAACTACACTACTTTTGTTTGGTAGGGAAGGAACCCCTCATCAGAATAGACGGTAACATCGAGTGAGACTCAGCATTACTATATGTTGGTTTCATTGGTCAACTACAAATTCATCCACGTTAGATGGAATCTCATATGATGAAAATGAGGCACAGAACCTGAGGACTCCCTTATCAATCACAAGGCAGTGACACCAGGGGCCTAAATCCACCAACTGTTTTCTCCTCATGCATCTAATGTTTTTCATGAGGTAGATGAAAAAATGGGAATATATCTTCCAAGGATTTAACATCAAGAATAACATGTTTACATGAGGTGTGTATTTGGGGTAAATTCCAAATGTTAACATCATCTAGAGAATGATCAATAAGTACAGTAGTGGTGAATCCGAGCATGATTTTAGCATCTTATGAAGACATTCATAAGGTCAATATCTTGTGGGGACATGAAATTGACATGTTTACTGTCTTTTGGATACATTATGGTTGATAAAAATTACACTGGTAGATCAAATATGTGGGTCCCTATGAGTGATGATGTCACACCAAGTAGTTTACCATTGGATTAGAGTAACTTGTGGAGGCAGACCAGAGAAGGTGAATCCCTATAAGGGAACACCATGATTTTCCTTGGTTGGAATTGAACCATTGGTAGTATTCCTATGTAACCTACTTAGGGTATTGCGATCCAAACCATTTTAGTTTTAAGACAATTTTTTTGCGGTGTGATAGTACCGGTTCTTGCAGTTTAACATAGTGTAGTATGGACGCTTGTGTCATGAAAAAAGAATCAAAGAGGGTTCGTGTTGGGATATTCATGTAATCTTTGTTTATTAAGAGGATTAATCTTCACAATAATGGTGTTGGGTTTATTAATTTATATTCCCAAGTCTGTGGAGGGGATATGGTCTCTCATGTGATTGGCATGTTATTTTGGGAATCTGTCCTAGAGAAAAATATGAATGATGTAGACGTTGGGTTTTTGACAATAGAGATTCCTTTGAATACCACAAAACTGGTAGTCAAATACCACATTGCTCATTATAGGATGGGGAATACACCTATGGAGAAGGTTCACTTTATGCTTGTGGGAGTTGGTTATCATACCAGATAGGAGGCCCATGTGCTTCTAGGAGCAGCAATGATGTGGTTGGGGATTACACATCGAAGCAGTGCATGCACTACTAAGAGAAGTGATGATGTAGTTAGGGATTATGCATGGAATTTGTCATCATTTTTTCCATATGTTAGGTAATGAGGGAATCTTATTTTCAATGCAAGAGGTATTATTACAGTTCAATGGCACGTGAAAGGATTTTGGGTATAAGGCTTATACGTAGAGATTCCTTTCATGCCATCCACAGATACAGTCATGAGGGCATCATAACCTACTGATTGGTTGAGTAGTATTATTTGGGGCTTACACATTAGGAGGAAGACCATAGTGAATGTTTGTTGATCATCTCATGTTCATGGAATGAGAAATATTTTTTTGATTCATAATGCATCTCATTTTTTCTATATGAGGCATCTCATAAAGGCCGTCTTGGGTATGATTTTGTTTAAATACATGTAGTGAGGACTCAAGGGGTCATTTCACTACTAGAAATATTAATATGGTAGAATAAGGAATAATAATTTTGAATGATATGATAAACTATGGTTTAGATTCACACATTGAGTAATACAAATGAACAATCATGATCAGGTCATGAGGAAACATATGCTTGACACATAATGAATTTTATTCCTAAATGATAGGATACACTAAAGCATACCATCTTATATTCATGACTGAAATTTATTCTAATGATCATGTAATGAGGTGTCTTATGCTTGAGACATAAAAAATCCTATTCATGAATAAAGGTTTACTTTACAATTTAATTTCATGTATTGAGGACTATGGAATGAATTCTAATGATCATGGAATAATGAATCATATGCTTGGAACATAAGAAATTATATTCATGAATGATAGGGTATTATATAGTTTAAATTCATTTAGTGAGGACTAAAAAATGTATTGGGTGGGACTTATGCCAGGGAAACCCTTTCTAGAAAAACCCATCCCAAGATCAAATCGATCAAATTTTAGTAGACTATTCCCGAATGTTTTGACACAAGTTACCCTGTGAATCCAATTTGAGAGTCTCAACTCATGGAATGGGAAATTTAATAGGAGGATTAGGTTGACTCAATGTATTTCAAGGGGTGTATAGGATTACCTGAAATCATGGTAACATGTTTGGTGGATGTTGGTGTCCTATAAGGGTCCATCCCAAACGATCATCAACCTGGCACAAAATGTTCATAGTGAGACTCACCAATTATAATGGGGGTTAGTGATGGTACAGAAGGTTCCATGAAAAAGTCCCAAGAGTGGAATCTGACAGTGATCTTCAGAGGGGGTTAAGGGGCATAAACCCTTTGTATAGGAATACTGGTGCATTCCGTGACACTGTTCTTCCCAGGATTAGTCATTCCATGTAAATAGGGCTACAAAAAATATTTCTTTACATGAAAAGCGGGTTGCATGAATTTTCATACATTATTCATAAATGTGATCTATATGGGAATAGTTGTGTGTTTATGTCATAACAGGAGCTCGTACATTGACTGACTATTCCTAGGTACTTGTGTGAAATATTCATAATTTGGTGGTTTTTTTGATGTGCACAACTCAGTATTGTGCATGAAATTACTCCACCCAGAGGTCCTCTTTTTTGAATGGTGGAAGAGATCCATACTTTTAGGTGTTTCTCTGTGTCACTTATCTTTTCCCATGAAAACATTTTTCAGGAAACTTTTCATGAAAATTTCTTTGAATCTTTGGTTGTATCCTATATGTATGGCAAATCTCCGTTTAATTTTTTTTCCTTTGTAAAAGGATTCTATGATGGATTGGCATGAAAAATTAAATTGTTTCATGGAAGATTACATTCTTCCCTAA
The DNA here is from genome assembly GCA_963277665.1 of Viscum album. Taxonomy (NCBI): domain Eukaryota; kingdom Viridiplantae; phylum Streptophyta; class Magnoliopsida; order Santalales; family Viscaceae; genus Viscum; species Viscum album. The sequence goes on along the minus strand of OY728120.1, from coordinate 1,998,281,727 downwards.
AGAATGTCCTTTATTTGGTGAAACATACCTTTCTTGTATGCAGAACATTATTCTTGCACACATTAGACTTTTGGAATGCACTCAATCATAGGGGCCCTTGAAAATTAATTTCATCACCAATTGTGTGAAAATCAGTTACATGACCATGATGGATTTGAATGCACTTTTTTGAATGGTACACACACTATCATACTTTTCCCAGAGTCTCTCCAGCTATCCATTTTCCGAAGCATGAATCCAAATTTCCATAAAATCTAATATGTAAAACTACATGGGATCTAGGACTAGTCATGTCGAAGCCTACGAAATGAGATATAATATTGGATCATGTTTTTAAACATTTTTTCCCTTCATATATGTGTTTTCCTGAAACGCATCATAATGTTGTTAATTTTTTCTTAAGGATTATTCCTTATGAGGGTGATTAGTACAATCCTCAGGTGATATTCATATTATTCCATGCTCTTTGAATATACAAATAATATAATTTATAATGAATACCAAAAAAATTTAACGATTATCTCTAAAGACTCCATTTTTTAAATTGATGAATATTGTAGGGGAATTAGTTAGGCCAATAGTCAGAACTATAAATTCATAATTTCCATAGCATATATGGGATGTCATCTTGGTTATATATTCCATCATGGCCCTCAATTAATGATATCCATAAAAAATATCAATCTAGGAAAGGTATTTATCTCAACATAGTTGATCTAATAAATCATCAATATGGGAAATATGTTTTTTTCTAGATACTAATCTTGTTATCTTCTCAACAATAAAGGAAAATTATTATTGATCGATCTATATTCTCAACAAAAGAACAGTTCCATCCCAAGGTGAAACACTAGAGTATTTAAAACCCATATCAATATTCTTATCCAATTTCTCCTTCAATTATCATAACCAATTTGTAGCCATATTATAAGGATTATATAAAATATGCATAACCCTTGTTATGATTTCCAACAAAAACTCATCTTCACTATTTTTTGTAAGGCTTGGTAACTCTACTAGCATAACATCACCAAACGGATGTTAAAAAATTTTATTCATAATTTTTATTTTAAACCGAAAAATATGAGATAGATAACATTTATTTTTAGTAATTAATACCCTTATGATGCGGAAAATTTTCATTTGAATTTCATATTCATCCTTTAATTTAAAGATGATCTTATGTTCATTGGGATTATGAAATGTGATATCCCATTCTTGTAAATTTATATGTGTTCCATATAGATAAATCCAATCAATTCGAATATTCATATAAAATTAAAATAACCAATGAATAACAATATATTTAGTAAGCTCTTTCCAATAAACTTCTACCAGATAAGATTTATAAAATTCATATGCGACTGGTGAGCCATTAAGGTTTTTTTAAAACTCACTAAAAATCCTACTGTTGAGGTGATATGGTGATACCATTATTGAATTCTTTAGATGTAAAATAATGGGTGGATCCAGAATCAAATAATAAAAGATTTGTTTTAGAGTTGATGGTTATTGTACAACTCACTATTTCATTTTCAACTCCACATTTCTAATAGTGATAGCATGATATTTTCCATTGGATTTGGCCTTATGATGTTTCAGATGTCGATCATCATCGTTAACCATAAAATTTTGGAATTGGTTACCGTAATGACCATTTTACTTACACATAATGAATTAAAGAGTTAGAAGTTCCTTCTGTGTGTCCTCTTATCTAGTTTCATCATTATTAAACATTTTCCCACAACATCAATATTAAATTTAATGAGGTCATTATTTTCCATTCATAAAACAATTACCAGTTCCATTAGGATATTTTACCCTAGGTTTCCTTCCACAATTTGAGATTAATGAAATTATAATATTCTTCACTCTAGTGTTTTTAATCAATCCCCAGAATTCCATCATTATCTTGTTATCAAACCCTTGAGAATGGTGCATAACTTCTACCACCATATATAATTTGATGGAACATCAAATTATTTATTTATAGGTAATTAATTTTATTATGGCTAATTACATTCGTAGTGATGGTTTTATGCCACTGAGAATTGATCACCATAACATTTCTATTTAATGAACTTTCTTGAATCATAGCATTAATTTCTTCTAAAATTTGATTAATAGGTTCCAATAGATTTATAATCCTTTTTAACCCATGGAATTCATTCTAAATATTTGATAGATATATTTATATAATGTATATATTTAACAAAAAGATCGTGATATTTCCCCTTTCAATATAGAAAATTTTATCTCATTTCCACATATTATTGATAAGAGTCCACTAATGATCCTATTCATCTTCTGAAAAATAGACATAAAAAATATATTTCACATGTTTGAAAAATTAGATAACATAAAATATCTTTTCGATATTAAAAGTCCTTTTCTCATACACTAGTGTATCAGATGAACCACAAAAATAATGTCGATGCTAACTCAAATAGGAATCAATAGAATGTTGTTCCCCCCATTTCTCAATTGGTAGTCCTGCATGATTCATACCTCGAGAATGTTGTGTGATCATATCAATAGTTTTTCTCATTCTAGACACCATAACAATCAGTTTCTTAATAGAAAAATAATTTCCATTCCCATCACATTCAGCATTAACATTGTTCCTTTGGGTTCAAACCATTGACTAAAATAAAAAAACATACTGTGTGTATAGTGGAAAATTGTCATAATCAAAGGGAAATTGTTATAATTCATTTAATCTATGATACCATAGTCTTAATCCATGATTATTCATAACCATTAAAAAACTCTCATATTTTATCCTATACATAGACAAATCCTTAGGGTTCACACTATGGTTTTCTCACCAACATTTCCAATGGTTAAACGATCATTAATATGATACAAAATATTACAAAATATTCATATACAATGTAGTTATTACAGATAAATAAGTGATTATTCATTGAAAAAAATAACCTAACCACACTAGAATCATATGGGTTTAGTGTCTTTAGTAACGTTGAATCATAAACAACTGGTTCATGAAATATTTATATCATCTCCATGTTATTGATCCATTACTAAAACCATTTTATACTTATCATACTTTATATAAATCTTAATATCCTAGAGAAAATGATCCTATGAAAGGGGTGATAAAATATTATCATTAAGGTAAAACAATGGATATATCCATCATTACAAAATCATAATGGTATAAGCCCATGAACATAACATTTGGTAATTATATCTTGCTTTTTTATGATCTTAATCATGATCCAGGGAATAAATCATAGAATTTCATAATATATGAGTCATAAAAAATAAATGTTACATGATAGAGTATTAATGGTAGAAGACATATACTTTTTGGCATGAAAATAACCATAGAATATCTATTATTTATTATGCAAGGATCCTTTATGGATCCTAAGTAACAACAGATGTGTGAAAAATAAATAATATAAATATTTTGTTCTGGATTCACGTTAAAAACAATGAATTCACTAAACACCATCCCATATGTCTACATTGGTTGATTGTAATTAAATTTATTCATGAAATATTAAATAAAATGAAATAATAAATTGTATGTTGTTCGATTGAAGTCATTGGTTTCATTCACCCACTTTTGACTTGTCATGGATAAAAGATTCCAATCTAGAAATCCACTAGATCATCCACACATGCTACAAAATTCATGGATCATTCATATGTGTTTCCAGGGTTCTAGAATTTAAATGAATGAAAATCATAACATCAGATTGATCTCAAGAACATGGAAATTATCATGATATAATGAACGATATAAACTTGTTGTTCCATAAGAATCACTCCGTAAGAACATCATAGTAGAGTTACAGTTGTATTTTTCAATAAATTCATTCATATTTTTGACTATAATATTTGAAACACTAAAACAAGCTTTTATACATAGGTTGAACTCTCCAAAAATTCACATTGGTCCGTAAAAAGTAATAATTTTCATATTTGAACTTTTTTCACCTGTATGAATTATTAAAATAGTAATAATGTAAATAGTATTTTATCACTCTCTTATTTCACTATAAAATTTTACATGATGAAATATCAACCGTTAACTCATCCTGTATAGTCCACAAAATGAATCTTGAACATCGTATGTTTGTTTGAAATATTATATTTTTTTAGTCACTATTATAATAAAAAACATGTGAATACTTAGAGAAATATATACCTTAATAATTACTCTATACCTGAATAATATGTTTAAATTTGTTTTCCATTCAATTTATCATACTCGGACATTCCCCAACCCCCATCATGTGGTACCCACTTCATCCTAAACACATATTCCTTAGAATAAGTGGAAGAGTCGGATACACATAGTGTGTGACCCACTATGCCCAGTAGTATGTAGACCAACCATTGACAAAGAGTAGAATATAGCACCCATTATTCCCCCTAATGATATATTTAATTTTTTAGCTATGAATACTTCAAATGAACAATTATCTATTAATGTAATCACTTAACCTCATGATATCTCATAATGAAGGATGCACATTTGTGTCTCCATAATTGGTAGAATTATATATTGGGTGACCTTACAGGATGACCTAACCTTTATGTACAATGACCGTAGATTTATTATGTTACCTCAATAATTCCTAACCCTGGCACTTGAGATATATCTTCCTCAAATCGAAAGTGAAAAACACTATCATGACCAATCATCCAATGAAATCCCCCTAATAAAACACCCAATATAAGAATCCTTTCCATGATTTAATTATCACCGTATTTACTTTCATCAATTTATTTATTCAAATGGTCAAAATGGATAATGATCTCATGTTATAAGATCAATATTCATTTCCATAAATAAGAACATCCAATGACACCAGAAACATGTTGGGCTCCAATTGGTGGGTCCATCCCCAAGATCTTATCTAATCAAGATCACTATGTCTGAACATTATGAGAATACATCTTAGTGATTATGATCCCCTATCACATAATAGTAAGATATCATATGTTTTATGTCAGTACGATGTATTTAGACCATATGAAATATGATTAATATTACAATCATAGTATCTTGAGATTATCATTATAGTAGGTAAATTCTATAGTCTTTTTAAAAGACCCATAATCTAAGGAAATTACCATGAAAATAGTTTATTGAAAAATATCAACAATATCATGGTATGTATAAACACATTTATGTAACAAACTATATACATGTAATGGTAATTGAAAATACTATTCATGTTGGGTCTAGGGAACCCACTATTACAATAATCCCACTTGAACTAGATCAAACATTATAATCATCCACGTTATCTATCAAATGATAAGATGATGTTTCTATTGAAATATGGCTTTTAAAAATGGTCGTTAAACATTTTCACTAAATAGTAATTATATTATATGAAAATTTACTTGATAAAATATGACATATCAATATGTGATATCCTTGAGTAAATCCCTTTCGTTCACTATATAAATATGATATACTAGCTAATAAAGATATTAGAATTAACATAATGCTAAAAATTTACATACTATGTATGATTACAAGAACTGGAATAAATCATTACATTCATTATACGTCTTCTTTTTCTCCCTAAGAAGTTATAATGAACTCAATATATGTAGATATGGCCACCAAAAGCATGAATGGTATTTTCATTCACATTACTATAGGCTAATCACGATATTAGATCATATTAACCATATAGTTAAACTATTTTTTTAACACTGTGACTAGTATCCCATCCTCTCAATAAACTAGGTACATATCCTTTTTAATTTATCTAGGTACAATTAGATAATTCTCACTACATCCCTTGCAGTTATCCAGGATAAAACTGATATTTTCATACTGTAAAGGTGATGATTTAAATTACATGTCTTGAACCAATGATAAAATTTGGGATTTAATAATCATATAAGTATATGTAATTAAACTCACCACATGAATATCCTCCTATTAATATGAATGTTTTCTTGGAGAGTCTAATGTAATGTAACACTGGAAAAAAAATTCTCTCCTCAATTTTTCTATCTTTTATTTTACCAATAACGTTTCAATAAATATAATATTTACTTTGTCAAATAAACCATTACTGCATCCTAGTTATATCTCATTCCCTAAAACTTTTTATACCAATTTCATTCAAGTATTGGAGATTTTATATCATTCGATTCTTAACTAATAGTAATACCAATAGTTTTTCCATATATAGTAAAATATATTTTACCTAGAAAATAATGGAACTCCCACTAACCTCTGATTGAAAAATAGAAATTAATAATTATAAATTAATATTCTATGATCTAGTTTCATATATTTCTACTAAAAAATATATTACCATATTTCAACCATATTGGGATTTTCTAAGATCACTGTCACATTCTTGTTGCATCGTACAGATATCTTCCATGACTGATGGTGTTGACATTCAATGATCAATTTAATGATAATAGAAAGTAAATATGATAAGTAAAATTTTATTAGATTTGGGAATAACAATATGGTTTACCAATTGACCCTTATTGGTACCATTCTTATACCATCCATTTATAGTTTCAATTGAATACCCATTATAGTATTCCATTTAATAATCATCATATAATTCTATACCTATAATACACAATTGAATATTAATTGGTTGTAAAAAATTTAGATAATTTCCATAAACATCCTATTTGTTGGAATTATAATTCTTAATGAAAAATCTATCAACATCTAGGGTGAATATAACACCATCAACATTGTTTTTTCCTTCATATGTAGTATGTGTCATTGGAGCATTAATTGTTTTACCACTTATGGAACTCATTAATATGTCCACTATTTTTTCATCTCAGGCATTGAATAATCCCAAGTAAATATTTCTACCACTATCTCAAATAGAGACATTCAACCTTTATATAAACATTATATATATGTTGAATATAACTTTTCTACCATATAGATTTCTAAAATTTCATTAAAAAACATTAAAATGATTGCTATTGATTCACATTTTGTTTTTTCATTATGCATATTTGTATTTATCCCAATAGAAACTATTCATTAAAACACATGTTATTTTGATAATAGATATATATATTAATAAAACTTATTTTACATCCATTAGTCATTATTGTTGGCATTTTTTTATTGTATAGTGTCATAATTTTAAAATCATGTCTTGAAAAAGTCAAAGTATATGAAAATATTTTGTTTTAACATTGATGATCCTTTTACTTACATCTTTAAATTGATGTTTAGATTGATTTTTTTGTTTTGTAATTATTCTAAAATACATTTTATTGATCAATAATAACATGTAAGGCTCATTATAAATCATCTTTATGATCATTACGTCCCTGATATGGATAATGAAATGTTCATTTTGTAATTACACCATGCTATATTATATTGATTGATGAATAATTATTAAATATATTATTCAGAACAAATTCCCAAAGAATCTCTTATCATCTTACCATGCATAAAAAATTAACAATTTTCACATTCTATAAATAATTATATGAATATTATGAATTAAACATACAACTAGAATACCCATGGAATAGTTCATGCAACCTAGCTAAACTAAATAAGAATTCCTTATGGAATACCTTTATTTCAGTAGGATTCACTTTCCAAAACAAATTGTGAGGGTATTTTGATATTAGATATGATATTTAACACCAAATAGTCCCAAAATATTTTTTATCTTGTGGAACTATTTAGTTTTTCTTCAAAAAGTATTATCATTCCCCAACATGTTATGTAATTCTTTATTTTTATATTCAAGACATATTTCCAATGATTCTTGAATTACAGAACTATTTATTGAGTATTATATAACAAAAACAAAAATCATTATAGAACTAGAATAATGCTCCAATATGTCCAAAGGATATATGAGAGTTCATATAGAACCATTTACATGGATATTAGATATTGTTTCCTTTTCACCACTAAATTAGTGAACACCATGTATATGATTCTTATAGAACATACCTTAATTATATTGATTCATCATGACATAAAAGGTTACTATATTTTAATACACTTTTGTGATAAGATTTTTTTATTGAATAACCAATATGTATTTGAGAAACACCACAAAAATGATTAATATACATGATGAAGAAGCGAATTATTTAGTCTTCAATTTAGTAAATTACAATTAAACTTTAATGAATTATTTAATTATATGAAATGAAAATAACCTCCTGTTTATTACCTCATTTATATAGAGGATGTTTCAAAGGTACCTTTTCAAATTCACATTACAATGGCCTTTTGAGTTCTCTTTAATATTTTCAAATTATTAATGAAGTTTAAACATTTTATACGTTCTAATTTTCTGAAAAACATAAAACAAATATGTTAATGAATAATTTTAACTATTTAGTATTTATATTACCATATTAATCCGAAATGAAGTAAATGGGTTAGAAT